>OX328266.1:26878840-27505090 GCA_946814005.1 Chamaenerion angustifolium
CATCTATAAGGCTAACTAGAAAGCTTAAATTCCTAGCGAAAATCAACTATACACCTAGGATTTCAAAACGGTCTATGTTCAAAGATTAAGGTTCAGGAGTTTTACTACGAAATAAGGTTTAATTAATATTTCATCCACTTAGTACTCTATTGGCCTATGTGCAATTGTTTATAGTCTTAGTTGTTTTTTTCTTAAATAATATAAAAGACAGAAAATGAAAATGTAAGTCGAATGGAAAAAAATTGACAGAGAAAAGATGAAGAAATGATTGCTTGGAACCGAAGGAATGAAAGCTTCCAGTGGAAGAAACATAATTATCTTGTAACAGAAAACAATGGAAAAAAGTGATTTCATAATGATTCAAGAGGATGATCTTTACCAATGAGATTGACACCTATTTATAGTTTAAGCAAGAGTCTAAGTAGAAGATTACAAATGGCACTCTAGAATGCTCATGAAGAATACTAGAAGACTCAAGACATATACTTAGAAAACACTGATAATACACCACTCAAGCATTAACACAAGTACTTTTAGACAAATTCATTTCATAACCCCTAACATTCCCTATCCAATATTTTCCTTAAGCACTCTTGTTTGATCTTGATTTGATTGTGTTCTCCTCATCATCTTCATGCTTGTTCAGTTTATAATTTGAAAACAAGCTGCTTCCATTCTTCATTCACAACCGATTTGATCATAAACTAATCTTGATTTCAGTTATCTTGCTCTTCATCATATCATGACAATCCAAACAAGAGATCATATACATTCATCACAATTCAACACCAAAGGTACACAAGTCATAAACCAAACTTAAATAGAGATGTATTGATTGATACTCATACTTTCATACAGCTTCTCAACTATTCAACAATCATTACAATTGTTAGTTTCAACCTTGTGAGATGTAAATGTGAAGTCATCTTCTAAAGTCGCATGATACATATCAAAAATTGATGCAATTTTCTTCGTTCTTCTTACTTTTCTTTTATGCTTTCTTTTCTTTTGATTTTCTTTTTATTGCATGGATCATCTTTTGATGCAGTCATCATATATTTTGAATATCTTGTTTTTCTGATTATGACAAGAAGGTTTGAGCCTTCATATTTTCATTGGGATTGGAAGGTTTGAGCCTTAATCTTTTCTTTCTCAAACAAATGAAGAAGTATGTTTTACGTTGTCTTCTTCATTGATTATTTTTGAAATCAAACCCCATGAGCTGCCATATACACAAGCTAAGGATGAGTCAAGATTAATCCGGAAGAAGAAGAACAATTTCACCAATACATGATCACAAAGAAAACATACAATGCATGATGAAACAAATAAGAGAGGAAGAATAAGTCCAGAGTAAACAGACAATACAAAGACATGTTTGATGAATGTGTTATGACATGAACCAAGGAGAGAAAATAATGATAGGTATACATCAAAAATTTTGAGAGTGATGAAAGTAGAAGAACGCATAACTGAATGTACAGATTAGAGCTGGACAAGCCAACTAAGAATTTCAAACAGAGCACTCAAACAAACAGATCATAACCTCAACTAAACAAGACATATACTAGAATGATGAATAGAAGACTGTCAAACAATATTAAAATAAATCAGATCCTCAATGAGATACTGGAAAACAGAATCAACCTCTTCAAGAGAATATACACTAAGCTTTTGACGGAGAGGAACAAAGAACTTTTCAGTTAGAGGCTTCGTAAGAATGTCTGCAAACTGATCATCAAACGACACAAAGTTAACAAGCACATGACTACTACTAACTTTTTCACGTACAAAACTTAAATCAATCTCAATATGTTTCATCTTAGAATGATGTGTAGGATTTTCAGTTAGTCCTACAACACTTGTTGTCACACCACACCACATGAATGGATGAACGGGGGACATCAAGCTCTTGGAGTAGAGACTTGACCCAAAGTACCTCACATATAGCATTGGCTATACCACACAGTTGGATTACCATTAAGCATGAGAAAATGGCCAGAGATTGATTTCTGATCTGTTAGATCACTTCCCCAATCTGCATCTGCATAAGAAACTAGATAGACTTGATTAGAAGGAACCGAATAAGCTTGACACAATAGGATGTGAAACAAAGTGCCTTTGAGATACTTTAAAACATGAGCAAGAGCATTCCAATGACATAGGGTAGGGGACTAAACACATTGGCTTAATGTTTGGACAACAAAGGCAATATAAGGACGAGTTGCACAAATGTGTTGAAGGGCACCAACTGTTCTTCTATAAAGATCAGAATCTGGACAAGGAGTATTGTCCTTCTCTGCCATTACTTTGGATAAGAAGTTACCTATCATAGGAGTAGGCATAGGGCAGGTATCCGACAAACCTGTTCGGTGTAGTACTTGTGCTGACTAAGGAGTGAACACTCATTCTTCACCTGAACATCCATTCCTAGGAAGTAGTTAAGTGTTCCTAAATCTTTCAGTCGAAACTCAATATTAATTTGACTGATTACTGCCTCAACTTCATCAGAGTTACTACCTGTGACAACAATATCGTCTACATAAACCAATAGAAAAACAAAACCTGCAGTAGATTGCTTTATGAACAAATAATTATCTGACTTTGAAATAAGAAACATGAGATGCGATAAAAATAAGTGTTTAAGCTTTTCGAACCAGAGTCGTGGGGCCTGTTTTAAGCTATACAAGGCTTTATGAACCTTATAGACCAAGACATTACCTGCTGAATCACATTGCTAAAATCTATGAGGTTGAAGCATGAACACCTTCTCTGTGAAGGAAAGCGTTGTTAACATCAATTAACCTGAGTTGCCACTTATTGGTTATTTCTAAAGAATGAATAATACGAACTGTAGGAGACTTGACAACAATACTAAATGTTTCAGAGAAATCAAAGCTAGGTTTCTATGAGAACCCTTTTGCAACCAGGTGAGCTTTGTATCTAGCCACAAAGCCATCAGAGTTGTGTTTGGTCTTAAAAATCCACTTACATCCAACTGGATTTCGTCCTTCAGGAAGAGAAACAATGGACCATGTCTTGTTGGTTGATAAATCTTGTAGTTCATCATGGACAGCTCGAGTCCAGTGTTTGAAGAGCCGAATGAATAGAAGTTGGCTCTGGTTCTGCTGAATCAGATGAGGGTACAATAGCTGCAGTCAAAGCTGAAAACTGAACTGTAAACTAAGAGTCACTCTTATATCTAGTGAGCATGGGATGAATTTTCCTTGGAGGATTGAAAAGAGAAAGCTGTCTATATTAAGCAGCAGGTTGATTAGCATCAGGATGAGAATTAACACCAGCAGCTGAAACATCCGAGAAGCCCCATGAGTGAGCAGAAACGGAGGTATTAGGAGTTTACATGGGATATGAAGGAGACACAGTGCAATGATCTGAAGGTGTGTCAGTGAATCCAAAAGGTAAAAAGAATGTCTCACCGGTATAAGGTTTTTTAGGAGCTGAGACAACATGAACTTACCATTTCGATTACTGAAAGGATACTTACTTTCATGAAAACGAACATGCGTTGACTCATATATTTGACCATTACTCTCCATAAACTTATATCCATGTTGCTGAGAGCAATATCCAAGGAAGACACGGGGAGTGGAACGAAAATCCAATTTGTGTTTATTGAAAGGTCGTGTAAACAGGAAGCACAACATCGAAACACCTTAAGCATAGAATAATCAGGAACCTTACCAAACAACAACTCATGAGGAGAACCATGATTAAGAACCTGAATAGGCAACCTGTTAATAAAAAACACAGTAGTATAAAGGAATCACTCCAATATTGCATAGGAAGACTAGCTTGGTACATGAGAGTGAGACCCATCTCTACAATGTGCCGACTCTTTCTTTGTACAATTATGTTTTGCTCAGATGTGTAGGGGCATGTGATCCTATGAGCAATGCCATGTTTAGCAAAATATGAAGAGAGTCATTTAAAATCTCCACCCCCATCAGTCTAAACAGATTTGAGAGAGCAAGTTAATTGCCTTTCTGCCAGAGTACGAAATTGAATAAACAGGTTTGCAACTTCACTTTTCTGATTTAGAAAATAGATCCATGTATATAGAGAGTATACATCAATGATACTCATGCAGTATCGTTTTCCATTGGATGCCACGGGGGCAGGTCCCCACAAATCAACCTCAACAAGTTGAGGCTTAATGTATTCAATTGTCGAGTTTGAAAAAGGAAGTCTAATACTTTTTCCCACAGAGTAAGCAGTACATAAGCCATAAGCAGAGGAACATTTCATACCAGAGTTTTTTTACAACAGAAGACAAAACTTTAGAAGAAGGATGGTCGAGTCTTTTGTGCCACAAAATTGAAGATTCAACTATATTGACAGAATGACACTTACCAACATCAAGACCAGCATGTTTATTACATATAGATGAACTAAAATGATGAAAATCTAACTTGTACAAGCCTCCATACCCTTCTCCCTGCAACAGAACTTCACGAGAATCTGAATCGCGAACAACTCAATAGGTAGGATGAAATTGAAAGTTCACTCCTTTATTCCTGGAAAACTGTGAAACAAAAACTAATTTCTTGATAATTTCACGTGTATAGAGTAAGTTATTAAGAAATAATGATTTTCAAGGAGTGTTTATAACAAATGTACCGATGTTTGATATGGTTAAATGAGAACCATTACCGACTGGGACTGTACCTGCTCCCTTATACGGTTCTGCTCCTTGAGATGGATGGCCATTTGTGAGATGGCTTGTTGCTCCAGAGATAGGGAACCATTTCCAGTGTATCCAGCTGTCACTCCATACGGAAACATTAACGGATATTGACCATAAGGGGAAGCTGTTAGTAAGAATACAGGATGAGATATAGGATGAGGTACAACAGAAGTATGAGGAACAACCGAAGTATTTGGTGAACCGTTCATTGAAGGACTGTGGATTGGAGAATCTGTGAAATTATATGCAGAATTATTTCAATAACTCCAAGAAGCTTGACACATATTAGCAGACATTTGAGCATTTGAATTGGCTGAGAACGTAACTCCATGAAAGTTGACATCAAACCTTTTGTATCACCGATTGACTAAGTGGCCAATCTTTCGACATAGTTGACACTCAGGCATGTTGCCTCCACGTCCTCTTCCTCTAGCTCCTCTTACTCTATTAAACATAGGAGAAGTAGACTAATTCTGAATGCTTATAGGCTGAATTTGTTGATTAGCAAAATTATTAGAATCTGGTTTGTATGCAGAGTATGTGTTCAGTGTAGTCTTCTTGGAGAAGTCTTCTGCACTATGAATCATTGCTTGTGGCATCATCATTGGACCAAATAACTATTCACGAGCCCTAGTTTTAGCATCGAGCAGAACAGAGCTGACATAAGCTAAGTCATACGGATTTCGACTATCGTGGATTACTGAAACAACATTGTCAAACTGTCCCTTTGCTCCATCAAGGATTGTATAAACCTGTTGCATTTCATCTATTTGATGGCCACAACTAGCAAGGCTATCACATGTAGATTGTATATTAGCAAGATAATCCCTAACAGACTCAGTAATCAACTTCCTGGTTTTTCAGTCTACCATATTTGATGGAGTTTGACTAGATTGCATGTACTGTCAAAACGATCTATGTTCAAAGATTAAGGTTCGAGAGTTTTAATATTTAATATTTCGTCCACTCAGTACTCTATTCACTTATGTGCAATTCTGTATAGTCTTAGTTTTTTTTCTTAAATAATATAAAAGAAAGAAAACGAGAATGTAAGTCATATATATATATATATATACATATTTTAGTAAAATGGAGATACAATTGACAGAGAAAAGATGAATAAATGATTGCTTGGTACCAAAGGAATGAAAGCTTGCAGTGGAAGAAACATAATTATGTTATAACAGAAAACATAGGAGAAAATAGATTTCACATTGATTCAAGACGACGATCTTTACAATGAGATTGACACCTGTTTATAGTGTAAGCAATAGTCTAAGGATAAAATTACAAATGAAACTCTAGATTGTTCATGAAGATTACTAGAAGACTTAAGACATATACTTAGAAAACATTGATAACACACCACTTAAGCCTAAACAGAAGTAATTTTAGACAAATGCTTTTCATAACCCCTAACAACATACATACATACATAAATGTACATTTTATTAAGTATAATAATTATGTGCAACAATAGTATATGTACATGGTGTATCGATAGATAAATAAATAAGTAAAACAAGTCAAAAAGTAAATCACAACAAAAGAGTTGAATATGTATAAGTATATATGAATGTGTACCAATGTATTAGAGTGTGCAAAAAACTATGGAAAACGATGAAATAATAATAATAAATAAATACAAAAGCAAAAATAATTTTGTTACAGAATGAATTAATGCAATAACAACTAAATATATACTTTTAGAATAATTAAGAATATATATATATATATTCTAAATGTCAATGTGTAAGTATGCAAATATAATGTATATATACGCACAAGTATGTATGAGCAATGACATGAAAGAATTAAAATGTGAAATTTAAACCATGTTTCAGACGAAAGTTTTTTTAATTTCTACTATACAGTGGTGGTGGCTTGCCTTTTATTTCAACCGAAATTTCTATTTTATTCATTTTGCCACCTTTAACATCAATGCATATCAATCCTATTTATACAAGTTCTTAGGGTTTTCTAAACCAAAAAGTGTATATGCAATAAAATATATTATACCATATAAAGATTCTTGAATTATTTGATAATAAACTTTATATATATTAATCTACTAAATCTGCACGAAGTCTTTTTGAAAACTCTACAACCCACCATATCTGAAAATCTTCATAATGGCGTTCCACGTGTCGTGATCTAGAACACAACGCATATAGGTCAAAATTTAGTCTACAAAGATGAGATAGGTTCGAGAGTCTTATGCATGTCGTGACAAGAGCTAGATCAACTAATTAATCAAGTATATGGCTCGTCTTGATTTGATGCTCATGGATCATATAACGAATCAATGTTGAAGCATTGTGCATATGCGTATAACTTAATATAATGAAGTTATTACTAGTGGTTGTTAATTGAATATGGAGAAACAAGCGATAACATCTTTGTAGGCGATTGAAGGTAAGCAAGTAGCTCTCGCACCAACAATTGAAAATTTAGTTTGTCCTAACAAGTTCCTACATATTTTGTCGTTGATGTACATTATTGATCCATTGTTAGTGTATTGGTGATTGTGCTTTAGTGTCTTCCGAAAAGTATTTTATTGATGATAAAACATTTAAAATACCAATATATATGCATAAGAAATGGTGACATGTAAGATGGTGAATTATAATTAGTAGTCGCCAAAATATAGATTAACGGATAAGTTCGTGAAGACTTTTGTGTAGGGATGCATTTATTTGTTATTTGTCTCAATGGAGCAAATAGTCTCAACCATTGCATACACCAATGAGTACAGTCACATCACAATCATTTTTCATAAATGAGTTTGACTTGAATACACACATATTTATTATGATTGCTTAGGGCATTCGAAACTCAAATTTAAAATGTATGTTGGTTAAAGTTAAGGTTAGCCCACTCACATGGGTAACTATCTGAACATCTTAGCAGCATTGCATCTATGTGAAGAATGGAGATGAGTTAGGATTTCGAGATGAAATTGTTAAGCGATTGATTTGAGAGAAAATAGACAATATCTTAGTGACATCGTAACTACCTAATGTCTATAAATATATACAATGGTTCTTCCCACTGGATATTCAATGTATAATTCTACTCTGTCTGCCATATGCTCAAGATGTCTTTTGGTGTTCCTTTTTTAAAATTGAGGGACGACGATCTGTCCATGTGACGTATCTCCCGACCAATATCGCCGTCTTGACTTTGAACCTTCGATGATTTCGCACGCTTCCGCCACCATACATCGTTACACCGTACAAACAAATACAATTTTGGTATTACATTATTTGTCGTGCATGTACTCTGAAATCCAATAACATTGAATGTTGGTTGTGAATTTGTTAACTGCTAATTGTTAGCTACATAAGTGGTGATTCTCCATCATGAGAAGTATAAGTAATATCCAAGATCTGATCTATGTCATAGACTAACAACTTGAGTAAAATAACTCTAGAAGTAAGCCACCGACTTAGCAGTCATGATCCAAGCTCTAACTTATGCCTTCCACTAGGATATTGAGTAGCTCAAACCAACCGCCTTACAAATGATTTTATGTTTTATTTCCGAAAGTGGCAAAATATTACACTAGGAAAAAAAAAAAAAAAATTCCCAGTCACCTGGTTGATACTTAACAATCAAGTTACTTAATGCGTAATTCTTTTGAACTTCCTAGTCTGCTCATGCTTGCATAAATAACAATCTATTAATAAGCATACATATAATTGAAAAACAAAAAACAATAACCAATGCACAGTTGATTTGTTTTTTTTTGGTAGACACATTTGATTTGTCATTCGTAAACTTGGTAAGATTAAATACTTGTGCTATTAATACAGAGGTGGACGCCTCATCGCAGCAAATTTAGTAGTTCTTCAATCCAGATTCAAAGGTAGGGGCTTTTCTCACTAAAACATGGCTTTTCTCACTAAAACATATCAAGTACCATCTTAACTCAATAACAAACTTCAACCCTCTTTCCTATAGAGGAAACTGAATGTCTATTCATAAATCACCACGCACAGGGCATCATGTTTTCTTCATGTCCCACCTAGACAAATCTCGATACTCAATCATTACGAAAATTGGCATCTTATACCAAATTAAGAAATATTCTTGGCTTAGTCGAACCACATCATTCAAGAGTTACTTAAATATCCTACATTGTACTGCAAGTAAAGAATACATGAAGTTAAGCGCAGATATTGGTGGGCACCTAGTGGACACAATTTCGAGAAGATCCCATAATAAACATCCTCGTCCCATGAAACCATTAACATTATCCAACTTGCTTTTCTATAATCGAGAGTCATGCTCTTATAGCGTGGTCCTTCGAGCACGGAGTAAGATAGAAAATATTGAACAAAATCCCAAGTTCCTATACAAAGTAATGAGGGTACGCTTGCGCCTCTACACATAGAACGTTGGGTCTCATACCAGTCCGAGTTAATATCACATCTCGGGTCATACCCATGATCGTATTGGCTATCTGCAGTACAAAACATGTGTTAGATCATATATCCTTTCTCATGAAGTATATGTTCAAATGCCATAGAGATTAGGGGTGATAAAAAATGACTGTAGGACCGAATTCCCGACAAGACCGGCCTGAGACCGGCCCGACTAGGACCGAGACCGAACGGGCGTTTTTTTTTCTTCAAGGTCGGTCTTGGTCTCGGGCTTTTTTCCCGAAAGCCCGTTTAGGACCGGCCCGGACCGAATGTATGTGTATTTGAAATTTTCATAATACCACACCGAAAATAATGTGGATTTTGGAGGTTTTCTATCTCTATAAAAGGTGCATCTTGATAAATTTACTAAAGAATATAGAGAGTTCATAGTGTTTCTTTGATCTTCGCCTTTTACTAAAGAATACCGTGAATTCATAGTTTTTTTTATTTTTTTAGTGTAGATTCAGTCCAGGACCGAGACCGGCCCGGGTCAAGAAAGACCGACTCGGGCGGGCTTTTTTGGCCGAGGTCGGTCTCGGTCTCGGTCTTGGTCTTCCAAAAGGCAAGACCGAAATTTCGGTCTCGGTCTCGGTCTTGCCTTCAGGACCGGACCGGACCGCCCATGATCAGCCCTAATAGAGATATCCATCAGACCCATAAAGTACCCAATCAAAGAGTCCACAGACTCCTTTCCCATTGCTAGGTGGATCGACAAACCATCATATGTCGTAGTGCGAAATAAGATAGTTTCAGACACTTAGCCTTATTGGTCATTCCAACGGATTTGCAGAACCTGAAACTATCACTGGCTTCACACAATCAGAAAGGAATAAGAATCTCACCCATGTGAGAGGGCGATCAAAACAACTTTGATATATTTAAACAAACAATCACAACAAGAAAACACAAAATACTCAAAATGTACTGGCTATATATGAGAGAATGCATAGAGATACATATTTGTAAGGGTCACTGCCACCCTTCAATTCACTTTATATGAAGAGATATTCACAAAGTTGAAATTTTGTTAGGGTCATAGTCACCCTTTAAATGACTACTTGTAAATATATTGTCTCCACTAAGTGAAATATTAGTACGGGTCACAGTAACCCTTTAATTGACTTAATATAAAAAAATTCACGAGTTAGAAAATTAGAATGGTTTGCAGACACCCTTAAATTGAGTACAAATAAAGAGAGTGTTCCTTTGAAATAAGAAATTTGTATGAGTATAGTCACCCTCAATTTTCTAGATATCAGAGAGTGTTTCCACAAGAGGACAATTTTAGAAATGGGCCACAATCACCCTTTCAATTGAGTACGAACAAATAGAGTGTTTTCTCTCGTGAGGTAGTATGGTTCACAATCACGTTCCATTGGCTATATATAACGACAAATAATAAAGTAGAAACATTTAGGGGTCACAACCACCCGTTTAATCGTATACTTACAAAAAAGTTTTTTCGCAAATAAAGAATTGATAGGGGTCACAACCACTTTTTAATTGACTACTTATAAAAGGGTGTCTCCGTAAATTGAGAATTGATAGGGCTCTCAGACACCCTTAAATTGTCCACTTACAAGAGAGTATCTTAGACAATTGATAAATGTTTTGGGGTCACAACCACCTTTCAGTCGGTTATAAAATTAAGAAAGTGTTTCTACATGTTAGAAGATTATTGAGATTAGAAAATATTAGAACGGGTCACTGTCCCGCTTCAATCTCCTACAAATAAAGAGATGAGTTTTGCAATTTAGAAAATTATTTAAAACACAAAATCTAAATGGGTTGTGGTCACCCTTTAAGCGACTACCAATACTTAAAGTGTTCCCACGCAGATAGAAAATTTATAAGGGCCACCCACCCATAATTTGCTACAAAATAAATAACATTTAGGATTAGAAGACGAAACGGAAAATTAGGAAAAATTTAGAGGGACGTGATTGTAAATTTGAATATCAAAATCTTGTCTATGGGTAGGGGTGAATGGAAAATCCGGTGAGAACATGACCGAAATAATCGGTACAAAAATGTATGATTCGGTTTAGGGTCGTTTTTTTTTTAGTTTGACACAGTCTTTTAGACCATTCAGACTACGAATATAAAAGACTATGTGGTCTGGTCCGACTGTTAATACGTATATAATTTTATATATTATAATAATTAGTATTAATTAATATAGTTAATCAATGAATACGAAATAATAATAATTTAGTCATTCAATACTTATTTTAGTTGTTTAATCGGTTTCGTAGAAAATTATGTGAACATTGTTAAATCAAATTTTTTTGTTGTTTAATTTGATTTTTTAATACTTATGTTATACTTTGGTTTCTCCAAGTTTGTTTGCATTTGCTCTGCGTTATCCCTGATACGCGTATTACTGAAAATCCTCTCCATAAACAGCACAACAATGCCCTAGACATGTTAGTTGTCCTACTAGTACAGGCATGACCCCGTTTCCAAAATTGTGTTGTCTCAGATATGTTAGTCTTACGCTTTCCCTAGTTGGTTCACTATATGTCTGCGATGTTCCATATCTGCTTGCTACCAGTGACCATTTTAGAAGACA
This sequence comes from Chamaenerion angustifolium, assembly GCA_946814005.1. NCBI lineage: Eukaryota > Viridiplantae > Streptophyta > Magnoliopsida > Myrtales > Onagraceae > Chamaenerion > Chamaenerion angustifolium. The sequence goes on from OX328266.1 coordinate 26,890,545, forward strand.
CAACGTCGTCCTAAATATGTTAGTCGTCATGCCATCACAGGTGTATCCTCCGCATACAAAGTCGCACTGTCCTAGATATTCTAATCTTTGTCTTTCTCCAGTATCCCGTTCTTGTCCCAGATATGCTTGCTACCGGTTATCATCCATCATAAAATGCAATGCTGTCCTATATATGCTAGTCGCCAAGCCATCACAAGCGTTTCGTTTTTTTCCCAAAGTTGTGGTATCCATGATATGCTAGTCTTTGGCTTGGTCATGTTGAAGACAGGACATTGTCAAAGATATGCACTCTTCAACCATGCTCATCGGCGCAACGCTATCCCAGATATGCTAGTCACGACATCATAAGCACATCAGCTAGCGAGTAAACTTTCTAGCCAAAAATCGATGTCACCTTATCTTTAGATAAGAACTCCTCGAATATGATCTATAGGTACATGTCCAAAGAGGGGCAAACTGTAGACACACGATTTTGACAAAGATGCGAAGCGTTCAGGATCGCAATAGGTGGCACGCCTTTATAAACCTTTCCGCATATTGCGGGTTGCGAAGTTTCCAAAAAAACGTAGTTCTTAAATTAATATATAAATGTTATTGTGAAATATTTTGAAAATATTTCATGAAGATTTTATGTAGTATAATATATTTTATTGCATATACACGTCCTAGTTTATAAAACCTAAGGAACTTGTATAAATATGAGTATTATCCATTGATGTAAAAGGTGACAAAGTGAATAAAATAAAAATTTCGGTTGAAATAAAGTGCCACCACGCCACCTCCGCTGGGTTAAATGAAAAATAACTTTCGTGTGAAACATGGTTTAAACTTCAGAATTGTTTGCACATAATTAGTGTACTTTGTAAAATATAAATTTATGTATGTATATATATAGAACTTACATCTTCCAAATTTATGTATGGTGTAAATTTATGTACGTATTCCACCAACGAAACACACAGTAAGGCTATAAACAATTGCACATAAAGGAATACAGTATTGAAAGGGAGGAATATTAATTGACCGTTATTTCATAATAGTACTCTCGAACTTTAATCTCTGAACGTGGACCAATTTGAAATCCTACGTGTTTAGTTTATTTCCGTTAGGTATCAAAGTTTCAGTTAACCTTAATTAACTAGTGCCGACTTTAACATTTTTTATTCAAAATATCGCCTTTAAATCGAAGTTTAGGTCTCACAGTATTTACGACAGTTGGTGAATTACGTCATGACTTTTAGGTATAGAATTTTTAACTAGGTAATAATGCAATCAATCATTTAAGAACTTAATTCCAAAAATATATTATTGTTTACCCTTTAAACATCAATTAGTTCTCAACCCTCGTTGATTAACTTTGTTACTGACTAACTCTTACTATGTGATAAACACTTACGTTGCAAGATCTTGTGGATATTTCACGAACGGACTTAATCCATATTCAATATCCTATTCAAAATGAACTAACCATTTATCATGATCTAATCACGTTTAACATTTGTAATATTGCCTCAAGAGAAAACATAGAGTCCTATTGGACTACTAAAGTCCAAAAGTTGCATTCTACTATTCAATATAAAGAAGCACTTCACATTCTACTATGAGACTTTTAGGGCATTTTTTACATATATAAGTTCTAGTTTTCTGGGTTTATGTAAAACTAATGTTCGCAATCAATCGACGCCTTTATCAGGATAAGACATGACTTCAAGGATCTGAATTATCCATTTACACTTCACATCTTTCAATTGATTGTCCATTTTGTCTTAAAAAGCTGAGGTATACAACCCCACTATGCTCCCACTGGGATTAAGAAAAGTTTATACGCTCCCACTAGAATGATATCACTTGATTACTCGCTTATTAGAGTAACAACATCTTGCTCCCACTGGAATCAATGTTTTAACCAAGATCGTTTGCATTCGTAACTTATGATGAAAAATGTCAACTATAATGAGAAACTAATTCAACATCAAGTAAAATCCTTCCACTCGAATCAAGTTAGCTTGGTGGATCAAGATGAGAAATTAATTCAACATCCACTAAAATCCTCTCATTCTAAGTAAGTTGTCTTGGACTGCCTTAGCTGAAGAAGTCGAAAATGGATCTTAACCCACTTTTTAACATTTCAATAATTAGTATTTCACTTTGACTTCTTTCATTTCAGTCACAAGTTTACTTCCACATTCAGACTTTCTCAGGTTCATAACTCATATGAAGTGGGTAAATAATATTTTAAGCACTCAATTAAGCTAAGAGACATTTATCGTGATACATGGTGTGTATTGTCAATGTAACAACCCGCTCATTACCTTGGATAATGTGCATTTGGATTATATTACACTTACTTAACTATTTTTAACAGTGTGTCACTCACAAGTTCTAACAACAACGTTATGTTGCACTGTGCTAAAATAAAGTCAGCGAATGAAACTATCTTTTTTATCACGTATCTAGCTAAGTCGAGTTGATGAACAATCAACATCTCGACGTATCCCTGAACCGTAAGTTCTTATCTATTGAATTTATGCATATGACTCACTTAGCAATTGTAGAAAATCAAATAAATATGATAGATATATAGCCTGAATATACCTTTCCACAACAAATATGAAGCAGTCGATGTGTAAGTGAATTAACTCTGGTTGCCTTAATTGAAGGCTTCCGGTCATATCGCTTACAAAATATAACAAGGAAAAATTTATGTTATATTGATATCATTCCAAGAAAAAATCATGCAGGTTTGATCTTCAGTAATTCCACTCGAATGGACCATATATGTACAAAGTCAATGTCATGAATACTATAATTGAAAAGTCTTAGGCATTTAGAAAAAAAAATAGCTTTTCGTCTATTAACTAGCATTGATGACTCGGTTGTCATGGATACGTAGTTTGACCCTTCGCGACATCACTTGAGTTTTCCATCTCAATATGCTTTGGCTGAATTTTCAAAGATAAATGAAAACGTTTCATGATTGTGGCTCAATCCCGATGCTTCTGCACGTAATAATCAAATCATGTGTCTCTTTATCGAAAAAAGGTAACCGAAAACTAACATATATACTATGATAACATTTACAAACATATGAGTGTATCCGATCATGCAATTTTTTGAGGGAATCATCCGAACACATGAGTTAAATTTTAGTTTATTACGTAATATGTATAGATTGTTGTTTCGTGAAAATAATGTAGTGAAAAATATATAATAATTTACAAGTTTAAATATAATCAAGATTAAGTTTATTTATTCATAAAACTAATTAAAATACATGAATAAATATTAAAAACAATAGTATCAATTATTAATACAACGTTAATTAATAAATTCAACTTTTTTGTGTGTGATTTTGTCACTTCTATTATTGTAACATGTTTATAAAAATGTTAATTTTTTTACTAATTGTAGTAATAGTAAAATTATATACAAACAGATTTTTTTATTTATTTTGTAATTTATAAAATATGTTGAGTCCATAAATACATAACGTTTGTTTTTTAAATATATTAATGTCCATGTAATGCTTTTAACTTAAGTTTTATGGTTTTATGAATTCTATTTGTTTTATATACTTATATAAAAATATTAACAATTTACCTTCATATTATTATAATTACTCATTCATATGTTAACTTTATATTAAAATTACAATTATAATAAGGTAGAAAATGTTGATATACGATTTTGATATAATTATTGTTAATAGTCTAAAAATATTCTTAATTAGTTTATTTAATCTTTACCTGCAAATTGTTATATGTTCATAATTGATACTCATCAAATATAATATTATGTATTTTAGTATTGTATAAATTTCACTATATATAATATATTTAAGACAAAATAATAAATATACATGTGAATCAGAATATTAAGTTTTGTAATTTACATTGAGAATGAATCAGAATGTCTGAAAGATTTTAAAGTGATTTACATGGAATATTCCTTAAGAGTGACAATTGTATGTTTGATATGGATCAATTAAAATATATTATTTAGATAAATAGAGAAAATGCATCAAAAACTTATTTATCACAATTACATACACTCTAGACAAATTAATATATATATATATATATATATATATATATAATATTGTATGATATATTTTGTTATTCAAGAAGTTAGAATAGATTAATCATTATATTTTCATTTCGTTTTATTAAAAAACATCTTTTCATAGGTAGATGCAATGTCAGTAATAATTTTTGTTTACGATTTTATGGCTAATGCAAGGGATATTGTTTCATCCGTTAGAAATGTTACTTCAGTGAGAACAATCGCAAATATTCAAGTTGTGGTACCATCTTTCGCGGACGGCTAAGGATTCAAATCTTCGACATTCCTATTAGTACTTCAGTTTTCACTTGAAATCTTACAAGCAAGTCTCACTGAAGTATCAGAAAATTGATTTTCAATAAAGTTGTTGGTTTTAGGATAATGGACCGCCTATAAGTAGGAGTTTTTTGTTTTTAACCAATAAGTAGAAGTTCATTCACATAAATCAAGTTGTGTGTCTGACCAAAAAAGCTATCCCTCTATATATCAGTATATATAGGGGTGCTCAGAGTTAGGAAAAAACTGATGATGATAGATAGTCACCCTACAGATGATAGAGGTCAGTAACTGTGGTATTATAGGTCATTTTGTCCGTCAAACTGTGGCATGTCCTCCCGTCCGGCAGACCGTGTTCCAAACTTCAGGCAGATCCGCTTCCTCTTCCACTAAGACAATCGTTTAAGGAGGTAACTTCAATATGTGTTATGCTATGCTTTAATCGATTGCATGTTTCACAAATTCTAACTTTGGTATCAGAGACATAGAAGGTTGGTTTCCAAATTGTCGAACACATTAATATTCCTACCGCGATGAACCTGACGTCGAAACTAAGACCGCAACTATTGTGGCCTTCGCCACAGCGAGGTGGTCGCCGCCATCGTGCCCGCGGCTTCGGCCTAGTAGTCGCAGCCTTCGTGGTTGCGGCATGCGTTGTAGCTCGCAGCCTTCGTGGCTGCGGCAGGCCCTGGATAGCGCAGCCTTCGTGACTGCGACGAGGAATAGAAGCCGCGACCTCCGTGGATACGGCCAGGCCTGGAAGTCACAGCCTTCGTGGCCGTGACTTTGGCACCAGGTGCGTTGGTTCCCGACGGGAGAATGAGGAGGCTATGTCGGCCCGTGGTGGTCGACCCCCACCTCCCTCGGGCTAGCTTCTGTTGTTAGGGTTGAAAATCCTAGCAGCAAGTTCATCTTCCCATTGGGTAAGATGAACAGTATCGGTCTGGTTCACAATGAACCAGACCGACCTAATTCAAACTAGAATGACTCCTTACTGTGAACTATTCCGGTTCGGTTCACTTCGGTCGGTTTGAGTTGACCAAACCAATTCAGTTCAGACCGTTTGGTTGGACCGGTTCAAATGGTTTCATGTTGTCTAGACAAGGCTGAACTAATTCGGAGACCCCGAGCCACCTGAATTGACTTGAAACAAATTTGGTGTCGATCCTGGATCGTCTATGGGTCCTAGTGGTTTATTTTAGTCCGGTAAATGTGTTGGGCAAATTTAATTAATTGTTAGATCAATTTAAATTGTTGGGAGAGCCTTACATTGTTTTATATTGCATGACTGGATAGGTAGAACACTGTTTGAGTTCCTTTAATTCTCTGGATTACTTTGTGTTTTCTGCAGGGTCGATAGTCTTGTCTTACTTTATATATATGCGTGTGTGTGTGTGTTGACATGTATGGTTTATTTATTTGCTTGCATGTATTATATTACCTAGATAGGTAGATCTAGTTTTCGCTTAGCATAGATATCAAACATTTAGGATTGTCCATAGTAGCGTTTCGTAAGTTTGGATGAGTACGAACCTCACCAAGGAAAATGTTCCTGAGTGTGAACCGGTCGGTAAGTCTGCGAGGTTCTCAGAATTTCCTTGAATTATGCTAGGACGATTGCTCTGTAAGAATCGAAAACTTTGGTTTAGTGTGGTATGTTCGACTCCGATCTATTAAAGACTGTTGTTATAGACTGTTGTTATAGACTGTGTTTCGATTGATAGTAGTGACTTTACGGCATGCTTAGAGATGGAGAGTGCTTCTCGCCATAGCTAGGGTTGTCCTCCAGGTTTAAGTATGTTCTCAAGTCTGTCCTATTGGTCTGCGACTTGTCTTTTACATGCAATAGAACATTGTTCCTTGTGTCTCCATGATCTTATTATAATTTCTTTTAGTTAGAGAAATTAGGTCGTCATGAAGAACATCATCGCTTAGTTGGACAAAGGTCTTAGACTTAACGATAACATCTATAAAATCCAGAGGAAGCATATAAAGATGGTCCTAAGTAGAAGTCCATTGACCCCATCAAGAAGATTATTAAAAGACCCACTTTTGGAAGAACGAATCAGCAGAAGGCTTTCCATTTTAGTGGGAGGTTAATGATGTTGAGACGTGCACCATGATGATGAGTACGGTGGATGACGACATCCTTCATGAATATTCCGTCCAATTGTCGTTAGATTCAATTTCGTTTGGATTTAGTATTATTTTTGGTGGATTTATTGTTTCAGATTTGGATTCATGCAACAATAATAGTTTCATGTTTTTTTTTCTACTCGCGGATATGTTTGCGATGATAATGAAAGACGAGCTAGATTTGACTTTGAAGGTCAACATAGAATGCAGCGGCTAGCCCAATGGGGCCCAACATTCCACAAGTGGACTCGTCTACTTGTGTAAGTTGTCTAGCAGAAAATTCCACCAGAACACTTTTTGGTTAGGCACCTAGAGCCGAATTTCCCCTGCAATTAATCCATTCCGATGTATGTGACCCTCTTAATTCTAGGGGTCATCACAAAGCACAAAATTTCATTAAATTTATAGATGGTTACAGACGTTAAAAAGAAGGGTAAAAGCCCTTCACCCTGATCGTGGAAGAAGAGTACCTTTCCACAGAATTTAATGGTTTATGTAACGAAAAGGGAATAATTCATTAGTTGACAATCCCTTATAGTTCTCACCAAATAGTGTTATAGAGAGGCACAATACAACGCTCCTTGGTTTGGTCAAAATGACGCAGACTCAACTGTTGATTTCCTTATGGGGAAACGATTTGAAGACTGCTACCCACATCCTGAACCATGTGCCGACGAAGACGGTTAACTCCATATGCGCCCATAAGGGTGTACCGTTTTCACCTATGATTTCTCAAATAAGTTTGGGAAATATTGGACCTAGAGGAAAGAAGAGTGTTTTTTGGTTATTCTAATACCTTCTAGAAGTATGTGTTTGTAGCCGAGCAGGACAGTGGGAGTGTTACCGAGATCGATCATGAAACATAACATTTGTAGAGAACGAATTTCCTAATAAGGGAGAGATTGATTTGGATCGATCTCTATATGAGAGTCAAGATCAAGTTCAACAGCCAGCTGTTAATACGAGTAGAGGAGTTCAAGCCGCAGATGATGATCAGTTCGTCGTCCACTAGATTCATCGCATGCTGGAGCGAATGGAACAAATTCCGCTCTGGATGATCTTGTTGACAGTGGGAGCATTAGGGATCTCATTCTCAGTGGGAGTGACCATGGTCATACCACGATAGTAGTGAGTTGTTAGGCCATGGGCTAGAACATAAGTTTTCCTCCTGACGATATGTATTCGAAGGTGATAGGGTGAGTCTAGACTTGCAAAGATAGATTTTAAGACCGTCTTCCACAATGATGAGTTAGAAGAAGAGATCTATATGGAGCGGTATGAATGCTTTGTGCAGAAAGACCATGGACACTTAGTGTGCGAACTTCACAAATTGATCTATGGTCTCAAACAGTTCTCTACAAAGTGGTACCACAGAGTTCATGATTTGGTCGTGGAAAATGGATTTATCCTGATGGATAAGAATCATTGCGTGTACACCAAACGTTTGTGGACCAAACTTTGTGTTTATCACTCTGTATGTAGATGACATACTCATAGCCGTAAAATGCTTAGAGTTCCTCACAGAGGTAAAGACCTGAGTGTCTTCTCTATTTAGGATGAAGGACATAGGTGAGGCGGCATACATCAGTGAGACTCAGATCTCGAGGGATCGCCATAGGAGGCAGTTGTGGCTTTCACAGGAAACCTACATAAACAAAGTGTTGGAAATGTTCAACATGTCTAACTACGAACCAATTGAAACTCCAGTTTATGTTGGTCAACCTCTTAAAATGAATATATGTTCGAAGACTACAAATGAAATGGACTAGATAAATAAATTATGTAGCTAAGTGCAGTCGGAAGCCTGATGTACGCAATAGTGTGTACTCGACATCATATTTATATGCAATCGGCATGGTATGTCGGTACCAAGATGAACCCGGATTGAAGAACTGGCAGGCATTATATAGGATAATGTGATATCTTAACGGCAACATCATGCGTTGTGCTACCGAAAAGATTTATCGGAGGTCCGTTAATCTCTGGATGACTAGTATAACGATGTGGACTATGGTGGTGACTATGATGAGAGAAAACCCACCTTGGACTTTATGCTCTGCTCTCCGATGGCGCCATATCTTTGATAAGCAATAAGCAGTCACACATTGTGCTGATCGACATGGATGCTATTGTGTAGGTTGTCTGGCTAAAGAGACTTCAGATTGATTGCTGAGTCATTGGAGTCGAAATTTATGTGAAAAAGAACACTAAGTATCATATCAAGTCATACCAAGTAGATATCAAGCGAAATTATGTTAGAGACGTGGTTAGACACAAAGTGATAAGTTTGAAGTACTTGTCTACGGATGAGATAGTTGTGGATCGTCACTCCAACCTTGAAAATGGGGTCTTTAGTGAAGCATGTGTAGTCTCTAGGATTGTGTAGACTTAGTTGATGTACTTCATTGATTTTATTTCCCATACAATGTTCTTTAACTTGAATTATATTTGAGTATGCATGTTTTCACAGTTTGAGTGTTTTGTGTGTTTTTACTGTGATTTATTATTATCATATGTAAAATTGGATAAGATCACCCTCTGACACGGATGATAGATTGTATGCATTTGTGGCAAGGTGAGACTGGTGATATTGTCTAGTTCTAGAAGTCTGTTGGGATGACTAGAAAGGGCTTTGTGTCTGGAACTATATGATTTCGCACTACGATGGATTTTGGTATGTCAATCCACTCAGGGGTCGAATGTGAGTATTTGTGACTTTTGGTTCGGGTAGTTTGTGTGCCTGATGGGCATCTGTACATCATTTGGACATATGCTTCATGGGAGAGGAGATATGATGTAGCGCGCATTCCATATCGCGGCGCACCAAAAACGATCATGGGTATGACCTGAGATGTGATTTTAACTCGGAGTCGTGTGAGACTTAGAGCTCTTTGCTTAAGAGTCGCTTTTGTTCCCTTATTACTCTGCTGAATAAAGACTTGAGGTTCGGTTCAATTTTTGCTATCTTAGCCCATGCTCGATGGGCCTTTGACGTATTCCATCCGGGACACGGTTCTAGAAAAGCGAGTTGAATTGTGCTGATGGTTTTGTAGAAAGAGGGTGGTCATTATGGGATGTTCTCGATATTGTGTCAACTAGGTGGCCACCTACCGCGACATCGGCTGTGGTTGTGGGCACAATAAAAATATAGGCATGAAAGACCATTGTGTGGTCATACGTGGAGAAAGATTAAATGACCAAGGGTGCAGGGCATATTTACACTGCCGGTGTGGGATTCGCGGGTCGCTAAGTATTCTTAACCAGTGCGTAGCATTTTGCTCATTGTGCCAGTCACACGACTGCCTCCTCGTATATGACTTTACTGTATAATGAGATTCGTTCTCTTGGCGCTGACATGATGAATGAGCGCCCCCCACTTTGTGCGAGTGAGAGATGTTGGTTTTAGGATAATGGGTCGCCCATAAGTGTGAGTCCATTCACATAAGCCCAGTTGTGTGTCTGGCCTTAAAACATATTCTTCTATATATCACTATATATAGGGGTGCTCAGGGTTAGGAAAAACCTGATGATGATAGATAGCCACCCTACAATTTCGACAGAGGTCAGTAGTTGTGCTATTATATGTCATTGTCCGTCAAACTGTGGTGTGTCCTCCCGTCCGGCTGACCGTGATCCCAACCTCAGGCAGATCCGCGTCCACTTCCGCTAAGACAATTGTTCAAGGAGGTAACTTAAACATGTGTTATGTACTGAAATACCGATGAAGATCTACTGAATATGCGGACTAGCGAAATGAAATCAGTAGAGCAATAGACAGAAGAAAGCGTTTGAAGGATCATGTGGCTACACTTCTTAAGCGGCGAGCCATCATCTTTTAAATAAGAGAAGAAGAAACGATTGAGTTCATCACAATGGAAGGAATGAAAACGAAAACCCTATAAACTAATCAGTCTCTAAAATAATAATAATAAACCGAAAATAACAACTGAGCCATTTGAATAGCTGCTTTATTGTCACAAAACAAGATAGTTGGAGTATAAGAAACAACACCTAATTCTCCTAATAATCCTTTTAACCAAATGATTTCAAAAACAGTTGAACTCATACTTATGTATTTTGCCTCAGCAGAAGATCTGGAAACAGTAGCTTGTTTTTTAACTTTCCAGGAAACTAAAGATTTTCCTAGACAAACACAATATCCAACAACAGATTTTCTAGTTTCAATACAACTACCCGAATCTGAATCACAATAAGCAGAAATATCTAAAAAATCATCAGCAGATAGAAGAATACCCAAACCTGGTTGCTGCTTAACATACTTTATTACCTTATGCACAACATCCAACTGAGATTGTTTCAGATTCTACATAAACTGACTTAAACATTGAACTGAATAAGCAATGTCAGGACGTGTAATAGATAAATAAAGCAACTTACAGATTAGTCTGGAATAAGAGGTGGGGTCATTAATAAGACCATCATCTTGATTCAGGTCAAATTTCAAATCATATCCCTTATTTGTAAACTTGACATTCTGATCCATTGGAGTGTAACTTGGTTTTCCACCAAGTAACCCAGTTTCAGATAAAAGATCAAGTGTATACTTCCTTAGGCACAAAACAATTCCTTCGTTAGAACGGACAATTTCTATACCAAGGAAGTATTTTGATTCACCCAAATCTTTCATCTTGAAACTACTATGTAAAGAATTTGCTGTTTCCAGTAATCAATAAATCATCAACATAAACAAGAAGAATAACAATATCATTACCTTTCTCTTGGTAAACATGGAATAATCATATAAACTCTAATGATGACCATTATGAATAAGAGAATCAACCAATTTAACATTCCATTGTATAGATGCCTGTTTTAGACCTTAAAGGGATTTATGTAATCGACAAACATGGTTCTCCTCCTGATTACAAAATCCCTGAGGAATCTGCATATAAACCTCTTCTTTCCTATTCTTTCAGGTCTCCTTGAAGAAAAGCGTTGTAAACATCCATTTGAAAAATAGGCCAATTTTATCTACCAACTAAAGCTAGAACAGTTCTAACAGTAACCATTTTAGCAACAGGAGAAAAGGTATCAGAATAATCTAGGTTCAGTACTTTCTAATGCGGATATTTCCTCTTTCATGGCATTGACCCAATTTTCATTTTTGCAAGCATCATCAAAAGAACTAGGTTCAGTAACTTTATCAATAGAGCTAGCAAACCACTTGAAAGCAGGGGACAAAGCATGATAATACACACAATTTTGGATAGGATATTTAATACTACAGTTATTCTGCAAAATGTAATCCTTTTGCCAAACTGAAGTTTTAATTATCCTACCTAATCTTCTAAGATGCATAACTTAATCAGTACTATCCGAAATGTTATCATTTTGTGCAGAATCAGTGTTGTCCGAAATGGGTTGGACAACGTCATCATTTTCTGCATTTGCATCACTCATCTCATTAGCATCAGATATCTTATTGACCTGCAATGAATCAACATCATCATACTTATCAGTAATGGCATCAACAGATAAATTCTCATGTTCCGAATTCTCATTCCTTTAGGGAAAAACATTCTCAACAATCTTAACATCTCTACTAACAAATACAAAATTATTACTCAGATTCAACTACTTATAGCCCTTTTGAGTAACAGAATAGCCCAGCAAAACAGAAGGAATAAACCTATACTCAAACTTATCATCAACAGGTAAGACTTTGGCATAACAAAGGCAACCAAATATTCTCAAATGATCAAGTCTAGGTTTACGATTCAACAATTTCTCATAAGGAGATAATCCTCCCAAAACAGATGTAGGCATCAAATTTATAAGATAGCAAGCATTCAAAATGCATTCACCCCAGAATCTAGAAGGAATATTACTTTCCAATTTTAAAGCTCTTGCAACATCAAGTAAATGCATGTGTTTTCTCTCAACAATACCATTTCGTTGGGCATATAAACACAAATACTTTGATGAATAATCCCTTTTGATTTAAAAAAAATCATTACAATGATTGTTAAAAAACTCACCACTATTATCAGTTCGGATAACCTTAATAGTTTTCCTGAACTGATTTTCAATCAACGCAATGAAATGCTTAATAACAACAATGGCATCAGATTTAAGGTGCAGCAAATAAGTCCAAGTATTTCTACTGAAATCATCCACAATAGTCAAAATGAACCTTTTATTATCATACGTAATTTGATTGTAGGGCCCCCAAATATCCATATGAACAAGATCAAAACAATCAACAGATTTAGATTCACTATGAGAAAAAGGTAATCTATGTTGTTTGGCCATAGGGCAAATGCTACAATTAAATAATTTGCCATTTTCAGAACAAATAGACTCAAGAGACTTTATTATACTCAAGACTTGCATAGAAGGATGTCGCAATCTTTTTTCCCAGAGGACGGGCTAAGGGTATGGCAGAACGTTGGCTCTAAGGGCTATAGATGGCTTAAATTCGGTGTCAAAAAAATATAGCCCTCCAGCCTATCTACCAATCCCCAACACCGCTCCGTTGTAAAGATCCTGCATGATTACCAATTTGAGATAAAACGATACAGAACAAGACAAATCCTTGGTTATCTTGGATATACAAAGCAAATTGTATCTAAATTCAGGTAAGTAAAGCACATCATGCAAATACCGTTTTTCAAATATCCTAAAATTTCCAACACCATGAACAGCAGAACTAGAACCATCGGGTAATTGCACCTTAGAACTGACATTCTTAAAATCATACAACCAATCAGATCTATAACTCATATGATTTGTAGCACGAGTATCCAAAATCCAGCAATTTCCAATATTAGAAAAACACGATGAACTGGAACTTATACCTGCCACATTGGCCTTAGAGGATGACTCTGATTGAAGCTTGCTTACAATCCGAGCCGAGCGATCTGTTCAATTTTATCATAGGAAATAATATTAGTATTTCCAGTACCATAATATAAAGGAGAAGAGTAAGAAACCCCAAACTCAGTTGAAGAGCATGATGCACGACTCTTATTCCCATCTTTGCTTGGTTCGTTTACACTGTTGGCCTGAGGTGGCTTGGCCTGACTCTGGTTAGATTTAAATTTCCAACCAGGTGGATAGCCCTTTCTCTTAAAGCATGATCATAATCATGACCCTTGTTCTTGCAGTATTCACAGAACAAGTTCCATGATTTTTTGAACGGTTTCTGATTTCCCGGAGCTATAGCCTTGTTTCCTACAACATAATTCACCAACATATTTCCAGAAATTTCCCTCTGATTCTCCTATTGAATTAATATAGCATACGTCTGGTTAACAGTAGGAAGTGGTTCCCTCATCACAAGATTTGAACGAACTTGAGAATATGATTCGTTCAAACCGTTCACAAAGAAAAAAAGCTTTAAATTGTTTGCATGCTCAATATGTTTTTGAAAAAGATCACAGTCACAGCAAGGAAGAGCACATATAGCATCAAACTCATCCCACATGGTACGAATTATAGTAAAATAGGCAGATATAGAATCAGCTCCTTGTTGGGCTAAGCAAATTTCTCGATGAAGTTGATTAATGCGAGAACCATTTACTTTGGTAAACCTTTCCCTGAGATCTTTCCAAATGAACTGAGCATTAGTAGCATATATGATTCCATACATCAGATCTCTAGAAACAGAGTTCATAATCCAGGCAAAAACAAAGGCATTACACCTATCCCAGATATGATGAAGACTGGGGTCATAATCTTCTTTTTTACAAGATCCATCTATAAAGCCGAGTTTATTTTTTGCCCAAAGAGACATATACATAGCTCGACTCCAGAACCCATATGTTTCTGGTCTAGTAAGCTTTTCAGGAATAAGAGATGAATTAGGCGAATCAGATGGATGTAAAAACAGAGGATGGTTATGATCAATGACATGCGTTTTAAACGTCGCCTCATCCACATGATTTGTGGTGGCAACGTTTTTCACAGTCTTAACAGAATCATAATCTCCTGAAATGATACACCAGAAATTCCGATCAGGAAATATAACCAGCAAGAATAGATATCGATATCAACAACAACTACACCCAGCAGAGAAAAGATCACAATATCAACATAATCAACAACTAGCAGAAAACATATCTTAATAACAACAGAAACAACTACCAGCAGAGATAATACACAAGAACTGAATGGCCGAAAAAGATTCAGATCTCGATAATATGAACAAGATTACAGAAAAAATAACCGAATCTTGCCCCAAAGGATACAACGATGAACTTGAAAAATCTTAAGATAAAGCAACCATCGATGCTTCTCTCAAGAACAAGTCTGAATACCTACACAGCAAAAGGATAAGAATCAAAAGAACCTGTTCTTATAAAAAAATCAGGTATGAACAAGATCAATGAAGATCTTCGAAACCAAAATCCAGACGGTAACATAAATCGAAACAACAATCTTCGAGAATGAATATCAAATGAATCTGTTCTTAGAAAACGTCACCGATAGTTAATCGGAGAGCTTCCATGAACAGAGATACACAAAGAAAACCAGAATCAAAGAAATGACACAATCTAATGTTTCATCGCTCTGATACCATATTGAAATACCGATGAAGATCTACTGAATATGCAAACTAGCGAAATGAAATCAGTAGAGCAACAGACAGAAGAGAGCATTTGGAGGATCATGTGGCTACAATTCTTAAGCGGCGACCCATCACCTCTTAAATAAGAGAAGAAGAAACGATTGAGTTCATTACAACGGAAGGAATGAAAACGAAAACCCTAGAAACTAACCAGTCTCTAAAATAATAATAATAAACCGAAAATAACGACTGGGCCCAAAATAAACCGGAAATAACGAATTGGTCCTCCAACTTCAATCCTCAGCATCAGTTTGATTTTCAATATTATGTTGTGCCTTAATCGATGACATGTTTCGCATATTCCAACAAAAGTAAAAAAGATATATATAGTAAAATCATAAGCATTAGAAAAGAAAGTATACATCTGGATTCACGTTTAACAACTCAAACGGGTAACATGGAAAATGAATCATTTAAAATAATTTTGATCAAGATCATGTGGACTATGCTTAGAGAGAAGATTTAGAATCACCATAGTCTAACTAGTAAAAGAGCTAAGAGTCATATGAGATGTTTTAACTTTGAGAATCACTGATAGTCTAGTAAACAAAATTTTTTCTACACATGCATATATATATATATTCATGTTTTACCATTGTGACTTGGTGTTTGTTCACTTCACACGAACGAAGTCGCCCCGGCCTAGAGAGACGATGTCGTTCACATGCCGGCACACCAACATTTGACTTTTGTCTAAACTAATCCCCCTATAGACCATCTAATATGAAAAGCAAATGGGAACGTTTCCTCTGACATAACCAACGAAATAATTCGTACCTTATATTATATTTAATATGGACTAACGAAGAGTTAGGAATTTAATATTAAAAAATGCTATACAAATTAATTGTCATTATCTTATATAACATAGTCAAATTAATATATATAAAGAATGTATAATCAAAAAAATGTGTTGGGTATTGATAGTGACATCCCAATATAAAAAAGACCCCAGATGCCCAATAACTTTGCAGTGGTAAAACTCTTATCATCCGAACCGGGCCGACCCATATTAAGGTTGATTTGACCCTCATAAAACGGTCCAGTATCGAACCCAAGCCAAAGTGGACGTCAAAAGCTCCATCACCGGTCGCCATTAACCAAGGTCGCAGCCTCCTACTGCTCGCCATAGGAGTGCTCGCCCAAGAGAGTCTAACCTCTCATCTCTGGTCCCACCAACCGTCACTAAAAATATGGTCACGATATCCCGCGAATCTCGGGCACATATTCTCTAAACATTACATACGGTAATTGCAATATTACGCCATAACCGTAATATCTGCTATTCTAATCTTCACCAATACAATATTCACTAGGATATTCTATTGCCTATAGCGGTTTGGTTTCTCTACTCTATAAATACCTCTGTTTTTCAATACGTTCATTACGTTTTGAGTTGATACACACAGTATACTCATTTAAGCATCAGAGAGGGATCTAGAGACACCCCCTATGTTGCGATCCCCTTCCTGCAGATTCATCGGAGCTAAGGCGAGAGCAATCTTTATTCATACTTTGGCATTTAATCCACTACCAAGTCAGCACCCAGGAGATTCAGATCCAACATTTGGCGCCGTCTATGGGAATCGAGTAAACAGTCATGCAAACTCGATCCAAAAGGAATCGCCGGAACCAGGCCAATGAGCAGTCCTCAAACAGCTCTGATTCCGCCGCAGCTTCGCCGCTCCACCAACAACCTGCTAGCCAGGCAGCCACGAATGCCGTCCCCGCAACCAGTTCCAAACGCCACGGAGACTCCAACACTGCAAAGCATCCGTGTAGCTGGGCAAAACATCCAGTTGACCCCGAAGATGATATCACTCTTGAAGACCATCTTAGGACATGCTCGAAAACAAGCCCCTGCTCCTCAGGAAAATCCTCGCCCCGCAGCCGCAGGGCAAAGACCAACAAAAACTGAAAATCCGGGCACCACAACCCCTCAAGAAGATCAAGAGATGACGTCGAGACACCAGTCCTTACCTCCGGCTTCCATTAAGTCGTTGGCAGCTCACTATTCTGCCAATCCATCAGGTTCCGTAACGAATGGAGGGCAGCAGAACCAGTGCACTCTTGACAAAGTTGAGGAGCTCCAGGAACGGCGAGGGGCCGTCATGCCTCACTTCAGGGAATCATCAGCTCATCCCTTCACCACTGACCTAGTCACCATCAAGATCCTTCGGTCGCAGATGTGGAGATAATTCGAACTTTGTACCGAGGACTTGACGTGGCCAACAAAGCCTCGAGGAAATTGCGCAACATCTACCACGTGGAGGATATAGAAACGATGGAAGAGCTGGCAGCAAGGGCGAAAGGTTTTATAGACCTTGAGAGTGTGAACACCGAAGCTAATTTCCTGACAACCTCGCTAAAGGTGGTTCCTGAGACCCGACGGGATGGTAGGAAGGAAAAGAAGGGTCGAGACATTGAGCCCTGAACAGAAAACCCAGGGCATTGACATCCCGAGGTCCCTGAGTATTTCGCGCCTTTAAATAGGCATATCTTGGCGGTACTAGTTGAGATGGAAAGAAGGTCTCTGGCAAGGTTGCCAATGCACCGCAAGAGCCATTGCAGATATTATAAGTGCAAGGGCCATAAGACCGATGATTGCCGCATCCTCAAGCGCGAAATCGAAAAGTTGATACAGGGAGGAATGTTGAAAGAGTTTGTGGCTGGATGAGACAGGAGTCGAATGCCACCACGTAGAAACCACTCGCCAGCTTCGCCTGAGCAATCCCACCCATCGTAGAGCAGGAGGGTGATCAACCTAATTGCTGGAGGGTTTGGTGCCAATGGCGATAGGTCGCATGCAAGAGAGGTATATACAACTCAGATTTTTACACCGGTCCAGCTGGGAAAGCGACCTCGACAAGAAGAGTACATTGTCATTTCATTCTCCGAAGATGACTTGGCACATGTCACCACCCCTTATAATGATGCGTTGGTTATCACAACCGAAGTCGACAGTTGTCACATGAAGAGAATTCTAATCGATGGAGGAAGCTCGACAGATATCCTATTTTTGGACGCCTTTGAGAAGATGGGCAAATCCAAGCGTGATCTCAAACGAGTCGAATTTCCCCTGATCGGTTTTTGTGGGAGAAAAACTTATCCGTTGGGATCCATAACCCTGCTGGTGATCCTAGGCGAAGGATGGAAGAGCATCAAAGTATCGATCACCATCTTAGTGGCCGACTCGCCTACATCATACAGCGTCATCCTGGGGAGGACCACGATAAATCCACATAAGATAGTGGCCTCCACAGTCCACCAAAAGATGAAGTTCCCCACACCAAATGGGATCGGATAAATTCTGGGCGATCAGCCCTCCTCACGGCAATGCTATGTGAACTGCCTACGCGGGAAGAACCAAAGAGAAACCCTCGCCATCGACACAGAGGCCGACCCTCGTGAGGACCAGGCTCGACCAGCACCAATGGAGGAGTTAGTAGAGGTCGAAATTGATGGTCCATAAAATAAGGTGCGCATTGAGACCACCTTGAATGAAGACCAAAGAAACCCCATGACTACCCTCCTGAAGGAATTCAAGGAACTTTTCGCCTAGAAACCCAACGACATGCCTGGTATTAGCACCGACATCATTTCTCACGAGCTAAGGATAGCTCCTTCGATAAAGACGATTGCCCAGAAAAAAGGTCATTCAAATCATATAAAAGTTTGGCGATCAGGCAAGAAGTAGGCAGGCTTATTGAAGCCGACTTTGTCATGGAGGTGAGATTTCAGAGCTGGGTCGCCAACCCAGTTCTTGTCAAAAAATCTAACGGCAAGTGGAGAATGTTCGTCGAATTCCGCGACTTGAACAGAGCTTGTCTGAACGATTCCTATCCCTTTCCTCGAATTGATCAGTTGGTCGACGCAACCTCTGGTCATGAAATACTGAACTTCATGTATGCCTATTCAGGCTACAATAATATTCGGATGCACCCATACGAGAAATCCCATACAACTTTGTATGCATACGGAGATATACTTTCCTACAAAGTGATGCCATTCGATCTAATAAACGTCGGGGCGACCTATCAGTGATTGATAAACCGCCTGTTTCAAGACATGCTAGG
This sequence comes from Chamaenerion angustifolium, assembly GCA_946814005.1. Classification (NCBI taxonomy): domain Eukaryota; kingdom Viridiplantae; phylum Streptophyta; class Magnoliopsida; order Myrtales; family Onagraceae; genus Chamaenerion; species Chamaenerion angustifolium. The sequence continues at coordinate 26,909,685 of OX328266.1, forward strand.
GCGAAATCTGGAAGCTTATGTGGACGACATGCTTGCCAAAACTATAAAGGGAAGTCCTCACACAGAAGACCTTTGAAAAGAGTTTGAATGCATGAGGAGGCACAGTGTTCGCCTGAACCCAGCAAAGTGCGCCTTCCGAGTCAAGTCCAGAAAATTTATGGGATTCATGGTAAGCGAGCGAGGAATTGAGGGGAACCCCGAAAATCTCAAAGCCATTGAGGATATGAAGTCACCAACTTGCCACAAGGAGGTCCAATGTCTAAATGGCCGCCTGGCCGCCCTCAATCGCTTCCTTTCAAAGGCGAGCGACATGTCACTTCCGTTTTTCAAAACTCTCAGGGCCAACTGCAAGTTTGAGTGGACGCTGGAGTGCCTGGCTTCCTTCCAATCCTTAAAGCAGCACCTTCAAACACTTCCGGCTCTGGCGAAACCTATTCCTGGCGAGAAGCTCTTCCTTTATTTAAGAATTAGCGAGGTCGCAACCAGTGCCGTCTTAATAAGAGAAGAAGAAAATGTGCAGAGTCCAGTGTATTTTGTTAGAAAGATGTTTAATTAAGGTGAAATAAAATATGTCAAGATGGAGAAGTATCTCTATGCCTTAGTTATTGTTGCTCGAAAGTTAATACCATACTTCCACGCGCACACCATTACAGTCCTTACCAACCAGCCTCTCAAACACTTCCTGCTGAAGCCAGACTCTCCAAGAAGAATGGTTAAATGGGCGATCAAGCTCAGCGAGTTCAAGATCAAATTTGCGCCGAAAACGGATGATTTCATAGTGGAAAGCACAGGTAATGGCCTAGCAGAAGTAGAAAACAGGCCAAGTTCATCAACAGACACAAGCCAATGCTGGGAACTCTATACAGATGGATCTTATTCAAGAGAAGGCTTGGGGAAAGGATTGATTCTCATTCCCCCTGAAGGCGAGCCTTTGAAGTATGCGATAGCCCTTACATTTAAGGCAACCAACAACGAGGCTGAATATGAAGCTCTTATCACTAGACTCCGACTTGCTAAAGGAATGGCCATAACATCACTTAGGGCAAAAAGCGACTCCGAGTTAATTGTCAAACATGCTAATGGTACTTATGAAGCAAATTGGGAAAAGATAAAGAAGTACCTCGAAATAGCTAAGAAACTCATCGCCAAAATCCCAACTTTCGCGATTAAGTCTATTCCTCGCCAAGAGAACCATATGGCAGACTCTCTAAGCAAGATGGCGTTTAGAGGAACAAGAATTCAAGGCGTGCAATTTCTGGAGCAAGCCTTATATACAGTTCTCAACAACCGAGCAGAAATCTTCAACATTCAAGGGCAGGTAACATGGATGACTCCATTCCATAACTTCTTGAAATAGAGAATTCTCCCAGAAGACGAAAGTGAATCCACAAGGATAAGACGTCTCTCAGCCAGCTATCTTCTCATAGATGGATAGCTCTATAGGCGAGGATATTCAACTTCCTATCCAAGGTGCATCTCTCATCCCGAGACAGAACGGGTTATCCGTGAAGCTCATGAAGGAGTTGTCGCATGCCATGATGGTTCACGCTCATTGACGTGAAAAATCTTCAGATTAGGCTATTATTGGCCAAGCTTGAGTAAAGATGCAGCAAAGTTAACACAGAAGTGCCTGGCCTTTCGCCTAATGGGAAATAGACATATTGGTCCCCTTTCCCATCATTACTGGGCACCATACGCACATCATAGTGGCGATTGACTACTTCACCAAGTGGATAGAGGTGAAAGCTTTGGCCTCCACAATGGAATTTCAAGTGATCAAGTTCTTGAAGATCAACATATTTTCACGATTTGGCGTTCCTAAGATACTCATAAGCGATAATGGTCCATAATTTGTAGTAAAAGAACTTAAGTGGATTTACGAAGAATACCATATCGATCACAGATTCAGCTCAGTGCATCATCCTCAAACAAATGGGCAAGATGGAGCAGCCAACAAAGTTGTCCTGGCAGGACTCAAAAAACAGGTTCAAGCATTCATGGGAAACTGGGTAGAAGAGCTGAAAAACGTATTATGGGCTATTAGAACAACACCGAAAATAGGCACGGGGGAAACACCATTCAGTTTAGTGTTTCGGATCAGAAGGAGTAGCACCCGCCGAAATAGCGGTGCCTACCCACAAAATCCCACACTTTAACACTGAAGCGAATGAAATCGAGCGCATAACATACCTCGATCTTGCTGAAGAAAAGCGATGGCAATCAGAAAAATCCCAAGCTAAAATGCAACTGGTCATATTTTCATAGGGGAAATAGTTATGCGAAGGAATGAATTTACAAGGCTGGACAACCAGAACAAGCTTTCAGCTAAGTGGGAAGGACCATACAAAGTAGTAGAGATTGCCGCCCCAGGATCATACTATTTGGAAACCACAGAAGGCGATAGGTTACCCCGTCCATTCAACTCCGAACATTTAAGGAGGTTTTATGCATAGCTTGTAATCAAAATGTTATGTCAGTAAAATCAAATTATTCCTTAATAAAGCATGGCCACTCGAACCAAAACGAAGAAGAAAAGACCCGATAATAAAATTGAGCGAAAGACCTGATGACCGAATCACGCGAAATACCTGACACCAAAGTTGGGCAAAAGACCCGATATCAAAATTGGGCGAAAGACCTAAACTCAAATTTAGGCAAAAGACCTGACACAAAAGTTAGGCAAAACAAAAGACCCAATATCAAAATTGGGCGAAAGACCTAGAGTCAAATTTAGGCAAAAGACCTGACACAAAAGTTAGGCAAAACAAAGACCCGATATCCAAATTGGGCTAAAGACCTAAAGTCAAATTTAGGCAAAAGACCTAACGCCAAAGTCAGACACAAGACTTGATAGTCAAATCGGGCAAAAAAACCTAACACCAAGATTAGGCAGAAGATCTGGGGGCAAAGTCCGACACAAGACCTGATAGTCAAATAGGGCAAAAAGACCTAACGCCAAGGTTAGGCAGAAGACCTGATGCCAAAATCAGGCACAAGACCTGATGCCAAAATCAGGCACAAGACCTGATAGTCAAATCGGGAAAAAACACCTAACGCAAAGGTTAGGCAGAAGACCTGAAGCCAAAGTCAGGCACAAGACCTGTTATCAAAATCAGGCGAAACGACCTAAGGAAAAAGTTAGGCAAATAAGACCTGATATAAAAATCAGGTAGAAGTCCTAACGCAAAAGGCGAGCGATTAGTCAAGGAAGTCGTTCTCTTATGGGCAAAATTTGAGAAGTAACATCAAAAGTGAACAAATCCATATTAAGGGTAACATTTCCTTTGCGAAACAGACTCAAGAAGGTTGGGGAATGAACTTAAGGCGATCACTATAGATGAATAAGCTTTGAGTAACAAGTTCCTCAGGATTAGGCGAATACTCAAAAGGGTCTAAACCTTAACAAGATAACGCATTTTCAGAAGATGAGAGTTTTCCTTAAAGGGTTTAGCGAGGGGAATAGATAAATGTGTAAAGACTTATCATTCTAAGCCTAAGGAAAGGTCCAAGACCCTATATGGCGAGATCATCATAAAGGGAAGAGAAAGTTGAAAGTAATTATGATAAAGACATCGGAAGAATCGCCAACACGTTCAAAGTCAAATAAAAGTAAAGGCTTATGAAAATAAAGACATTCAATATTTTAATAATAACCGAGTCTGAAATTAAAAAATAATTACAAACATTCCCGAAATTCAGGGGAAGACGAAAAACTATCATCAAAAGTAAAATATATGGTCGTCGGGGGAGTTGAAGACTTCAAGACTTGGGTTATTCAGGGACAGCGCCTTCCTGCTCGACTTCGGGGGCAATCTCCTCAACGACAGTGGCAGGGGGAGCCTCCTTGGATTAGTTACTCTCGAGGAAGGGATTGAAAGACTCAACCTTCCGGAGAGGAAATTTGGGGTCAATCCCCGGAATGTCATTGACTAGGATTTGGAGATATGAAGCCACTCCACCCTTCATCACCTCCAAGGCGCAGTCGGTAAACCCCTCGGACTTTTTAAAGTCCTTGACCACGCTCTGGGGATGGGACATACTTCGGTCGAAGGTCAAGCTGGTCCTTCTACTTAACCATGGCGCCCCATCTGGCCTCACCTGCGACCCTCTTGTCCTCAACCTCCTTCAACTGAGCCTTCAATCGAGAATTGGTCGCCTGCACCTCAGCAGAGTATTAGTTGGCTTCCTTAAGTTGGAGGTCAGTGCTCGTTGGCTTATCATTGGCGAGGGACACCTCTTCCTCCTTCTCTTGCATGAGAGCGAGGAGTCTCTGCTCCATCTGGAAGTACTCCTCAAGAACATGGTCCACCAGATAGGTGGCCTTCTCAGCCGTCTCCCTCAGAGCCTCCATCTCATCAGGAGTGAAGCCCAGGCTCCAGTCCTGCTTCAACTCGATAAGCAGGTCCGTCTGCTCATCGGCGAGCTCCCATACGATCCGACTGATCGCCAACTCCTCCCGGACGAGCTAACAACAGGAAAAAGGAGCAAAGTACAATCAGATCAAAGAAAGGTCAAAGAAGATTTGAGGATAAGTAAAGAAAAAAGAATTTACCAGGGCGATGCGCTCGAAGTGCGTCCTCATGACCCCTTCGATGGCAGGCAGCTCATAGGGTATTAGAGCCCTGTTCGGAGGAGGAACAATTCCCTCGAGGAGATGCATGCATAAATCTGGGTTATCCCGGAGTATCTTCTAGTCAAAAATCTCCACCTTTTGGAGATTCCCCCAAGGGGCCCAGACGCCCTTCAGATTCGTAGCCTTTGGCGGCTGGAACAAGCCCACCATGGGGCAGTACTCTCCGAAAGGAGTATTTGAGGGGTTCGTGGTGGTCTACCCCTTCTACTGAGCCCTAGTCTCCTTGGGAGGATTGGGAGAATCTTTATCGGAGGAAGGCGTGTCGACCTCTGCCACCACAATAGCCTTCTCCGTAGGGGCAGCAGGACCCCTGGGAGGAACAGGACGTTCCTCGCCTAAAATCCTGGCCTTATTGGCAGGAGTGGGATTTGAAGCAACACCAGCAGTGGTCTTCCCTGTAAAAGGTCAGCAAAGGTATTAGAAACCTAAGACTAAAACAGAGGGAGTAGTAGAGGGACAGGTGCATACCTTGCTGGCGAGCCTCAGGAGTAGTAGAGGTACGATCCTCCTCAGGCTTGCGTTTGTATGAACGCTTGGAAGGATGAGGGGGAAGGCTCAGTGATGCCTGGTTCGGAGACAGCCTCGCCTTAGCCTGATTGGAAAACAGACCAATGAGTTTGTGGCTCCGAACGCCTACAACCAATAGAGGAAAATATAGAAAATTACCCAGTCAATAGAAATTGGCGAGGCCTGATGAATGCCCGCTAGCTCGAGCATCGACTTTGAAGTTTCTGCCACCGAGTGGATCGAACAGAAGTTCGATTGCTTGTGTAATTGGAAGAAGTCGTCGATGGCGTTCCGATCACTCCCTGTCAACTCCCCGAACACAGGAGGAGTATCCCTTTTATGCTGAAATAACTTTCATGTTACGCTACCCTTGCAAAAGAAGTAGAACTTCTTATAGTTGGAGTTGGTAGCACGGAAGTCGTCCACCAAGCGAAAATGGACGTTTCAGTTCCATGCCTGGCCCCTTCATTCCTCGAACTTGGGCCACCGAGTTTGGAAATGGTGGAGGTGGTTCGCTCCGGAGCCCAATCGGTAAAAGCAGCGGAACAAAGCCAGTGAATACGTCCATTTTTGACGTAAACACATGAACTTCAACTCAATCCACATCCTAATGGCGTTGGGTACTAGCTGCGTAGGACCTATCCCGTAATATAAGCAAAGCTCCTGCAAATACTCGTAGAGAGGAAAACGCAACCCAACATCAATCTGGGCCGCATAAACGTAAACCTCTCCATCGCGAGGACAATGCAGCCTTAAGCCTGGATATCTGGGGGTATCTGCTTCTCTCAGGCCAGTTACGACGACTACTGCCTTAAACTGAGCCAGCTTCAGTTCATTGGGCTTGATATCTACTTGGAACACCAGGGTATGGCACGCACAATACAAATATAAAAGGCAGGAAGCATTATCTAAAAAGAACTAAAAATAAAGCATCAATATTTACCTGTCGGGGAAAAGGCGGGAACGTTGGTCTCTGGCCTGTCCACCACCACCGGTGTGGCCGCCGACTGTCCAGTAATCGGCATGGAAGCAGGGTTCCTATGGCTTGGTGCCGGCGAGGAACCATCCCTAATGGTCAGGGGAGCATTGGTGACCTTCGTAGCCACCTTCTGACTGGAGAAGGGTTGGTTTGAAGATGACTTCTGGGCTGGTGCCTTGCTCTTTCTAGCGGATTAGTTCTTGGAAGCCATGGAAATGTTAAGGAGTTTTTTGAAATCGAATAAGGAAAAGGGCAAGTTGGAAACAGAGCCACTGAGAACTGAGAAGCAAGGAATTATCTAGAATGCAAATGACTGGAACGCGTAAAATACAAAAGGGTTGAGGTTTTGTTTCTTATATAGACAAAATAGAATTAACCGAACATACACGATCGAAACGGTTCAGAGAATGATTACACCGAAAAGGTTGGAACGGGAAGACAATGTCAGAATTCTAAACGACACATGGGGAAGACAAACGGTTGGAACGGTACATAAACTGTTAGCCTACCCTTGGGTTACAGAAGAATAAAAGACAGACATGCCTCAATTGTCTGTTCAACTTCTGGATAACAGTGCAGTATTTAAATGCTCAAGTTCCTATACGGAAAAGGTGATCGCCAAAACCCTTCTAAGCCTTTCTAAAAACCCTTTCAAAGGTAGCGTTCGCCAAAGAGTGGTGAATAAACGTTCATAAACCCTGGCAACCCCAAGCGTTCGCTAAAAGGGATAAAGGATCGAATATTCCATAAACTCTAGGCGACCAAACAACCGCTCGCCAAAGGATACAGAGTATTTGAAAAGGCACAAATAGCAAAAAGGGAAAGAAAAGATCCAGTTCAAGTGTCACTATCTCAAACCCTATCATAGAATCAAGCTTGACCGAAGAAACTTCACTCAAGCTTCGGGGGCAAATGTTGGATATTGATAGTGATAGCCCAATATGGAAAATGCCCTAGAGGCCCAATAACTTTGCAGGGCGTAGAACTCATATCATCCGAACTGGGCCGACCCGTATTAAGGTTGATCTGGCCCTCATAAAGCGGCACAGTGTTGAACCCAAGCCAAAGTGGACGCCGAAAGCTCCATCACCGGTCTCCATTAACCAAGGTTGCAGCCTCCTACTGCTCGCGATAGGAGTGCTCGTCCAAGAGAGTCTAACCTCTCATCTCTGTTCTCATCAACCGTCACTAAAGATATGGCCACGATATCTAGTGAATCTCGGGCACATATTCCCTAAATATTACATACGGTAACTTCAATATTACGCCATAACCGTAATATCTACTATCCTAATATTCACCAACACAATATTCACTAAGATATTCTGTTGCCTAGAACAGTTTGGTCTCTTTACTCTATAAATACCTTTGCTTTTCAATATGTTCTACGTTTTAAGTTGATACACACAAGATACTCATTTAAACATCAAAGAGGCACCCAAAGACACCCCATCTGTTGCGATCCCCTTCTTGCAGGTTCATCGGAGCTAAGGCGAGAGCAATCTTCATCCATCCTTTGTCATTCAATGCACTGCCAAGTCAGCACCTAGGAGATTCAGATTCAACAAAATGTATCTAAGTAATGCACATGTGTAACAAAAAGGACTTATAAATCGTCTATACTAGAAGTTTTGAATAAAACCTATTCGAAATTGAAAATTATTAATATTTTTTTTCTGAAAAGTATAATAAAAAATATATATATATATAAGAGTGATCATGATTATATCTATGTATATATATCCATTACATGTAATGTATAACATTTTTTCCATCGTACCGAAAGATTATTTCGAAAGTCAAAACTCAATGAAGCTAGCGTCATTTATGTCGTAATTCAATTATCTACGTACTGCTTTTTAAAGTAAGTATAAAATTAAATTTCTCATCTAAATCTTTTTGTTATTTAAGTCAAAATATAGAATAATTGATGTTAGATTAAAACTTCAATTATATACCTAACTAAAAACACTTTACAAAAAATTACAGTGGGCATGTCAAACCTCGATTATACCTTAAATGGATGGTTTGAAAAAATGATTTTTGAGAGTTGACACTAGCTAATTTAGATTAACTAGATGCCTATATTTTAAAGGTTTGGATACATGAGTTGTACTACGAAAAATTATTTAAATTTATCACTTTTTTCGGTACTCTATTCGTTTATTGCCTAAAAACAAGATAAAAATAAAATAAAAGATAATATGACAAATAAGACAGTCATAATAAAATAGTAATAAAGCAAATAAATAAATTTTGATCGCTCTTTTTAGAATCAATATACAAATATTGCAAAGATACGAAGAGAAAGCATGGAAGAAGAAAAATTCTAGCATATTACAATTACTCCCTCGTTACCTCCTTGATCTAGTAGAATATTGTTGTTATTTTGTTGCAGTAGATTTCCTTATATAGTGGACGAATACGAATGTACTTTTCTTTTCCTCCATAAAGCTCTCACCGACTGTATATACAAATTACAAATTACAAATATTGTATATTGAATCATTTTTCTTTTCTTTTGCTGGAGTTATTTCCATAAAAGATTAATATCACACATATATATATAGTGAATATATATTATATTCGAAAATTAGTTCGCGTTTGATTAAATATTTTAATTTATAAATTAACAATATTTTTTAAATTAATTTATAACATAATAATTTACAGTTTATTAAACTATATTTAATTAATATTAATTCAATTACACAACATAAAAGTTAATTATATTCATGAAAAAAATGTTAAAAAACAAATATCAACAATTAGGAATATGATGCTAACTAATTTTTTTTTTATCGGAAAATCGCTTTACTTTAAGAAATAAAACGTCGTGACACTAAGTCACGGAAGTTCGTACATCATATCATTAGTTATTAAACAGTGGAAGTCTTTCAACCCAAACGTTAAGGCACACTCCCATTCTCGATTGTTTTGCTATTCAATTTGCACATTTGTTGCTCATCCTTGGAATAGTTCGTCATTGCACTTGCTCAATTTGTCTAGCGAGTGCTCGAATATTCGGTATTATTGTCTGTAGTATCCAATGTTTCGGACCATCTATGAGTTGTTGGTGAACCATTTGTGCGTCCGTTTCTATGATGATGTGTTGCCATCCCTATCGAATTGCTAAACGAACCACTTCATGGATTGTCAATGCTTCCATCGTTTCTATGTCATCGCTCCTTTGCCTCCGGTTCATCCCTCACACTAGTTTCTCATCCTTGTTCCGTGCTACAACTCCAATGCCCGCTCTTTGCGTTTTCTTGCACCATGAGGAATCACAATTACTCTTGATTGTGTCACCCGTCGGGGGTTTCCATTGTTGGTGCGGTCTCTCCTCCTCCGTGCGCAATGTTTGTGGTGTTCGGTTGATCCCTATTTGCTCCTCGTAGGCTTGTTTGATCTCCATTATCACGCACCTCGGATTTGGTTCTTTTGCTGCAAACGCCGCGGAGCAACTCGCCTTCCAAATGTGCCAACACGTTATTAGGATTTGGTCCCGCCTTTTCTCGCTCGTAGTTCCGCCCCCATGCAGCTCCACTTTTCTTCTCATTGGCCATTCCACCATATCGAGCTCATTCGGTCTACCCACTCGGATTCCTAGTGCTACATTCCAAATTTTCTCCGTCCATCCGCACTCTAAGCTCATATCTTCCCGTGTCTCAACTTCACCGCATATTGTGTTCATCCCCCTACACACCATGTTTGCTTTAACGGCGATGGAATTCGTTGGTAGCCGCCATATGATGTTCTTTACCTTTGGTAAGACCTTTGCCTTCCACATGTCTTTCCAAAACGTGCCCATATGATTAGGGTTAGGTATTGGCCTTTGTTCGGATCGCTTCTTTATCTTGTGCTAAACCGATCGGACTTGAGGTTGTCCATCTTTTGTGTGTGGCCAAATGGACCAGTCTCTTCCCCCGTCTCGTGGTAGTGGTAGATTAAGTATATGGGTTGCATTTTATCCATCTACTAGGCCCCGCACTAGCATCTCATTCCATGTGCCATTCGGGTACATGAGCTCACTTACTCTTAGATTACCTCTGTGCTCCACCATGTCATTATCGTTCACCCCATGTGTCTCTTTTGTTTAGATCCACAGATCCTCAAATCTTAGGATTCTAGAGAGAAATGAGGAGTAAATGACGAGCTTAAGGCAACAATTAGAGAGAAAATCATCTTGTATTACCTTAAGCTTGATTATACAATAGGGGTAGTAATCTATTTATAGGTAATGCTAGGGATTTGAATGTAAAAGTCCTAAACATGTGGACTTGAATGTAATTGTCCTACACATTTGGACTAAATCAACATGTATCTAAACCTTAATCCCTAACATTCCCCTTTGTAGATCCATTTCCTAATGTAAATCAACATCCTAAACCAACAAAAACAGAAAATGAAGATCATCACAATCTCATCATCATCATCAATTCCTAACAACACCTAACATTCATCCATGTTGCTTGCCTCTTTGGTTGCAATCTTCAATTATCATAATCCCCTATCATTCATCCATGTTGTTTGCTTCTTTGGTTTCAATCTTCAATTACCATAATCCTGTCATTGATGATCTGCAGGAGCTGATTTACATGCCATTGTTGAGCTGATTTCAATCACAGAGAATTCAGCACAGGTCTGTTGTACTACTGAGCACAGGTCTGCTCTAATTTCGTTGAGGTGAAGCTTGGCATATGAATGATGACGATAAGGATACCGAGAGCCTTTGATGCATTGCAACTGTCGAACCCAAGCTGGAATACCAAAGGAAGAGGAAGAAGCCTCGAGATTGCTAAAAATGTGTTTGTAATCACGTAGCGAAACATAAAGAAGCAGTAAACGTGCTTGTAAGAACGCAGCAAAACATATGATCTTCGAGGAGAAAAACAACCACAAATCAGAACAGCTTAGTAGTTGCAGTGCAGCAGCAAATGGAGGCACTCAGTAGCTCAAAATCAGCCTAAAACACAACCTCAAACACAGGACAAATCAGTCTCAAAGTCATCCTCAAACAGAGATCGAATCAGCATTATAGTCAGCCTCAACCAGAGCACTAATCAGCTCCATATACACCAGCAACATGATAATTAGCTCAACAACAAATAATCAACATCATACTTGAGAAATCAGTCTGAATTATACAGCATAAATCGCAGCAAGCAACTCAGCATCATGAAGTAAGCAACTCAGCATCATCACATAACAAAACCAGTAGATTCACATAAACAGAGTCGAAGTTCCAGAGACCTTACCACAGTATGATAACAGGTCTGATCATACCTATTGAAGCATGAAGAATAGGAGATCCATCAGAAGAAGAGTGGAACAGAATCAGATTTGTGGATAATCATCGGATCTGAAGAACAGAGACTGCAGAATCGGTGCTTGAGCTGAATCCGATCTGCAGAACCGGTGAATTGATTTGTGGAGAATCATCTGGTACAATGAGTTGAGGAGCTGCAGAATCGATGTGATCTGGAGGAGCTGCAGCATCGCCGTGATCTGAAGGTGGTGAAGAATTGAATCGCTGCAAAACTGAATCATCGTTCAAAAACTTTAATCGCTGTAGATTTGCTTCAATATGAAATGATCTGCTTCGAACGCTGATGAATCGAACGCTAATGATGATGATGATGCTGGTATATGATGATCAATGATTTCCGAAGAGCTGAGAATATAATTCAAGGTAGAACTGATTAAGAGGAAGATATGAAGCGCAAAACGTTCAAATTGCTATAGGAACAGAGCACACTTCCGACTGATTTTCCATTGGAAATTTCTAACCGAATGCGGATTTCGTCCCTGGTCTTGTAGCTATGATACCATCTTAGGATTCTAGAGAGAAATGAGGAGTAAATGAAGAGCTTAAGGCAACAATTAGAGAGAAAATCATCTTGTATTACCTGAAGCTTGATTATACAATAGGGGTAGTGGTCTATTTATAGGTAATGCTAGGTATTTGAATGTAAAAGTCCTAAACATGTGGATTTGTGTTAGGATGTATGAAGATTGTAGTTAGCTTAGACAACAAGGTATTGCCGTGTAGTTCAAGGAACCGTGGAGATTTCTGTAGCAGATAGTAGAATTGTCTAGAATCTGTTAAGAATTAGTTAGAGTCTTCATACCTTGTAAATCCTATATAAATAGGATCATCTAGGATGTGGAAACTTAACTTTGAATGATAGCTTGCATTCCAAGTAATTCTGTTATTTCCGTTTGTTCTTCATTTCAGTTTTCTGATATTCCTCTCTATCTTTCTCAATTCATTCTGGTTTTATGTGAGATTACTAAAATGGTATCAGAGCTATAAGATGGGCAGGTTCATCACTCTAAGATGAAGTACGTTGATATAGACTTGTGCTTTGTTCGTGAGAAAGTTCAAAATGGGCAGGTTCTGGTAAACTATGTCCCTGCTACAGAACATGTTGCAGATATCTTGACGAAACCCATTACAGAGAAGTAATTTGTTGCTTTCAGACAGAAGCTTGGAGTAATGCCATTCAAAGAGTTGATGCCCAGTTCTGAGGATAATCAGTGCCAGTCTGTAAGTGTTCATGGTGATCAGTCTAGTGATATAATGGATGAGTCTGATTTATGTTAATTGTAGGTGAAGAATGCTTTTGTGTTTTGATATCATGATTCTCTTGATATGCTGGTTTTTTTCTCAATCTGGACGTCCTTGGTATGGTTTGATTTGGCTTTCTGTTTTTTGGTTGTTCTGCATTTATACATAGAACTCATACTTGTGTTTAACATTGCAAATCTCTGCTTTGTTGCGTTTCAGTTATCTTCTTGAGATGTCTTCAGCTTGGTGATGTTTTGTTTATGACAGCACAAGCCTTTCTCACTCTTCCTTGCAATATTGATGTTTGATCAACTTGGTAATTTCGGTGCATTTTTGTGTGTGTCAATTCATTCTTATGATCTCAGTTGTCATGAGCATTAACAGTCATCTTTACTCTGACATAAGGTGAAGTTTGAATCAAAAAATAACTCTACTCAAAGAAAACATTCAAGTAACTTTGATTAGGTGTTTGAGGATGAAAAGAATGAGGAAAGTGAAAACCTCCCAACTTCATTGGTAAGATAGAGGCACATGAAAACCTCTATGTCAGATATGAAAAGAAGTGCAATGAATATCACTCAAGCAAGTCAAGAAAATTGACAGAAAAATATTGAATAAAAGATGAAGAGATGTCTGTTAGTTTGTCTCGTGTATGATCTGATTGATCTGGGCTTTGAATTGTCTGTATGATATGTAGTCTGAAATTGTCTGAATTGTCAAATGATCGTGTATTGGAAAGGTTGATCTGTTGAAGGCTTGGTTGTTAATAAGCTGATTTTCATCGAGATGAGACGATTCTGAAAAGATGTTGTTATGCAATGAATCAGTTTTCTGCAATGTTCTCATATGGTATGAAGGTTTATGTTAAATGCAGATGCTTACTTAAAAAGACAGAAATTCAAGATTGATCTTGACCGAGTGATGGTTAGATTGAAGATGAAAGCTGCATGGAAAGTGAAGCTGAAAATCAAAATTCAAAATCAAACTTCTTAAGAGAATGTTAGGATGTATGAAGATTGTAGTTAGCTTAGACTACAAGGTATTGCCGTGTAGTTCAAGGAACCGTGGAGATTTGTGTAGAAGATTGTAGAATTGTCTAGAATCTGTTAAGAATTAGTTAGAGTCTTCATACCTTGTAAATCCTATATAAATAGGATCATTTAGGATGTGGAAACTTAACTTTGAATGATAGCTTGCATTCCAAGTAATTCTGTTATTTTCGTTTGTTCTTCATTTCAGTTTTCTGATCTTCCTCTCTATCTTTCTCAATTCATTCTGGTTTGGTGTGAGATTACTAAAAATTTGAATGTAATTGTCGTAAACATTTGGACTAAATCAACATGTATCTAAACCTAAATCCCTAACATCAAAGACTCAGATATGTTCTCCTGACCCAATCGTCCATAATCCTTCTTTCTTGATCACATCTCGGCCATGTAATATGCTATTCCATCAACATGAGGCTCGACCTCACTTTTTCGCCTCTAGCAAAGAGCACCATGGAAAATAAGGACCTTTTAGGACTTGCGCACATATGGTGTCGGGGTCAGTCATTATGCGGTTTGCCATGTTGGTTAGGAGTGCCGTGTTGAAACTTTGGAGTTTCTGGAATCCTAGTCCCCCAACCACTTTTGCTTTTGTTAGGACCTCCCACCTCCTCCAATGTGTTCTATTCCCCTCCGATTTTGCCCCAACCAAAAGTCCGCAATGAGATCATCAATCTCCGAGCACCATGTTTTAGGGAGACGGAATACGCTCATTACGTACATGGGGATCGCCATGATGATCGCCTTTATTAGCACTTCCTTCCCTGCTTGTGTTAGGTTTTTCAACCTCCACCCACCTAATTAGTCCCTGATTTTTGTTTTCAATGATCCCAATGCCTCATTATTTTACCATCCCCATATCGATGGTAAGCCTAAGTATTTTTCCCAAGTCCCCCGTGCGTTTGATATGCAACTCGTCTTCCACCCCCTTCATGTCATTCCGACCTGCACCATTGTTAAAAAATAGGGTTGATTTATCCCTGTTTATCCTTTGGCCCGATACCTGACAATAGGCTTCTAGTATGCTCCAAAGTCCTTTTGCATTCTCGGGTGATCCTCTTATAAAGAATAGTGAATCATCTGCAAAAAAACAGATGGTGGAGTTCCGGGCAGTTCCTCCTTAGGGTGATCCTCTGAATTACAACTTCCCTAGCTTCCCCTTCCATTTTTCGTGATAGCACATCCGCAAGTAAAATGAACAAGTAAAGTGATAGAGGGTCATCTTGTCTTATTCCCCGTGTTGGACGAATGGATGTCTTTCTTTCCCCATTCACCACCACTTGGTATGTGGTCGATGTTATGCATTCCCTTATCCAGCTCAACCATTGTTCTACAAAGCCCCGTTTCTTAGTGTGCTGATTAGGAATTCCCACCCCACCCTATCTTAAGCTTTCTGCATATCAATCTTGAGTGCGCATTCGACTTTATTTGCGTGGCGGTTCATGTTCAAATGGTGGAAGAGCTTGTGGGCTACCATTATGTTATCCTGTATGTGGCGACCTGATACAAATGCACTCTGGAAAGAAGTGATAAAATCTGATAGATAACATTTCAATTTATTCACCAACACTTTTAATATGATTTTATACAGGAAGTTACAGCAGCTTATAGGTCTAAAATCAGCAGGTCTCATCGGGTTTGATATTTTTGGAATCATCACTATGTCTGTATTGTTTAGGGGGTATAGAAGAGTACCTGTTTCGAAGAAAGCCTTGACCGAGGTGATGATGTCTGCCCTCACGGTGTTCCAGATCCTTTGGTAAAACAAACCCGGGAAGCCGTCGGAACCCGGTGCGCGTGCTCCACCCTTTTGGTATGTGGCTGCCCTAATTTCAGTATCTGTCACCTCCCTCATCAAGCCGGCATTCATCTCTGGTGTAATTTGATATGGTACATACCTGAGGAACTCATCCCCCGATTCAGTTTGTTCCTATGTGAACATGTGTCCAAAATACCTATGGAGTTCATCAACTATTCTCCCTTCCTCATCAATCCACTCCCCCTTCTCACCCCTTAATCTGTATATTTGGTTCTGTCTCCTCCTTGCTATGGTGGTGTGGTGGAAGAATGTTGTGTTACGGTCCCCATCTTTAAGCCATTTAACCATCGACCGTTGTTGCCAATATTTCTGCTCCCTATTCCAAAGCTGTTGGAGTTTGCCTTTCAATCGTTTCTCTTCTCGTACCTCATCCTCATTCATCCCCCCCTTGCATGTTTCGCCTTAGTGCCTCTTTGTTTTTGTAATCTCATGCATGTTTTTGCCGAAGCTCCTTTTGCCCCACTCCTTCAATTTGGTTCGGCATCTATGTAGATTCTTGTACACCTTTCCATGCTTGTTTGATTACCTCCTTGCATTTCGGGTTTTCGAGCCACATAGCCTCAAATTTGAACTGTCTAGTGTCTCTCCTCTTCGGTTGCTTGAATTGGACCACCATTGGGGTATGGTCTGATCTAATGGAGAGTTCGTTTATGCATCTCGCCTTGTGGTACCTTGTCACCCATTCCGTGTTTATCATTACAAGGTCTAGGCGTTCGCTTATTCTCTAAGTTCTACTCCGGTTATTGCACCATGTGAACGAGATCCCCTTTGCTCCCATGTCCTTCACACCTAGATCATCGATTACTTGTTTGAACTCGTCCATTTGTCTTTGGGATTTCATTCTACCACCTTGTTTCTCATGTGGTTGACATATGATGTTGAAATAGCCAAGTATCATCCATCTTCCCCTTCGACCTCTCCCAATTGATCTTAGGAAAATCCAAAGTTGTGTTCGTTCTCGCGCCTCCTTACTCGCATATACCCAAGTGGCAAACATCGGTTCAGTTTGGTGCTCAATGTGCACCTCACAATCAATGCAATGCAGGTCGGCATACAAAATCGACACCCTTGTTCCCTCCTTCCACCAGAATGCTAGCCCTCCTAACATACCATTCAGGCTAACATAGTAGTTGTTGTTCATCCCCATCCATGTTCGTATCTTCTCGCAGTATGTATCCCCATTTTTTGTTTCCATTATAAACATGATGTCCAAAGATAAGGAACACCGATTTTGGTCCAAAAGTACTCATTCATTCCTAATTCTTCAATTAGGTGGGGCGCTTATTTCGAACTGTAGGGCGACTAGCATATTTTGGACAACATTGCGCCGTTTGTGAATACAAAATGCAGTAGCTGGTAGCGAACATATTTGGGACACCATGAAGCTACTGAAGACTATTTGAAGACTATCTGGGATAACTTGATTTTGGAAGTAGAGGTTACACCTGTTATGGTATGACGGCTAGCATATCTGGAACAGCGCTGCCTCTTTGAAGATAGTAATTGTTACCGAGCCTATCTGGGATAACACAAAGCTATAGTTAACTGACTAGAACGATCCAAAACAAGCATATCTGGGACAACGCAACTTGGGATGCAAGATTATGTCTGTGATGGCAAGACGACCAGCATATCTAAGAGAGTGTCACGTCTTCTGAGGATGGTAACAAGAATACTTCCCTAACTTTTGCCTAGGGTATGCTTTGTGCAACAACCTAACACGATTTTTTTAAAAGTTTATCTCTATATTCTATTCTTTTGCCACGGTAATCTTTGCAAGATCTTTCTATCCGCGACCCTCTGTTTTCCTATTTTTGCATGGATCGCTTTTATAAATTTTCAACCATCAAGATTTTCCTCACCTTTTGTCATGATTATAATTTCTAAATTTACAATTACACCTCTCTGAATTTTGCCTAGGTCGCCCTTAGAGGTTTTCAACATAGCAAAATCCATTACTTTTATTTGCTGCCAATTGTGGGTGGTTATGACCCTTATGAATTATCCCCTCGCATGAGAACTTCAAATAGTCTGGTTGCAGAACCGTGGGGACTTAGATATGGCTTAGCTTTGGCTAAAACTTTGGGGAAGAACAACATCCATATGGAATCGGATGTCAAAGATACAATAGGTGTGATAGTAGAATAAGTGAACGATGATATACCTTTAATGCCGCTAATTTCTGATTGCAGGAAAGTGTTGTTGGAGTTTAAAATATTCAAAATCAGACACATTAATTGGGAAGCAAACAGTGTAGCATACCATTTTGCCAAGGCAGTGGTCACACTTGAAGAATATTTTGTGATCTAAAATGATCCTCAAATAGTCTGGTTGCAGAACCGTGGGGACTTAGATATGGCTTAGCTTTGGCTAAAAGTTTGGGGAAGAACAACATCCATGTGGAATCGGATGTCAAAGATACAATAGGTGTGATAGTAGAATAAGTGAACGATGATATACCTTTAATGCCGCTAATTTCTGATTGCAGGAAAGTGTTGTTGGAGTTTAAAAGATTCAAAATCAGACACATTAATTGGGAAGCAAACAGTGTAGCATACCATTTTGCCAAGGCAGTGGTCACACTTGAAGAATATTTTGTGATCTAAAATGATCCTCTGTCAGGAGTGTTATCGATTATTAAATCAGACATATTTGGCTTGGCCAAAACAAGACTTGTATATCCTAACTATGTGTGTTATTTGTGTAATATTAATTTCTTTTCTACCAAAAAACAATTATCCCCTCGGAGGGAGTACTCTACATTTGTAGTCAATTGAATGGTAGATGTGTCCTATTCTATTATTTTCTACTCTCAAGAATTTTTGAACTTGCAAAACTGCTCTCTTTATTTGTAGTTGATTATGTGATGTCTATGACACCTCTCAATTCTAACATCACGGAGACACTCTCTTATAAGTAGCCGATTTACGGGTGGTTGTGACCCATCTAGATTTTTGCATCACAAAGACACTTTCTTGTAGGTAGTCGATTTACGGGTCACTGTGACTCTACCAGTTTTCCATTTTCTGGGAACACTCTATTTAATGTAGTCAATTTAAGGGTGACTGTGATCCTTAAATGTTCCCTCTCGTAGAAATGGGAACACTTTTTGTAGCCAATTAAGGGGTAGTTGCAACCCTTATGTTTTTTTTGTGTGTGTTTATTTGTAGTCATTTGAATGGTGGATGTGACCCACCAATTATTATTTTTATTCAAAAAAACAATAATATATTGTACAAAAAAAAGACTCCCTCCATTAGAATATCTTTAGGTAGCTTAGAAATCTTTTCATCATCGCTACCATGGCCATATTCATCTCTATTTGTTTTAGGTTGTCGTTGAGGGTTTTCGACCTAACAAAATTTTATTTTTTTTTGTTTAGGCCGCCCTTGCGGGTTTTCAACACATCTATTTTTCCACATGATTTAGTCCTCTCAATCATAGTTTTTTAATGCATCTGCGTTGATCGGACTAGAAAGGTTGTGATCATCCATGTTTGAAATAATAAATGCCCCTTCTTTGAAGATTTCTTTGACCACGTAAGTCCCCTCGAATTTTAGAACAAATTGTTCACGGCAAATAGAGTTAACACGTAGAATCCTACGAAGTACCAAATCACTTTGTTGGAACTCCATTGGTTCTTCCGAAACATATGATACTCCCCGGGATGTACCCCATTATTCTTCTCAATGTGCAAAGGCTAACAGATACTTGTTCAAGTGCAGACAACTCTTTAATAAGATAATAAGTAAGTGTTAGGATTACCTTTTCCTGCTCTCTCTTCGCAAAGGATGAAGTGCTAGTAGTGTGCCTCATTACTTGGTGAGCTTTGTTGGCTTTGTTCTGCTCGCTCTTTACCTTCAAAGATTAAGTTACAACAAGTTCAATGGTTAGCTATGATAAATGAAACACTCATTAATTCTGGAAAAAATACAATTTGTTCTTAGGGCGCCCACCTTAAACTCGTCTGAGTTGAACCAACTCATAAGACACGCCCAATGTTCTTTCACTACGTCCATAGGGATGTATTGTAGCATTTCTTCATTCGTAAGATACTTGTCAAAGTACATTCGCTTCATATTTGTCCTGAAAGTTCTATACTTCTCTCTACGAGTACAGTTGCGCAGCTGCAACAGGTTGTCATCTTCTGTCAACATAAACTTTTCCAGCAATATAACTGTGTACATGTTAGACATGATGTATAACAGCAGATAGAAGTTGACTACTGAAGGACAATGAGTGTTGATACACTTACTCCAACCATCATGAGCATCTTCGCCTCGTAATCTATGGGATATTTTGGAATTGCTTTCCAATCTTTCACCATTAGGGGTGCATTCGTTCTTTTTCGGACGATGCACCCACACCAAGAAGCAAAAAACGATGCATTAGGGATGCATACCTTACCTTTGAAATTAAACTTGAGGTATTCTTTTTCATTGATCCCGTTTCTAGACAATCCAATACACCTAGTACGACCTCTACGTAACTGAGGTGGTTGCACCCTAATATCTTCGTTTGTACCATTATCAAAAACCAAAATATGTACAGAAAGTAAGACCCATTTGGATTTTCGTGAAGTAATTAAAAAATACAATCGTACGAATTAAAAACTCTATGTAAATGGCTAACCTTGATAATGAGTTTAGTGATCATGCGTCCGACGTAAAACCAAGTTGAACACTAACAACATATGAGGACATCATTATTGATGGATTAAACATATAATATACGATTATTAGGACTGCGAAACTTTTTATGAAGAAAACGGAATTGTGTAAATGATAGACTTACACAGACTTACTAATCCGCCATGAATAGAACTTCCCATTTGTCCTTAAAAAAACGACTGCAGATCAGTTCGACAACGTGACAAAAAGTGTCGAACAAGAATGTCAAATTCTATCCATTATGCTCACCTGCACAGACAACACCAATATGCAGTTCACATTTAACAACTTATGCATAAAACAGAACAAAGATGTAGAAAACAGAACCATTATGCAAAATAAATGGAATCACTTTTCCATTGAAAATTAAATAAACGACCATCCATAAGTTGTTTGAACATTTAACAACTTAGGAACACAAAGACTACAAAGTACATTTACTGCTACACGTTGTCTAAGAGCACCAAGGTGTGATAATCAAACCATGTGCTTGATTGTCAAAGACCATACTCCATTAACAGTCGTCTTCCGCTTCCTCATCAGATGACTCCTCAACATCGGTCTCTCCGTAAAACATATCCACCTCTATGTCTGAGTCACTAACATCAGTTGATACTGATTCGCTAAACCCATCCTCATCCTCCGCGTGTTCTTGTTCAACAACTTCTTCATCATCTGGTATGTCATTGGTAATAAGGGCAGGTATGGCTGGTTCATATGTTATTTTAACTGCATCAATATTGTCCATACACCACTCTACATCCTCATCGTCCTGCAAAACATGTTGTACTTTCACATCTATGGAAGATGTTTCCTGGTATGGCAGCCAGGTCAAACCGTTTTTTAGACTCTGCTGTCAACACCGTGCTCCAATCAGGGTTCACATTCTCGGTTAAATAGAACACTTGTGTTGCTTGTGAAGCGATTACAAATGGCTCATCTGTGGATATTGACATACAGAAAACCATAGTCATCCACATTCATCCCATTGAAGGATGGAAGCACGTTGTACCAATCACATTTAAATAACACAACTGTTAGGTCCCCAGGATATTGAAGCTCAATCACTTCCCTTAACGCTCTGTAGTAATCAACTGCACCTTCCACAGGATGGTTGTTGGAGGCACTAGCATAACATGTTGTATCAGCTTTGCATAAGACACCGATGTTCTCAAAATTTCTCATTTGAGAACGCTCCTTAGTGTGGAAAATGAACACATTAGCTTAATATCCATTATATGTCTTAACTCCATATAATGGACCCTATGATAAAGCCTAAAGTTGACGACATCTCCGGTCGGTCTAGCTAAACGTTACACCTTACATATCGAATAGTTCAAGTTTAAACTCTGGACTAAACATATAAAACTGAAGGTTGTTAGAAGTACATACCCGTCCTTCTAACCTCTGTATAAATGTACGAATGTGCATAACGTTGATGTTCCGCCTATTTACCCTTGGTCCTATTAGTTTTCTCTTGTGTTCACGATTTGATCATCGAAGGTATCACATGTATTTCTTAGATTTGATTCATCCCTTAATTTGAAAAACCAAACAAGTAGATACTTGAAAGACTTACTCTTTGAAGGGCTTGGCCTACTCACATTGATTAAGAACATATCGTTGACACTGTTCCCATTCCATGTTGGTTAGCTCACCCACAACTGCTCGATCTATAGGAACTCTAGCGGGTCGGAAGATTGGTATCCATTCTGACGTCTCCTGTACGACCACTGGAGCCAAAGTTGACTATTGCCTTGTAAATTTAGTTTCAATGTCATAAAGATATCGAGAACAGAATATAATATGTTGGGTATTGATAGTGACGACCCAATATGGGAAAGGCCTCGAAGGCCCAATAAATTTGCAGGGGGTGCAACCCATACCATTTAAACAAGGCCAACCCACAGTAAGGTTACTCTGGCCCTCATAAAGTGGTCCAGTATCGAATCCAAACTAAAGTGGACGCCAAAGTGCCACTTCAGGCCGCCATTGGCCAAGGCCAAAGCCTCCCACTGCTCGCCATGGGAGTGCTCGCCAAGGGAGTGCCCAGGGAGTGCTCGCCAACAATCAAGGTCGCAGCCATAGGAGTGCTCGCCATAGGAGTGCTCGCCATGAAGAGAGCCTTGCCTCTCTCCTCTGGTCCCACCAACCGTTAATAAGGATATAGCCACGATATCCTGCATATCTCGGGCACATATTCACTAAAGATTAGATACGGTAACTGCAATATCTCGCCGTAACCGCGATATCTACTATCTAAATCTTCAACTACACAATATTCACGAAGATATACAGTTACCTTATACGGTTTGGTATCTCCTACTCTATAAATACCTTTGCTTTACATACATTCAATACGTTTTGAGCTATATACACACATATACTCATTTAAGCATCGGAGAGGGACCCAGAGGCACCCCCTCTGTTGCGATCCCCTTCTTGCAGGTTCATCGGAGCTCAGGAGAAAGCGCGCGATCACCATCTCCTTGGCATTCAATTCATTGCCAGATCAGCATTCAGGAAATCACGATCCAACATTTGGCGCCGTCTGTGGGAAACCGAGTAAAACAGTCATACATACTCGCTCTAACCGCAATCATCGGAAAGAAGCTAACGAACAATCCTCGGATAGCTCTAATTCCGCTGCCGCTTCGCCACTCCACCAAGAACCTGCAAGCCAAGCAGTCTGTGATGCCGTCCCTCCGAGACCGGCACGTGAACACATTGGCAATTCGAGAACGACCCCTGTTCCAAACGTCGCAGAGATTCCAGATTGACAAACCATCCAAGTGGCTTGGGAAACCATTCAGGTAACCGCAGAGATGATATCCCTCTTGGAAACCATCATAGGACAGGCCCGCAGAAAAACCCCTGCTCCTCATGAAGATCCTCGTCCTACTGGGCCACCGGAATCAGAAACTGGAAATCCTGGCACCACAGCCCCTCAAGAAGATCAAGAGATGACCTTTGGACACCAATCCTTACCTCCGGCCTCCACTGAGACGCCGGCGGTCACTCACTCTGTCAATCCATCAAGTTCTGCACCGACTGGAGGACAGCAGCCCCCAATTCACTCTTGACCAAGTTGAGGAGCTTATCACTAAGAGACTCAAAGAACAACGCGAAACCGTCATGACTCCCTTTAAGGAACGATCAACTCATCTCTTCACCACTGACCTGGTCGTCATCAAGAACCCAAAGGATGTCGTCGCCAGGGCCATCCCAGAGTATAGTGGTGGAGGCGCCCCCATTATACATGTTAATAAGCATGAAGCCTCTCTGTTGGGTAAGTCGACTGATCCGAATCACTTAGCCCTGTTATTTCTGTCGACCCTTTTGGGTTCGGCATCGTCTTGTTTCTTTGGTGTCCCTGCAGGATCAAGAAGGGTAAGAAGGGTCGAGAAAAGCCTAGATTGGAAAACCCAGGATCAAGACATCCAGAGGTCCCCGAGTATTTCACGCCTTTAAACAAGCAGATCTCAGCGATACTAGTCGAGATGGAAATGTATCTGGCAAGGCCACCGAGACCCCGCAAGATTGGTCAGCCCATGGGGAATGACACCGAGAGCTATTGCAGATATCACAAGCGCGACATCGAAAAGCTGATAAAGAGAGGAATGTTGAAGGAATGAATTCACAAGACTGGACAGTCAGAATAAACTTTCAGCTAAGTGGGAAGGACCATACAAGCAAGTGATTCCTTCATAAACATGTTCACTCGAAGCAAATCGAAGAAAAAATCTCTGACGCCAAAGTCAGGCCAAAAGCCCTATCACCAAAGATAGGCCACAAAAAAGCCCTAACAACAAAGTTAGGCCACAAAAGCCCTGACGCCAAAGTCAGGCCAAAAGCCCTAATAACAAAGCTAGGCCACAAAAGCCTTATCACCAAAAATAAGCCACAAAAGCCCTAGCAACAAAGTTAGGCCAAAAAGCCCTATCACCAAAGATAGGCCACAAAAGCCCTAGCAACAAAGTTAGGCCAAACAGCCCTATCACCAAAGATAGGCCACAAAAGCCCTAGCAACAAAGTTAAGCCAAAAAGCCCTATCACCAAAGATAGGCCACAAAAGCCCTGACGCCAAAGTCAGGCCAAAAGAGCTAGTAATAAAGTTAGGCAAAATAAAAGCCCTGACGCCAAAGTCAGGCCAAAAGCCCTGACACCAAAGTTAGGCCAAAAAGCCATGTCGTCAAAGACAGGCCAAAAGCCCTAACGCCAAAGTCAGGACAAAAGCCCTGACGCCAAGGTCAAAAAGCCCTGTCACCAGAAGTCGAACGCCCCCACGTAGAAACCACTCTCCAGCTTCGCCCGAGCAATTTGGCCCATCCCAGAGCAGGAGGGTGATAAACCTGATTGCTGTAAGGTTTGGTGCCGGAGGCGAGGGGTCCAATGCAAAATAAGTCTATGCTACCCAAATCTCTACAGCTGTCCAACTGGGAAGAACAAAGACCTACACTAAAAGGCGAACGAACCCACATCAAGGGTAACAGTTCCCTTACAAATTGGGCACAACGGAGCAGACGAACCAATAAGGTAACAGTCTCTCCAAAGAAAAGCTTAAGAGAGCGAACGAATTTTAGGTAACAGCTTCCTAAAAGGCGAGCGAATCTAAAGGTAACTGTTCCTTTGAAAAGCGAAGTTGAAAACAAGTATGGTAAAACTTCCTAAAGCTTTCCAGCTTCCTAAAAAGGCGAGCGAATCTTGGGTAACAGTTCCCCAAAAAGGGCGAACGAATCCGAGGTAACAGCTTCCTAAAAGGCGAGCAAATCTTAGATAACAGTTTCCTACGACTAGGCGAACGAATCTAAGGACCAAAATCCTAAAAGGCGAACGAATCCATAAAGGATGACAGTTTCCTTAAAGGCATAATCCTTGGGTAACAGTTTCCTTAAGAAACATGGCGAAAGGAACGGACGAGCCGATAAGAGGCCACAGTCCTTCCCCCGAAACCTAAAGGAGCGAAAAGAACCTCTAAAGGGTAACGTTTCCTCCAAAGAAAGGTCCAAGACCCTTTGAATGAAAACAAAAAGGCGAGACTATTCTACAAAAGCTGAAGCGAAGTTGAAAACAAGTATGGTAAAACTTCTTAAAGCTTTCAAGCAAGATAGACATCAGAAGAACAACCAAGTATACTCGAAGTCAAATAAAAACCAAGGCTTACGAAACAAAAAGACCCGATATCAAAATTGGGCGAAAGACCTAACGCCAAAGTTAGGCAAAAAGACCTAACGCCAAAGTTAGGCAAACCAAAAGACCCGAAAGACCTGATGACTGAATCAGGTGAAAGACCTAGCACCCAAGTTAGGCGAAAGACCTGATGCCAAAGTCAGGCACAAGACCTGTTATCAAAATCAGGCGAAAAGACCTAAGGAAAAAGTTAGGCAAATAAGGCCTAAATATAAAAATCAGACAGAAGTCCTAGCGCAAAAGGCGAGCAATCCGTCAAGGAGTCCGTTCTCTTATAAGTTGGGCAAAAATTGAGAAGTAACATCCAAAGCGAATGAATCTATATCAAAGGTAACAGTTCCTTTGCGAAACAAACACAAGAAAGTGGGCGAATGAACCTAGGGAGACCACTTACTAAAAGATGAATGAGCCTCGGGTAACAGTTCCCCGTGATTAGACGAACACTCCAAAGGTCTAAAACCTTAACAAAGCGAACACATCTACAAAAGATGATAGTTTCCTTAAAGGTATGATCTTCGAGTAACAGTTCCCTTAAGAAACTTTGGTGGAGGGAATGGATGGTCCAAGATCCTATATGGCGAGACTCTCCTACATAAGCTAAAGAGAAGTTGAAAACAAATATGGTAAAACTTCCTAAAGCTTTCGAACGAAGAGATATCGGAAGAACGACCAAACACATTCGAAGTCGAAAAAGAGTAAAGGCTTACGAAATTAAAGGCGTTTATTATAATAATATCCGAGTCTGAAATCAAAAGAATAATTACAACTATCCCAAAAACAAAGGGAAGTAAAAGTGATTATCAATAAAAAGAAGGATGAGCAAAAAGCAGGAGGATGAACAGGCTCCCTTGACCTGAAACTCTGCATCGACTCGGTCGCCTGAAGGCCTGAGACCTCAAGGTCTGGGTTCATCAGGGGATGCAGTCTCCTTCTCGGCCCCGGGGGCAGCCTCATCGCCAAGGAGCTTCCTTGGTGTAGCCGCTCTCAATGAAGTCCTGAAGAGACTTCACTTCCCAGATAGGAAACTTGGGATCAATCCCTTGAATCTCGTCGACCAAGATCTGGAGGTAGGCAGCAGCCTCGGCCTTTATCACCTCCAAAGCGCAGTCAGAGAACTCCTCAGACTTCTTAAAGTCCTCGACCACGCTAAGGGGGATGGGACAGCCTTAAGATTTAAGGAAAGATGCTCCTGCTTAGCCATCGAGGCATCCCTCTGCACCCAGGACTCTTTCAGTTGAGCCCTGAGGTCACCATTCTCTGCCTCTAGCCAAACAGAGTACTGGTCGACATCCTTGATCCGAAACTCATAGACGCCTAGGCAGCTAAC
Source organism: Chamaenerion angustifolium (assembly GCA_946814005.1). Lineage (NCBI taxonomy): Eukaryota > Viridiplantae > Streptophyta > Magnoliopsida > Myrtales > Onagraceae > Chamaenerion > Chamaenerion angustifolium. The sequence continues at coordinate 26,936,427 of OX328266.1, forward strand.
AACCTCGTCTTAGCCCGCTTGGAAAATAGCCTGATGAATTTAGGTCCTCAAGTGCGGTCAATGAATTTAGGTCCCAGACTGATGGGTCAGAAATTTATCCAATCAATAAAGACTGGCGCGGAATGATGAACCCCGACCTTGAGCGTCAGTTGTACGAACTGATGAATGCCCGCTAGCCCAAGCATCGACTCTGAAGTTTCCGCCCCTGAGCGGATTGAACAGAAGTTTGGTTGCCTGTGATGTCGGAAGAAGTCATCAATGATGTTTCGATCACTCCCCGACAGCTCTCCAAAGCTCGAAGGAGTATCTCGTTCTGGCTGAGAAAGCTTTTTCGAGGATATAAAGAGAGAAAGGAAAAATTGAAACAGAGGGCTGAAAGAAGATATGAACTCTAGAATGCAAATGAATTGAATGCGTAAAAGACTAAATGCTAAAACGAAGGAAACCGAACGGGCACGTAAGAAACGGCTCAGATAATGATTACACCCTTTTGGGTAAAACCGAAGTAATGTCAGAATTCCAAGGGTTACATCGGGGAGAAAAAAGGTTGGAATGACACGAAAAACCTGTGAGTCTGCCCACTGGTTACGGAAGACAAAGAGACAGACATGCCTCAAAAGTCCTCTCGACTTTCGCTAACTGTCCATTCATTAAAATGTTCGAAATCTTACACAAAAAAGGTGATTGCCAAAAGCTATACCAAACCTCTCCTAACATCCTCGCAACGATAGTGTTCGCCCAAAGAGTGAAGAATGAGCATCCATAAACCCTGGAAACCCAAAGCGTTCGCCTAATGGGGTAAGGTATCACACATTCCGAAAAACTCTACGCAACCAAAATCGTTCACCAAAGGATACAGGGCATCAAAAGGCACAAATAGCAGATAAGGAAAGCAAAAAATCAAGTCCAAAAGTCACTATCTTAAACCCTATCACAGAATCAAGCTCGACCGAAGAAACTTCACTCAAGCTTCGGGGGCAAATGTTGGGTATTGATAGTGACGACCCAATATGGGAAAGGCCTCGAAGGCCCAATAAATTTGCAGTGGGTGCAACCCATACCATTTAAACAAGGCCAACCCACAGTAAGGTTACTCTGGCCCTCATAAAGTGGTCCAGTATCGAATCCAAACTAAAGTGGACGCCAAAGTGCCACTTCAGGTCGCCATTGGCCAAGGCCAAAGCCTCCCACTGCTCGCCATGGGAGTGCTCGCCAAGGGAGTGCCCAGGGAGTGCTCGCCAACAATCAAGGTCGCAGCCATAGGAGTGCTCGCCATAGGAGTGCTCGCCATAGGAGTGCTCGCCATGAAGAGAGCCTTGCCTCTCTCCTCTGGTCCCACCAACCGTTAATAAGGATATAGCCACTATATCCCACATATCTCGGGCACATATTCACTAAAGATTAGATACGGTAACTGCAATATCTCGCCGTAACCGCAATATCTACTATCTAAATCTTCAACAACACAATATTCACGAAGATATACAGTTACCTTATACGGTTTGGTATCTCCTACTCTATAAATACCTTTGCTTTACATACATTCAATACGTTTTGAGCTATATACACACATATACTCATTTAAGCATCGGAGAGGGACCCAGAGGCACCTCCTCTGTTGCGAACCCCTTCTTGCAGGTTCATCGGAGCTCAGGCGAAAGCGCGCGATCACCATCTCCTTGGCATTCAATTCATTGCCAGATCAGCATTCAGGAAATCACGATCCAACATAATACACTCAAACATAATATAACCTTTCGTTATTGAACCTTTAGGTCTGTTTCTATTATGCACAAATGACTTCATTATCACCCATTATCCTATCAAATAAACATGTCATTACATTATAAACATATATCAAAAGGAAGACTGCAATGGAATGGAATTAGGAATTATGTTGTTTATTTGGTGAAATGGCATATGAAAATGAAATGGAATGTGGTAAAATAACATATATGCCCCCTACTTTTATATGTATGGTATACAATACAATTAATTTTTATTAATTAATTTTAAAAATTAAGAATAATAAAAACTTATAATATGATTAATTAATAATTATAAAAACTTTTAAAATAATTAATTTTAAAGAAAAATCCCTTTAATTATTTAAGACAAAATAGTTTAATTAATTTAGATTTTATTCTAAATCCATTATTTTCCCACGACCCATCAAATTTATATTTATCTGAACCATAATATCATTAATTACACTATCCAAACTATAATATTTCAATACAACATTACGATAGACCGCCCCAAAAAAAATACAAGTCATTTGCTATAAATTTAGCATAAATGACCATGCATACATCAGAGAAAACATATTATTAGCTCAAAAAGGAGAAGCCACACCAAGCTAAGCTAGCTCTCTATGCCTTTAAGTTTTCATCTTTTTCTTTTATCTACCCACAGACATCTTCATCACCTCTTGTTGTTCCCCAAATGTATCTCACTTAGCACATCAGATTTCTCCAAAGTAAAGGGTCTATTTCACAATGGAGATTTATCTCAGCAATGATTACATGAAATTCCTAGAGCAAAGGTTCCATCAAAGTTCATTACCTGTTGAGCAATGATTTATCTAAGCAATGATGTATCAATTAGACACCATGTTGATAACTTCAATAAACTCATCCATCCAAACCCATCACCTTCATAGTGGAACTGAGATAAAGTAGAAGCATTTCATCTACATCATGTTTATTAAAAGGAAGTACCTTTTAATAAATTCCTTGATGTGCTACGAGAAGTCCTCTACAAGCCTATCTCATGGTTGGCCAGTCACTATCTTGTAATCACATAGACTATTTATGGCATTTGGAGCCTACAATGACACATTTTGCAGAACAATGAGTTAAATATTCTACTTAAAAACTAGTTTAACAACATCTCAATCATGAATCCCAATCATAAACACAGAGCATAAACAACACATCATAATCAACAGTATAAAAAATAACTTAACACTGAATCAAACACAAATATCACGGTTTGGGGTTGAGTACGAACTCAAAAATGCAATTTTGGGTTCCTCACGAACCGAGAATCACAATTTCTGGGTTCGTACCCAAAATCAATTGGGAAAAAGAGAAGGAGAAGGAGACGTACCTGGATAACTTCTGGCTGTGGGAAGTCGAGAATAGAAGTCTGAAAAGAAAATTCAAGATGAGAAATGCAGAGCAGGAGAGCTTCAGTGCGAGAAGAGAATTGAAGGAGATAATGAGGGTAGAATCGTCATTTTGGAACCTATTCCTGGTTCTGGGCACGATAGGCTTAGGAAATCTGAGCATTTTGCCTGGAATGTCTAACACATGAGGGCTAGGATTCCGTAAGCCAAGATTCTTCAATTTCGCGAAAAGAACAACTTCTTACGGAATCCATAACACCTATTCTATTTCTATTCCACGAAAAGAACATGCCTATTAGATTGTCATTGTTTTTTCCCGCAACACCTAATAACATATCAATGAGATTATCACAAACATTTTTCTCAATGTGCATAGCGTCCAAGTTATGAGAAGTTAAAAGATTCTTCCAATAAGGTAATTTGGAAGAAGATGTTTTTTTTTTCAATTTCCTATGGCGGAGTCTATTCCAACCTTAATGGATGACTGAGTTTTACCAAACGTTACGGGGTCAAGATGATCCAACTGTTGTAACACGTCGGACCCATATAGCCTTTATGGGCCTATACGTAAGTCTTATTTTCCTTTAAATGAGCTTCTGTTTCTCCTCTATGGATGATCGATCAGGAGAAATCTTTTATGTCCCATAAAAGAGCATTTCCTCCCATTCTTCAATCGACAATAATAGGTGTCCATTTGACATATAGGACATGCCAAATTACCATAAGTAGCCCAACCAGACACGCTCGCATAAGTCGACATGTCATTAATTGTCCAAACAATGACAGCGCGCATTTGAAAGTTTTTTTTTTCCCGACATTATATGTTAACGTACCATTCAACCATAACTCATTGAGTTCATCTATTAATGGCTGTAGGTACATATCTATAACATTGTTTCGGGCCTTACGACCAAGAATCAACATTGATAGCAAGTAATTAGTATCTATCAAGCACATCTCGGGGGCGATATTGTAGGGAATAAGAACAACTGACCATATGCTATATGGGTTACTTTTACCAATGTAAGGATCAAACTCATTTGTAGTTAATCCTAGCTTAACATTCCTCGACTCTTCTCCAAATGCAAGGTGTACCCTATAAACGTTTTTGCAAGCGTATGTATATTCAGCGTGATGCCTTAGTAAACCATATTGTCTACTGTGTGTATGGTGTCAGGTCATAGATGATACGATTTTGGGGGACATGAAGTATCTTTGCAACCTTGAAGTGAGTGGTAAATATCGAAGTACTTTGACTGGTAGATTCTGTCCCTTTCGCTTTGATTTCTCTAGAATGTCCATTCCTCCTACATGGTGTTGATGTTGGATCTGTCTTGATTTACCACACGTTGGACAAACATCTAAATCACTGTATTCATTTCTGGATATAATTCAGTCATTTACACAAGCATGTATCTTCTAGTTGTTAGAGTATTATATAGTCTAGTCTAGATTAATCAAGATTAGTCTTTATCTTTAGTTTATCTATAGTAATTAGTTTATCCTATTATATTTAGTTTATTATTTATATAGTTATATATATAGTATGAGTATCTTTATAGATAGAATAAATATATATAATATATATATATAAGTTCTCTATGTAGAAAAAAAAGGTCTCTCAATAATGGAGTCAAATGTTTTTCTTAAAAAAAAACGACTCGGTCATGCCATCGCGGTGCCATCTTGGGCATCACATCGTGGTCATGCCGTAAAATAAATAAGGGTCATCTCGGTCATACCATCGTGGTGCCATCTCGGTCATCTCGTCGTGGTCATGCTGTAGTACCTAACACACTATCTAAAATCTGAATTTCAGCATTCTAATCTACTATTGAATCCATTTTAAATCATCAAAAAACTTGGTTGTGCAAACTCAATTTTATCACGCGTCTTCACGATACCAAATCGAGATTTCAGCACAATTAATTCAGCATTGTTGAAGAGGCATTGGATCAGCAAATCACAAATCAGCAGTAGGAATGATTCAGTCCTTGGAAAGAAGGCTCTGATACCAGGTTAGATTTAATAGAACATGAAAACGTGAAGAAGATGAATAAGAAAAACATATGCTATAATTTATACCAGACTACATAGTACTCTAACATGGTATCAGAGCATGCTTTTCAAGGACCGAACCATTCCTTCTGCTGATCTGTGATTTGCTGATCCAATGCCTCTTCAATAATGCTGAATTAATTGTGTTGAAATCCCGATTTGGTATCGTGAAGATGTGTGATAAAATTGAGTTTGCACAACAAAGTTTTTTGATGATTTACAATGGATTCAATAGAAGATTGGAATGCTGGAATTCAGATTTTAGATTAGTTTATTAGCTACTACGGCATGACCACGACGAGATGACCGAGATGGCACCACGATGGCATGACCGAGATGGCCCTTATTTATTTTACGGCATGACCACAATGAGATGACCAAGATGGCACCGCGATGGCATGACCGGGTCTTTTTTTTTCCTTTTCATCTGGATTTTAGCTTGAAAAACTTGTATTCGAATGTAAAGTGTCTCACCAATGATGAAGATGTGCGAGCTTAATTCGACTGGGGATTTGATCGAGATTGGATTTGGGATCCGGCACAAGCAAAGAAGCATTGGAAAATTGGGGACCAATTCAGCAAATTTCAAAGTTTGAGGATCAAAATCAAGAAAAACAAAGAACATGGGTGAATGTTAGAGAATTATGTAGTCTAGTATAAATTAATTAAGATTAGTGTTTATATATAGTTTATCTATATTAATTAGTTTATCCTTTTATATTTAGTTTATTATATATATAGTTAGATACATAGTATGAGTATCTTTATATAGAATCTATATATATATAGTTATCTCTATACTATATATATGTAGTTCTTTATGTACAAAAAAAACGTTTCTCAATAATGGAGTAAGATATTTTTCTTATTCATCTCCTTCACGTCTTCAGGTTCTATTAAATTTAACATGATATCAGAGCCTTCTTTCAAAGGACCGAATCATTCCTGCTGCTGATCTGTGATTTTCTAATCCAATGACTCTTGAACAATGCTTAATTAATTGTGTTGAAATTACGAGTTGGTATCGTAAAGATGTGTGATCAAATTGAGTTTCCACAACCAAGTTTTTTTATGATTTACAATGGATTCAATAAAAGGTTGGAATGCTGGAATTCAGATTTTAGATTAGTTTGTTAGCTACTACGGCATGACCACGACGAGATGACTGAGATGGCACCGCGATGGCATGACTAGGATGGCCCTTCTTTAAGTTACGGCATGACCACAACGAGTTGACCAAGATGGTACTGCGATGGCATCACCGAGCCTTTTTTTTCCTTTTCGTCTGGATAGCTTGAACAACTTGTATTCGAATGTGGAGTATCTCACCAGTGATGAAGATGTGTGAGCTCAATTTGATTGGTGATTTGATCGAGATTGAATTTGGGATCCGACACAAGCAAAGAAGCATTGGAAATTTGGGGACCAATTCAGAAAATTTCAAAGTTTAAGGATAAAAATCGAGAAAAACAAAGAACATGAGTGAATGTTAGAGTATTATATAGTTTAGTCTTGATTAATCATGATTAGTCTTTATCTTTAGTGTATCTATAGTAATTAGTTTATCCTATTATATTTAGTTTATTATATATATAGTTAGATAGATAGTATGAGTATCTTTATAGATAAAATAAATATATATAACTAGTTATATCTCTACTATATATATAAGTTATCTTTTTACAAAAAAACGAAGTTTCTCAATAACGGAGTCAGGTGTTGTTCTTATTCATCTCCTTCACGTCTTCATATTCTACGAAATCTAACACTAGTAGTCCAACCCTAACCCGTATATAAATTTCTTGGCCTCATAGTACGACTTAGGGAATATATTCTCGGGTGGTAGTACTCTACTAACCATGTGAATCAACTCATCGACGAACTTGTTAAAAACCTTATATAGGGCTTTTAGATACAGCATTTTAACTAAAAAGACATATTGTTGTAGGAAGCACACCCTGGTTATAAGATCTTTTCACAATCTACTAACACCTTATAAAATTTGCTAGCCTCTGCATTTGGTTCCTCACTATGATCCCTACTCATACTACCGAACCCACCATTCACCAAATTCTCCATGTCATCCATGGATGTTGTATTCCTCATGCTAGACATGACATCTTCGTATTCCTCCCCATGGTCCACCCATGTAGTGTAGGTGGGTAGTATTCCAAAATTTTCAAGATGCAACTTAACAGTACTTCTTCCAAGTAATAAACAACCAATACAACTTATGCAAGGGCAGTAAATTCTACCTCCCAGGTTGAACGACTGTAGGCTAAGTCTAGGAAAGAAATAATGTCTCCCTTATAATCCCAACTTTGGCATGGTTTGGTCATCCAACTCTTATCCATATGGAATATCCAATGTACCTATAAATGATAACAAAATAAATACAAAACATGCCAACTGTAATTATCAATGGTGATCCTTAATAAATGTGTAAATATTAACAACCGTGTCCCACAACTGAAAAACTAAATGTGTACTTCACACAAGACACTTAAACAACTTGTATTGTTTTATTAAAAATCAAGCAACAAATAGTATCACTGTATCAGTTAACCAACATCCTCAATGGAAGGAAACAAGAGCATCACAATACAATCACAATATAACAGTTGTTATTGAATAAGTTGTGATAACATATATCTCATCAATGTAAGATTTTTGTATCACAACTGATTCACAAGCAAAAGTGGGAAATCCATCTGCAGCCATGTCATGAAATACTAAAATGTTATAATAAGTAAATGAAACTCTTGGTTAAACTCATCTTTTATAAAACAGAGTGTTCCTTCGACCGTACAGTGTAATTGCTTCAATGAAAGATTCAACTAATTTGCTGAATGAATTATTACAGCATGTGTGGGAAACATGGGCAGCTATTCCGTAATTGTGTTGTCGCCCGGTCAGGTACAGATCAATAACAACTGTAATTCTCAACAGTAATGCTTAAGAAATGTGTAACTATTAACAACTGTGTCCCACAACTGAAAAACTAAACGTGTACTTTGCACAAGACACTTAAACAACTTGTATTGTTTTATTAAAAATTAGGTAATAAATAATATCATTTTATCAGTTAACCAACATCCGCAATGGAAGGAAACAGGAGCATCACGGCAGAATCACAATATAAAAGTTGTTATTGAATCAATTGTGATAATAGATACCTCATCAATGTAAGATTCTTGTACCACAACTGAATCACAAACAAGACTGGGAAAGCCAAGTGCAGCGATGTCATGAAACGCTAAACATGTTAGAATAAATAACTGAAACTCTCGGCTAAACTCATCTTTAAAAAAACAGAGTGTTCCTTCAACTCTACAATGTAAGTGCTTCAATGAATGATTCAGCATGTGTGGGGAACATGGTGAACTATTTCGTAATTGTGTTGACTGTTAGTCAAGTACTGAGAATTGGCAATGTAAACGGGGAATACGTTAGCATGAAAGCTTAGCACACACAATGAAATTGACGCGGTCCTGCTGGAGCTCAACTCCTAATGGAGCACCTTAAACACGTAGAACACACCTGGTTTCCTCGATTTGTTGTAGGTGTCGTCGATCTACAAGGGAATTGTTTTTTCTCACCTAGAATAAGTGTTTCACGGAAGGCTTTCCTCTGTGACCGAAACATTTGGTCGGATTAGGTTTATGTTCAGTACGACTCTTTTCTCTAAGTTTATATGTTGGTGTACCATTTAGCAAAGAAAACTGTAATATTACATACGGCGTAATGTCAACCCTTATATAGTTCTACTGCAAGAGGCACTATTGATACTAAATCATGTTTTTTTTTGTAATAACGTATGTTCTTGTAACTGATTATCTATATTAGTATCAGATGTCTTTCAACAGTACATTTTTAAGGGGGTAAACAAATAGCAGCGACAAAAGTACACACTAAAACTCAACTTCAACAATGGAAAATTATACGAAACTGAATAGTGTCATGAATTACGCGATATCTTGTCACAACTAAAGATGTTTTTACTGTCGAGACCCATGTGATAACACATCTTTTTTGTGGTCGTTGGTGAACATTCTTGTAGTGAATGTTTGCTAGTTGGTGACAAATGCGCCATTGATGGTGAAACATTGGAAGAATATATGTATAATTGGGGTTGTACTATTTCATATGGAAGCATCTTAAATGGTATGATGTTCATTCCTTGTGTAGGAAAATTTTATTGTTCCTGAGTATGATAACTTGAAACAATTAACTGTATGTTGCCTCAGAGAGAAAATAAAGTTACAGAGCTAATTTGGAACAAGTATACTTTAATAAGTACAATACCAATGAAGAAAGATTGATGACTGTTCATTTGGATGTACACAAAGAGGACTGGATATATCTTGTTAACTAGTTTAGGTTAGACGAATTTAAGGATATGTAATCTTGATTTTGAGTTTACTTGTTTTTTATGTAATTATCCAAGTGCTTATATTCTAACTGTGTTCTACCATGTATGTTCAATCCTTTGAGAGACCGCAACAAAAGAAACAATACTCAATAAGTCGCCCACCATACATTCGGGAGTTCTAGCTTTGCAAAGCGAGAACATGAAGAGGTATTATGATTTTTGGTGTGAAAATCAGTTATTTGATGAATTATTGATAGATAATCTATTAACGAAAATATTTTCTTGTCCATAGATTGAGAAAAGCAATGGAAATCCCCCTCCCCTAGAGAACATCTTATGTTCCTAAAAAAACACTTAGACAGGAATGGGCAACCTATTGATCAAAAGTCCAAATATATAATGGTAAGCATGTTTTTTTTTTCAGTTGAAGCACTCAAGCTCATCCAGTACCTAGATTTTTTATGTTCCCATGTGCGTAAAATCAAGTTGAGGAAAGGGTTGGTCAAGTTAAAGCTGAAGAAGATGGACCAGTTGACAAATATACTATGTATGAGCAAATTCAACAAGTTGAAAAGCATAGAATTTGTGTTTCTAAAATTGCAACGATGATGGAGAGTGAGCAATTAAAGCATGCAAGAGAAGATATTTTTAAAGCAAAACCGAAAACACTAGAACTATTATGCGGCTAAGGCAGATCAGTCACCTAGACACTTAGCTAAGTTTCAAGATAATATGCTAGAATTTCAAAGGGATATGACTACCATAAGAAGGGTTATCCAAGCAACTGGTCCTTTCCTAGACAATTATGATACCCAAGGTAACCAAATAAAAATACTTAATGATGCAGGTTTGGAAATGAAGAACAGATGGAAACTTTTGTTTCACATTGTGTTAAACATGCATATTTTGTCGAAACTAAGTAGTAGTTGGACATATGTTTCAGAATATTTAGCCACTATGTGTGGATTGACATGGTTTCTTTTGTGTGATTCTGAAATTTTTATTTTGGTTATCTACTTCACTACTGTCAACTTTGTGTTGTTGATGAGAACAACTTTGAATTGTAAAGTTTGTTGTATATGAAAACTGTCATTGGTATATCGATGCAAACATATATAGGAAAATAAAATAGGATGAGGCAACAAGTTTTATGTTATTGTACAACACGGATAATTGGCAGTGACATGTAGTGGTTGCAGAAACATAGCAACAATAGTGTTGGATACACATTATATTGTTGTTGTAAACACATTATATGTAATTACTGACGAATAATTATTTTCATTAGTAATAGTTATTGACAACAATGCGGTTGGATGCTCAGATTTGTATAATGTGCCAATGTATGTGTCACAAATATATACATTGAGACACCACCATCAACGATACAATATAACTACTATAGTTACGACACTAAGTCTCTACAAAAGGAGTGTGGACGAGTAAATTTAGTGGCGAAAAACTTTACTGGTGGTATATTGTCGTAGGCACAACCTTTAGTTACGCGACCAAAACCTTTAGTCACGCGACCTATTGGGAGACAATTTTTCACCACGATTGCAAAGGTCTATTCTTTTAGTGACGTACAAAGGAGAATTGATTACGATCACTACTTTTATAAACCTAAACAAAAGAGTTAGGCAAAGTGTCAAGAAAGGAAAGATTGTGAGATAAGACACTGCCCGTCCCTCTTCATATAAGCAACAAGATCAAAAGACTTACGGTCGACCGACAAGTCATTGTATCCCCCGTCTAAGCAAAGGGTTGATAGGGAACCAATTGAATTCAAATCATTGTCCCAGCCAATTAAGCACTAAAAACAAATGAAGACTTGGAACAAAAAGGTTGAAAATGAGATGGTCGACCAAATCATCCCCTCACAAATCCATCTCAAATGGCCTACGTAAATCGAAGTCGTGAATAGTGAGATGCAGATAAAAGGAAAAAACATGAAGAAAAATATCAAATAAATCTATATTCATTCGTTCAAAGTCTTTACAAAAAGAAAATAGTTTATGAAGTCACGCGTGTGTACTTCAATCACTTCTCTCACTTAGGTCTCTTCCTTGTGAGCGAATTTGTCGCTGATTACCTTGGCTCTGTCCAAATTCAGCTAATCAAGTTGAATACTATAGCAATGATGGTGACAAGTACCTAATAAGAGAATAGAAGTCCATGCAAAGTGTATGAAGCCTACGTAAGGGAAATCCAACTGAGCGTCTGCAGAAATAACACAAATTCCAGGTCAACACTTCTTCGCTTTTTCTTATGTTAAACTGTTTCTTGAAGGTGGCGACCCCACAGTGACGGCGTTTGCCCCTGACCAAAGATGAGTACTCAGCTACCCAATTCTGGCGAACCAAACCCATCCCGGCAACCCCGTCTTCACCTCCCGTCAAACCCGCACCCGGAAAACGCCGACAGGTATGTCGAAATGATAATTGCTTAGAAGCCTGTTGAATCCTCTACAATTCACATTGCTCTTAAGATAGCTTGGGAAAATTATGATTCGGTATTGATATCGAATGTGTCAGATAGAATTGTTATGCTGGAATTCAAACACGCGGATGATCGGAAACAAATCTTCGACCTTTCTCCTTGGTCGGTACGTGGACACTTCCTAAGCCTACAGAAATGGAAACCGAGTTGAAGTATAACACAAGTGGAGTTTGAATGGGTGCAAGTATGAATTCAAGTCCATGAATTGGGTTTGGAAAAATTCAGTATGGAAAAACGAGAAGGATAGGGGAACAAGTCGATAACTTCATTGAAACAGAGGAGGAGGTGGAGTGTCGACACAAAACATATATGCGGATGAAGGTGGAAGTGAGTGTAAACAATCCGTTAATGGCGGGGTTTTGGTGGACCAATTCGCAAGACATTGAACGGTGGGCGGAGATAAAATATGAATGACTGTCGGATTATTTTTATGGATGTGGGCGACTGGGATAGATGACTAATGCATGTAGGGAGGAGGTGACGGTGCGAGGTGAATCCAAACAAGCCGATGTATGGGCCATGACTATCGGTGACTAGACCAAAACCAAACCGGGCGAGGAAGATTGGTGGGCGACATAAGGACGGTGAACCCAAACAACCTGTCGAACCAAGGAGAACTTGGTTTGATACGATGAACGAAACATAACAAACAGGGGATGAGAATGATCGGGTTGGAAAAAAGTAGGAATCCGATGAACAAAAGAACCACCCTCGGCATGACCAACCAGATCAAATGGAGACCGAGTTAACTGAATGGAATGGGAAATGAGTCGAGATAAGGGAAAACAACACCAGAAAGCATCAACCGGAAGAAGAAGGGCGGTGTGTGGCATTATGCCATAGGGGAGAGTCAAGTCAAACAGATTCATACTCCACACTGATGAACAAACGGATTGTGCACCCCATACAACGAAAGTTGACAGCGAAGCTGGGAAACCGAAAGGAGAGCTTGTCGGCACACAATCGGGAACGAGATGGAGGAGGGGGAACACAATCCAAGAAGATGAAGGGAGGGGACCACATCAACACATACACTTTCATACCCCATAACAATCCAAATGGTTGATGATGATCCCCTCCAGATAACCGAAGAAGGAAGGCGAGGAAACCGACTGGAATATGTAGTGGAGACCACACCAAACTCCCTGACAACTGACCCAAGTAAGGGGAAGAGGGGAGAAGAAATGGGGTTAAGCCCCTATCTTGACAAAATGACACTGAGACGGTCGAGAGAAGAGGACGAGGAAGATGTGAACCTGAAAAGGAACAAGATGAACGAGAACACATCACCAAAGGTGATAAAGTAAACCAATATAGGTGAAACAAAAGGGAGGAAGAGACTTTGTATGAAAAACCATAAGGAGAAGAAAAGAGATGTGTTGAAGAAAAATTTCATAGAAAATGCGGATTGGGAGGAACTAATGAGGGGAGGTGACACGAAGAAAGAAGAGGGTTCTAGGGGCTGTCCCAATACAGATAAATGGGCCCAATGAACACAATCGTTTGGAACTGTCAGGGTTTGGGTTCTTCCTTGACAGTTCGACACTTGAAACACCTTATAGGTAGGAACAATCTGGATATCATACGCTTGATGGAAACTAAAAATGGAGGTTCCTTATATGAGCGGATAAGAGAGCAACTTGGAATGGAGAATGCCTACTATGTAGAACTAAGGGGCATATCGGAGGGGAATAGCTCTATGGCGGAAGAAAGGAAAGAATGTACAATTATTAAGTGGAGGGGCGAACATAATCGATACAAAAGTCAAATTCAGAGGAACAAGGAATAAACCGTATATGACTTGGGTTCATGTAGATACAGATGAGGGAAGGAGAAGTCAAAACTGGGAAACTATAAGGGGGATTGAAAGAGGACAAACTGACGTGCATGGGGGACTTTAATGCAATAACACGCTATCATGAGAAAGAAGAAGGATAGTGAAAATCACAAAGACAGATGTATACATTTAAGCAGTTCATTGACGGCATTGGAATAGAATACATGGGCTCGAAAGACCAAAGATTCACGTGGTGTAACAACAGGAGAGAGGAGGAGAGGGTGTACGAAAGGCTAGATAGGATTTGGTGAATGTAAAATGGGCTGAAAAATTCTCACGACCTCAATGCCTAAACGAGGTGGCGGTGGGATCAGATCATTCACCATTAATTTTAATACACGAGGAGGGTATGACACGAAAAAGGAGAGGATTCTGTTTCGAAGAGATGTGGTTGGAAAACCCAGAGTGCAAAAGGATCATCCTATCGGCATGGGGGGGACAGAGGCAGTGGGGTAGTAGTGTATGAGATGGTAGCAGTGTATGAGAAAATTGATGACATGGAGCAAAGAACGATTCAGCAATAAGATGGTGAAAGATAGACTGACAGACATTGGAACAACCATCCTTACACAAGCAAGTAAAGAAGAATAAACTATGTTGAAGGAGCGAATCAGGGACCTATGAAGAAAAGAGGAGATATATTGGATGCAAAGGTAAAGGGTCAAATGTCTCTATATGGGTGATTGGAACACAACTTTCTTTCACTTGACAGCGAACTCAAGAAGATGGAGAAACCAAATCTTTCGGTTACAAAGTACTAATCGGGAAATATGGGTCTATTTCAATAAGGTGTTTGAAACAGAAAACACTGACATAGATGAGGAAGTCCTAAACTGTGTGGCGAGACAGATAATGGCTGAGATGAATGTCGACCTAAGTAGGAGTGTCACGATGGAAGAGGTAAAAATAGCAGTTTTCCAAATGGGTGGATCGAGGGTGCTGGGTCCGGATGGGTTTTCGGGGGTATTGTATCAAAGGAACTAGAGGGTCGTGGGTTCAGATGTATTCACTGCAAAGCCTTACTTGAAATAAGGTTTCACGAATTGGACACATTGAACAAATGGTTATTAACCAAGATGGCAGAGAGAATAAACAGGGAACCAAACTCATTATGGGTAAAGGTACTCAAAGGGATCTATTTCCCGAGAGGGAATTTCAGGGAAGCACGAAAATGAGGGAGAGCTTCATGGGGATGGGTGAGCATGTTGCAAGGGTGGGATACACTGATTTGAGAGGGTTTGTGGATCATAGGGGATGGTGTTACAATGAGTGCGGGAACCGATCCATGGATACACACTAAACCGTGATTTCGACCCACACCGACGGAGGGGTGGATACAGAACCCAGACATGAAGGTAGAGTCCCTATTTGACCGAAACAACGGGGGGTAGAATGAGGAGCTAATCCGGGAATTGGCGACACGGGATGATGCAACCCATATTCTCGAGATAAACTTACCTGAACATACCGGACCATACCACTTAATCTGGCTATACACGGATGATGGAAGAGTGTCGGTAAAGACAGTCTACCACGGTCTCAAAGAGGCCGAATCGGGGAGGGTGACGGGAACTAGACACGATGGGAACAGACCCACGACCATATGGCGAGAAGTGTGTCAAACAAACATAATGCCAAATGTAAAAACTTTCATTTGGAAGCTACTTACCAACTCTTTGTCAGTGATGGATAATCTTAAGAGGATGGGAATGAATGTGGAGTTGAATTATCCAGTGCGTGTCCAAGATGAAGATGTCGAGCATATGGTGTTCAACTGTGGAAGGATGAGCTCAGCATGGATGGAAATCTTGGGACTGGACGTCACGAACCAAGACCCTATGTTGATTAGGGAGTGGATCGGGGCGAGATGTGACGAACCAAACACAAAACGCGAGACCCAGCAAGCAAGATGGGGGTTGTGCCTTGCTATGTGTTGGAGTATTTGGAAGGAAATGTTCAAGATGTCATTTGAGAACAAGAAAAATGATTGAATGTTTTGTACATTCCAACATTGTTATCAGATTCATAGTACGTTGGTTTTCGAATTGTCGAATTTTAGGAAAATCCCTACCGCGACGAGCACCAAGCGCAGAAACCACCACCCTAAGGCTGACGTGGTCGCAGTTCAGCCTCTGCATACCTCAGCCACCTGTGGCTGACGCCACATCGAGGCTGGCCGTAGCCACGGACATAGCTGGCCACAGCCTTCGTGGCTCCAGCACAGCCACAGCTGGCTACAACCTTCGTGGCTACGGCTCAGCCCCTACTGGTCGCAGCCTCTGTGGCTGCGTCCGAGAAGGAGGGTTGCAACCTTCTGTTAGAGAATTACATTTCAATAGTTTACAAGTTAATGCACTTAGTTTCAATTACATGTTAGTCCCTATGTGTATGACTTTTGAATATTAGTCACAAGTACTTCCTATATAGAAAGTACTATCCATTTGTATTTGTTCATCAAATCATTCCACCATGTTTTCAATACACAAAGCCTTGATTTCCACTTTCTATCCTCATTTAAATCATCAAATCTTTTCATAGTATTAGAGCAAGTTGATTAGGAACGAAATTCAGACTCTATTAGAATTTCAGTTGCAAATCAGTCATAAATCGGAAATTGAAAGTCTCCAGCTTCACGCGCGCAAGTTCTTCCTTCAATTGCCATTTCAACACCTTCCATTGGACAAATCAAGATTATTTCATCCTCATCACATTCAAATGATTAGGAATCGATCAATTCCAATGAACATGAGATTAGATTTCAACAATCCGATCGCACAAATCAAAGTGGTGTTCATCTGCTTCTCGCACATGTCTTCCTGTCTTCAATTGCCATTACAACAGATTTCTTTGTTCAAATTAAGATAGTCACATCCTCAACAAGTTCATCCGAGAAAAAATCCGTCGAATCCAAGCAGAAGGAGATTCAATTTGAACAGCCAAAACGCTTCAGAAGAACCCACGCGCAGAACAGAACATCATCATCCTTCCAGCGATCATCTTCAACAACCAGAGCAGTTGTTCATCGAATCTTCTTGCAGAGATTTATTCTTCAATTCATTTCACTTCGTTCTAGGTGGCAACCAGAAGAAGATATCAAACAACTTCAAAGATTCATTGTTGTAAGTGTTCAATTGAGATTTCTATTCTTCAACAAAACTTTGCTTGCTATGTTGTGATAATGCCTTACTGCTGGATGCAATTGGTTCATCACTAAAATGATGTGATAATGTTGTGCTGATGGATTATAACAAAGTTGCTGCTATGTTAATTTGTTGCCTGCCATTCTGTTTCGATGAAAATGCTGTATGAAAATCTAAGATGCGTCATTGCTGTGTTAATTGATGCTGTTTGAGAGCTGATATGGATGTTGAGCTGATTAATGGTGAGCTAATTCATGTCTTGGTCAAGATTAGTGAGCTGATTCATGCGAGATTGCTCCTCACAATGCTAAAATACTGATCTATGGTGCTGAAATGCTGATTTGTGGTCAAAATGATGAAATGATGATCTATGGTGCTGATATGCTGATCTATTGTGCTGAAATGTTGATCTATGGTACTTTACATTGATGTTGATCCCAGTGTTCGATGGGGGTGATGTGATACATGCTGATTTGTGCCTCAAGTGCTGATTTATACCTCAAGTGTTGAAATACTTGATCGAGATTGCTGAGTTGATTCATTACTCAAAAGGCTGAAATGCTTGATGCTGAAGTTGTTGGTTCAAGATCGCATTGGTGTTTGATTGAGTTGCTTGCACAACCGGATTGCTTCGAGCTTTGGCTGCAAGTTCAAGTGCCAACCAGACTTTCTCCTAATATTTTCATTTAGCCTAAAATGGTGTGATCACGATGGATGACCAAGAAGGCACCACAGACATGACCATGTCGGCATTGCTTTAGTTTAGTTTTACTTTCATGCTTGTCCGTATGCGTCTACCCACGTGCTTGTGTTGTAATCGAAGGATCAAGTTGAAGATGGAATGTGTGTGAACTCATTTCGATTGCGGACTAGATCGACATTGGATTTGGAATTTCGGCACAATCAAAGAACCATTGCAGGTTTTGGGACCAATTAAACAAATTTCGAAAGTTTGAGGATAATGAAAACCGTTTGTGGATAAAAAAAAATCAAGAAAAATGAAGAACTTGGGTGAATGTTAGAGGATTACATTTCAATAGTTTACAAGTTGATGTGCTTAGTTTCAATTACATGTTAGTCCCTATGTTTAGGACTTGTGAGTATTAGTCCCAAGTACTTCCTTTAAAAGTAGTACTATCCCTTTGTATTTGTTCATCAAATCATTCCACCATGTTTTCATTGCACAAAGCCTTGATTTCCACTTTCTCTTGTCATTACAATCATCATGTTTTCAAAACACAAAGACTTGATTTCCACTTTTTCTCCTCATTACAATCATAAAATCCTTTCACCTTCGTGGATGTGGCCTAGTGACTAGTTGTCGTGGCCTTTGTGGCCACGACTCCAGTCACCTAAGGGTAGGAGGGGGCGAGGTGAGGTCGGTCAGTTATGGCTGATCCACACACCGGCGTGGGAGCTGCTAGGGTTTTGAAAACCCTTGCAGCTTCAATGAGGAAGAAGACATGTTCTGGACCGGTCTGAGTGAACCGGTCAAGTCTGGTCTGAAAATTTGGACTGGATCGACTCTGTTCGAACTGGTTGGCATAGGTTGTCCGGTCTGGTTGGCAGAGGCTGACAGGTGCGGTTGGGAAAGGTTGTCCGATTTAGTCTGGTTTGGATAGTTGAATGTTGTTCAAATCGGTCTGAGCTAATTTAGAGGCTTTGGGACATCCGAATTGATCCAAAACAAATTTGGTGTCGATCCTGAATCCTCTGTGGGTCCTAGTGGTTTATTTTTGTCCGGTAAATGTGCATGGACCCTTTCATAAATAGTTTTTGGGCTAATTTAATTAATTGTTAAACCAATTTAAAATGTTGGGAGAGTCTTGTATTGTTTTATATTGCATGACTGAATAGGTAGAACATGGTGTGGTTTCCTTGAGTTCCCTAGATTACTTTGTATTTTCTGCAAGGTAGATAGTCTTGCCTTACTTTATTTGGTTAACTCTTGACTCCATGACTGCAAGAATTGACTAGGTTATGACTTGTTGAGATCCCAGCATACTGTGTGAAAATTGGTCTAGCATGTTAATTACTTTTATCTGATGAGACTTCAGTTCCTAAATTTAATTTGTTGAGACTTTAGTCCTTGAATTTTGTTTGTTGAGACTTTGATCCCCAAACTTTCATTCATGGTGATTTTTGTCCCCAACATTTATTTAAGGTGATTTTGATCCCCAAAATGTTTGCTTAGGGTGACTTTTGTCCTCAAAGTTTTGAGAAATATAAATTAGCCCCAAATTAATTTATTTTTGAAAGGTATCAATATATATGTGTGTGTATTGACATGTATGGTTTGTTTCTTCGCTTGCATGAATTAGATTACCTAGATAGGTAGATCTAGTTTTTGCTTAGCATAGATAGCAAATCTTTAGGATTGTCCTTAGTATCCTTTCGAAAGTTTGGATGAGTACGAACTATACCTGGAAAAATGTTCCTGAGCGTGAATCGGTCAGTTAGATTGCGCGGTTCTCCTGATTTCCTTGAGTAGTGCTAGGATGATTGTTTTGTGTAAGATTCGAACACTTTGGTTTAGTGCGATCTGTTCGACTCTAGTCTGTTAAATACTGTTGGTATAGACTGTGTTTCGATTGATAGTAGTGAATTTAGGGCATGCTTAGAAACGGGGAGTGCTTCTCGGCATAGCTAGGGTTTTCCTCCGGTTTTAAGTATGCTCTCAAGTTTGTCCTATCGGTCTGAGCATTGTCTTTTACATGCAATAGAACATTGTTCCTTGTGTGTCCATAATCGTAATAGAATTTCCTTTAGCTAGAGAAATTAGGGCCGCCGTGAAAAATGTTATCGCTTAGTTGGACAAAGGCCTTAGACTTACCAGTGACATCTATAAAATTCGGAGAAAGCGTATAAAAATAGTCCAAATTGAGTAGAAGTCCATTAACCACATCAAGAAGATTATGAAAAGCCACGACTCTGGGGTTACGAATCAGCAGAAGGCTTTCCATTCAAGTGGAAGGTTAATAATGCTGAGACATGCGTCATGATGTTGAGTACGGTGGATGACGACATACTTTATGGGTTGATGACGACATCCTTTATGGGTGGATGACGACATCCTTTATAGCTCAACACACAACTAAAGGGTTGTGGTATGATTTGTAAGAGAGAATTGGTTCTATACGATTGTTCAGCCGTGCTTACTCGATATCAAGATCGATTCATATTAGATGAATCCTCAACACTCCGAGAGATAGATCAGCACATTGAGCTGAAGAGGATAGAACCAAGGTCGCTAGGCCTAAGGCTGAGGTGAGTGTGGCGCCATCCTTTGGACCTAAGAAAAGTCGCTGAAAGCGAAGGAGTATTCCACAACGCAATTGTGCAAATGCATTGAAGGTAAAGTATACACAGACTGAGGTGAACCCAAGGAATCCTCCGAAAACAACACCTGAAAATGTTCGCGTAAGGGTGAGAAGCCTAAATACAGGAAATTCTTTAACTGTAGTCAGTGCGTACACTTTATGAACGCATACCCTGAATCGATCTGACATGAATGTATTAGTGGTTAATCTAGTGAATTTTGTATTCCTAGAACGTATATGTTGAATGAGATATGTCCTTTGTGGATTTTGGATTCATGATCGACAAATCACGTAGCCAAGGATCGTGATGTTTTCATAGAGTGCCATAGAGTCCCACGTGAAATTAGGTGGATTTACATTGATGACGACTTTCATGTTGAAGTCGAAAGGATTAGAACTAGTGAGTTGCACTTGCACAGGGGTCGAGTCTTAGTCTGAAGTCATATCCCCCATGCTCCGCAGATTCGCCGATATGTTATTTCAGTCTTATGATAAATGAAACTCGGTTATAGATTCTCTTTTCATGAATCTTCCGTCCAATTGTCTTTAGATTCAACTTTATTTGGCTTTAGTATTATTGTTGGTGGATTGATTGTTTCGTATTTGGATTTACACAACAATAATAATCTCATGTTTTCTTCTACTCGCGGATATGTTTGCTATATGAATGAAAGACAAACTAGACTTGACTATAAAGGTCAACATAGAATGCAGCGGCAAGTCGAATAGGGTTTGATGTCCAACAATCCACAAGTGGAGTCGTTTACTTGTGTAAGTTGTCTAGCAGATAATTCCACCACAATGCCTTTTTGGTTAGGCACCTAGAGCCAAATTTCCATTTGCAATTAGTCTGTTCCGACGTCTGTGACCCTCTTAGTGCTAGGGTTCGGCACGGAGCGTGAAATTTCATTACACTTACAGATGATTACACCCGTTAGACAAGAGGGTAAAGACCCTCCACCCTGATCGTGGAAGAAGAGTACCTTTCAGCGGAATTTAACGGTTTATGCAATGAAAAGGGAATCGCTCATCAATTGATGATCCCTTACACCCCTCAACATAATAGTGTTTCAGAGTCGCGCAATAAAAACTCCTTAAAATGGTTTGGTCCATAGAGCAAGTGCATTGGCGAGCTATTCCACGATCGGCAAACACATGTTCGGATTGGATAGCAAAGCTAACCTGAATGGGAATGTGTCTAAATGATTGGATTTCCCAACCCCCGATCCCTTTTATCATATTAATGTTGAGTGACTGTAATAACGAACATCCGTGACTTCATGTCATGCTATTTTATTTCATCAAAGAGAACTAGTAATTGACCAAAAAAAGTAAATAGTTCGGTCGATATGGCGAGGACTCAACTGCTGATTTCCTTATGGGGAAACGCTTTGAAGTATGCTGCCCACATCCTAAACCATGTGCGAACGAAGACGGTTAACTCCACTCTATATGAGTTTTGGACTGGAATAAGATATGGACCTTCACCATATGCGTCCATAGGGGTGTGTCGCTTACACCCATGATTTCTCAAATACGTTTGGGAAAGATTGGACCTAGAGGAAAGAAGAGTATTTTTGGTTACTCTAATACCTCCAAGGGGTATATGTTTATAGCCGACCAGGACAGTGGGAGTGTTACCGAGATCGAATCACACGACGTAACGTTTTTAAAGAACGAATTTCCTAAGAAGGGAGATATGGATTTGGATAAATCTCTCTATGAGATTCAAGATCAAGTTGAGCAGACACCTATTAATTCGAGTCGGAGAATTGAAACCGCATATGATGAATCGATTCGTCGTCCGCAGGATTCACCGTCTGCTGGAGCGAATGGAACATATTCCACTCCTGATGATCTTGTTGATAGTGGAAGCATTAGTGATCTCATTCCCAGTGGGAGTGATCATGGTCATATGGTAGTAGTGAGTTGTTAGGTCGTGGGCTAGAACATAAGTTTTCCTCCTGATGATATGCATTCAAAGGTGATGGAGAACTAAACACCCTAATATCTGACGGTATGGTTATTGTGTCGTAAAACATTAGTGAAGCTCTCAATGGACCCTTCTAAGAAGAATGGATGAAAGTATGGAAGATGAGATGAACACTTTGGATGAGATGAAATCTGTAAGGAATAACGGTGTTTGGACACTGGTCGGTCTTCGAGAGGAGACAAAGTAATAGAGCTAAATGGGTTCTTAAGTTGAAGCTCAAAGCTGATGAAAAGTTGAGTAGCACAACTCGTTTGATTGTGGCTATTGGAGTGAGTCTAGACTTGGAACTGCACTAGATAGACGTTGAGACCATCTTCCTCAATGGTGAGTTAGATTAAGAGATCTATATGGAGCGGTCTGAGTGCTTTGTGCAGAAAGACCATGGGCACTTAGTGTGCAAACTTGACAAATTGATCAATGGTCTAGAACAGTTATCTAGGCAATGGTACCGCAGAGTTCATGATTTGGTCGAGGAAAATGGATTTCTCTTGATGGATGAGAATCATTGCGTGTACACCAAAAGGGTCTGGACCAAACTTTGTGTTTATGATTCTATATGTAGATCGTAAATAGCTTAGAATTCGTCACACGGGTAAATGTCTGATTGTCCTCTCTGTTTGGGATGAAGGACATAGGTGAGGTGGCGCACATACTTGGGATTCATATCTTGAGAGATCGTCGTAGGAGGCAGTTGTGGCTTTCATAGGAAAGCTGCATAAACAAAGTGTTTGAATTGTTCAAAATGAGTAACTGCGAACCAATTGAAACTCCAGTTTACGTTCGAAGACTACAAAAGAAATGGGCCAGATAAAACAAATTATGTAGCTAAGTGCAGTCGGAAGCGTGATGTACGCAATAGTGTGTACTCGGTCTGATATTTGTCACGCAGTTGGCATGGTATGTCGGTACCAAGCTGAACCCGGATTGAAGAAATGGCAGGCAGTAAATAGGATCATGTGATATCTTAAGGGCATTGTCATGCTTCTGCTATCGAAGAGACTTGCCACATGTCCGAGAATCTCTAGATGACTGGGTATAACAATGCGGGCTATGGTGGTGACTTTGATTAGAGAATATCCACCTCATACTTTATGCTCTGCTCTCCGATGGCACCATATCGTGGATGAGCAAGAAGCAGTCGCACATTGTATTAATCTCCCTTGATGCCAAATCTGTGGGTCTTGTGTGGACCAATCAGTAGGTTGTATGACTGAATAGACTTCCAGATTGATTGCTGAGTCATTGGAGTTGAAATCTCTGTGACAAAGAATCCCAAGTATCATAACAACTCGTAGAAAGTAGATATCAATCAAAACAATGTTAGAGACGACGTTAGACACAAGGATATCAACCCAAAAAGGCATTGTTGATCCTCCTCGACTTCATAGAAAGGCTTTCCCCAGGGTCTCTAAGGTGTTCATCTGAAGGGCCCAAGGATTGGCTGAAGCCCTTCCTCTTAGGTCGCATGGCTCGGAAAGGACAAAAAGATGCCTCCTCAACGAACAGACCTACCCTAGCCTACAAAGGAAACAACTGACATATGAATAAGGGTCAACAAGTACTTAAAAATAAAAGTAAAGATAAATAAAGAGAGTCTTAAACACAAAAGGAATTTTTTAGGCTAAGGAAACTTGAAGCCTAGAAAGTTTGGAAAGATTCGAAAGCGTGAAAAGTTTATAATTTTGTGTGAATGGTAATTATATATAGGGGTGGCCATGAACTGGTTAAGGCCTGAACCGGTTCATGAACCGTACATTTACCACATTTTAAAGAGGTATGGTTTACCGCTCTAGTTTTTTGTCGCTCTAGATTTTGACTAATTTGCCGTACCTCTTGTGAATCGGTCGACCGAACCACTTTATATATATTAAAAAAACTATAATAATAAAAATAAAAAATCAATAATCCATAATCCATAAACCATAAACCATAAACCATAAACCATAATCCATAATCCATAAACCATAAGCCATAATACATAATTCATTATACTAATGTAGATTGTAAATCATCACCGAACCAACTTTGGACTAATGGTTTAGAGTATATATTTTAAAAATTAAATATAATATTATATTAAAACCGGTACCAGAAGTGGTACGGTTTATCATTTGTGAACCAGCTTTTTGTACCTCTTCTGAATCACTCCATATTTTTGCAAAAAAAAACTTTGGTTTTCGAACCGGTTCAGCCGAATCGATGCAAAACCGGTACGGTTCAGATGAACCAGTTTTTTTTTGCACGAAGAACTAATGAATTCGGAACTACTGAAATAACATTAATTTGGGTAGATGTGGGGACACACACGAGTAATAATGGACAATTAATAGGAAGGAGAAAACCGACATTCAAACGATGATCCCTTAGTGATGAAAATTTGGGGGATATCGACCAAGATGTAAAAAAGCATTACAATAATCAAATGATGAGAGATCTCAGAGAAAAAGTTTGCGATCTACAACAATTCTAAGGAAAAGTGCTTATTGTCACTTGTTAGTCTCACAATGGGCAAATCCCTAATCAAGACTAAGGAACTGGCAACTAAAGATTTGCACATTAAGGATTATCTCAAATGGATTTGGATGAGTCCCAAAGAATAGGAATGACCCAAATAAATGAAACCAGCCTTGCCTCCTAATATATAAGGTGATCTGTACAAAATGAATTGCCACGAATTCCTTAGTCTCAACACATACAAATAATAGTATGAAATAGTTGATAAGAGTTCCAAGAAATATTGCTTGAATCAAGACCTCTCCTTATCCTCACCTCATCGACTTGAATCAGAGAGTGCTATCAGAACAAGATTCATTCCTCGCAACGATTAACCCCTAGTTAACTCCTTTAAGAGATTCAAAAACGAAAGTTCCAAAATTTTGCTTAACAATAAAGGAAACCTAGAGTCTGCCCAAAAGGTTCGGAAAAGGAAATCTAGAGATAGTTCAAAGGCTCTCCAAAGGTAGTCTATCAATGACGGAAAGGTTCACCAAAGGAGTAACAAAGACCAAAGTCAATATAATCATAAGGCTCGCCAAGTGTCGTTTGAGAAACATCTTAAAGGCTCCTTAAAGTAAGGCCCACAGAGACAGTAAACCTAGAAAACAACAATAAGGCTTAAAAAACAAGGTACCTTTGAGATTGACGTCGCCTAAATACAAAGGAGGGACTCGAAAAATATTGGAGCAAACCATCACGATCACGTCGAATAATTGAAGTTAAGACTCGACCGAAAAATAACTTTTCTCCCCAGCTTCGAGGGCAAGTGTTGGATACTAGACGACGCCCTGGAGATTTGTCACTTGTCGATAGAGATTCTGGTTGGCATACTCAAATAAAATGGAGTTCCTAGACGAAGGTGACGCACAGAAAAAGGTGAACGCTCGAATTAATACCGTTCAGACCATGCCATAAATTGAGCCTTATCTATGAGTACATTTATGCATTTCCCTCCTGTTGGAAATTGATGTACGAAACATGCAATCGATTAAGGTACAACATAACACATAATTAAGTTACCTCCCTGAACGATTGTCTTAGCGGAAGCAGATCTGCTTGAGGTTGGGATCACGGTCTGCCGGACGGGAGGTCACGCCACGGGTTAACGGACAGTGACCTAGGTTTCCACAGCTACTTACATCAGTTTAAATTGTAGGGCGGCAGGACACTGTTATCATTATTAGGCTTTCCAACCCTGAACATCCCTATACATATAGAGGGAATGGTTTGGGCCAATATCAAATACTGGGCTTATTAGAATGGGCTCCCACTAATGGGCGACCCAATCTCCCAAAACCAACATCTCCCACTCGCACAAAGTGGGGGGGCGCTCATTCATTAAGCCAGCACCAGGAGAACGAATTCCCCCTATACAGTAAAGTCACATACGAGGTAGCAGCCGTGCGACCGGCAGGCATAACGAGCAAGGTGCTACGCATCTGTTAGGAGTTGCAGTGACTCGCGGATCTCACACCATCAGTGGAAATGTGCCCTGCACTGCACAAGGATCTTTCAGACCTATATATGTATTGCGCCCACAACCGCAGCCAACGCCGCGGTTGGTGGCCACCTAGTGGACACAATATCGAGAAGATTCCATAATGACCATCCTCTTCCCACAAAACCATCAGCACAATCCGACTCGTTTTTCTAGAACCGGGTCCAAGGAACTTGTGAGCGCACCCATCGAGAACGGACTAAGATAGCAAACATTGAACCGAACATCAAGTCTCTGTTCAGAGTAATGAGGGTACGAATGCGGCTCTTACGCAAAGAGCTCTGGGTATCACACGACTCCGAGTTAAGATCACATCTCGGGTCATACCCATGGTCGGTTTGGGGTGCGCCGCGGTATGGATTGCGCGCTACAACATATCTACTCTCCCACGGAGCATATGTCCTAATGTTGTACAGATGTCCATCAGGCACACAAAGTACCCAAACCAAAAGTAACAAAGACTCCCATCCGACCCCTGAGTGGATTGACAGGCCATAATCCGTCGTAGTGCGAAATCAGATAGTTCCTTACACAAAGCCCTTTCCGGTTATCCCAACAGATTTCCAGAACTAGGAACTATCACTAGCCTCACCTAGCCACAAAGGCATTGCAGCTATCACCCGTGTGAGAGGGTGATCTCATCCACTTTGACATATTTCAATAAACAATCACAGCAAGAACACACAAAACACTCAAACTGTGAAAACATGCATACTCAAATATAATTTAAGTTAAAGAACATTGTATGGGAAATAAAATCAATGAAATACATCACTAAGCCTACACAGTCCTAGAGACTACACATGCCTCACTAAAGACTACCTCTTCAAGGTCGGAAAGACGGTCCACAACCATCTCATCCATAGACAAGTACTTCAAACTCATCACCTTGTATCTAACCACATCTCTAACATAGTTTCGCTTGATATCTACTTGCTATGACTTGTAA
Source organism: Chamaenerion angustifolium (assembly GCA_946814005.1). Classification (NCBI taxonomy): domain Eukaryota; kingdom Viridiplantae; phylum Streptophyta; class Magnoliopsida; order Myrtales; family Onagraceae; genus Chamaenerion; species Chamaenerion angustifolium. The sequence continues at coordinate 26,963,719 of OX328266.1, forward strand.
TGATACTTGCTATGACTCCAATGACTCAGCAATCAATCCGGAAGTCTCCTCAGCCATACAACCAACTGAGTGGTCCACACAATACCCACCAATTTGGCTTCAATGACGATCAACACAATGCGCAACTGCTTCTTGCTCATCCACGATATGGCGCCATCAGAGAGCAGAGCATATCCGAGGTGGGTTTTCTCTCATCAAAGTCACCACCATAGTCCGCAATGTTATACCTAGTCATCCAGAGATTCTCGGATCTCTAGCAAGTCTCTAGCACAAAGAATGACGATTCCTTTAAGATATCACATGATTCTATTTACTGCCTACCATTTCTTCAATCCGGGTTCATCTTGGTACCTACATACCATGCCGACTGCATGACAAATATTAGGTCGAGTACACACTATTGCGCACATTAGGCTTCCGACTGCACTTAGCTACAGAATTTATTTATCTAGTCCATATATCCATTTTGAGAGGTTGATCAATGTAAACTGGAGTTTCAATTGGTTCGCAGTTACTCATGTTGAACATTTCCAACACTTTATCTATGTAGCTTTCCTCTGAGAGCCACAACTGCCTCCTACGGCGATCTCTCGAGATCTAAACCCCAAGTATGTGCGCCGCCTCACCCATGTCCTTCATCCCAAACAGAGAAGACAATCATACCTTTATCTGTGTGATGAACTCCAAGCTATTTACAGCTATGAGTATGTCATCTACATATAGAATCATAAAGACAAAGTTCGGTCTAGTCCCTTTTGGTGTACACGCAATGATTCTCATCCTTCAAGAGAAATCCATTTTCCACGAAAAAATCATGAAATCTGCGGTACCGCTGCATAGTGAACTGTTTCAGACCATAGATCAATTTGTGAAGTTTGCACACAAAGTGCTCATGGTCTTTCTGCACAAAGCATTCAGACTGCTCCATATAGATCTCTTCTTCTAACTCACCATTGAGGAAGACGGTCTTAACATCTATCTAGTGCAGTTCCAAATCTAGACTCACTCCAATAGCCATAATCTTAAGAACCCATTTAGCTCTATTTCTCTATGTCCTCTCGAAGGTCGACCAGTGTCCAAACACCGTTCTTCCTTATAGATTCCATCTAGTCCAAAGTGTTCATCTCATCTACCATTACTTTTGATCCATTCTTCTTAGAAGGTTCCATTGAGAGTTTCTCTAACGTTTTACGGCACAATAACCATATCGTCAGATATTAGGGTGTTTAGTTCTAGCCCACGGCCTAACAACTCACTACTACCAGGGTATGACCATGATAACTCCCACTGAGAATGAGATCCCTAATGCTCCCATTGTCAACAAGATCATCAGGAGCGGAATCTGTTCCATTCGCTTCAGCAGGCGGTGAATCCTGGAGACGACGAACTGATTCATCATCTGCGGTTTCAACTCTCCCACTCGAATTAACAGGTGTCTGCTCAACTTGATCTTGAATCTCATATAGAGATCGATCCAAATCAATCTCTTCCTTCTTAGGAAATTCGTTCTCTACAAACGTTACGTCTTGTGATTCGATCTCGGTAACACTCCCACTGTCCTGCTCGGCTATAAACACATAACCCTTGGAGGTATCAGAGTAACCAAAAATACTCTTCTTTCCTCTAGGTTCAATCTTTCCCAAACTTATTTGAGAAATCATGGGTGTAAGCGGCATACCCCTATGGGCGCATATGGTGAAGGTCCAGAACTTATTCTAGTCCAAAACTCATATGAAGTGGAGTTAACCGTCTTCATCGGCACATGGTTCAGGATGTAGGCATCAGTCTCCAAAGCGTTCCCCCATAAGGAAATCAGCAATTGAGTATGCGCCATATCGACCGAACCATTTTAAGGAGCATTCTATTGCGCCTCTCTGCAAAACTATTTTGCTGAGGGGTGTAGGGGATCGTCAACTGATGAATGATCCATTACCATTACATAAACTGTTAAATTCCGCTGAAAGGTACTCTTGTTCCACAATCAAGGTGGAGGGCCTTTACCCTCCTATCTAACAGGTGTAATCATCCGTAAATGTAATGAAAATTTGCGCTCTGTGCCGAACCCTAGCACTAAGAGGGTCACAGACATCAGAATGGATGAATTGCAAGGGAAATTCGGCTCTAGGTGCCTAACCAAAAGGATTTCCGGTGGAATTTTCTGCTAGACAACTTACACAAGTAGACGACTCAACTTGTGGAATGTAAGACAGCAAACCCCAATGGGCTAGCCGCTGCATTCTATGTTGACCTCTGTAGTCAAGTCTAGTTTGTCTTTAATTCACATAGCAAACATATCCGCGAGTAGAAGAAAAAAACATGAAATTATTATTGTTGCCTGAATCCAAATCCGAAACAATAAATCCACCAGAAATAATACCAAAGCCAAACGAAGTTAAACCTAAAACAATTGGACGGAAGATTCATGAAAAGATAATATAAAACCGAGTTTCATTAATCCTAAGACTGAAATAACAAATCGGCGAATCGGCGGAGCATAGAAGATATGACTTCAAACTAAAACTCTACCGCCGCGCAAGCGTAGCTCACGAGTTCTAATCCCTTCGACATCAACACGAAAGTTGTTGTCGATGTAAATCCACCTAATTTCTCGCGGGACTCTATGGTACTCTACGAAAACATCACGATCCTTGGCTATGTGATTTGTCGATCCTGAATCCAAAATCCACAAAGGACATGACTCAGTCAACATATCTGTACTAGGAATACAAAACTCACTAGATTAGCCATTAAGACATTCATGTCAGATCGATTCAGGGCATGCATTCACAAAGTGTACCCACTGGACAAAGTTGGAGCATTTCCTGTATTTAGGCTTCTCGGCCTTACGCGAATATTTTCGCGGTGTTGTTTTCGGAGGAGTCCTTGGGTTCACCTCAGTCTTTGTCTACTTTGCCTTCAATGCATTTGCACCACCGCGTTGTGCATTACTCCTTCGCCTTCAGCGACTCTTCTTAGGTCTAGAGGATGGCGCCACACACACCTCAACCTTAGGTCCAATGACCTTGGATTTGTCCTCTTCAACTCAATGTGCCTTCGAACGTGTTCAAAGGTATTGAGGGCCTTAGAATGAGTTATTTAGATTTTCATCTGTTTCTAGGAGTTAGGCAAAGAGCGGATTACGACCTGGATTTGCTGCTCATCGGTCACTAACTGACCGTTCTCCTTGAGTTTCACAATCATGTTAGCCATATGCCTCAGATACTATCTCGCGGAGTGCTGAGGATTCATCATGCATGAATCAAACTTAATGTTGAGTGAGCACAACCAAGCAGTCATATAGAACCATTTCTAGCCTGCAAAGTATCCCATAACCCTTTAGCCGCGTGTTAAGCTCAAACTCATCCACTGTACTCAGCATCATGGCGCACGTCTCAGCATCATTAACCTCCCAGTCAAATGGAAAGTCTTCTGCTGATTCGTTATTCCAGAATCGGGTCTTTTCATAATCTTCTTGATGGGGTTGATGAATTTCTACTTAGGACCATTTTTATATGCTTTCTCCGGATTAAATAGTGCTCACCATTAAGTCTAAGACCTTTGTCCAACTAAGCGATGATGTTCTACATGGCAGACTAATTTCTCTAACTAAAGAAAATTCTAATAGGATCATGGAGATACAAGGAACAATATTCTATTGCATGTTAAAGACAAGTCTCAGATCGATAGGACAAACTTGAGAACATACTTAAACCCGGAGGACAACTCTAGCTATGCCGAGAAGCACTCCCCGTCTCTAAGCATGTCCTAAAGTCACTACTATCAATCGAAACACAGTCTATACCAACAGTCCACAAAGGACCGGAGTCGAACACATCGCACTACACCAAAGTGTTCGACTAACCGACCGGTTCACACTCAGGAACATTTTCCTAGGTGTAGTTCGTACTCATCCAAACTTCCGAAAGGATACTAAGGACAATCCTAAAAGTTTGCTACCTAGACTATGCCAGAACTAGATCTCCCTATCAAGGTAATCTATCATATGCAAGTAAGGTAACAAACCACACAATTCAATACACTCATATATATATTGATACCTTTCAAAAATAAATTAATTTGGGGCTAATTTGTAATTTTCAAAACTTTGAGGACTAAAGTCACCCTAACCAAAAGTTTGGGGATCAAAATCACCATGAATAAAAATTTGGAGACCAAAGTCTCAACAAATAAAAATTCAGGGACTAAAGTCTCAACAAATAAAAGTAATTAACATGTTAGAGCAATTTCACACACTATGCTGGGATCTCAACAATCACAACCTAGTTAATTCTACCAATCATGGAGTCAAGAGCCAATCAAATAAAGTAAGGCAAAACTATCTACCCTGCAGAAAACACAAAGTAAACCAGGGAACTCAAGGAACCCACACAGTGTTCTACCTATCCAGTCATGCAATATAAAGCAATATAAGGCTCTCCCAGCAATTTAAATTGGTCCAACAATTAATTAAATTAGCTCAAAAATTATTTATGAAAGGGTCCAGGCACATTTACCGGACTAAAATAAACCATTAGGACCCACAGAGGATCCAGGATCGGTACCAAATTTGTTTCGGCCCACTTCAGGTGGCCCAGGGCCTCCGAATTAGCTCAGACCGGGTTGAACAGCTCTCAGTCGTCCAAACCGGACTGAACCGAATCGGTCAACCTCTGTCAACCGGACCGGTCCAACCTTTCAGACCGTCCAGGGTTTAAACCAGTCTGATCCAACGTATTAGACCAGACCAGTCTGGACCGGTTCACTCAAACTGGTCCAGAAACTTTATCTTCTTCGTTCGATGAAAGGGGGGGCTAGGGTTTCTGAATCCCTAGTCGCCGGCCCTTGTGGCTGGCCAGCCACAAAGGCTGGCCCTCTCTCGCCTGGGGTCGGCCACGATGGCCGACCCCCTTTCGCTGCCTCCTCCCGACACCAACCGCCACGCAAGGCAGCTGGGTCTCGCCGACGCAGCCACCGTTGCTGCGTCTGGCGGCGGCGAGCGGCCGATGGCTCGGCGATGGCGACCACGGTTGGTCGTTACGAACGGACTGTCGGCGGCCACGATTGACCACGCTCGAGCGAGAAAACCTTAACAAATTTCGACAATTCGGAAACCAACCTACTGTGGCTCTGATACCAATGTTGGAAATTGATGTACGAAACATGCAATCGATTAAGGTACAACATAACACATAATTAAGTTACCTCCCTGAACGATTGTCTTAGCGGAAGCGGATCTGCCTGAGGTTGGGATCACAGTCTGTCGGACGGGAGGTCATGCCACGGGTTAACGGGCAGTGACCTAAGTTTCCACAGCTACTTACCTCAGTCTAAACTGTAGGGCGGCAGGGCACTGTTATCATTATTAGGTTTTCCAACCCTGAGCATCCCTATACATATAGAGGGAATGGTTTGGGCCAATATCAAATACTGGGCTTATTAGAATGGGCTCCCACTAATGGGCGACCCAATCTCCCAAAACCAACACCTCCAATAATGTCTCCATGCATAATCTCGACCACGACATTGTGCTCATCACCATCAGGTCTGACCCTTTCCTCTTGGCAAAATACATGGTGACAAGTGCATTTGCTGGCTCGACATGGGTACCTCCATCGAGCCAACACAGAGCCAGCAGTTGGAGGTGTCGAATTTGACTTCGGCACCACTGGAAGCCAATGATTTGCTCAACGGTGTACCTCTTGTAGAAGGTTGACAAATCTGACTCTCTACCCTTAATTTGGTTGATTTTGTTGACTCGTGTATAGAGGATAAGCTAATGATTTTACAGTATTCCAAAAATTTCCCAGACATAATTTATAGAGAAGGCTATTTATTAGTCACCATAATTTATCACACAGCATAAGTTAGCACCATTTACTTACTGATTTGTCATTTATTTACTGCGTCTCTAGCAACAAGAAGATAAAGGAAATGATACACGGAGCCCTCAAATATATCAGTCATCCAAAATCGCTGGATGGTTAACCATTTTATTTGTATTTCATCAAAGATGATCTATACCATTCCTTCGAATTTTATCTAATATTGGCTCTTATGGTTTTTGAATTAACACATTTGTGAAAAATGGATGGTGGAATGCTTTCTGTTGAAAAGAAAATCAGTGGGTTATGGACAATGACAATAAATACATGTTTTGATTTCTTCTCCAGCGGATAGGGCCCGCGGTAGGACCACTGCTGTTGGTCGGTTAATGGATTGTGAATTGGATGTGGATGATGCTGCTGGTGCATGCATACTGCTTACGGTGGTGGGTTTTAGTTGATGCAAAGGTTGAATAAGTTGCTAGATTCATATACCTGGTTTGGCAATGCCAGGAGTACCAGATTTCTTGACATCCACGCATTTGTATCTAAAAGTAGCTGCAATTACCTTATTCATCATAACTTTGTTGAGATTTGTTTCCAGATCCTTTTTCTTGCTCACATACTCTGCTGCTGACTCTTGAATCTTCACCACAAACGTTTAACGAATTTTTGCAGATGCCATATCCAGAAGCAGTTGAGTTGGTGGGAACATGTGTCACCGGAGTATTGTGTGTCCATTCAGTCACTTGGAGGTTGTGTTGTTCCACTGATAGGAGCCAAATATGGTATATTTTGCATGTCCAGGTATAAATCTCTGCAGTAGGTTTTATGTCGAAGTAAGTCTATTAAAGTTGATCAAACCTATGTCTTTCACTATCAATAATATGTCACGAGGGATGAATTTAAAAGCCAGGGATCACATGTTCCTTACAACATTGCAGATTTCTGGACACAGACAATAACTTCAGTTCAGCAAATTTTCATTCAAGTTGTGTAGATGGTAATTAGTGTTTTTTTTTTAATTTGAAAGGAAAGATTGTTGTATCTTATATGCCATCCATGTGATCATCATGGTACTTTGGCATATCATTGTGTAATGACAGCAATGATTTGTAAGCTATGCTTCTCTGGTTGTATATAGAACCAGAGATCATCATGGTACTTTGGCATAACATTGTTTCTAAGCTATACTTTGGCATATTGGTTGTTTATAGAACTTGTATAAATTAGTCACTTTACTTGTAAACTAAATTTCTTGTTCTTCTAAATATTATCTTGTATATGCAATATTTGATTATTCTTATATTTGTATTTTTTTTGTTTAAATGAGTTCTTATTTTACCGAAGGAATTTTCCGTCGGCAAATAATTATTTACAGACGAAAACCATTTCATCGGTAAATATGTATTTATCGGCGCAATGTTTTTCGTCGGTAAATACCTATTTACCGACGAATTTAACTTTGCCGACGAAATCGATTTTGTTGGCAAAGACGTTTTTTTACAAAAACGTCATCTTTGCCAACAAACATTCAGTCGTAAAAAAAAAATTACCGACGAAAAATTTGTGCCCTTTTTTGTCGGTAAACGTTCGCCGACAGGGCATTCAACAACGATATCTTTACCGACGAAAATATGTCTTTACCAACGAAAATTACTGTTGCCGACGAAATTTACACCTTTTACCGACGAAAGTATTTCGACGGTAAATACCGAATTTTCAGTAGTGAATACTCAACATTCCTCTAATTTTTACATTCTACATTAAATATTACTACCATATACAACATGCTCATTTAAGCATCAGAGAGGGACACGAACAAAAGGTTTGGGATATATAATGTAGTTTTATACATTAGTACGATAAAAGGTTAATATAATAGTTTTTTTTGACCAAATTGGTTAATATAATAGTTGATTCATGTGATAAAAAATCATATCTTTTACTTGATTAAATATGTAAATGTTATAGCATCATAACGAATTATAAATCAAATTTTTACTTGCTTAAGTATGTAAATGTTATAGCATCATCACGTCTTATAAATCAAATTTTTATCTCTTTTTGTTCTCTAAAAACTTATACCGTATTAATATTGATTCTATTTGTTATTGATAATTAGGTTTAAAATCTCTCTCTCTCTCTCTCTAAGTAATATTTTTATTACATTTTATCACTCCTAATAGTTAAAATATCAATTAATTAAATGATAAAGAAAACACTATATAGGATTATAAAATGTAAATAAATAATTAAACATTATTATAAAATATGGAGCTATAAATATATATATTCTAATAGTGTAATCATAAAGAAACAAGGATTAGAGGAACCATCGTAATATGGTGAAGTAGTTCATCCTTTAACCATAGGTCTTGAGTTCGAGCCTTAGCGTGTAATGGAATCGACCAAGAGAGCTTGTCCTTTTTTTATTTAGTTTTTCCCCTTTTCATGAATGCATAACACTCCTACCTATACAAACTCCATATGTTTCTGAAACTAGGAAGTGTATATGCAATAAAATAAATTATAAAATATAAAATATTCATGAAATATTTTATAATATACTCTATATATTAAACTAGTAAATATGCACAAATCCTGTTTTGCCGGCTAGCATATCTAGGACAACATTGCGCCTACTAGAGGATGGTACATAGCTACTTGAGACCAACGGAAGCAAGCCAAAGATTAACATATCTAGGAAAGCGCAACAATGGAAGTGGGGGTATGCCTGTGATGGCAAGACGACTAGCATATTTGGTACAGTGTTGTGTCTTCTGAAGATGGTAATTAGTAGTGGCCATATTGGGGACAACACTTAGTTATAGTTGACCGCCTAGAGCAAGCTAAAGGCTAGCATATTTGGGACAGTGCAAATTTGGACACGAGGATTTTGTATGTGATGGCAGGATGACTAGCATATCTGAGACAGCGTTGCGCCATTTGTGATAAGGATATCCCATAATAAGCATACGTGGGAAAACTCTAATCTACTTGAAATCAACTTGGAGCAACCAAAGTATAGCATATCTTCATTGTATAACATGACTTTAGACGCAAGGCTAACACCTAAATGATGATATGAAATGTTTTCCATAAATTTTGCCTAGGATGCACATTGTGCTACAAACTAGCGGGATTCTTTTTCCCTCTCTCTTTGTTCTCTCCTTTTTCCATGGTAATCTTTGTAATATTTTTCTGATTGTGCCCCTCAGTTTCCCTATTTTTACATGGACCAACTCTATACGTTTTCAACTCATCAGGAATTGTTTTCTCGCCTTTTCCCAATATTGTGTTTTTCAAATTTACAATCATGTCTTTAAATTTTTCCTAGGTCGCCTTTTTTAGGTTTTCAATCTACAAGAGCACACTTAATTTCCTAGCCAATTGTGGGTGGTTGTGACCCTTGTAAATTTTTTATCTGCATGGGAACACTGTATCTATTGGTAGTCACTTATAGGTTGATTGTAACCCCTTTTAATTCTCACCTCGCGGAGACCCGCTCTTGTAAGTAGCCAATTTACAGGTGGTTATGACTCCTCTCAATTCTCGCTTAACATAGACACTCTATTCTCACCGATTTACGGGTGACCGTGACCCCTCTCGATTCTCACCTCACAGAGACATTATTTTTTAGGTAGCCAATTAAAGGGCGTCTGTGACCCATAAAAAATATTATATCTCGTGGAAACAACTCTATTTATATGTAGCGAGTTTGAGGATGGATAAGGCTCATACAGTTTGTTTTTACCAAAATAAAATGAATAAGAGAAAATATATAAAACGACTCCCTTTATTGAAATGTTTTTAGGTAGCTCAAATATATTGTGAATTGTTTTATCACTGTTATCAATAACGTGAGCGTTAGTAAGACTTTGCATCTTTGATTTCTCCTAAGTTTCTCTTGGACCGCCTCTATAGCTTTTCAGTACAACGAATATTTTACTTTCTCACATGCCCCTACGGGTTTTCAATCGTCCTCCACATTCCCTAATATTTTTGTCTAGGTGGCCTTTATAAGTTTTAGATCAGCTTGAAAAACGTTTAAACAATAAATGACATATATCATATCTACTCCAACAACAAGAACATTCATATAAGAATTGACTGCTCAAGGCACAGTTATGCAAGTGCTGCAAATGGAGAATCTTTGAATAGATTTGGAATTAAATGTTGGTAAGAAGGACAAGTCCGGAGTCGCGGTTAGAGCGGTTTAATACTTTTATCAAGGTAAATGTCTAAACCAATTTTGTATAGGCATGTGTGAACCCTGTCAAAGGTACCTGAAATAATGTATAAAAAATAAGATATGTGATGCATGGTTACTTTTGTTTTTAAATGTGAACGCCATTCATTTGATTTTTTTATTACATTTGGAGAAATCAAAAAATAAAGTGTAAGACGCTATTAAATTTACTCAGTCGAGTACTTTCTATTTGAATCGAACAAAAGATAAATATTTGAAGTTTTTTAAACTCGCCTTCATTTAAACTTATATAAGTGTACTCAACTAGATAATTTTTGTACTTAAGGTACTTACTCTTGTTAAATCTCTATAATAATTTTTCTAAACCTAATATTGCGAAAATGGTGTAGAATGCTTTAGAAAACTTAAATGGCACCTTAAGTTTTTTTTTTTAAGTAATTCACATGATGTATACTTAAAACACACTGTGAAGAAATTTAGCGTTACCTGATCATTTTTTACAACTACAATGAAATATACAAAATGTGCATATTTTATGCAACAAACATATTTAAGGGACATAAAAAATATGCAAAGGTAATAGTGTGTGACTTTTTCTAAGGGAAGGTTCCACTGATAGGCTTCTGGTTAGTGATTTATTCACCCCATAATAGGGATCACAAAACCTCCAATCGAGTGGAGTTTTTCAGAGTAGTGTCGGTTGCTCAGCAGCTCTGGACGTTCACCCTACTAATCTTTGGGGTTCCTAACTGCCATGGATTTTAGGTATTTTAGACGTTATTACTAATATTGGTGTGCAAATTCATTCATACAATAAATATAACAAGTTATTTACAAAAAGGAAACTCAACACCTACACACGAGAAAACAAAACTTAGAATAATTATTAATAATAAAATAATAACTAAAAGAATGTAAGCAAACATAATGAATCCAAACCCTCGAAATCTCCAATAGAGACGCCAAATTGTCAGACCTAAAATCCGACCTAAAGGTGATATTTTGAATAAATGTTTTAGAGTTACCACTAGTTAGTTAATGCTAACTAGAAACCTTGATTACCTAGAAAAATAATTAAATTAAAACCTAGGATTTTTCTAAATGTTACAATTAAAGCCTACAAACTTACACTAATATTACAAACAAGTACCGACTCGATTCGAGACACACTGGGAATCCCCTAGACAGGGTCCGAACCCATACCATACGACCCTTCATTGGGGATCAACTGGAGCCCCGATCGTTTGAACCAAATCTGACTTGGTTCGGTACAAACGTGGTCCTTTGGTATGGGTTCAAATCAGACTCGGTCCCCATGGTTGGGAGACTTGGTCTAGGTTCGAATGCAGACCGTATGACCTCTGAGTGGGGCTCAATTGGAGTCCCAATCGGTTGGACCGAACCTGGTTGGGTTCAGTTCAAATGATTGGGGCTCCATTGGAGCCCCAATCGGGGGTCCTATTGTCTGGGTCCGAGCCCAGACCAGGTCCCCAGGGTTAGGTGACCTAGTCTGGGTTCGTACCTTGGTTAGGGGACCCCCGGTGTGACTCGAATCGAGTCAGGACTTGTTTGTAACATTAGTGTAAGTTGGTGGGTTTAATTGCAACATTTAGAAAACTATTTGGTTAATTTTGCAAATATAAAAATTATTTAACAGAAAATTAGCGGAGGTACCAATTACCACAATTTTCAAACATATTGAACCATTAACCATCACAAAAATACATGTTGGACGAAAACCCATTTTGTGCAAACATGTTGGACCATTTTCAGATTTATCCCGATTATGTACTCTATTATAATTAAGCAAGGCCATATAAAATTTAACACATTAACAAAAAATATTAATATTATCAGTATAGTTTCTTGATATATCCTTTTTTATAGATTTTTGTAGAACTTAATTTTTATATATTTTTAGACTCGGCTTATTTTACGAATTAGATAAATGTTGAACACGATTGACAATTACGATTAGTAAACTAAACATATTCCACTAATACTTTCAATATTATAACTATGTGAACAAATTAAGTTAAAAGTATTAATTAACAACATATCAATAATTATTAAATATTTATTTTATTATCGATTTATGTAAATTTCACTTTCTTTTATGAAAAACATATGTATTCCGTATATTTAATAATATAATTTGTATAATTGAAATACAAGTCCAGCTATTGCATTTTAAATTTAAGATTACCAAACAATAATAACCACATGTCTAAAATCATGTACCTAATTATAATTTTACATGCCATTAAAAATTTAACGCATTAACAAACAAAAATACTAATGTATTTTCTTAATACTTTTTAATTTATAGTTTTATAAATCTTTATATTTAAATAGTTGTATATTTAAATTTTTATTATGAATTAAAATTTATTATTTGTATAATTGAACATAATTGAAAGTTACTATTAGTAAAAATATATATATTTGAACTAATACTTTTAACATTTTTATAAGTATAAGACTTCATACAAATATTAAAATTATTAATTAGCATCATATCATTAATTATTGATATTCTTTTTTATTATCAATTTTTGAAGATTCTTTTTTTTCTATATAAAAATATACTTAATCCTTATATTTGATAATATTATTCGTATAATGAAAATACAAATGCAGTTACTATTAAAAGCAAGACATCGCTCTCCAACGTCGTGAGAGAATCTTCGCGCTGACCTCCCTTGCCGATAACCATCTCCAGTGCTTAAAGATATAATCACGTGGGGAGACAAAAGCGTTGAGGAGTGCTAAAATATTCACGACAGAAGACCGCGGAGCACACCAATAAAGAATCAGGAGATCAACTAGTGACCTAAAACGCTGAAAGCCACCTCTTGCAAGGTTGATCGCCTGGAATCAATCCAACCAAAGCTGCGCAGTTTCGTTGGGGAGCAGATATAAAAAAGGTCCCGCCCTTACGTACCAAACGGAAGCTCTTACACCGACCTAGTGTATTGCTGGAAATCCTACATAGTGTAGTGAGAGAACGAAGAACATAGGCTCGGTGTGTCGAGCTAAGGAGCCTCCACGGTGCATGAGGGTTGTAAGTGTGACGTTAAGTTTTTGAGTGACCCTTTTCTTTATTACATGTATCTGCAGAAGGACACAATCGTCGTGACGATGTCTGGGTTGCGGAATCATGAATAACGCTAGGCTTGTTCATGAAGAACTGAACTCGTCTGGTTTGTAAAAAACCAGTACTTTTTTCTATTTCTAAAAAAAGTGGTCTAGTTTATGGAAAAAAGAACTGGTCTGGTTCGAACTGTTCTGGTCTGGTTTTTTTAATAACAATTTTGATTTGGAAATAATCTGGTTCAAACCGACACTAAAAAAGCTGAAAATCCTGTCCAACACATTGAGCCGACTGAAAAATACTGAACCAACTGAAAAATACACTGAACTGACTGAAAAAACACTGAATCGACTGAAAAATACACTGAACCGACTGAAAAACACAATGAATCGATTAAAAATCTGTTCCACAACCGACTGAAATCCTGTCCAACATCAACATAAGATATTCCAATATATCTCTAGGTTTGGTTTATTGAAGACATCTCCTGGTTTGGTTTAATTTCAGATCGGTTTAGTTGATTTTTCTTCAAACCGGCTCTAAAATTATATAGGTTTAAAGTGGTTTGATTTAAATTTAAGTATAAACCAGTATAAAAAACGAGTAGATTCGAACCGATTTGAACTAGATTTTTGGTACTAGTTTGAACAGGTCTATTTGAATCCTACAAAATTGGTTTGATTTTGGAAGTAGTTCGGCCGAACTGGTTCAAACCAAACCAGAACCAGACTAGTTCATATGGAATGGTTAAATTGAACAAGCCTAAATAACGCTGAATCCAGAGGACACCCTTGAAAATCACGCTAGACGTAGACTCGAACCCGATGGATGACCGGAATGACCGATATGTGGGCTCGATCATTGCACAAAAACAGGTGAAAATGCGTCCATCATCAATGTACTGCAGAAGGCGTGGAAAACTTTTAGTGCAGTTAAGATCACATAGGCAACAAATAAAGTTGTGATGCTTGAATTTCGAATGAGGAGACTAGAGAACGAATATTTGATATGTCCCCGTGGCCAGTCAAGGACATTGCCTAATCATAAAACAATGGGCACCGAGTGTAGGGCTGATAAAAGTCGAATTCAGAATGGTCCAATTCTGGGTCTTAATCCATGACCTAGGGTTGGATATGTTCAACACAGTGAATACGGAGGAGATTGGGAATAAGATCGGTAGATTCATTAAAACCAAGAAGAACACCGAGAAAGCCGCAAATTGGTACTTGAGGATGAAGGTAGAGGTAGACGTAAAGCAATCACTGTTTTGATGGCTTCTTGTGGAAGAACACATAAGGCAAAGGGAACTGGGCTTCAATCAAATATGAAAGGTTGTCGGACTTTTGCTATGAATGCGGCAAACTTGGACACACAACACAAGGATACAAGGAGGATGACCAAATGTCGGAGGAGAAACTGGGATATCTAATGTATGGTTCATGGTTGAATGGGAAAAGACCAAGACGAACGGGGCTGAGAGAAACAAAAGAGGGGAACGATTGGAGACGAACTCAAGAAAGTCCTACACGAAAGAAGTACTAGTTTGAGATCATGAACGTGCCAAAAGCATGAGAAGGCAAAATGAACATCTTAGTAGAGGAGAAGGACACGAAGGGAAAAGAATTGGGGAAGATAAGAATCTAGTGAACTTAGTTGATCCAAAGGAGATGGAACAACCAGAATTATAGAGCACTGGGTGCAAGAGGATTGAAACTGAAGGAATGCTAATGGATCAACAAGAACCCTACCGTTACTACACATAACCGCTGAAGTAAACCCGGTTATGATCCTATTGACCACCATAAAACAAACCCTAACCCAAACATAACTGCTACAAAATAGAAGACTAAGTCGGAACCACCAAAGCCCTATCTGGAAACCTCTAAGCCAAATTGGACCAAGCTCATGCATAGAACAACCACCATTCATAAACAACCCACATAAAAACGTTTAGAAAACATAATCCTACCTGCAAGAAGTATCCAAAACTAGTCTTAGCCCATTGAAGAACTGGATGAACCACCTAGCCGAACCCCTAGCCCAGAACCAACCCTTCATATCACCGGCCTTAGCCCAATACTAACCAGGATGTTACAGAAAAGAAGGAGTGAGGAGTTGGAGGAGTACCGTAGCTCAAGGAAAAGAATGAGGTTTGATATGGAGCAAGTTGAAGAGGCACCGGAGCGTGGACAAGTAAAAATGAGCAGGTCGAGAGGTAGGCTTAAGAAGAAGGGACAAAAATCAAAGACCGAGAGAGAAAAAAGAATTGCAAGAATGAGGCAAAGGAAAGTAAGGAGGAAGAAACACAGAATGCTGAAGCGGGTTGTAGTGGTTGTCCCAAAACAGCCACATGAGGCCAATGAGTATACTCTGCTGGAATTGTCGGGGTTTGGGGTATTCTCTCACAATTAGCCATTTATAATACCTGACCACGAGGTATTGGTAGGAAATATTATGCTTGTTGGAAACAAAGAACGGGGACACTTTCTGTGATAGGATTAGAGAAAAAGTGGGAATGGAAGGAGCGTAACATGTAAACCCGAGGAGTATATCTAGAGGAATAGCTATTTGGTGAGAGAGGATGCAAGCGTAACCGTGAGATCAGCGACCCAAAATTTTGTAGATTGTGAAGTGAGGATGGATAACCAACCGAACCCATGCTTAATTACATGGGTGTATGAGGTTCACGTGGTCAAACAACCGAAGAGGGGAGGATAGTGTGTCTGAACGTATTGAACGAGTCCAAATTAATGAATCATGGGAAACTTTAAATAGTGAAATTCAATGTACAAATGATTTTTCGATTGGATCCGATTATACACCATTAGTCTTGCACCGAGAGGACAAAGAATCGGATAAAGGAGGTCCATTACCAAGAAGAGGTCTACTGGAAGCAAAGATCCAGAATAAAGTGATTTACGAAAGGTTATCGAAATTCTACATTCTATCACCTTACGACTAATGCCCGAAGAAGAAGGAACTGAATCACCAGAATCCAGAACAGTCGAGGGGAGTGGATAGGATCAGCAAGGGGTGTAGAGGAGCAGATGTGTGGGCATTTCAGATCGGTCTTCAGGACTGAAGGTGAGGACCTGAATAATATGGGAATATTGGAACAAATTACAGAGGAGATGAACATTGAAATGGAAAAGGAGGTGATAGATGGGGAAATAAGGGGTGCAATATTTCATTTGGGAGGGGCGAGAGCACCGAGTCCAGATGGTTTTCCGGGTTTATTATACCAAAAGAGTTGGCACACTGTTGGTCCAAACGTAATCACGACAGACAAATCCTTTCTAAGGTCGGGTGCCTTTCTCTCCATTATAAATCAAACAGATATAACTCTTATCCCTAAAATACAAAGCCCATCCAGAACGAGTGATTTTAGACCTATTATCTTATGCAATTTCATATATAAAATTATATCCAAGGTCTTGGTGAATAGGTTAAAACCCTATTTATCAGATCTTGTCACCCCCTATCAAAGTGTTTTTGTGGCATGTTGTGCAACTCAGTACAACATCTTAATAACTCATGAGGTGTTCCATCACTTGAAAACTCAAAGAGGAAGCGGGACGATCGAGTGTGCACTGAATCTGGTTATGCAAAAGGCGTATGATCGGTGGACTGGGGATTCCTGTTGAGGAGCCTTAAGAAGAAGGGTTTCGGTGCAGAGTGGATTATATAGATGCGGTAATGCATCATGAGGACGTCATGTCAAGTCCTAATCAATGGGTAGAGGGCAAAAACTCATTCGAACCACAAGAGGATTAAAGCAAGGCGGTCGTCTTTCACCATACTTGGTTATCCTCCTTGCGGATGTGCTATCAAAACAAGTGGAGGAGGCTATTCAAACTGAGAAATTGCGCGACTTAACACTAAAAAGATGATGTCCATAGTTACACCACCTTTTCTTTGCAGATGATTCATTGTTCTTTCTGCAGGGAATGGTGGAGAATGCCCGGGAGTTGAAGGAGTTTAACACTAAATACTGAAAGGCATCAGAAAGATAAACAATGCAAAGTCGAATATGATTTTCAATAGAGGGGTTGATGAGGACAACTGCAAAGCCATAGAGGAGGAGCTGCAAATTTAGGCGGTAACTAATCCAGGGAGATATCTTGGATACCCATCAATATTGGGGCGATCAAAAAAGGAAGCACTGAGCTATATTAGGAACATGATTCGTGACAAAATTCAAGGATGGAGGACTAAAACCCTAAACTAGGTGGCTAAAGAGGTACTCATCAAGGTGGTAATCAGTGTTATTCCCTCCTATGTGATGAATGTTTTTAAGCAACCTAAGATGTGGTGATCATAAATTAATTCGTTAATAGCGGACTTCTAGTGGGGAGTGACAAATGAAGGTAGGAAAATCCATTGAAGAAAATGGGAAGTACTAGCAAGATCAAAACCGATAACGGGATTGGAGTTCCCTGAATTGGAAACCTTCAACGAGGCATTGCTCACGAAGATGGCTGCAAGAATCATCAATGAACCGGAAGCACTATGGGTCTAAACCATCAAGGGGTTGTACTTTACCAACTCTGAGTTTTGTTCTACCTAAAAGGGTGGATGTGCTTCATTAGGTTAGGAAAGCCTAATTCATGGCTGGGATATCCTATATAAAGAGAGGATGTGGCGAATTGGAGACGACACAGACGTGTGAATATTTGGAGATCCATGGTTAACCACAAAGCCAGGATAGAAAGTTGATTGGTCGAGTGAAAGAGGGCAACCGCCAAAAACAAGGGTCCAAGAGTTGATTGGGCAAAACCGTGAATAGTATGAACGTGTAATCTGAGGCAGTTTCAACGACATTGACGCACATTGCATCCTCAACATGCCCCTAAGAACTTAATTACGTTCAGACCGAATGATATGGCCATATACTCAGGATGGGTGAGTCACGATGAAGTCGACATATCATCGGTTAAAAGAAGAAAAGACAAATAACACGCAGGGGTTGGGACCTGGTGATAAAATCTGGAAGACGATATGGAAGGTAAATACTATCCCAAAGGTTAAAAATTTCATGTGGCGTTTACTCTCAAATGTGGTTGCAGTTCAAAAGAACCTTAGGCGAAGGGGATGTATGTGGAGGAAGTGTGCTCTATTTGTGGGTCAGATGAAACAAGAGAACATATGATCAACGAATGTGGATGGGCAGAAGCTGTGCGGTTCAAGCTCTTGGGAATACAACAACTTCGTGGGCATGACAAGACTTTCAATGCATGGGTTCAGGATAGAATGACAGAAGGGGGCACAACGGGAAAAGTAAGAGAAGAACGACAAAGTCTATGTATTTGGACTTGTTGGCATATATGAAAAACCAGATGCAAAGGTGCCTTTGAAGGGAAGAGACTGAATCCAATGGAGACAGTCATCGTCATAAAAAGAGCATATTCAGAGCTATTAAGGATTGGACCCCGCAGGAGATCGGAAACACGAGAACGACAAGTGATGAGGTGGACGAAATCGAATGAGGGTGTAATCCGACTCAATTGTGACGCGTCGTGGTGCAATCAAACAAAACGTGGGGGCATTGGTGTGGTGGCTCCAAACGAAGATGGCCAACTCGTGGGAGGACTGAATCGTAGGTCATGGAGCGACAATCAAGCGGTTATGAAAGAATGATAAAAGAGGAGTCAAGTTGACAATCAAAAGAGGATGATAAAAGATTGAAGTAGAAATGGATTGTTTGAAGGTCGTAGAGCAAATTCAAGGGAGGATGAGCTCTTGGAGATTGGAAGCCATATGCGAGAACATTAAAGTATGGCACAAGAGATTCGAAGTGTCAAGTGGAAGGAGATCCCGCGCACAGCAAATGAGAGCGCAAATTGAATAGCCAATCAGACCAAATTGGGTGTGTGTTATGATAATTGGGTTTTAGAATCTCTACCCCAACTTAGACGTATTTTAGAAATTGATTGTCATAACGAACATCCATGATCATTTTGATCATGTTTTAGTATTTCAATAAGAGGTATTTCATTTTTGACAAAAAAAACTATAAAAAGCAAAATATATTTAATAATATTTTTAACATTTTATTTAATAAATTTCGACTATTAAAATTAGATTTAAAACTGTAATTAGCGTTAGAAAAATGGTTGTTTATTTTTATTATCAACTTATGTACCTTTTAATTATTTTACTAAAGAATGCAGTTAATCTTTATGTTTTTAATTACTTTGTAATTATTTTTAATAAACATTTATACTATATTAAATAATTAATATATAATCATTAGTTTTTTATTAATATGTATTTATATACTTATTAATTAATTAGAAAAAATACTTACCGCGCTTGCCATATTTATAGTTTATTATACTACTAGTGTCACGGGCTTGGAGAAAGTCTTACGCTCTCGCCTTACTCGTGCGGCCTTAGGGCGATACCTAAGCAGCCTTTCCCTCAAAACGACCAAGAATACTTCAATATGAGAATAATTTCGACCCTTATTACTCTCTTGATTTTCCTTGATGATTACAACTGAATCTAAGACCCCTATATATACACCTAAGGGGGGAAAAGACACTTAATGCACTATACATTGAATAATGAGGTTCATTCATGTATCTAGAGATACATGAATGCATTTAAAGATACATGAATGAATGAGGGGCTGCATTCACGAATCTAAAGGGACATTAATGAATGTGGAGATGCATTGAATCCAAGATCCAATGTATGTAAAGTTACATTGAATCTAGGATACAATGTATCTAGCCCGGTGCGCCGAATTCGGATGTTGGAACGACCCCTCTAGAAATTCCAATGTATGTCCGTGTCGGGTGTCCCTTCCATCCATCCCTTTGGTTGGTACGTGACATTCTCCCCCACCTAATTAAGCGACGCCCTCGTCGCGTCTCCCGAACAAGATACCTTGATTATCCTTTTGAATTGTCAATTGTATCATGCCGGTCCTTACATTGTGTGAGACTCGGGTAGTCCCTTTTTCGTGATAAGGTTTTGGGTGTTGGATTCCGTCGATATTCCCGTAGATCCCACCTTCCACAAGTCTCCCAATGTGTTGTTTGTTCTCCCTCTTCCCAACACGTTTGAAACCTATGAGCTGGTCCTTATACCCACGAGTAACATCCCCACGGTTACGTTGAAGGTTGCAGCTCTTACTCTCCATTGGCTTCTCCTGTGTTCGGTTGTTTATACCCATTTGAACTGGCACGTTCGATTGCTTTTGGAGCGTGAGTTGTGTGTCAACTAAAGTCTTTGGAGAACGATTATGTGCTGAACCGAGAAGCTCCTTCAGCTTCTTCTGAAACTTGGACAGCATGTCTTCCTTCGAATCTCCGCGAACTAGGGTTAACTCCTTTCGATTGTTGCTCCCCTTCCTCTTGCCCTCGTCCATCCTCAATATGGTGGGATAAGCATGGCTGCTTTCGTGAAAGTCCTCCTGTATTTGCATAGCTGCTAATGCTTTCTTGCCATTTCCATTCGAACGTTTTACCGGCACAACGCATTGGCACTTTGCATCCAAGATACATATGCAGTCTTCGGAGGGTACTATCATAGCATTGACCCGATCCAGGAAGTCCATCCCGATAATAAAGTCGTAGTCATCGAGAGGGACAACTTCAATCGTTTCCTTGCTGCTCCATAGGCCCATTTTCATGCTTACTTCGCGCATGATACCGCAAACCGGTATTTCCTCGGAATTCACCGTCTTGAATCGTGCACTTGTGTTCCCCAAACGAGTATTCATCTTCTTCGCGACCCTCTCGGACATGAAAAGGTTGGAAGCACCCGTATCAATAAGTGCTTGCATATGTTTCCCCGCGACTTCCACGTCCGCGAACATTAACCCTTTTGTCTTGGCCCTCCGTCTTTGAATCGCGTTAAGACTTCGTAGCGCTCCTAATCGTACTTGCTCCTGCCCCACCTTTTCTTCTTCATCGTCCAAGCTAATGAGAGCTGCAAGTTTATTACGCATTGGACACTCCCGTGCCAAATGGGGTCCTTTGCATAAGAAACATTCTAACGGACCGCGCTCGCCTTTCCGTCTAGGCGAGTTTTTCCCATGGTTCTTCCCCCCATCGGCCTTCTCATTGTCGGAGCTGTAGTGTGTTCCTGTATCCGAGTTGGAAGAGTTGTCATGATATCCGTTGTCGCTGGATTTTTCCTTTTTCTTTTGCTTCTCCAACCGAAACTCGAGTAGAGCCTCGGCCGTCGACATTGCTCTATCAACGGTCTCCACACCCCGACGCTCCAATTCTTGCTTTGCCCACGGTTTGAGTCCATCCATAAATTGGAAAAAGGCCTCCCCTTCGGTCATGGATGGAATTTGTAGCATCAACTCCGAAAATTGCTGCACATAGTCTCGGAGTTCCCCCTTATGCTCCAAGCGACGCAACTTCCCACGTGCTTCATTTTCAGCATATTCCGGGTAGAATTGTGTTGTGGAATTCTGATGTGAACTCCTCCCATGTTCTAATCGGTTGTGCAATCCGATTATCCCTCTTTCGACGCCACCAAAGCAGCGCCGTGTCCTGAAAATATAAGGAGATCATCCCCAAACGAGACATATCATCCTCTACTCCCGTTGCTTGGAAGTAGTCCTCAATGCTGAACAGAAAGTTGTCAACGTCTTTGGCCACCCGCGACCCTTTGAACCTGTCGGGTCGAGGAACATCTAGCCGAGCGCCGTATTGAGCAGCACCACCCCCATCGATGCGTACTCTCCGCACCTGGTTGAGTTTCTTTTTGAGCCCCTCCACCTCGGCTCGCAGATCCACCAATTCGGAAATTTCTGTCCGTATGCCCGCAAATTCTGTCATCTCATCTCGCAGTGCTGAAATGACAGCTTTGAGCGAGTCGTCTCGCTTGTCGAGTTCATCAGTTACTGTGTTAACCACACCTTGCACTCCCTCACGAAGCTCTTCCAAATCAGAACGCAGCTCATCCACCCCGTTGGATGCGTCCTCGGCCTTTCCTTGGACATCCGCTAACACGTCCTGCAGCTTCACCATGCGGTGTTCTAACACCTTCAACTGATCCCTTGAACTCTCGCGACTCTTCTTCGACTTCCCTTGTTCCTCCACGTTAACAAACTCACTTTGATTGTTTGAAGCCATGGATTGGTTAAACGCTTGCTCTGATACTACTTGTCACGGGCTTGGAGAAAGTCTTACGCTCTCGCCTTACTCGTGCGGCCTTAGGGCGATACCTAAGCAGCCTTTCCCTCAAAATGACCAAGAATACTTCAATATGAGAATAATTTCGACCCTTATTACTCTCTTGATTTTCCTTGATGATTACAACTGAATCTAAGACCCCTATATATACACCTAAGGGGGGAAAAGACACCTAATGCATACATTGAATAATGAGGTTCATTCATGTATCTAGAGATACATGAATGCATTTAAAGATACATGAATGAATGAGGAGCTGCATTCACGGATCTAAAGGGACATTAATGAATGTGGAGATGCATTGAATCCAAGATCCAATGTATGTAAAGTTACATTGAATCTAGGATACAATGTATCTAGCCCGGTGCGCCGAATTCGGATGTTGGAACGACCCCTCTAGAAATTCCAATGTATGTCCGTGTCGGGTGTCCCTTCCATCCATCCCTTTGGTTGGTACGTGACATTCTCCCCCACCTAATTAAGTGACGCCCTCGTCGCGTCTCCCGAACAAGATACCTTGATTGTCCTTTTGAATTGTCAATTGTATCATGCCGGTCCTTACATTGTGTGAGACTCGGGTAGTCCCTTTTTCGTGATAAGGTTTTGGGTGTTGGCTTCCGTCGATATTCCCGCAGATCCCTACCTTCCACAAGTCTCCCAATGTGTTGTTTGTTCTCCCTCTTCCCAACACGTTTGAAACCTATGAGCTGGTCCTTATACCCACGAGTAACATCCCCACAGTTACGTTGAAGGTTGCAGCTCTTACTCTCCATTGGCTTCTCCTGTGTTCGGTTGTTTATACCCATTTGAACTGGCACGTTCGATTGCTTTTGGAGCGTGAGTTGTGTGTCAACCAAAGTCTTTGGAGAACGATTATGTGCTGAATCGAGAAGCTCCTTCAGCTTCTTCTGAAACTTGGACAGCATGTCTTCTTTCGAATCTCCGCGAACTAGGGTTAACTCCTTTCGATTGTTGCTCCCCTTCCTCTTGCCCTCGTCCATCCTCAATATGGTGGGATAAGCATGGCTGCTTTCGTGAAAGTCCTCCTGTATTTGCATAGCTGCTAATGCTTTCTTGTCATTTCCATTCGAACGTTTTACTGGCACAACGCATTGGCACTTTGCATCCAAGATACATATGCAGTCTTCGGAGGGTACTATCATAGCGTTGACCCGATCCAGGAAGTCCATCCCGATAACAAAGTCGTAGTCATCGAGAGGGACAACTTCAATCGTTTCCTTGCTGCTCCATAGGCCCATATGCGAGAACATTAAAGTATGGCACAAGAGATTCGAAGTGCCAAGTGGAAGGAGATCCCGCGCACAGCAAATGAGAGCGCAAATTGAATAGCCAATCAGACCAAATTGGGTGTGTGTTATGATAATTGGGTTTTAGAATCTCTACCCCAACTTAGACGTATTTTAGAAATTGATTGTCATAACGAACATCCATGATCATTTTGATCATGTTTTAGTATTTCAATAAGAGGTATTTCATTTTTGACAAAAAAAACTATTAAAAGCAAAATATATTTAATAATATTTTGAACATTTTATTTAATAACTTTCGACTATTAAAATTAGATTTAAAACCGTAATTAGCGTTAGAAAAATGGTTGTTTATTTTTATTATCAACTTATGTACTTTTTAATTATTTTTACTAAAGAATGCAGTTAATCTTTATGTTTTTAATTACTTTGTAATTATTTTTAATAAACATTTATACTATATTAAATAATTAATATATAATCATTATTTTTTTTATTAATATGTATTTATATACTTATTAATTAATTAGAAAAAATACTTACCGCGCTTGCCATATTTATAGTTTATTATACTAGGCATTCACTTATGTGTCCGCGGTGTAAAATACTCTATCTATTTAACGCCACCTCTCCCCTCAAATTTTGCAAAGGATACTGAAAGTGAAATTGTTGACTGCAAGATCCATACAATATTATTATTTGTTAAATAAATGTGTGATTGTTTGAAATCTCCTTATTCCTTTCCAAGTAAACAGTTGACTTTTCAATTTGTTTGTTTACTCCAAAATTAAGAGTTGACTTTTTTACATTATTTGTTTACTCCAGAATTAACATTTGACTTTTCAATTTATTTGTTTAATGAGAATATCTTCATCATTAGACAAGTCTTTTAAAAAAGAAAGAGAGGCCGTATTGGGGGAAGTCCAGGAATAAAAATAGTTATCTTCTAGTACGGGGAACGGATATATATGTACATAATTTAATTACGAATTTAATTACGTTAATTTTTACATCGATTAACCTCGAGTCGTCAAAATGTCAGGAAACCCAAAGTACCACATTTTATAAAACAAAATATACTGCGCTAGCCATGAGAGTGGTTATATACAAATTTAAAAATAGTTTTTCTATATATTTATTTTTAAAAAATAAATTGCACGTACTACTTTTTGAAAATCTTTCCTGTATTGATTTTTTTTTTTTTTGGCCAAGAATTCCTGTATTGATGTTAATTAAAGGATTTGGCCAAAAAAAAAAATGTTAATTAAAGGAGGTTTTGTCTTGGCAGAAAGGCTACTTTCTATCATTAGGCTAAGCAGAGGCATGCTGTTGCTGTGAATGGCCTCTCTCTCTTCCAGACAAACAGCTGGAGCTGAAAGAAGGCGAAGCAACTGGATTGGATACAAGGAAAAACCGCGTGGAAGTCAAACACCCCTCCCCCTTACATTGTAGTCTCTCCCTCTTTCTTTCTTTCTTTTTCGTGCTGATTTAGTTGACTCTGCTCGACACAATCTTCTTGTCCATGTCTTGAGCAGCTCACAAGACAAGAATACAACACCCATCATCATCATCTTCAATACAGTAGTATCTCATTTTGGCTGCAATGAAATCGTAGGCGACTAATACAGTAGTATCACTAATACACCA
Source organism: Chamaenerion angustifolium (assembly GCA_946814005.1). Classification (NCBI taxonomy): domain Eukaryota; kingdom Viridiplantae; phylum Streptophyta; class Magnoliopsida; order Myrtales; family Onagraceae; genus Chamaenerion; species Chamaenerion angustifolium. The sequence continues at coordinate 26,988,921 of OX328266.1, forward strand.
CTGGTCTCCCTTCTCATATGGGAGGACGTATGGTTCGAGATCGGCGGCGGTTCATCATTCTCATCACCGCCGTCCTGCTACAATCAACACTTACGCTTTCTCAAAAACTATACTGCGATTCCAACGATTCACGTGCTCTCTATCAATTCCTCAATGGATTGGAATCCGTGATTGACGGATGGACAACCAACGCCTCCACCGGATGCTGCGATTGGCCGGGAGTCACCTGCAATGCCTCCTCTTCTCTTGGAATCGACGCAATGTCGTCTAGTTACGGTAGGGTGGTCGGTTTGTCGCTCGGAAACAAAAGATTGGTCGGTAAAATCTCCGCTTCGTTGGGGCAGTTGGATCAGCTGAGAGTCCTCAACCTCTCCCACAATCACCTCAGAGATGAACTACCGTCCTCAATTTTCCATCTCCGCAATCTGGAGGTCCTCGATTTGAGTTTCAATGACGACTTGTCAGGATCCATTCCTCCGGATCAAACCGCTCAGTTAAACGCAATCAACTTCATCGACGTCTCGCAGAACTCTTTCAATGGATCCCTGCCGGTGGGAATCTGTACTAATTCCTCGAAGCTTCGCGTCTTAGATCTCTCCGCAAATTACTTCAACGGAGCCATCCCCTTTGGATTCAAAAACTGCAGCTCTCTGGAAGAGCTCAACGTCGGTACAAATGAACTCTCCGGCGATATATCGTCTTCAGACATCTTCCAGCTCCAGCGTCTCGTCATATTGGATTTATCAGAGAACGGATTTTCAGGCGAGATTCCGAATGCCTTCAATAACCTGACGAATCTTCAGTTCTTCATTGCTCACTCGAACCACTTCATCGGTTCGATCCCTTGGTCCCTGGGGAACTCCGAGTCCCTGGTGTTCCTCGATTTGCGGAATAATTCTTTGAGCGGAAACATTCAACTCAATTGTTCGGCGATGACGAAGCTGGAATCTCTCGACTTGGCCACCAACAGCTTCGTCGGATCCCTGCCGGATAATCTGCCCGAGTGCAGACGCCTGATAAACATCAACCTCGCCAAGAACAAGTTCGGCAACGAAATCCCAGCCAGCTTCAGCAACTTCCAGAGCCTCGCCTATCTGTCTCTCTCCAACTCAAGCCTGAATAATATCTCCTCCGCGTTCAACATTCTTCAGCACTGCAAGAACTTGACTTACCTGGTCCTCACGTTAAATTTCTACGACGAAGAACTGCCCTCCGATCCGACTCTGAGTTTTCCCAACCTGAAAGTTCTTATCATGGCTGCAGGGAGGCTCACGGGATTTGTTCCTCAGTGGATGGCCAAGAGCACCAATCTGCAACTCCTGGACTTATCCTGGAACAAGCTTTCCGGGTCCATCCCCTCATGGATAGGAGATTTCGACTCCCTCTTCTATCTCGACTTGTCCAACAACTCTTTCAGTGGCCAAATTCCTCGAGAGATCACCAACTTGACGACCCTGATCGAACGCAACGGCACCCTTCAGGATCCTTCTCCTGATTTCCCACTCTTCATGAAGAGGAACGTCAGCCTCAGGGGTTATCAGTACAATCAGGTTTCGAGCTTACCTCCCACCATCGACCTTGGCTACAACTCCCTCAACGGCTCGATTTGGCCTGAATTCGGCAACCTGAAGACACTCCATATTTTAGACTTGAGAAACAACTTCCTGTCCAACTCCATCCCTTCTGAGCTATCAGGAATGATCAGTTTAGAGACTCTGGATTTGTCATACAACAATCTGTCGGGAGTTCTACCGACTTCTCTTGCTAGCCTCAACTTTCTCTCCAAGTTCAGCGTTGCCCACAATAATCTTCTACACGGACCCATTCCGACGGGGACACAATTTGCCACTTTCCCAAATTCAAGCTTCGAGGGGACTCAGCTTTGCGGCGATCACGCGCCTCCGTGCTCGTCCAACAGACAAAATACTTCATCTGCTGTTTTGGACAACCAATTGAGGAAGAGCAGAGGAGTTATCGCTGCCATCGTGGTTGGGATCATGTTCGGTACAGGGTTCATTCTTGGCATGATGTTCTTGATTGTCCGTCGAATGCAAAGTCGAGGAGAGGTTGACCCGGAGATGGACAACAGAGAAGACACGGACGACCCAGAAAAGTCAGTGTTGAGGTTGTTGGTGATGTTCCAGGAAGACAAAGAAAACGAAGAAAAGCTTGGCTACGACGATATCATAACGGCAACCAATCACTTCGATGAATCCAACATCATTGGATGTGGTGGATTTGGCATGGTCTACAAAGCTGTCCTCCCCAACGGCAGAAAACTAGCAATCAAAAAGCTCTCTGGTGATTGTGGAGAGATGGAGAGGGAGTTCAGCGCGGAAGTAGAAACACTGTCGAGAGCGCAGCACCCCAATCTCGTTCACTTAGAAGGGTACTGCATGGACAGAGACGTGAGGCTCCTGATTTACTCCTTCATGCAGAACAGCAGTTTAGATTATTGGCTGCACGAAAAATCTGATGGCCCTTCCTCTCTGAATTGGAGAACAAGGCTTCGAATCGCGCAGGGTGCAGCTCGAGGTCTTGCATATTTGCACCAATCGTGCGATCCCCACATTCTTCACCGTGACATAAAGTCCAGTAACATTCTTTTGGATGAGAATTTTGAGGCTCATTTGGCTGATTTTGGACTGGCAAGGTTAATATGTGCATACGATACGCATGTGAGCACGGATCTCGTAGGGACTTTAGGTTACATTCCTCCTGAGTACGGTCAAGCCTCAGTCGCTACGTACAAGGGGGATGTTTATAGTTTTGGTGTGGTTCTTCTAGAGCTTTTGACGGGAAAGAGGCCGATGGATATTTGCAAACCGAGAGGGACTCGAGATTTGATTTCATGGGCGATTCAGATGAAAAAGGAGAAGAAAGAGGCAGAGGTGTTTGATAGGAGCATCTATGGAGGGAACAACAACAAGCAGCAGGACAAGGAAATAATGCAGGTATTTGAGATATCCTTCCATTGCTTGAATGAGATCCCTAAACTGAGACCTTCGACGCAGCTCCTTGTTTCTTACCTAGAAAGAGTGGGGGCAGACTCATGATTTGTATTAATTAGAGAGTTTGATTTGAAATAGTTGTACGTTACCCAACACAATCTCTTACATTCAAACTTGAAAGTGTAACCAATCAGACTTGTATGTTATTTCCACAATTGTAGATTCTTCATATTATACTTACTATCATTTCTAACAATTTTGATTTTACTCTTTTCCAATTATAATCATCTTTGTCACCCTCATCTATACATATATTAAGTTGGTTAGATTTAATCCTAAAAAATGACATATAAGATTATATCATGCTTAGTTGTAAAAAAAAATATTATCATTGAATTGATTGATGAATTTCATAATAACGGATGATAATGTGGCCTCGTCATGTGTACTTCTCGAATTCTTTCTGAACTTTTCATGGAATCTCACAGTAGGTTTCACTTTCTCTCTCAACTTCTCATTACTATTTTTTAATAGATTATTACTTATTATCAAGTATTTGTTTAAGTAATTCAAAAACATAATTTTAGAACACATGACTACAATCATAACACATAAGATTTTGAGTTAGTTGTTAAAAACATAATTTCAATGGTTGTTGAATTTCTTTTTTAACTTTCGATAATATGGACTTGCCATGCATATCTCCAAAAACTCTAAAATTCCTCCAGAGCTTTTCATCGTTTTTCTTGATGCGTTACACATTTTATCTCATATTCTTAGTTATTTCTATTATTATAATGAATTTATTAATATAATACTATTTATTACCATAAGAAAACTTAGAAGTATTTTAATATTTCTACTTTTAAAATATACTATTATAATTACAAAAGAATCTTAATTGTAGTAATATATTTATTTATATTATATATTTATCGTACTAAAAAGTTAATATTATATTTTATGAATGATTGTATACGTGTAAGATATCTCATATTATCATGTACAATTAAACGTTAATTTTAAAAAAAACATTGATAATACCTTTTGAATAATATATATATATATATATATATGGTTTTCTATGAAAATAAGGTAAAAGTCTGAAAATGGTGCAACATGTTTGACAAAAATGGTTGTTGATACCACATGTTTACGGACGATGGTTAATGGTTCAATATGTTGGAAAATGGTAGTAACTGCACCTTCCGTTGACCCGTTGTTTAATTTTCCTATTAAGTAGTCACGTGATCTTCTATATAATTTTTCTTTTTTGAAAATACGTATATACCCTTCCTACTTTCTTAAACCTTTTCAACTTCAGTTAGTTGTATTTGTTCCTCACTCCAAATTGTTCCCCTGTCCTCTGGTTCTTCCTTATTCTGTTTCGCTTCGTGGTCTCCCAGTGAAGAAATATATGAACTTAATTAAGACAATTGAAACAGGATTTCCTGTCCTCGACTTCTCCGAAGCAAAAAACTGCCACCGAGGATATGACACCCGCCTGCAAGTAGTTTTCTTGGACAGAGGAAGAAATGTCGGGAGTTGAGCGCCATCAAAGTTGCGAGTAATGAATCTAGAAGTTCTACGCATTAGTGGTAGGTAGGATCGTCCATCACCTATCCTTGATGTACTACTTCACTATTGTGGCAATCATATTTTTGACGGTCAACTCTGCAGAGATGGCCACCTAGATCGACCCCACGACTCCAAGAACAGAAACATTCAAGAGTAGCTTCATCAGTCGCGACAGGTCATGCACCAGTTGATGGAAACAACTTCTTGGTCTTCTTCACATCGACTCGGTCTCTCGGTCCATCGTCGTCTTCTTGATAGAAATGGCTTCTTGGTGAGACTTCATATTCGAATTCAAATTCAAATTTGGCATTGCAATCCAAAACAATGAAAATAATATATTCTAATCTGCCACGGACTACGCTAGCAACGAGTGATCAATCTCCTCAGGTGGCGGTATCAGAAGAAACTCTCACTAGAAGAGGATGTGTTCGACTTAGACTTCTACTTGAAAGAGGAAGACATACATGGAGAGTACTTACTAGAAGCCATGAGAAACTTCCCACGCAACCTTCAGAGCAAGGGAACTTTGCAGGAGGGAACTTCTAGGGTGGACAAAACGTAATTTGTGGTGGGATAGATAAGTAAGAGCAGAAGGGCATAAAATGAATTTTAAATAATACTTTATCGATTTTTTGAATGGTTGATCACGTGACATGGCACTTGATTGGATAAAAGACATTTCGAACAGAAGTACAAAAAACAATCGTTTGCAAACATGTTGTACTATTTAAAACCTGTTGTGTTGGAAAACCATTTTCGTCAAACTTGTTGCATTATTTTTAGACTTTCCCCTGAAAATAATGTTATGATGTTATCATCATTATCATTATGTTTGAAATACTTATAAGAACAAAAAAAATAACTATCTATCAAAGTATTTACAATTATTAAAATATCTATATTTAATATTATATTTATGATAAGGGAAAAGTCTAAAAATTGTGCAACATGTTTGCACAAAATGGTTTTAGTCCAACATATTTTTTTTGTAATGGTTAATGTTTTAATATGTTTGAAATTGATGGTGATTGGTACCTCCGTTATTTTTCTGTTAAAAAATTCCGTTAAATATTTTTCATATTTGCAAAATTAACCAAAATATTTTACTAAATGTTACAATTAAACCCTACAAACCTACACTAATGATACAAACAAGTCCCGACTCGATTCGAGCCATACCGGGGGTCCATAGCCAGAGTCTGAACCCAGCCAGGTCACCCAACCCTGGGGACCTGGTTTGGTCTCAGACCTAGACGATAGGACCCTCAATTGGCGCTCAATTTAAGCCCCAGTCCTTTGAACTGAACCCAACCAAGTTCGTTCCAAACCAATAGGGGCTCCAATTGAGCCCCAATTAGGGGTCCTATGGTCTGGGTTCGGACCCTAGCTAGAGGGGACCTTTGGTGTCTCTCAAATCGAGTCAGGACTTGTTTGTAACATTAGTGTAAATTTGTCGTGTTTAATTGTAACTTTTAGAAAAATATTTGGTTAATTTTGCAAATATAAAAAATATTTAACATAATTTTTAACAGAAAAGTAACAGAGGTACCAATTACCATTATTTTCAAACATGTTGGACCAAAAACAATCGTTTTGGTTGGAAAACCATTTTCAGACTTTTCGCTTATGATAAATATACCATAATAATAAATACCATAAAAATTATGTTAAAAAACATGTATTAACATTAAACTAATAAAGATTTATATCAATTTTCATACCTACTCATGCTGACCATCCATTAACTCTATTAATACATATACCCTTTTTTAATATTGTTTATTTTGATTAACCTTTGGTTAAATATTTTTTCAAGAATTAAAAATGTTTTATTAATTACATTTTATAAATATATTATTCTCTATTTCTTTTGTAGATATTATGTTCAAAATATTCTTTTAAAACTTTGTGCAAAATGTTGTTCAATTTTATAAATAATTTCGTAATTAAATATTTCGATTATTTTGTCTCTCATGTGGGTTAAATTAATCTTATTTTATAGTTAATTTATATGTACATATAATCATCTCCTCCATGACTTTCACATAAAATTATACACTTGGATAAAGAGATCACATTTGCCTACAGCTTTTATTTCAATATTTATTAATTCAAGTTTCTTTTTTATAACTTTATTATTTTCACTTATTAATATTTTATGGAATAACTAAATTTTTTATTTTCATAATAATGATAAATATCATACAAACTAGGTTGTATTATCATATTATAATTTGTTTTACTACCAATCCACGATAATTGTCAATTATCTCTATTAATAGAAATACGTTTATTTAATTTTATTGTTAAAATAAATTTTAATGAACTAAAACATATATTTTATTAAAATGTGTTAATATATATTATTATATATTTTACTTTGGTATTACGTTTGTACTCATAATTATGTGACAATATACATAATAACTCTTTTTTCATACCAACTCATAATAGTTTATTATAAACAATTTAACTTTTATAATAGTAAATTTTATTTCTTTTTTTAATAAATATTCATTCAACAAATAATTTAATAAATTTTACACCATTCACTCTTAAAATTTAATCAAACATAAAAATAATAATTTATAAATTAAGTATATTCCTTAGTGTCTTTTTTAATATATATTCATTCAACAAATAGTTTAGTAAACTTTACACCATTCACTATTAAGATTTAATTTAAACATAAAATTAATTTGTAAATTAAGTTTATTCCTTATCACGCAAAGTGCGACACGGATATCTAGTGAATTCATCATCGAAATGTTATTGTTTATAGTATAAATATGGTAAACGTATGAATCACGTTTTTATTGACCCACTTCAATTGTATCAATTCAAATTCAATGTTACAAAGAATATTAGTTAGAACATTCTTTTGTGTACAGTTTTCATATGTGAATTATCATTAATATATCGTATCCATGAAGCTCCAGAGCATATAAATGAATTTAGTTCCCATTTCTATTCACTAGAAATTGTAGGGAGTAATAGACTAGTTCTATTAGTGTCATACTTTGCATGTTTTTTTAAGTAAATTTCCGAGAGTTTAAGAGGAGGCTTCTTAAGGAAACCTTTAGCGCACGAGTAAGGTGATTTTATTTTTTTGGCCATGCACGAGTAAGGTGATAAGACGATTGTCTTTGTTCAAAGACAACTGGCACAAGGATACACACCTAATCCTTATCATACTCTGAAGTTCTGGGAATTTTAATGACTCATTGATGCTTGGAAAAGACATGGATCCAACTCTTTCACACATGGGTAGATTTGTTATTTTGGTTCCCCCGTATTCTAGATGGAGGGTTCCCTATCAAAAGGGCATTATCAGCACTTGGTTGGATACTGACCATAAATATACTTTCAGTTTCAAATCTTAAATTTGAAACATTTGATTAAGGGATGAAGTGTTGAACCGTTGTATCATATTACAATGGTTTACGCATAGGTAGACTTCACAAGTGAAATCAAGGCAAAGTAAATGTCGGAAATAACAGTTGCATTATCTTGATACCCCAAGAAGTAAATGAATGAGTCAGGTTCAATAAACTCAAAATTTGAGACCAGACTCACTAGAATAACAATAGGTAATTTTTCAAAATCAGCCTAAGCATGATGAAGTGGAAAACTCGAGAGTTGTCGCCGACAGAGTCGAGGTCCTCAAGTTATGTCTATGCGACAACTGGATCCCTCCGGAAAGTTCAGTGCCTCTTATTACACTTGGGGATTGACTCGGCCGATTTCATGGATGGCTCACAATCCTTGCCGTTTGCGTAGCTGAATCTCGACTTGTATGTAAGCAGCTTAGTAGAGGAAACCTGAGGAGATAGAAAGGGAGTGTAGAGAGACGTCAGAGGCGACGACGACGACGAAGTCTTGTTCAAAACTCTCCTTGTCGACGCCCGCTTCTTGGTTGCTCTGGTTTAAAATGTTTAAAATGACGAAGGCTTGTCCGAAACTCTTCTTGACGGCGAAGGCTTGTTCGAAATTCCCCTTGACGATGCTCGCTTATTGTCTGAAACTCTCCTTGACGATCTGCCATTGTTTAAAATGTTTGAAGGAAATATTTTGTCGCTTCTGCAGTTCTCTTTTTTCGGGACAAACGAAAAAAATGGAGGGCTTTTTTTGGTATCCACTACAAGAAACTCGAGCATAGAAGTCAGCATAAAATCGTTGCTAAATGCATAAATACTGTTGTTAACTTTTAACAACGACGAGATCTTCGTGTTGGTAGCCCCCGTCGTTAAAGGTTTATAGGTCGACACTTTGTCGTTGTCAAAGGCTTGCCACTGTTAAGATGACACTCCCCACTTCGGGTTTACAGCGACATGATGCTATTGTTAAACACAGATGAAAGGTGACAACATATTGTTGATGTTATAGATGATTTTTACTGATGAAAATACTTCATCGTTGAATTTATTTGTTGGCAGTGACTTTGAGATGCTATTTTTTATTCGAAATAACATTCATTAACTTATTGTTAATACGTGTATTTAGTGACTAGTGACTACAAATCCACCATTAAAAACACTTGATACTATCATGTAATGTTGCTGCTAAATACATAATTTTAATGATAACAACCACTATTATCAATTTATGTCGCTTCTAAACACAAGCTTTTTGTGTCAACAACCACTAATCATTGTTAAAGACAAACTTTTGTGATGTATTTTTATTAATTATCTAGTTATTGCTATATGAGATGAACTACACAATACATTTTAAAAAATATAATATATTATTTATCCAAGTATATATATACATTTTAATAAACATCCAAACTACAAACTTACAATAATCTAAAATGTAAATACATAGTTTTCTAAAATGTAAATACATAATCTAAAAGCACATTTAATGATTTTACTATGTATCGAAGTGCATCCACATCCAATCCATAGTTTATTTCATCGAAAATGGCCAAGTATGCCCCAATAACATGTGAACGAAAGCTATTCAGAGATGTTGCATTTGATTAAGATGGAATAACAACATCCCAAAGTAACTAGAAGTCGATATATTAGATCCACTTCATCAGTGCACTTAGTGGTGATAAAAAGAATGTGTTTTCATATTAAAGCTATAAATCGTTAAGAAGATCCATAGCAGCCATACAAAGTAGTTATGTTTTATCAATACTTAAATCAATTAGTAAATAAAGGAGTACCTTTGACTCAATAGCCAATTTTAGCTTCTCCCAAAATGCATCTGTTGGAAAGTTCAGTAAATATTAACATCGATAATCTTACAGATGATACTATAAGTTGATTAAAGGGATTCCATTTATAATTAGGTTTCCAAACAGAGTTTCAATCAACTACAAAGTATAGCTACTGAATGATTTGTGCATAACTCTATATAGTATGAAAATCAAACGAGAGACATACCTCACTAGGTTCCCCCCATAATTTGTGCAAATAAAAATATGTTTCTGGTACAACAATACCAGGAGGTAGGGAGTCAGCTCCACATGGATTTTTCGGAACATATATCTAATAGCAAGTAACGAAAACAAAGTCAATATAATCAGTGACAAAAAGCATGACCCTTTACTGCATAGGAAAACATAACTCCAATAAATCTGGGTTCTGTTGGAACCCATACACTTGATTCTAGGTTCAGTCGAACCCCAAAACAACAAATTTGGGTTCTGTTGGAACCCAGACACTTGATTATGGGTTCAGTCGAACCCAAAAACAATGAATCTGGGTTCTGTAGGAACCCAGACACTTGATTCTAGGTTCCGACAGAACCCAGATTCAGTGCTTCTCGGTTTCGAAAGAACCTAGAATCATTCATTCTGGGTTCAGACGAATTCTGGGTTCAGTGAATCGGCCATTCTGGGTTCGACTGAACCAAGAAACAACGAATCTGGGTGTTGTCGGAACCTAGACACTTGATTATGGGTTTAGTCGAACTCAGAAATCGGACGTGGACATTCCAATTCCATGCTTGAAGGCCCCTCCACTCAGCAAAATCGGGACTGGAAATGGTGGAGATGATTCGTCCCAGCCGCCAATCGGAAAAAGCACCGGAACAAGGCCAATGAATACGTCCATTCTTGACGTATGCATAGGAACTTGAATCTAGCCCAGATCCTAATGGCGTTGGGAATGAACTGCGTGGGATGTATCATGTAGAACCGGCACAGTGCCTGCAAATCCTCGCAGAGAGGAAAACGCAACCCAGCATCGATCTGGGCTGCATATAAGTAAACCTCTCCGCTGCAAGGGTAATGCAGACCCGTGCCCGGGTATCTAGGGACATCCCCCGCACCAAGACCGCCAAGCACCACCATCGTCTTGAAATACGCTGGCTTCAACTCGTTGGGCTTAACATCTACTCAAAATGGTTCAAATATAGCACAACAAGCATAAAAAACAAGGAAAACAGGGGATATTCCTAAAACAGAGCAATGAAGTAACAGATGTTTACCTTTCAGAGAAAAGATAGGCGTTTGGAGCTCAGGCCCATCTACCACCACAGGAGTGGCCGCGGACCTCCCCAGGTCAGTCTGTCCCCCCGTGGAGGAGGGCACGACACTATCCTTAATGGTTAAGGGGGAATTGGCGTTCTTGGGCACCTTGGAGGAGGAAGAAGGAGCCTTAGTGGATGTGTGCTTGATCTTCTGACTGCGGGTAGCCATGGGAACAGTTGGAAGAAAAGTTGAAGAAGATTGAAAGAGAAGAAGGTTTCGCAAAAGAAGCTCTGAAAGTCTGAAGGAATGAATATGCGTAAAAAAACAAAACAAAGAAACTGATGTCTCTTATATAAGCCAAAAAGGAGTAACCGCCACAGACGAATCGAAACGACGTATGAGAATAATTGCATCTTTTTGGAAAAAACCGAAGCAATGTCAGAATTCCAAGAGACACCTCGGGGAGACAAGCGGTTGGCCAGTACAGACAGTTGTCAGACTGCCCTTGGTTTACGGAATAATAAATGACAGGCGTTCCCCAAGCGACCGTCCGATTTCCGGATGACTGTGCAGTCATTAAATACTAAAGTCCACTGAGCAGACAAAGTGATCGCCAGCACACTGATAGGCTTTATCGGAAATAACTTTGGTAGGTAATGATCGCCTAGCAAAGGAAGATAAACTTTCTCAGGCCTAGGTTACCTCGGGTGATCGCCAAGAGGGAATAAAAGGAAGAATATTCCTTCAGCTTTGAACAATAGGGTGACTGCTCGCCAAACGAACCTGGAGTGCCCCAAAGGTCATGAACCATTACAAGAGACGAAGAAAACCGAATTTAAGGCGTCACTATCTAAAACCCTACCAAGAAATCAAGCTCGACTGGAGAAACTTCAATCAAGCTTCGGGGCCAAATGTTGGGTATCGATAGTGATAGCCTAATAAAGAAAAGGCATCGAAGGCCCAATAACGCTAGAGGGGGTAAACCCAAGATATTCAAACTGGATCGGCTTAAGTACAAGTCAACTTGGCCCACCATCGAATGACCCAAAATCGAGCCCAAAGTCTCTAGGGACGCCAAAGGCTCCCAGACTGCTCGCCATTCTTCACCAGGTCGCGACCTCTCACTGCTCGCCATGAGAGTGCTCGCCCTGAAGATAGCCTTGCCTCTCTCCTTTGGTCCCACTAACCGTTAATAAGGAAGTGGCCACGATATCCCGCGTATCTCGGTCACATATTCACTAAAGATTAGATATGGTAACTGTAATATCTCGCAGTAACTGTCATATCTCATGATCCGAATCTTCAGCAACACAATATACACTAAGATATTCAGTTGCCTCATACGGTTTGATCTCCCTTACCCTATAAATATCTTTGTTTTACATACGTTCTTTACGTTTTGAGATATACATACACATATACTCATTTAAGCATCGGAGAGGGACCTAGAGACACCCCCTCTGTTGCGCTCCCCTACCTGCAGGTTCACCGGAGTTGGAGCAGAAGCATCTTTCCACCCTTGTCTGGCATTTAATTCGCTGTCAGATCAGCATCCAGGATTTCACGATCCAACACCTTTCACTCTACCCATGTTATCCTCCGCAAGAATCTTGTTGATTCGTTAATGAATGAGAAACTTACTTACGTGGCACTTGACTATGAACAGGAGCTAGAAACTACAAAGAGTATGACATGTTTCTGAATTTGAGGAAGGAAAAAATAATGTTTTTGAACTTGCATAAATTAAATTAAATTAAGGAAGGAAAAAATAACGGACTAGCCTTACATGTTTTTTAATTTGATGTTCAGATGTGGATATCCAAGGGTGAGTATGACAATTGACAAGTCTGGTCCAGCAATTATCCAAGGGTGTGTATGACTTCTTGTAGTGGTTCTCCATTTATCTACATTTCGCTCTCTATCATTGTTTCTTCATATTTGACCAAAAAAAAATACATTGTTTCTTTTTCTTCTTTTGTGTTTATTTATAATTGAAATTCATTTGCTAGTCTATTATGCAATCTGATTCATGAATAATCGTATGAATGGATCCTTATAGAACTATTGTACGTTATTATACTTCTACAACTATTATAAATGAATATATGGTTGCCCTTCGCCTATGTAAGCTCCGCGTCAGCTCACCCTCGTGTCAGCTCGCCCACGTCTGCTTCAGCCCATGTCTCTCGAAAGCTCTTGGCCTCGTCCCTCGTCTTACCCATAGCTTCAACACCGCCTCAGTAATCTTCATCTCCTCCTCATTAAGCTTCAACTACGAATATGTGGTTGAATGAGGACTCAGAGTGGTACCAGAGTAAATATATTACCCAGTAATCAAGTTCGGTATGTATCGTCAACTATGAGTAATGCTTTTTGTGAAAATTTTGTTATATATTTTAATGTAATTGGATTGACTAGTTGACCAATGGGATCATAGTATCTCATTAAACAAGTTAGGAGGGTGCGGAGTGCACGCTTGTTTAAGTATATTATGATTCATTGTATTGGAGATTCGTCGGTTGATTAAGAGATGAGGCAATGGGGGTCAAAGGGGGCAACGCCCCCTTTATCGGGTCCAGGGGCAGCGCCCCTGGCGGGGTCCAAGGGGCAGCGCCCCTGGCTGGGGTCGAGCTATAAAGTCACTATTCTAAAATTCATTGAAAAATTGAATTTTGGAACTAATGACTTAACTTTTTAAAACCTCAAAATTCCCGGTTTTTTGGACACTTGATATAGAACCAAGTATTGGACCGAACCATTGGCTAAGGGTTGAACCATGGCTAAGGGCCGAAATGGTTCTAGAGTCTTCCTAAGGTGTCCATTTGATTTTGGAGCCAAAATTTGAACCAAATGGTGTGTTATGGCCAAAATGGTGCATGCCTCTTCTAAGGGACATGGTGTCTTCTCCTAAGGGTGTGAATAACACTATAAATTGGTCATAGGGGGGGTCCTAAATCATCATCCAAAAAACATTCACAATCCTTCTCTCAAGTTCTAGTTCAGTATTCTGATTTTATCCGATTGAAAGTTTGGGTGCCTCCAAATAGTTTCAATCTGAAAGTGTCGTCACGACTTCAGAATAATCCAAGCATACAATTACCACCATCCATTCGAAATTTTCCAACAAAGATTGAAACTATTTTCTCTGAAGATGACGAACGGAGAATCTGCTAGAGACATGACTAGCAAATTTGCTAAGTTAGACAAGTTCGAAGGTAGTGACTTTCGACGATGGCAAAAGAAGATGCACTTCCTTTTGACGACCCTAAAGGTGGTGTATGTGCTAAGTACTCCCATGCCTGAACTACTCGACAATGAAACCGTGGAACAAACCAGGCGCCGCTGCAAATGGGAGAATGATGACTACATTTGTCGTGGTCACATCCTCAATGGTATGTCTGATTCCCTATTTGATATATATCAGAATGTCGAGTCTGCAAAAGAATTGTGGGATTCCCTTGAATCCAAGTACATGGCCGAAGATGCTTCAAGTAAGAAGTTTCTTGTTAGTAATTTTAATAATTACAAGATGGTTGATACTAGACCGGTCATGGAACAGTATAATGAACTGTTAAGGATTCTGGGACAGTTTGCTCAACATAACATGAAGATGGATGAATCCATCTCGGTTTCTAGTGTTATTGACAAACTGCCACCATCATGGAAAGATTTCAAACATACCCTAAAGCACAATAAGGAAGAGATGTCTCTTGTTCAACTTGGAAGTCACTTCAGGATTGAAGAGTCTTTAAGGGCTCAAGAAGTGGACAGTAACCCTAAGGGTAAGAACCAAGTTGGTCACTCTTCTGTAAACATGGTTGAAGAGGGTCGATTTCCAAACTCGAACAAGGGGAACAAACGCAAGTTTAAAGGGGATGACAACAAGTCTTTCAACAAAAAGCCAAAGGTGGCATGTTGGAAGTGTGGCAAACCCGGTCATTTCAAGAAGGATTGTCGGGTTGGAAAAGGCAAGCATAATGCTGGTCCAAGAGGATCTAAGGATCCTGAAAAGCAACAAGGTCAGATTTTAATACAAAATAATAATTCGGGTCAGAATTATGTATCTGTAATATCTGAGGCATTTTATGTGCAGGATGATCATGTTGCATGGTGGATTGATTCGGGAGCAACAACTCATGTGTGCAAAGATCTTCGTTGGTTCAAAGACTTTCAACCAATTGAAGATGGATCTGTCTTAAAGATGGGAAATGTTGCAACTGAACCAATCAAGGGACTAGGAAATGTCAAGCTTGTTTTTACTTCAGGAAATTGTCTGTCTTTAAATAATGTATTGTATGTTCCCGGGATTCGAAAGAATCTTTTATCGGGTGTTGTTTTGAACAATTGTGGTTATAAACAAGTGTATGAAAGTGACAAATATATTTTGTCAAAACATGGTTCTTTTGTAGGATTTGGTTATTTAAGTAATGGTATGTTTATGTTAAATGTTAAGGTTTCATTTGTTAATGAATCTGCTTGCATGACTTCTTTTAGTACTAGTAATAATAAATCAGATTTATGGCATGCTAGACTAGGACATGTTCATTATAAAAGAATGAAAGATATGTCTAAAATGAGTCTTATACCTGCTATTGATATAATCTATGAGAAATGTAAAACTTGCATGTTAACTAAGATAACTAGAAAACCTTTCAAGGATGTAAATAGAGTTTCCAATGTATTGGAACTAATACATAGCGATTTATGTGATTTTCATGCTACTCCTTCATTAGGAAATAAAAAGTATGTTATTACTTTCATTGATGATGCTTCTAGATATTGCTATGTTTACTTGTTGCATGCTAAGGATGAAGCTCTTGATAAATTTAAAATTTATAAAAAGGAAGTTGAGCTTCATCAAAGTAAATTGATTAAAAATTTACGGACTGATAGAGGAGGTGAGTATTATGATCCAGTATATTTTCAATCTACTGGTATAATACATCAAACTACAGCTCCTTATACACCACAACAAAATGGTGTCTGAAAGGAAGAATAGGACTTTGAAAGAGATGGTTAATTCCATGTTATCCTATTCAGGTCTAAGTGAAGGTTTTTGGGGTGAGGCTATGTTAACAGCCTGTTATTTATTGAATAGAATTCCTAATAAAAGGAATAAGATTACCCCATATGAATTGTGGTATAAAAAGCCACCAAAATTAAGTTTTCTGAGAGTTTGGGGATGTAGAGCAGTGGTAAGGCTCACTGAACCCAAAAGAAGAAACTTGGGAGAAAGAGGTATAGATTGTATCTTCATTGGGTATGCTGAGCATTCATATGCATATAGATTCTATGTATTAGAATCTAATGACTATGTGTCTGTTAACACAGTCATAAAATCAAGAGATGCTACCTTTGATGAAGATAGGTTTACATCTATACCTAGACCAAAAGACATGATTAGGAATTCTTTAAGTTCAGATACTTCTGGTGGTACTGTTTCTGTACCTGGACCGACTGAACCAAGGAGAAGTACTAGAACTAGAAAAGCCAAATCTTTTGGATCTGATTTTCAACTTTATTTAGTTGAAGGGTCAAGGGATGATGTTGAGTATCAGTATCAATACTGCTTCATGATTGAAGAAGATCCAAGAACATTTAGTGAAGCTATGACTTCAAGAGATGTTGCATTCTGGAAAGAAGCTATCCAGGATGAAATGGATTCAATCATGAATAATAATACATGGGAATTGACTGATCTACCTCCTGGTTGTAAAGCTTTGGGAAACAGATGGATTTTCAAAAGGAAAATCAAAGTGGATGGTAGCATAGATAAGTATAAAGCAAGATTGGTTATCCAAGGCTTCAGACAGAAGGAAGGGATAGATTATTTTGATACTTATGCTCCTGTTGCTAGGACCTCCACTATTAGGTTATTAATAGCACTTGCAGCTATTCATAATCTTGTAATTCATCAAATGGATGTGAAAACTGCATTCTTGAATGGTGATTTGGATGAGGAGATATATATGAAACAACCTGAAGGGTTTGTTATGCCTGGAAATGAAAATAAGGTGTGCAAGTTGAAGAAATCATTGTATGGTCTTAAACAAGCACCAAAACAATGGCATCAAAAATTTGATGATGTGGTATTGTCTAATGGTTTTCTTCTTAACCAAGCAGACAAGTGTGTATATAGCAAATTTGATACTTCTGGTAAAGGAGTCATTATTTGTCTATATGTAGATGACATGTTGATTTTTGGTACTGACCAAAATCAAGTTGATAAAACCAAGAAATTTCTGTCATCCAATTTTGACATGAAGGATTTGGGGGAGGCTGAGGTGATTCTTGGTATAAAGATCATACGAAAGAACAATGGTATTTCAATCTCTCAATCTCATTATATTGAGAAGATTGTGAATAAATTTAATTTTAAAGATTGTTCTCCAGTTAGCACTCCCATAGATCCTTGTCTTAAGCTTCTACCTAATAAAGGTGTGGCGGTATCTCAACTTGAATACTCAAGGGCTATTGGTTGTCTTATGTATGCCATGATTAGCACTAGGCCTGATATTGCTTATGCTGTTGGAAAGCTTAGTAGATATACTAGCAATCCAAGTTCACATCATTGGCAAGCATTAAATCGAGTATTCAAGTACTTGAAAGGAACCATGGATTATGGTTTGACTTATACTGGATTTCCTTCTGTTCTTGAAGGATATTCAGATGCAAGTTGGATTTCCAATGTAGAAGATCATTCTTCTACAAGTGGATGGGTATTCCTTCTTGGGGGAGGTGCCATCTCTTGGGCCTCTAAGAAACAAAGTTGCATCACTCACTCAACAATGGAGTCTGAGTTTGTTGCATTAGCATCGGCTGGTAAAGAAGCTGAGTGGCTAAGAAATCTGATTTATGAAATTCCATTGTGGCCCAAACCGATATCTTCTATATCTATCAGATGTGATAGTGAATCTGCCTTGGCTAATGCATATAGGCAAGTATACAAAGGCAAGTCTAGACACTTAGGTGTTAGACACAGCATGATTCGTGAACTCATCATGCATGGTGTTATATCAGTGGAGTTTATAAAAACTCAACATAATTTAGCCGATCATTTAACCAAAGGGTTAAGAAGGGATCTTGTGCACAAATCGGCTGTGGGGATAGGATTAAAGTCCATTTGAAATCTCTCATGTTGAGATACCCAATTCCCACCTAATATGACTTTAGGTGTTGAATTCAATGTGGAAAGCTTGACATCTGGAGATTGGAACACATTGGTTATATTATCCCAAGGTATGTGTTCAGACCTGTAAGTAAAGGAGGTTGAAGTTTAACTTCTTAATAGTTCTTTTGAAAAATTGCATATGCAGGTGCAAGAGTAAAAGAGCTACCTATGTAAACATGAAGTTTAGCCGCTTCAAGAAGCTAGGACTTGGCTTTGATATGTTTATGAAGGATTAGGACACAAGGCTAGTAAAAGACAGTGTCAAGAAAGGACATTTGAGAATGTTAACTTATGTGTATGTTATCTTCATGTATTCACAATGAATAGCAAAGGTTCAATCCATAGTGACACCTTGATATTCGAATATTTGAAAAGTGTAATATACTAAGATGAAATTCAATCGTCATGATATTTCATTTATGCATAAGTTTGTTGTGTTGTTTGATTGTGATCTTATGTTTAGTTAATCAAGGATTACACTAAAATGGGGGAGGATTGTTATATATTTTAATGTAATTGGATTGACTAGTTGACCAATGGGATCATAGTATCTCATTAAACAAGTTAGGAGGGTGCGGAGTGCACGCTTGTTTAAGTATATTATGATTCATTGTATTGGAGATTCGTCGGTTGATTAAGAGATGAGGCAATGGGGGTCAAAGGGGGCAACGCCCCCTTTATCGGGTCCAGGGGCAGCGCCCCTGGCGGGGTCCAAGGGGCAGCGCCCCTGGCTGGGGTCGAGCTATAAAGTCACTATTCTAAAATTCATTGAAAAATTGAATTTTGGAACTAATGACTTAACTTTTTAAAACCTCAAAATTCCCGGTTTTTTGGACACTTGATATAGAACCAAGTATTGGACCGAACCATTGGCTAAGGGTTGAACCATGGCTAAGGGCCGAAATGGTTCTAGAGTCTTCCTAAGGTGTCCATTTGATTTTGGAGCCAAAATTTGAACCAAATGGTGTGTTATGGCCAAAATGGTGCATGCCTCTTCTAAGGGACATGGTGTCTTCTCCTAAGGGTGTGAATAACACTATAAATTGGTCATAGGGGGGGTCCTAAATCATCATCCAAAAAACATTCACAATCCTTCTCTCAAGTTCTAGTTCAGTATTCTGATTTTATCCGATTGAAAGTTTGGGTGCCTCCAAATAGTTTCAATCTGAAAGTGTCGTCACGACTTCAGAATAATCCAAGCATACAATTACCACCATCCATTCGAAATTTTCCAACAAATTTTGTGTGCAATACTTCTGTGTCATGAATAACACTATAACAACTTCAAATTTGAATGTATACATTTACTAGTTTGGAGTTTATAGAATCTGCAATTTAGATTAATATATCCAAGAAGATAGTCCAACTTTGTTTCAACATTGGTATTTTATCTAGATTTTGGTCATAACTGAGTTAACCTAAATAACATGTTACACTTCAGTGACGTTTTATGAAGTTTGTTTGTTACACATGCAGGTTTTATAGAGTATAAGTGAACGAGACTGTGCTTTGGTTTCAGGTTTACTCCAACAGGTCACAGTTACTTGGTTTATAACGTATATTTTTTATGATGTACTCGTATTGTCATAATGTTTTCCTTATTTAATAAGGTGTCTAAACTTACCTCAGACTCAACTCACCTCGTCTTGGGAATCGTTGTTCGTGAAGAACACCACACGTAATTCATAGTTTTGTTGTTGGTGTAGAACACCATGTCCCTCAGAGTATGGACCCGACGGTATTCGATGGCATCATTCAATGGCCCTACTTTTGGGTTTTCCAAAAGCAAGTGAAAATTTAAGGTACATGTTCACAAATCTCTTCATTTCAGCAATTGATCTTATTTTCACCATGATGTGACGATATATTATGAAACCATTTGCAACTGGAGAAGAGTGATTTGAGTAGTCTTTGCTTTTCTGGGTATGATAGTATACCTTCATAAGTTTGAAGTGCGTAACTATCAGAGGATACATTTTGTGGTACTGATGCTTATATTGTCATATCAATCTTGTGCATCACTCATAATTTTTATATATCCTTTCTTAGCATCAAAAAATATGGTTTCCGGCTTGCCTGAAGATCTGGGTCATTAATTTTATATTATTTGGGTAATAAATTAATTTTTTAGCTAGATTTCATATTATTTTATGCCTATAACTTAATTGGTATTGATTTTATTTGGTCTAATTGAAAGTTGATCTCTCCTGTACATTTTTCATGTACCTGCAAAAAATCTACCGACTTCTATAGCAAAGGATATTAGAAATCTCTCACGCCTCATTCGTCTTGACTTACCTCATTTAGGCACCTTAAATCTCCACTCCAATCGACCAAATGCAAACATTAGTGTTAAGCATGATGGAGCAATTCGCAAAACAAGGTCAGCAGTTTAAATGAGATTATATGATATTGTTGGAGCTTGTAGGGGATCCTGAACTTAGTTCCGGCATTCCGAATTCACAAGCATCTCAAGTATAAAGCATATAAGTTTTAGGTTTTCATCTAATTTAGAAAATTATGTATTTACATTCATATTTCTTGTAAGTTTGTAGTTTGGATGTTTATTATGATGTATATATATACTTTGATAAATAATATATTATGTTTTTTTAAATGTATTGTGTAGTTCTTATCATATAACAATAACTAGATAATTAATACAAACACATCATAAAAGTTTCTATTAGCAATGATTAGCGGTTGTTGCCACAAAACAATATGTTTAGCGGCAACATAAATTGATATTATCATGTGTAAACTTGTAATCACTAAATACATGTGTTTATCAACAACATTACCTTACAGTATCAAGTGTTTTTTTAATGGTGGATTTGTAGTCATTAAATGAACTTATTTAGTAACAACATATTATGATGTTGATAGCACTATTGTGATTAGGTTAGGTACACTCTTGGAACAATTCCCTTTATTAATGACTTGGTTAAATGTATTGAACCTTATACCTTGTGTTAAAATGATCCTGACTGAGTTGCATTACTCATTAATGTTGTTGAATAGAACAAAATGTTGTTGCTTCTGGACTACAATGGTGAGATCTAGAGTACTGACT
This sequence comes from Chamaenerion angustifolium, assembly GCA_946814005.1. NCBI lineage: Eukaryota > Viridiplantae > Streptophyta > Magnoliopsida > Myrtales > Onagraceae > Chamaenerion > Chamaenerion angustifolium. The sequence continues at coordinate 27,010,121 of OX328266.1, forward strand.
TTAAAATTCCTTACAGGAACATACAACGAATAAAGGGGTCTCAATTCATGGAACTACCTATATTAACGGTCAACAAACGACGACAATTTAAAGTCTAAGTAATTGTCCACTCCTATATATATAAACCTTTGGTCACGCATATAGAGTGCATTGATGCTACTGAGTTCTGAAATGCCAATCATTTATATATCTAAAGCACTTGAAAAAGTTTGGATGTTTGTGCTCAAGACGTAAGTGCACTTAACAGGCTTGAGGCAACTATGCGAAAATGTTTAGGGCGGTTGTGCCTATGGTCTGGGTCCTAGCCCGAACTAAGTTCTCAGGATTGGGTGACCTGGTATTAGGGGTGAAACCGGTCCGATCGGATCGGTTTGTTAACTATTTCGGTCGAACTTCAATATTTCTGGACCGGATTTTTTCCATAAAAGTATCCGACCAAAAGTCCGTAATATTTTTAAAAAACTGACCATTCATAATATGGTTTTTCGGTTTAAACCAAAAACAAATCAAAACTAAATTTTCTCTTCTTAAATGGACGGGTGACGGTTAGGGAGGGTTAGGTTAGGGAAGAAGAAGACAACCATGGGGAAGATAAAAGTTGGAGACAAAACTACTCTTGAAAGTTGAAAAATAAAAGTATTACTCTTGGTATATGTGTGCACATTGTACAATTCTTCATATTAATTAATAATAAATATATTATATATAATTAATTCGGTCGGACCGAACTCCATAGTTTTTTAAACTCAAAGACCGAACCAGACCATAAATCTGAAAAAAGGAAAAAAAAACGGTCGTGAACCGAACCATGTGTTTTCGGATCAGTTTTTGGTTCGGATCGGACCGGTTCTTATCGATTTTTCGGACAAACCGGATTTTACTTTCACCCCTACCTGGTATGGGTTCGGACCCTGGCTAGGGGACCCCCGGTGTGGCTCGAATCGGGACTTAATTGAAACTTTAGTGTAAGTTTGTAGGGTTTAATTGTAACATTTAGAAAAATATTTGGTTAATTTTATAAATATGAAAAATATTTAACGGATTTTTTTAAATGAAAAGTAACGGAAGTAGCAATTAACATCATTTTCAACCATGTTAGACCAAAAACAATCGTTTTATGCATATAATTACACTTTTTATTACAAATTAAATTTACAAACAAATTAAGGATAGTTATGTATATTACATTTATGAAAATAATAATTGTATTGTGTACATAGTTATGAGTATGTATGCAACATAAAACTTAGGTTATGAACAAATAAATAATAATATTGTTAATACAGTTTCTTCCTACTTTTTTTTTAAACAAATATTTTTGTTATATTCTACTCGAATCAACATAAATTGTAGAATTAAAAAAGAATTGTATAAGTGACAATTAGTATAACAAAACTATATATTTTTTAATAGTTGTATCTATTTAAAACTATATAACAATGATCTCCTAAAAAAAATGTAAATCATTAATTAACATTATATTTATAATTGTTGACATTCGTTTTTATTATTTACTCATTTATTTTCAAATATTTTTATGAATAAATATAAATAATTTTTATATTATATAATATTTTAACATTTTCTCAGTAATACAATTAATTTTCTACGTTATAATTGAATTAATATTAATTAAATGAACTTTACTAAACTGTAAATACTAATTTTACAAATATATATTTATACTCATATACATTATTTATTAAATTATAAACTAGTGTTTCAAGGGTTACATCATGAATTTTTACTGTTTTCTTCAAGATTGGTCCGGTCCTAGTCGGGGTTTTGGGCTGAAAAAAAAGTCCAAGACCAAGTCCGATCTTGAAGAAAAAAATCCGTCCGTTCGGTCTTGGTCCTAATCGGACCGATCTCTGGCCGGTCTTGTCAGGAATTCGGTCAAACCAATCTTTTTTGATAACCCCTAATGATGATGATAGATTATGTCTTTCAGTTTCATCTATATAAAGACCAACTCTCATCTACTTATACAAAAGTGGATGTGCAAGTTTATCTCTCTTTACACTTGAAGAATGCTATACTTAACTGTTCAGACAGACCAAGATCACTAACCAAACCTTAAAAGCGAAATTCATCAAACAACTAAAACCCACAGATGCTGAACAACAACCACAAAAAGTTGTTTCAGATATTTTAATTGAAAAAAAAAAAAAACAATCTTCTAGCGAGACAGGACAGATAGATATGATGATGCCAAATTCAAATGCTGGAATGTTCTCCCCTGGGCAAGCTCAGTACTGTGTCGGACCAGCGCCCTGGCGAGTGATCACTGCTGTTGGAAGAAATCTGAGCCTCTGCCCTTGCATCCCTTACCATCTTTAAAACGTCTCTCATCGTAGGTCGATTTTCAGGTACAATGCAAACACATGCCATAGCGATGTTTAACAGTGCCTGCAGTTTCTCCTCTGAGGCTTCATTTCCTGAGGAAGCAGGGTCATCGCCAGATTCTGTCTCCTCCTCCCTGACGGATCGCACCCATGCAGGGATATCTGCACCGTGTTCTTGTACAAGATCTTGGAATGGAGTCTTGCCTGTGAGGAGCTCGAGGAGGAGGACACCGAAGCTGTAGATATCTGCTTGTTGAGTTAGGGGCCCACGCATGTCCCGACACTCTGGAGCTCTGTAGAAGAGAGAAGAAGCACTAGGGATCGCTTCGTCTTGTGGGTTAGGGTCACGGAATGAGGTGAGGCAATAGTCTGTGAGGCAAGACTCAAAGTCAGAGCCGAGCAACACATTCGATGATTTGAGGTTGCCGTGGGCTATCCCGTGGTTTTGGTGGATGTAGAGGAGGCCCGTTGCCAAGTCTTCGCCTATTTTAAGGCACGATGTCCAGTGGAGAGGCTTTCCTCCCTCTGAAGTCCTCGACCCTTGGCTCAAAAAGTAAAAATAACAAATGTTAACTAATTTACTAACACTTGAGCTTTTACAATACTTGATTGATTTCATGATAAAATAACATAAGTAAAGTAACAAATGAAGGCCACTCATCAATCAAGGTTTGTAAATGCAATAACGCTTCAAGTTCCCGCTGTGATGGCGGGAAAATGAAAAGGACAAGAGAAACAAACAAAATACAGCAAAACGGATTGAAAAGGAGCAGTCAAGCAGGGTGTGCTATGTTATGTGCTTAAAATTAATATAAGTTGTCAAGCATACTTTGCTGTCTCTTTATTTACCCAATAAAACAAGTTGTTGTGGTGAGACCTGACCTCCCCAGACAGCGATCTCGATCCATCCATAAATGCAATCTTACCTAATATTAATATACAATATAAAAAATAATATTGTCTAGAACAGACCAGACCAGACAGACGTCCAAATCATACTTGTAGTGAGTGGTGATAAGAGAGAGGCGACCCCCCAAAACCAAAACACATTATTTTTAAGGAAAGTCATGATCCATACTCTCTTTATACATCTCATCTTACACGGACACAGGTTGGAAGCTCAAAAAGCTTAATGCAATGTCAAGTCAGCATGCTTAAGACGGACATAATAAGTATATATACAAGTACCCTCAAAATAAAATGGGAAGAGGAGGGAGGACCACACACACACACCGCTACTTTATGACACAAAAATAAAAGCACCACGGGTCATGAGAGATCAATAGATATAAAGGCATAAGGTAAGCATCTATTTGATGTTGGACCACTTTTTCAGATGTTACAGATAAGATAACATAGCAATACTTGTCATGATAAATGCAAAAGGTTGGCTAAACGTATATATACATATGACTTAAATCTTTAAGTGAGGCAGGTGAATACACTTTCTCTAGAGTGTCGCCTCTGATTCAAATGAAAGAAGGCACAAAAACTAAGAGGGAAGAAATCATTTATTTAACATGTGAAAAATATAAATGGAAGCTACTTAAATAACTTCCTTTGGTAGTTGAAGAATGAGGGACCTACATTATTATTATTCAACAAACCTTCAATCTTTGACACTAAATTTCATTTGAATGTCACATTGAGCATGCAAATGCAACGGACTCTACTAATTACATTTGATATAGTCAATAGATTTGATCAATCCATCCAAAATTTTCACAGATTTGTGTAAAGCCATGTGCAGCAAGATTAAATTTGACTCACTAAGATACTACGGTTCCAGAGCTTTTGCTGGATACTTTATGCAAAAAAAGAAGAAGAAAATGGCAGGATGAAACTATATTCTTCAAAGCAGAATAATGATCAACGAGGTTACCGTGAATGAGAGTGAATAGGTTGCCATTAGGGAAGTAATCATATACAAGAAGACGCTCTTCCTTAGCCTGGAAATATGCCCTGAGAGGAACTATGTTGGGATGCCTCAAACGACCCAACAAATCCATCTGTACCCTGAACTCATCCAGTCTTGGATACCTGGCGTCCTTCAACCTCTTCACAGTCACAATGTAACCCGACTCCATAACAGCCTTGTAAGTGCTCCCCACCGTCCCCCTCCCCAATGTCTCTGCAGATGCCTTCAACAAATCCTCCATGCTATAACTCATCTGCTGATACCCTGCTCCAAAGAACACCAAACTCCCTACACCTTCACCCTCCCATGAAAATTCACCTTCCTTTTTCCCTGTTCCTCCCCCTGTACCACCACCACCACCACCACTGCTTGTTGCCTCTCCACCACCTTCAACCCTTACAACTCTTTTGTCTCTCCTTTCTTCATCTATAGCTTGTTTCCTCTTGCAGAGTAGACAAAACAGAATCAAGAACAAGACCAAGACAAGAAACCCACCAACTGTTCCTGCAATTATCATTATAAGTCGGTGATTCCATCTAGATGATGATGGCTTCTTCTCGGAGATTGGGCCTATTGATGGAGAGGATCCGGAGGATGTTGTGTTATTACAAAGTTTACCAACTTGGTTTCCACAGAGATCAATATTACCCAAGAAGGACGAATCTTTGAATTTCAGCAAAACAGGGGTTTCAGGAATCTCACCAGAGAGTTGATTGTTTGACACGTTGAAGAATTTAAGACTAGCTTGTTTAAATGGTGGTATTTGTCCACTAAACTTATTATCTTGCAGATAAAGTGTGTACAATCTCCTTACATTGAGGAGGGTTTCCGGAATCTCACCCGATAATTCATTTTCCGCTAACACCACGATTTTCAGACGGTGAAGGCCTGAAATGTTGCTGCTTGGGAGTTCACCGGAGAAGTTGTTCTGATTCAGATACAAAGTCTTAAGGTTAACCAGGCTGGAGATATCGGGGATTTGACCAGATATGGAGTTGCCTTTAAAACTCAGTACACGTAATTGGTCTAACTGATTCAAGACCTTCCCATCCAATGTGCCTCTCAAGTTTAAAAATTCAAGAACAAGCTTTGAGACCCGTCCGTTCATGCATTGCTTCACACCTGGCCACTGACAAACATCATCACCATTGCCTTGTGGCCATTGGAGCTTACCTAATGGATCTATTGCTGATTTTAAGGCGAGCAGAGCCTCTGCATCACCTGAGATAACCAGAGGAACGACTGACAAGTAGAGAGGCAACAAGAGCAGAAGAGAATACCTCCAAGCTACCAACCCCATCCAACCAGAGACTAAAACAATATAATCAAGGTGCCCTTTATTGTTCTTCAATTCAATGTATCCATCGGCAAGGCTGGCATTGTCAAGGTAGAGCCCGAGAAGCTGCGATATATAAATAGATAGATAAGTAGAACAGTCAGGTGAGGGATTTTGGTTGGATAGTGTTAAAGGAAAACGTGAAATAAACATACCGATATTCATAACTGAAGGTCTGATATGATAATATGATAGAGAAAGCTTTCAATACCTTTCAGAATTACCAGAGGGCAATCAATAGTTAGTAGTCATCTGAGTCTTGCATTACATTTTTTTGTTTCTCGCGTGCATGTATGTCTTCATCTTAAGTGAACAAATAAGTGAATCACTTATTCACCAACAGTAAAATCTGAATGACCAAATTGTTTGATATTCTTGTTTCGCAAATCGGTGTGCCTCCCATTTGTGGTCTTCCAGTCAGTCACCAGTTTGCCCATTTTTTTTTCTCTGGGTTGGAGAGTCTATCACTGTTACAAGATTTCAAAAACAAATTAACAATCTTATTGAAAAATTCTTAAAGCTCAAACTCACAATTTCTAAAGCACAGGGTCGGCCAGTCAGTCAAAATGATTATACAGAGATGAAAGGGCAAAGTTGCCACTGTTCTAATAAATCATGGAAACAATCTTCATGAACTAGGAATGACCCTGACTAATCATCTTTGAAAACAAGTTTGAAAATTTAAATCCAGTAAACACGAATACCCCTAATATTAATTTTGAAGGCAATCTCAATCCTGCCCAAATCAATTGATTGGTCTAATCGTCAAACGGATTTGGAGGTTCGTGAAATCAACAGCAATGTAGAAGTTATAAATTAGGTAGGACTTTTGAATGAGACTTTACTGAAATTAGGATTTTCCCACAATGAAGTGAAGAGTCAAAGTATGAAACGAATTTGAGATCATAAAGCATGCATTCGAAATCGGGCAAAGTTGTTCATTTCTGATGAGATTCTTCGGGACAGCAACTCCAAAAAGGCAGATTGATTGTCTATCAGAGGTGGAAACTCCGGACTGTGGCAAAGACTGAGCGGTTTTTAAAGGGTTTTAAGAGCTGAAAACTACTGCCTTTAGTATTTGCCTAATCACTCGGAAGGGAAACAGGGTTTAAGAAAGACCAGCACTCCATACCAAACAAAATTAGAATTAAAGAAGACAGAATAAGATTCAGCATCGTTTATCCAACTTTACACTCACCGACAGTAGAATAGCTAAACATGTTGGTGTGCCAATGCCATTGTATTTTACGGAAAATATGAATAAACTAATCCTAAATCTGATAAAGAAAGCAAAGGTGATCTTGAACTGCTCAGAGGTTGTAGCATTTATTATGAGTGTCTTTTTACTTACTTACCTTTCTGAGATCAGAAACCCACCACTGCATTACGCCGCAACTCTCCAATGGCGTCTTCCAAGATCGATTATAACGGTCGTATCAAAACCCAGAAGGCATTAAGAAACCAGAATTGGACTGGAAGGACAAAACAAATAGATCCATCGCCAACTCTTCCTTCATATCTGCATTGTTGAGCTTTAAATCAATGCTGACGCAGAATTAGATGGGATGCATCCGTCTCGGTGAGAGGAATTAAAGGCTGCTGGGTTATGCCATAGAGAAAGAAAGAAGTAGAAGCCTGGAACCAGAGACTCCTCACAGAAAGACTCCTACAGATTGTCGGGACAAACAGAACAGAGGTAACAACCAGACAGGAAAGATGACCTTTTTAATATGAGGGAGCCAGGGAGGGAAAGACCGGAGAGAGCTAGAGAAATAGGAAGACGGAAGTAATAAAAACGGGTCGACTCCACTGCCCACCCAAGGCTATTTATTATAAATGCTTTCACAGATCTGATGATTTTCAAATATATATATATATATATATATATATATATTATATTTCTTAGGGTGATCATGGGCGGATCGGCCGGTCTTGGAAACGAGACCGACTTCGGCAAAAAAAAAATGTATGAGTCGGTCTTGCTTGACTTGTGTTAGTCTCTGTCTTTGACCGAAATTTTGGGCGGCTGGGGCGTGGTGGAGAGGCGGAGTCGGAGGTGGGCGGGAACTGGAGGTGGAGGGGTGGGATGAGAGAGGGAGGAGACAGTTAAACATGGACGGGGGACAATTGCTTGCCTTAGGTCACGGTAACTTGAAGATGGACGGGACAAGGGGAAGTTGGTTGGGAGGAGGATATAGGAGGATGGGGCTAGCTGGCTAGGGTTTAGGACAGTCGGACGGGGGCAGCTGAGTTGGATTTTAATAAAGGAAAAAGTATAAAAAAGATGTAACATGTTTGCCCAAAGTGGTAATCGATGTAACTTGTTTTGGGTCGTGGGTATTTGATGTACGATGTTGCATTCTGTTGGTTTTTGAAGAAACGTTAGTTTTTCCGTTAAAATTTCACACGTGCAGATCACGTGCTATATCATTTGAACGTTAAAATAAGAAAAAATAAAAATGTCAAAAGTACCCTATAGTTGTTTTCCCTCCAATAACTACATCTGAACTGATTCCCTCCATTAAATCGAACCGGTGTCTATTTCCAAAAAAAAACATGAGCTGCCCTTCACTTGCAACTCCACTTTGTTTTGCTGTGAACTCCTCAGCGTCCAACGGAGTTGAAAGAATGGCTCAAGCATCACTCTCAAGTTCAAAGAGGATGATCTGTTCCTCTTCTCCTCAATTTGGCATTTGATATTTGTAGCTGTGATCGCCGAATATCTGACTTGGAGGAAAGCACGATGTCGAAGGAGAGTAAGGTGGTGTCCGTCACCGGCGGCAGTGGCTGCATCGGCTCTTGGCTCGTTCTTCTTTTCCTCGAAAGCGGATACATCGTTCATCGCTCTTGTAAGATGTTAAACATTAGTTATGGTATCCTCTGTCAAAAACACTAGCAGAGAAGGCTGCTTGGGATTTTGAGAAAGAGGAAGGATTGGATGTGGTTGTGGTGAATCCTGGAACTGTCCTGGGTCCTGTGATTTCACCTAGAATCAATGGAAGCATGGTGATGCTTGTACGTCTTCTACAAGGTCTGCATTAATGTGTAACCTTATGATTTTTATATATGATGTATTAATGCAAACATATCTAATTGCATCATTTTTTTAATTTGTTAATGGGGTAGGAACTATTACTTGCTGCTGAAAAGAATCCATTAACGGTTAGGTTTCTTGGAGCCTTCTCAGGGAAACCAAAGCAAGACAACCTGCAAAATGTTTAACATCTTACAATGATTTGATCTATGATGTTAGGTTATGCTGATTAGATCTTGTGCTAGTAAACTCAAAAACAGCAAGTCCATGTTGCAGTTAGATGTTTGTGAGTAGAGTCCTATTTGGCCAAATTCCCTCAATACATCTTGTAGATGTAGATGTTAAACAAATGTCTATGCATCTCCTGTAATCAATCAATTTATTTATTTATTTTTTAATGCAGGATGCATGGAGACATATGAGAACTTTTTTATGGGATCTGTTCATTTTAAGGATGTTGCGATGGCTCATATTCTGGTATACGAGAATAAGGCAGCAACAGGGCAGCATATGTGTGTAGAATCTATATCACATTATGGAGATTTGGTTGCAAAGGTTGCTGAACTTTATCCCGAATATAATGTTCCAGTGTAAGAGGCTCAACTCAACCTTTGTATAAAAGTGGTAGTTTTCAAACTATTTTGTGAGTGATGCAATGATTGAATCTGAAATTTGACACAAAGAACACAAACTTCATTATGTGTTTTTATTAGGTTACCGAGGGATACACAACATGGGCTTGTCCGAGATAAGAACGGAGGGAAGAAGCTGATGGATTTGGGTTTGGAATTCATTCCAATAGAACAAATAATCAAGGATGCTGGACACAAAATATCTGACTCAATGAACATATTCCGTATGCAGGACCTAAAGTAGTATAACTTATTTTGGATGCCATTTTGGAATGACGCATACTGTTGGTTATGCTGTCAATTTGAGGAGTTAACTTTCGTTTTGTGAACATTATTAGGTTTCGTTTTATGTTTAGGATGAACTTGGTATTGTAAGTTGACATTTAACTCTGGAAATACTTGGTTCTGTTGAAGTTGTTTGGATTGTGTGTGTGTTGTGGGACAGGTGTTTAATTGCAGGTGGAATGTCGTTTGGATTTAGTCGATGACTTTTTGTCCTGTCAGTCAAAGCATAGTACATCTATTCTCAACTAGTGGACAAACGTGTTTCATCAAATACCAACAATTACAAAACATATGTCATCTGGTATTAAGACAACAGAAACATAATTAACTTAAAACACATTGACCCACAAACATAAGTCTTTAAAATACAAATCCTAAAACACGTTCACCCAATGACCAATTTTAGGATTACAGCAAACAGCAATACCGCAAGAACACCAACAGCAGTAATCAACATCTTCTCCCTCCTTCGTAAAAGAACCACTTCGATTTCAATCTTGACATGCATATTTCGAAATTTGTTCACGACCCTCCGTATATGCACATTTGCGGGTCACACCACTCAAAATAACTACAACCGTGGTTCTGCAACAGAAAAACACCAAATTAGGGCTTCGAAAATTAGTGATTTTCAAGATTAGGGCTTCAAAATTAAGCTTCAAAACAAAACGAATCGGCAAACAAACCTTATAATTGGGACACGCATAAAACATTCGACTGAAATTCTTCCATGTCGATGCGGTTTTAGCATGTGTCGTGAACCCACAGTAGCAACTCCAACTTGGGTACTCTACGGCCGACTTCGAGTTCGAGCTGGATGAAGTGCTGCCTGAGTAATGCGGTCTCATTCTTCCTCGCGCGACCCAGAGATCCAACAATGACGGGCCGAAGACTTCGGGAAGCTACGGACGAACATCTTGGAGAACAATGTTGGAGAAGAAGACACTGAATGCTTCAATGAGGGAGAAAGACTGAATATAATAGGTGAAGAAGTTAGGGTCATCTTTGTCTTTTCACACACACAAAATGTCACGTGCAAGACATGGATGTTGTTAACGGAATTTTTAACGGACACAAACGGAATTCATCAAAAACCTACACCACCAAACATACTACATCAAAAACAAACAATGGGCCGCATTTACCACTTTAGGCAAACATGTTACATCTTTTTCATACTTTTCCCTTTAATAAAAGTCGGGTTAATTCAGTCCTAGTCATGCTTTTAGGGGAAAGGTCTAAGACCGACCTTGAATAAAAAAAATATGTTCGCTCGATCTCAGTGCTAGTCGGGCCGGTCTCAGGCCGATCTGGTCGGAAATTCGATAGAGTATCTTTTTTTATCAGCCCTAATATTTCTTTTGTCGGACATTTTGTGGGTGAAAATATACATCTATATACATAAAATATTAAGGACTACAACTACAAATAGAGAGATATCGGGGCTGAAAACTCGATCATCAATTCATCATTAATTATCTGTCCTTGTTCTTTGTTACCTTCTCCACCCTCATCAACGCTCCTCACCGCTCTTCTGAGACCTGCCTACTGGAGCAAGTCAGGAAATTAGGGTTGAAGTCTCCTCCTCCTCTATCCTGAAAGGGTGCCTGCCTATTCTACCGGACTACTCTTTGTTTCTTTCTGAGTTTCACCATTAAAGAAGGAAATGGAAAAGTTATTACAACTTGAAAATGCCCAATGGAAACACAAAATGAAAAAAAAACGTCATCTTCTTGTTCGTAAGATTGAACCTTTAGCGAAGATGACGATATCCCATCAATCTATCTCTGTGATCCAAAATTCGAAATCGAGGCAGACACCCAAAATCTGCAGAATTACTGACCTTGTAATTTGTTAACATGACATTCAAATATTTTTAGTACATTCAGAGGGAAAGGTTGGAGCTTTTTATCTGGGTAGTTCTTGATTGCGGTAGAATTGACGAAAAAGGAGGATTCAGTCGGCAACTAAATCTGTAGAGAAAAGCTGCAGCAGTAACAGAATTATCTGAGAAGAGGAAATTACAATAAAAACTAAAAAAACTTTCGCTTTGGGCGGCGAATCGGAATAAATCCGGAATGGAGAGACTGACGGTTGGAGGATTCTTCAATTTTTCGTGTAGTCCTAAGTATGATACTTTTTATTATTTTTGTTAATATGATTTTACTTTTTCCTTTAGTGTTAATAACCAAAAAATTAAATCAAACTTTGAGAAAAAATCAAACACCAAACAGTGAACCGTTTTTTTTACAAATAACAAACCAAAATTTTAAAATTGAGCAATAAAAACTTACCTCAAATTTTTATGATGTTTGAACGATTTTTTCAATGTTTGAGGGAGTTATTAAGTCAACATTAGTTGAAATATGCTATTAAGACTTAATAACTCTCTCAAGAATTTAAAAATTCATTCAAACATAATGCAAATTTGAGGTAAGGTTTGTTATTTGCTCAATTCCAAAAGTTTGATTTATTGTTTATAAAAAACAAATTGGTTTGCCGTTTAATTTTTTTTCAAGGTTCTATTTGTTTTTTGATAATTAACCATTTTCCTTTAAATAGGCAATTAAGGAATGATTATTACTACAAATACACTAAACAGTGACGAGCCAACTTAATTAATGTTGTCACCTTAGTACATACCTATATTAATTATCTATTTAATCACTTATTTTTATATCATGTAAAATGTGTTGGTTATTGATATGGGTAGAAAACAACATCGTCCCCTAATGTTTAACCAGATTTTCAGTTTTTTCTAAAGTTTAAATTGTAAAATTTTATTCCCTCATGTTTGCTCAAAGTGCAAGTTTACCCCTCTATCAACTTTTCCATCCCAATTATAGAATAAGTTATGAAAATTGCAAAAATAATAGAAAACTTCCAAAAATATCACAATTTAACCAACTCAAACGTTTTCAAATGTTATAATGGAGTCCTGATTCGATCGAGACTCAATTGAACCCCAATCGAGGGAGTTCGGGTGTGCGTTTTGACCCAGACTAACCCCCCATGAGTGGGGGATAGGATCTGGGTCAAGACTTAGACCCGAGCCCCCCCATTAGGGTTCAATCGAGCCTCAATCGAATCGGGACTGAATTATAACATTTAAAGAAGTTTAAAAGAGTAAAATTTCCCATTCCCCTTATCTTCCTCCTCCCTTATTTTTCATGTTAATCAATCACATTTTCTTTCTCTTCTTCTTCTTTGGTCTCAAATTGTCTTCTCCACTTGAAGTTGGACTCCAAAACGCTATTTCGCTCGAATATGAATTTAGAATGTTTCTCAGTTCAGATTTTGAGACAAAGAATAAAAAGATGAAAGTGAACATCAAAAGAAAAAGATGAAGAGCAAAGGAAGAAGATGATGATAAGTGAAAAAGAGTTTTTTTTTTTTTACCATATTTCATCTTATGAAGAAGTCATTGTAAACAGAAAGTCAGATTATTAAATATAAGTGATTAAATAACACAAGTTTGAACCAAATAATTATATGAACAAACATAAATGATTAAATAAGTAATTCACTCTGATATACATTTTTTTTTGTAGAAAATAGAATAATATTACAAAACAAAAAACACACTTAGTTAGGATATACACGTCACTCTCATATATATAACATGAGAAGTAAGATCCATTTCTAGTCTTCCTATATTTTTCAATTTGAATGCATAATGATAAATGGAGGTGTAATTGCTACAACAACTTCAATTTTGTTATGCTATGCAATTATAGAGTGTTTACTCTTTTATTTTTACTAGTGTGATTTTTTTATTCCAAAATATACCCTATTTGAAAACTAAATACCAATATAACTAGTTTTTCAAATTATTTAATAAACTATACTTAATTTGTGACCGTCAGTTATTAAAATTTATTTTTATTCTAATTGCGATCGTCAGTCGGGTAAGAGCATTTACTCCTATATGTGACTGTTAGTCACATATTAGAATGAAATACGTCATACCAGTGACTGTGAGTTGCGACTGTCATTGTTGTATTAAATACCATTCTTAAACTAATTGCACCGTACTCGCAATTGGCAGTCACGAGTAGGGTTTAATTTTTTTTTAATATAAATAAATAAATGTAATTTATTTATTAAAAAAAAATATGTTTCCTTATAATTATACTTTGTATATCTATTCAACCTATTTGTTTCAATTTTTTGAAGAAGATGGAAGAAATATTTATTTAAAAAAATGTTATTCTGGTATCTTCAAACCATATAATTTAGAAATATCAGTTTTTTATACTATCTTCAAAAAACTAAATTGACAAAAAAAATAGAATAAATGGATAAACAACTTCAAATTCTATATGAATCAATGTTGTTAAATTTCGATTTAAATTAATTTTTCAAACATTGGTATTTTTTTTTTCAAAATTACTAAAATAAACCAAATAGATAATTAAATAATAGTATCCAAAGTTAATTCCTCACATCCCTATCTTGGTCACCATCTCTCCCCTATCTCTACCCCAACCCCCATCTCAACCCTGAACATTTTTTTATCTTGTCGGGTTTCGGTGCTTCAATTACCTCCTCCTCTACTTGAGTAGACAGAGTCACTGGTGGTTGAAAAGCAGTTACGTCAAATTGTCATTCAGGTTGATCCTCTTCGGAACTCAACGTCACTAGTTGTGCCATGAGATGATCAAACTGATCAAGTTCACCAGTGAGTTTGTGACTATAACGATAAGTTTGGATCAACTAATCTCCATGTTTATTCGATTGACCCATTGCTTTCTTCAACAATGTTTTTGCCAGTTTAGTCGCATGACGCTACCCGTGCATCTATAATATGAAATTAATTAAAAATTAATGAAAGAATAAACCAATTATATAAATTAAACAATTCAAAATGTAATTCACTATTAGCATGGATTAGTTTCCATGTGGATCAACTACATTGGGTGTATGATCATTGCTTTTGCTTCTGCGTCCACGGGGGATGATGAGGTATTGTGGATTGTCGCCATCGTATACCTACGGTACTACGCAATGTAGTCAGAGGTGGGTACTCCAACAAGTTCCAGTAGCAGAAGCCCAAACCTGTTCGCCCACAAATCTATGTACTAAGCATGCTTGCTGATCCATGGGATACAATACGACTTATCCCACCAAAGTTTATGCATCCTATTCCATTCTTGACGATCTTCAACTGGGTATTGACGATAAATGCGGTTCAACATGTGCCACTAAACATTGTTGAAGTGAATCAGTGGCAACTGGAGCACGCTTAGTCATGCATAGTTCGTACAAACGGGTAGGAGGTTCTGGGTACAGTGAAGGTTATAGGTGTTCCGGTCAATCTATCTGAAAATATAAAATGTATGTCCTACTGCTTAATAAGATAGAACAAATTTAATTACGTCAATTTATTTCCAATCTAAATCTAATGAATAAACCTATAATTTATTTTAATCAAGTATTTAACAATACTGATTAATGATATAATAATCACAATTAATCCTACATAATATAGGGTTACCGTATCCGTCGCGACATGTTATGACATATAGTGTGATTGACCATACAAAATATAAGGATCGATCAGTTCCTTTTGTGAATTGAATGAATGTTTGGATGAACATCTTTGACCACGATCGATTGTTTGTACTCAAATACTAATTAACCTAATTACACTAAATTTAACAATTACCCCCAAAATCGAAAAATTAAGATTTCAAAATTAATAAAATTAGACATTGTAATTCAACTAAAACACACCAAAATTGAACAATTTCTAACATTTAAGCATTATAAATACTAATTATATTTGATTACACCATCCACTGGAAAAGTTTGCAAATAATAGGACCTTAGATTCAGCACGACAACAAGCACATGTGACGACGCGTGAGAGGTAGGGGCAACGATGACACGTGAGAGGAACCAATGAGAGGGGAATAAGTTTTGTAATTTTAATTCTCTTACCCATGATTGAGAGTTGTTGGTAGGGTGTTTTTTTCCTACTCGTGACTGACAGTAACATATAAGAGTAAATGCCCCTACCCGCGACTGTTAGTCGCGTGTCAATATAATTTGGAGAATAGTTTTTAAAACTGATTATTTTGGTATTTGATTTTCAAATAGGATATGTTCTGGAAGAGATTTTACTTTTCTCCAATAAAAACGTTTCACGTAAGTAGAATTAATTATTGCATTAAATTCAAAATGGTCTTATAATTTGGTTTGTCAACTAAGTTGGTATTCTCACACTCTTTGGTTAAACGATTTTATTTTTTTCCATCTTAGAGTGACGATTGTATGCGTCGTTCTACGGTATTAGTTTTATGAACAAATAAAAGCCTCTTAGGCAACGCTTGTTTGTAGCGTCTTATATTTTTCCTTTATGAGGTGATGAATTTATGAGACATTTTTGTGTGTTAAGTAACTTAGTTATATGAAGTAATTAAGCACCCCCCTCCGAGGATTTGCAGATTGTATGAATCGGTCATTGTCTCTGAGTGCGTCATTGATTGTATGAACTATTCATTGACCTTGGAGCATCATATGAACCGTTCACAATTTTGAATGAAAGTGTTCAATATTTCAAATTTCTGGGTTTTATTCATTCTATTGTCGTCAAAAGTCTAAATAGCATGGGTATAACTTGTTTAAATGATCTGCGTTAATGTTCTTGTCATTAACTAAATTACCTTCGTCTTCCAAGACCTAGGCACTTCGTATGGGTACAACGTCGATGACCTTTGGAAGTCATATTTCCACTATTTGTGGTCATTGAGAATTAGTCAAATCTGACGACCTATTCTCACACGCAAAACAAACATCAATATTACTCAACGATTAAATATTGTATCATGGTCAATCAAATTTTTCTATGTTTTTTCTAAGGCCCATTGTTTCTCACTAAAAACTTCGATTGGTGCGAAAAGGTGTTTCAACTTCTTTTTTGTGTGTCGTCGACCCACTTGCTAGAAGCGTCAAGTTTTTTGTAATAAGTGTTTGAACTGTTGATTAGTGAGGACAATTATTTCATGGGCATGAAAGTATGGGAGTTTTCATGCGGCGAAAACTAATACATTGATGTATTTCTCAATATCTATCAATTTGGTTTTTACCCCTGTTGCACAACATACTTACATAGTAATTAACAAGTCAATTTTGAACTAATGGGAGATGATGTTGTTGATCTTAAGCATGACACTGGTTCCTAGGCGTAGAGCTCTGTGAACTTCCTTAGCAACTCAGTGAGGCCATGACCCTGCTCATTCGACACTATAATCCTTCAATTTTCAACATTCTATTAGGGTCATCGACCTCCATAGCTACATGAGGGTTGGGACTTATCTTTCATTGGATCCATGTTGGTGATAATGATGACGGTATCTTGTTCATTACGTCGCTTTAAGCTGCTCACACAGAAATATCGACATGCGATTTGATCGACCCGTAGTTGGGTCACATCATGGGGAGTGGGGAACCACATAAACTTTTGATTGGTGGACGTGGCAATACTATTGGGGTTAGTTGTGATGTGCACCAGGATGACGTTGTAATATCAAGCGACGTTAATGACTAAAATAGCACGTCCATCATCAATGTTTTCCTCTAAGTGAACACGTTAATAAATTAGATAGCACATGGGATAAATGGTGCTCCTTGCAAAGCCAATAAGGGGAAGGATAGCTTATTTAGATCCTTCTTCGTGTAGCCTGTCCATGTGAATGACGTAAGTTAGAGGATATCAAATGAGCACCATTCATATTATTTGAACGTCATACACATCATTCTCACATCACTCTCGACGGTTATGACTAAAACATCGCTGTGAGAGTATGTGACGTGGCCATGGGGTAGGTCTTTCTCTGTGAAACTTATAGAGTAACTTTGGGTATTAAGGGTGTTTGACCATTGGACACCGTACACCGATGTTGCCCAATTGTATATAAGCTTGAGGAGAAGTCGTCTATACCACGTTATGGGAATCTTTTCTCCTTTGAGGCTTGAATCGGGTCATGCAAGTCTGTATTTAGTATTGACCTTCGGGGTGACAACCTTCTTGGTGAAGCCATCTTATCGGGGATTCAATTCAGTTCTCTCCTATTGTAGTCTTGGTCGATATTTTCCCATAACTTGCCCCTTCAAATAAGAGATCAATATCCCATTTTTTATGATTCTTTTATTTGTTGATATAATGGGATATCTGATGATCAAGGTATTTTCTAATTATTTTAGCGAGAATTTCTCATTAATAAGTTATTCTCTGAATATTAGAAGTTCAAATTTTAACACCTAACAACTTTTCTTTAATAGCAGTTTGGAGGAATTGTTAATAAATAAATAAAAAAGAACTTTATTAACTAATATATATAATTAATTATTTTATACGTTTTTTCAAATTTAATATTTGTTGTTTCATTACCCACAATTTTATGTCGTAAAAACATTAATTAACTTTATAACAATAAACTTATTTTTTGAAAATTATTGTAATCTATAGTTACTTAAAAATATTTTAAATATATATGTTTTACGACAAACATGATCAGGAATAAATTAAAACATACTAAGAAAACAATAAAAATAAGAATAATGGATAAGATACCTAAATCTTGATAATACTACAATATAAAAGAGAGAACCCTCACTACAAAAAATTTGTTATACAACAATGGTAAATCATCGTTGCCGGAAGCACTGTTGGCGCTGCTAAAACCCCGTGTCGATGCTAAGAGTCGTGCCAATAGGCCCCGTGGCTAAAGGTATCCACGGTGACAATATGCCGACACTAAAGATTTGCCGTGGCTGGAATGAATAGTTGGTTTGATCATTAGCATCGCTAATATATCGACTCTGTTTATGCGTAATTACCGTCGACAGTTATGTGAGCGTAATGCAGATTTAGGGTTTCTACATATGTCAGATGTAGAATGATGGTATTAGTATCAGCGTATGGTTGTCCCTATTTGTTGTATATTGCATCACATGCCGTTGATGCAATATACGTTATTCAACTACAACATTTCCTTGAAAGTAATTACACGTACTTAGCGACACATGAATTTTGATGGACAAAAAGTTAGACCACGTCATAAGTAATCTGTCGATACACATACAACATTAATAAATATTACCCTGTTCATCATAGTTGATGCTAATATGGATTTTCAACTACTAAGAAAGTTGTTGCTATAGAAAGTGTTTTGTGGCTGCGGAGTTGTCATGGTTAAATTGTATATGAAACATCAATTACGGGTACAAGTACAGTCCGTCGTAAATGGTTTGTTTTGATGCAAATGCTAATGTTTTACTCTTTTCGAATTGTTAATTATCGTACTCGATAATTATCGTATGCTCGTATCCAAGCATACCCAAACAGAGAATACATAGACATCCATATACGTAGAACCATTTCCATCATATCCGAATTTATAGCCAAGCATTTCAAACAAATGTATGGCGACAATTGCAAAACACAAAACAGAGATCACATGTTCACATTTACATCAGGTCCAAAATATCCATTTACAATCAGTTCCAAATGAAAATAAAAACTGAAAAGCCACAACACCTAGTCTACCACCATTGGACATAACTACTAAGCAGGAGTACTTACCGCATCTCTCCACAGTTCATGCATTTGGATATGCAAACATAGAAATCACAGCAATCATGGTAGCATCATATTATAGAATATACCCTAAGATGACTAAATGGGTGTACACAATGAAATTAAATCATTACTATACGCACCGTTGACAAACATTGCACTTTTCATGACAGCAATATCACATTGAAATGCTTCAATGTTGGCCTGGAACTCCTTGAGTTGTTCACGGAGTTGCTCACATTCGACTATGTTTCTAGCCACCTCCTCCCTTGCTTGCTTTAACTGCTCACTTTCCATCATTTGTGCAAGCTTTGACACACGACTTCGACGACGCTCAGGTTGGCGAACTTCCTCAAACAATACATCCTTGTCAACAGGAGACTCTTCCTCCCTAGCCAACTAAGCAGCCCTCTCCTCCACTTTGTCCTATCTTGCAAAGAGTGTGACAAGAAAATAAGGAACCAATGAGATACAATCTACTGGTTATGACTATCGCAAATGCATTACTACTTACCATTATTGATATGGTTTTAGCATCCAGTGACTGCCCTTTCTTGTCCACAGGGTTCATTGAACATATGATACTCCCCGGGATGTATCCCGTTGTCCTTCTCAATCTGCAAAGGGTACCATATACTTGTTCAAGTGTAGCCAACTCTTTATTAAAGATAACAATTCAATGTTAGGATTACATCTTCATGCTCTCTCCTCGCAAAGGAGGAAGTGTCAGCGGTGTGTCTCATGACTTGGTGAGCTTTGTTGGTTTTGTTCTGATCGCTCTTTAATTTCAAACAATAGGTTACAACCAATTTACGTTTAAAAAATGCAGCACTCATTAATTGTACAAAAAAATATAGTTGCGATTGGGAGTAAGGCATAAACCTTAAACTCGTCAGAGCTGAACCAGTTAACAAGCCACACTCAATCCTCTTTCACCACGTCCGTAGGAATGTTTTGTAACCTTTCTTCATTCGTAAGGTACTTGTCAAAGTACCTTCTCTTGAGATTCGCCCTGTAGTTTATGTACTTCTCTTTAAGCATACAGATGATCAGTTGCTTCAGTTTTTCATCATCCGGTATAACAAACTTCTCCAGCGATGTTGAAAAATATGGAAATGTTAGGCTCAGATTTACAACATTTACAAATATAGAGGTGCAATATCTAAGTACAGTTTCAATTTGAACGATACTGTGTAAGGAGTAAGAACAACTGAGACTTACAGCAACCAGCATGAACATCTTAGCCTCGTAGTCTATGAGAGATTTTGGAATCTCCTTTTAGTCTTTAACCATTAGAGGTGCATTCGTTCGTTTGCGGACGATGCAACCACACCAACTTGCAAACACCGAAGCATTGTTACTGTAGACTTTACCTCGAGAGTTAAACTTCAGAACCTCTTTTTCGTTGATGCCATTTCGAGACAAACTTATACAACGAGTTCGCCCTCTACGTAGTCTGTCCACTGGGGGTATTAACTCTTCTTCTTGCATTGCTGACACGTAAAGCAGGTATTGATTAGATAACCCAGTTGGAGAAAAGCAAGCTGTATGAGACAAATATGAAGATACCTATTTGTATACCTGGTGGTTCCTCAATATAGGGGTCCTCCAGCTGGATTTCCTCTTCAGTAGACCCTTCTAAAGGAGGTTCGACAGGCGGAGGGGCTGCAGGGATGTTCTCCACGTGCATATCCCCTAAACGCAATGTTTCATACAAGTTACCGAGCACCTAAAACAAAGCAAATACCTAACAAGACACCCTAAAAGCAACTAAAAGGCGTAACCATTAAAAAAAAACTTACTTGTTGTAGCCCTGTTTAGCTTCCTTGGGGATGTACGTGTCAGTACCTTTGAAGCTACGATACTTCTTTCGACCATTCTCCGAGTACCCACCATACTGAGAAGATATTTTAAAGGGTTAATGGTCAAAGTGCCCCCTAAAGTTTGGCCGAAATTTAAGAATCCTCCTTAAAGTTTAAAATCCCCCCTAATGTTAAGAAATGATGAAAAATTCCCCCTAAAAGAGCATCTGACAAGGGGGGATTTTTCATCATTTTCAAACATTAAGGGGCATTTTAAACTTTAAGGGAGATTCTTAAATTTCGGCCAAACTTTAGGGGGCACTTTGACCATTTACCCTATTTTAAAAAATAGGAACGCTTAAAAAGAACAGTTCTGTTATACAGTAGCCTAACGTGAACTCAAACACGTTTCTGGTGTAAAGTTTCCATCTTTATGTGTTGTTCCAACAATTATCCAAGTCGGGTTCTCAAACTAAGCACCCAAGTGTTGAACATTCCGTATTTTTGCGCATAAACGAATAACAACGACATGCATGACACTACGACTACTAAGGGAGTTGTTAATCAGCCATGGATCATCGATAAAGCTGAGGCTTCTCTAGCAAGTTTTGTTTTTTTTAAAAGGAAAAATCGTATGGAAAATGCTCGCAAATAGACGAGATACATGGGGAAAGAGATAAAACATGTAAGTAAGCACCATAGACGAACAAAGGGTTTGCAAACAGAGCACAGTGGAGAAGTTTAGATAGAAGTCTAGAACAAAATCACCAAGGATGAAGTTAGAACCATACCTTGCTGAACCCGAACGCACACCGACAGATGTGTTTTTGTCGATGAGAGAAGATCGTAGAGGAGCACTGGTTGGAGGGAAAACTTGCTCGCGAGAGTATGAAGAAGAGGAAGAAGAAGAAATGAGGGTGAAAATTAGGCGCGGGAAGAATAAGAGTCAACCAAGTGAAAAGACTCGTGATGATCCATCAAATCACTAATTTGATGATTAAGCCTACTGCGTCGTGTAGGTACCGAGGCGTCGTAGCTGTTTGCACCGTCCAAACCCTACAGTTTCGTCCTCATCCATAACAGCTATTCCACAAAGGCCAAACCCTGCAGTTTCAGCTCAATTAGGAAAATTGGCCCGGTAACACCAATTGGATGAAAGTGACCCGTTAATTAAAGGCCCGTTCCACATAAATTAAGACCATTAATTTCGGTCTTTAGAACAAAACCCGAACCGTTTGGACCGTTTATATGGTGTTTGTTTTTTTGGATTTCGTTCGGTCTAGACCATTTCGACCGTTAGCCATAATGTTTTATATATTTTTCTATTATGCATGTATGTCGCTCTACAAGAGTACCTTTTATGAACTGTACTGTTATCGATAAGATTCACAAACCAAACAGTTTTTTAGTGAAAAAATGGAGTGAACCTAATGGACCACAATTGATAAAATTGCTTATGGTAAACCGTACCACTTGTTGAACCGATTTTCAGTAATCTAAATGAGTAAATTCCTGAGCAAATACTAAATTGTATAATAATGTATACAAATTTAATATCGACTTATACAAATATTACTTACTTTTATGAAAAATATACTTATTCTTTATATTTAATAATGACATAATTTGTATAATAACATAATTTGTATAAATTTTAGATTAATTTTTATAATTTTGTATACACTTATCTTATAGCACAATATTTCTAAATCATGTTTAAAATCAAGACCTAATTATCCTTATTTATGCAATTTAAATAATATTCATTTTATATTTGAAATACAACTTTCGTATTTATTATATTCATTGTTGTGTCAACGTGTTACTATGTGTCAAAGTGTAACTATGTGTCAAAGTGTTACTACTATGTGTCAAAGTGTTCCTATGTGTCAAAGTGTTGCCATGTGTCAAACTGTTACTAAAATCATGTTTATGACACCTTCGGTACAGTTCATATACAACTCTATTTGCAGCCCGACCTTATCCAAATCTCGTACCAACTCTATATACAACTCGTACTAACTCTATATACAACTCGACACATAGCTGCAGTTTTGCTAATCCAAATCTTGTACCAACCTGATATACAACTCGACCTCTATCTGCAATTCTGCTAATGTATCATCTGCAGTAATTCTGTTTTTGTTCTTGACAACTCTGTTAGTATGATAACAGAGAACAAGATCCTTGCTGTAAGTACAAGAGAACAAGATCCATGCTTGACAACTCTGTTTTTGAAGTTTCAATTGCGTTTGTACAAGAGAACAAGTTACTGAGTGTTGTTGTTTCTGCAGATTCCTACTTGTCTTTCCAAGTGCAACTTCCAGTAGAAGTTAAACTCAAAATGATGTGTTCTTGTGCAGCTGTTGTTAGTTTTAATGATTTTCCTATTGCCCTAAAGAAGGAAGGTCAAGAATTAGGATGTTACCTTTGAAGCAGAAGCAGAAGGATGTTACCTTCGTCAGGGAAACTTAGATTGCAAGTTACCTTTGAAGCAGAAGACAAACTTATATACAATTTATGGATGCCCACGTATTGTAAATTTATCGATGCTCAAGAAGAAGACCTTTGTTGCAAGTCACCTTTATCATTTGCCATTTCTTTTGCATATTTTCTCAATTTGGGAGCAATAAGGTCGAGCCATAGGCTTTAGAGTTCGATACTTGGCTAAAGGAGTCTCTCCTTGAAGGAAGTAATGTTTACTGGACTATACCTTCACAGATTCTTGGTAATTATGATGATTTTGTGGATAAGATGCTAAGATGCAAACTGTAAACACCTGATTTTGACTCGGGGTCAAAATACCGTACGCAATGAATCGAGCCAAAAGAAATCGACACATGAAAAATTAAACAAATTAAAATATTTTTTAAAAAAAAATATATATTAAAAAAATAAAATATCTCAACGTGGAACATGGCCACATGGCCGTGTTCCTCTTTAATCCAAGTTGAAGTTTTATATATTTAAAAACAATTAATAAAATAAGAATTCAAGTTCTATAAATTGAAGGCAATGCTTGAAAAGAAGAGAGGACAGTAAGCTACGGTGAGCTTCAATGAAGAAAGAATGAGAAAAAAAATAGAAAAAAATAGTGAACAATATCAGTGATTATCAGTCTCGGTTTCTCGTACGGTATTTTAACCTCCAATGAGTTAGGTATATTTCTCTCATATTCAATATCATATTTGTATTTTCTAAATGTGAAATAAAATTGAGAGTTTATATACATATATTATATATTTATGTATAATATACTTGTTAATATATATATATATATATATATAATATGTGATATTATATCTATATGTATAATATATATTTATATTCTGTTTCTGTAATACTATATATATATATATATGTATAATATATATTTATATTATGTCTATGTAATACTATATATGTATATGTATATGTATATGTATAATATATATATATTATGTATATGTTATATATCTATCTATATGTATAATATCTATATATATTATGTATATGTATAATATATGTATATTATGTATAAAAACAATATATTCAAAAATGACTTAGGTCCCTCCCAAACTTTGATGAAGGTTACAACTCGGTCTTTGGACTCTCGGGTCATTTCTGGGACTTTATCGAGTGTTATAAACCAAACCGGAAACGTTTTGGGTCATTTGTGCTATATTTGTTTTTCTTTCTTAATTCAACTATTTTTTTTTAAAATTACATTTTGATTTCTAAAATTTTCTAGACATTCCATGATTTCTCAAAATGGTACAAATAAGTCTAGAATAAAATTAGGGTTATTTTTGGAATTTTACCAAGTGTTACAAATAAATCTAGAATAGTTTAGGGTCAATTCTGTAATTTACAAAATAAATATATTTTCATTTCAGTTATAATTTTTTCGAAAATTACATTTTGATTCCTAAATTTTTCTGGACATTCCATGACTTTTCAAAATGTTACAATAAGTCTAGAATAATTTTCGGGTTATTTTAGAACTTTACCAAGTGTTACAAATAAGTGCAGAATAGTTTAGGGTAATTTATGCAATTTTCGAAATATTTGTCCAATTAAGCTCACATTTTAATAAATTGCATTTTGGTCCCTATATTTTTTTGGACATCCTATAACTTCTCAAAATGGAACAAATTAGTCGAACGAGCTTAATATCTTCAAAAATCATTCGTGCATGTTCTGACACGTTTAAAATGGGTCAAGAGTTAAACCATTTTTTTTCTAGCATGATTAACTTTAGTTCTCTCTTGTTTATTTGAAATTAACTCAAAAATAAATGTTTGTACATGGTTTGTTTAATTTAAAGAAAATGCATGTAGTCTTTTTGGGCCAAGCATGATTAAAACGGGCAATTCAGGTAAATTGAAAAAAATTCAAAAGCAAACTAAAGTACCGAAAGGGCGGATTATAAGCTCGCGAGCTTTTAAGACGTAATCAAATCCCCGAATTCGATTCTCTGGACGTAGACCTTTCTAAGCCATAGGATGTTAACTCCATGTACCCTAGACAATTTTAGGATTCCGAGTAGCTTTCAATTAATTGGTGGAGACTCTTTCACATTTTTCGGTCCAGTTGATGACCCCGCTTGACCGGACCCATCGCTCGCCAAGACCCGACATATTCAAACAAAAAAAGAAAAATATTTTTTTAAACGGGTCGGGGAAAGTCGGATTCGACGTCCGACACAAACCAAATAGGGCTCAAATTATTACTTTTTTTTTCTTCCTCTAGAGTGGTGGCAAAATCAAGTTTCAAGGAGCTAAGCTCAAATTTTAAGGACCCTTAACTTTGTATTCCAAAGACTGTTTGTACTAGCCGAGTTAAGTTCTGTTGACATGGTTGTGGTTGGTTAATCTAACTTTGCAGGTACGAAGATGTCAATCATTGGGACCAGAAAGCGCCACATTCAAAGAATGCTCATCCATGGCCCGACCATTTCTACCCACTTCATGTTACCTTATCAATTCACATCTGCATAGTTTGATATCCATTTCCATGTCAATAATATTTTCATTTCTGTCTATGATTCTATAATTTCTGTATGATCTTTGTAAATGTGTGAACATCACATGTATACATACATAAAATAAATGTCTCCTTGTCTTTTAAGGTTACGTTGAATTAAATAACTCACAGTCGGTTTCTTCTGCTTGAATTGTCAATCATCTTGTGTATGGTAGTAACCAAGCAAGTGCATGATGAGAACTGTTTGCCAAGATTTGAGTGAGTAAAAACAAAAATCCAAACTTTATGATGATATATCTCTAATCAAAATCAATGCTTCCTATAAGAATACAAAGCTCTAGACATAATTAGTTTTAAAAAAACTTGGAAATAGTTTCAATAGAAAATGTTTCAAACTAAATACCCTTGCAGCGGATGAAAGAAGCCAACAAATGACTTCAGTAAATTTTCTTGTCTCCCTCTGAAGTAGAAGCCCCGTCATGTTCTTCCTCACTGACTTTTGCCACTCAAAGGGACCGATTCTGTCAAAGTCACAGCAAACACACAACAGATTGGCCAAACACACAGCAGATTGGCAAACACACAGCAGATTTGCCAAGGCCGATTGCAGCAATACAAACCGATTTGCAGCAAAGTCATAGCAAACACACTCTACTGTCATGGACCGATCCCAAAGGGAATTTGCAGCAAACACAGCAGAATTCCAACAACTTCTCGCAGAATTCCACCAATCCAAACAGCAGCACACAAACCCTAACTTCCGGACAATATAATTGTCACTCATACATCATCTATCTACCACAACGCCATTCTTCCTGACAAACCTCTCGGGTTAACATAGTATGCACAATTCATCCCCACTTGCTCTCGTACCCTTTCGTAGAATGCATCACCGTTGTTTGTTTCCATCAAGCATATGATCTTTGACTTATGCATCCTGTTGAGGTCTTTCAGATGGCGAATTGTCACGAAAGACCCCATACCCCGACAATTCCAGTAGATTATACTCATGGCCCCCGTGTGACTATTTCGGGATAGCCACCACAATCTGTTGGATCGTAAACTTCTGGTTACTGATCTGGCAGTGAATTGAATGGCAGGTGACGGTTGAACAATGCTTTTGCCTTAGCTCCGGTGAACCTGCAAGTAGGGGATTGCAACATAGGGGGTGTCTCTAGGTCCCTCTCCGATGCTTAAATGAGTATATGTGTGTGTATAGCTCAAATTGTAATGAATGCATGTAAAGCAAAGGTATTTATAGAGTAGGAGAGACCAAACCGTATAAGGTAACCGTATATCTTCGTGAATATTGTGCTGTTGAAGATTTGGATAGTAGATATTGCAGTTACGGCAAGATATTGCAGTTACTATATCTAATCCTTAGTGAATATGTGCACGAGATATGCTAGATATCGTGGCCACTTCCTTATTAACGGTTGGTGGGACCAGATGAGAGAGGCTAGGATCTCTTCGGGGCGAGCACTCCCATGGCGAGCAGTAGGAGGTCGCGACTTGATGAAGAATGGCGACCAGCTAAGGAGCCTTTGGCGTCCATATCAGCCTGGGCTCGATCTTGGGCCACTCTATGGTGGGCGAGATTGACTTTGACATAGGCCGGTCCAGTTCGAATAACTTGGGTTTACCCCCTCCAGGGTTATTGAGCCTTAGAGGCATTTTCCTTATTGGGCTGTCACTATCAATACTCAACATTTGCCCCCGAAGCTTGATTGAAGTTTCTTCAGTCGAGCTTGATTCCTTGGTAGGGTTTGAGATAGTGACACTTTAGATTTGGTTTTCCTTGCCTCTTTCCGTGGTTCATGCCTTTATGGACACTTCATGCTTTTTTGGCGATCAGTCGTTCCATTGTCTAGGGCTGAAGGAATATTCAACGTTTTATTCCTTATTGGCGATCACTCCAGGCAGTCTAGATTCTTGATGGTTTACCTTTTGCTATTAGGCGATCATTACCTTTGAAAATGACTTTCCCAAAAATGGCCTATTTAGTGCGTTGGCGATCACTTTGTCTGTTTGATGGACTTTAGCATATAATAACTGCACAGTCATCCAGAAGTCGAACGGTCATTTGAAGCACGCCTGTCATTTAATATTCTGTAACCCAAGGGTAGTCTGACAACTTTCTGCACTGGCCGACCATTTGTCTCCCCGAGGTGTCTCTTAGAATTCTGACATTGCTTCGATTTTTTCCAAAAAGGTGCAATTATTCCCTGCGTTGTTTCGATTATGTCTGTGGCGGTTACTCCTTTTTTGTCTATATAAGGGACAGCAGTTCCCTTATTTTGTTTTTTACGTTTTCATTCCTTCAGACTCTAGAGCATTCTCTGTTTTCTGATATCCTTTTCTGCAACCTTCTCCTTTCTTATTGTCAACCTTCCAAACTCATATCCTAGCAGAGTCCATGGCCACCCGCAGCCAAACTGGCAAGACTAAAATGACGGCCAATATTCCTTCTTCTTCGGCCCCTAAGGTGCCGAAGAATGCCAACGCCCCACTGTCCATCAGGGACGGTTCTACACCGGCCTCTGCTGAGAGGCAATCCGACCTTGGAAGGTCCGCATCCACGCCTGTGGTGGTGGATGGGCCGAAAGTCCATACGCCCCTCTTTTCTCCCAAAGGTAAATACTCTTTTTTATTGTTATGTTCTGAGAGTATCCCCTGTTTTCCTTGTGTTTGATATATGTTCTTGTAATATCTGAATTGCTTAAGTAGATGCCAAGCCCAATGAACTGAAGCCTGCCTATTTTAAGACGGTGGTCTCACTCGGTGGTTTTGGTGAAGTGGATGCCTCTAGGTACCCAGGCCTGGGTCTGCATTACCTCGCGGCAGAGAGGTTTATATTTATGCGTCCCAGATCGATGCTGGGTTGCGTTTTCCTCTCTGTGAGGATTTGCAGGCGCTGTGCCGGTTTTACGGGATACATCCCACTCAGCTCGTACCCAACGCCATTAGGATATAGGTCGGATTCAAGTTCTTGTGTATATGTCAAGAATGTACGTATTCACTGGCCTTGTTCCGATGCTTTTTCCGATTGGCTGTTGGAACGAACCACTTCCACCACTTCCAGTCTCGGTGGCCGAAGTTCGCGGAATGGAGAGGCCAGTCGTGGAGTTGGAACGTTCATGTCCGGTTGATCGATGATTTCCGGGCCACCAACTCCAACTATAAGAAACTTTACTTCTTCTACAAGGGGGCGTGTCCTGGAAGTTGTCTACGCCAGATAAGGACTTCCCTCCTGCCTTCGACGAGCTGTCCGGGAGCGACTGGAATGCCATTGATGACCTGTTCCGGTTGCATCGATCATCCAGTTTTCACCCCATCCACTCGGTGGCGGAGACCACTGAAAATATGCTCGAGATGGAGGGCATTCATCAGGCCACACCACTTTTTGATGATTGGGTAATTCTTCTAATCTTTTTTCTGTTTATTGGTTGTAGGCAACCGGGGCCGAAAACTCATAGGTCTCTTTGATGACCAGGGAAAGGCGGGGCTGTCTGCAGACCAGGCGTCGCTGAATCCTCCGAGGCAACCCGGATCTCTGCATGCGACTCCTGGAGGGGATAATCCCTCCCAGGGATCGTTCCGTGGTTCCCTCAGAGCTGCACCTCATCGGGACGATGATGAGGACACATTTCGAACGAGTTGCCTTGGTAAGACTTCAACTCTTCATTATACTTTCGTATTACTTACCATTTTTCATAGACTAATAGCCCTTT
The DNA here is from genome assembly GCA_946814005.1 of Chamaenerion angustifolium. Classification (NCBI taxonomy): domain Eukaryota; kingdom Viridiplantae; phylum Streptophyta; class Magnoliopsida; order Myrtales; family Onagraceae; genus Chamaenerion; species Chamaenerion angustifolium. Next base: position 27,039,752 of record OX328266.1, read on the forward strand.
TACCCCTTGTTCCCTTTGTTGCCAGCTCGTTCGAGAGGGCGATGATCGGTCAGATCGTCGGGGAGCTCGCCGACAAGTAGACTGACCTGCTTGTCGAGCTGAAGTAGTATCGGAGCCTGGGGTTCTCCCCTGGGCAACTGGAGGCCATGAAGTCAACTGCCGACTCGGAAGTTCCTTTGGTGGAAGGTGCTCGTGAAGAGTACTTCAGGAAGGAGGAGAGATTCCTTGCTGATGTGAAGAGGAGGAAGGCTGATGCAGCGGTCGCCCTTCAAGAGTCTGAAGCCCTTCATCGGTGCTTTGATGAAGGGGAGGCTGTTAGGGCTCGCCTAGAGGCTGAGCTCAAGGAGGCCCAGACCCAAAGAGCAGAAGCAGAAGCTCAACGGGTCGCTACTGAGTCTCAGAGGGAAGCAGCTGAGGCTTAGAGGGAAGCTGTTGAGGCTCAGAGGGTGGCTGTTGAGGCCCAAAAGGTTGTTGTTAAAGCCAGGGGAATTACCCTGGAGGAGGAGAAGGAACAACTGGCTGCACAGCTGAAGTCTGTTCCTTCCCCCCCATAGTGTGGTCAACGACTTCAAGGCCTCTGAAGAGTTCGTTCACTGTGCTTTAGAGGTGATGAAGTCAGAGATTGCTGACTTCCTCCAAGTCCTGATCGAGGATGTCCAGACGATTGACCCCAACTTCCCTGTTCGGGAAGTTGAGTCCCTTAAGCCCTTCCTCCGGAGTTCCCTTCCTCAGGAAACCCCTGCTGTTGTTGCTGAAGGGGTCGACCCAGCCGTTGCTGTCGAGGAGGTTGCCCTCGAAGGCGAGCCAAGTACTCCTGCTCCTGAAGACTCCAAGGCTTGAAGCCTTCACCTCTCCGGCGATCATATGCTTATTTTATTTCTAGATGTTTGTCTTAGATAATAGTTTTTATCCTTCCTTGTAATTATTATTTTTTGAATTCAGACTCGGTTATTATATTGAATGCCTTCTTTTATTCACAAGCCTTTACGTTTATTTGACTTCGAATGCGTTGGCGATTCCTCTGAGGTTTTAGTCATAATGACTTTCGGCTTTATGAATGTCCCGACCCTTAGGATTTTTGGACTTTTCTTTAGGCTCAAAATGATAAGACTTTAAAGAATTATTCATTTATCTCGCCAAGTATAAACTCCTTAAGGAAAATATCTTAAGACTTAAAAGTATAGACTTCTAGACTTGAAGATGTATAACCTTATTAAAGTTTAAACTTTTGGAGTGCTCGCCTCTACGGAAGGAGCTTGTTACTTGAAGCTTCACTTTTCATAGTGATCGCTTAAGACTCCTTGTCCATCTTCCATAATTCGCTTCATGAAGGAATTGCCACCCTTAGTAGATAACTTCTCTAAGATTTGTCCAACTTATAAGAAGATAGTTTCCTTGAAGGATTGATTATCTTTGTCGTCAGGGTTCCTGCCTGATTTTGGTATTACGTCTTTTTGTCTCACTTTGGAGTCAGGTCTTTTGATTTGCCTAACTCTGTTGCTAGGTCGTTTGGCCTGACTTTGGCGTCAGGGCTTTTGGCCTGACCTTGGTGTCAGGGCTTTTGTTTTGCCTAACTCTGTTGCTAGGACTTTTGGCATGACTTTGGCATCAGGGATTTTGTTTTGCCTAACTCTATTGCTAGGTCTTTTGGCCTGACTTTGGCGTTAAGGCTTTTGTTTTGCCTAACTCCGTTGTTAGGTCTTTTGGCCTGCCTTTGGCGTCAGGGCTTTTGGTTTTGCCTAACCTTGTTGTTAGGTCTTTTGGCCTGACTTTGGCGGCGACAGGGCTTTTAGTCTGACTCTGGCGTCAAGGCTTTCGCCCAATTTTGATATCGGGTCTTTTATATTCAATGCCTGATTCGGTCATCAAGTCTTCGCCTGACTCTTGGCGTAAGGTCATTTTCTTCGATTTGATTTAAGTGGCCATGCTTTATGAAGGAATGACTTGCTTTTATTGACATAACATTTTGATTACAAGCTATGTATGAAATCTCCTTAAATGTTCAGAATTGAATGGATGGGGTAACCTTTCTCCTTCAGTGGTTTCCAAATAGTAAGATCCTGGGGCGGCGATCTCTACTACCTTGTATGGTCCTTCCCACTTAGCTGAAAGCTTATTCTGACTGTCCAGTCTTGTAAATTCGTTCCTTCTCATAACCATCTCCCCCACGAAAAATTGGCGAGCGCTGACTTTTCTGTTGAAGTACCGAGCGGTCGCCAGATGCATTTTTGCTTGTGTTTTTTCTGATTGCCGCCTCTTTTCCTCTGCTAGGTCGAGGTCAGTCCTGCGCTCGACTTCGTTTGCTTCAGTGTTAAAGTGTAGGATTCTGTGGGTAGGTACTGCTATTTTGGCGGGTGCCACTGCTTCTGATCCACACACTAAACTGAAGGGTGTTTCTCCAGTGGCTGTCTTAGGCGTTGTTCTGATAGCCCATAATACGTTTTCCAATTCTTCTGCCCAATTTCCTTTAAATGCTCGAACCCTTTTCTTGAGTCCTGCTAAAATAACCTTGTTGGCTGCTTCAGCTTGCCCATTCGTTTGAGGATGATGCACTGAGCTGAAACGATGGTCGACATGGTATTCTTCACAGAGCCATTTGAGCTATTTTCCTATGAATTGCGGACCATTATCACTGATAAGTATTTTAGGAATACCAAACCTGGAAAATATGTTGATCTTCAGGAACTTGATGACTTGGAATTCCGTTGTAGAAGCCAAAGCTTTCGCCTCTATCCACTTTGTGAAGTAGTCGATCGCCACTATGATGTGAGTGCGTTGACCAGTACTAATAGCAAAAGGACCCAATAAATCCACCCCCTATTGAGCAAAAGGCCAGGCACATGCCATTGGGGACAATAGTGTTGGCGGTCGACCAGATCGCGGTGCAAATTGCTGACAAGTCTCGCACATCTGCGTTAATTCAGCCGCATCTTTTCCCAAAGTTGGCTAGTAGTATCCCAGCCTGAAGATCTTTCTTGTTAATGACTGTGCACTTTCGTGGCATGCTGCCACCCCTTCATGAGCTTCTCGAAGAAGCCTTTCTATTTCTGGATGAGCAACACACCTTAGGTAAGGAGTCGAGTAGCCTCGCCTGTAAAGTTCTCCATCTATAATCAAGTAACTGGCTGAAAGTCGTCTTATCCTCGTAGATTCGCCTTCGTCTTCTGGGAGAATCCCATCTTTTAAGAAATTATGGAACTGAGTCATCCATGCGACCTGTCCTTGAATGTTGAAGACTTCTGCTCTGTTATCAAGAATTGGACATAAGTTTTTTTCCAGGAATTGTATGTCTTGAATTGTGGTTCCTCCAAATGCCAGCTTACTTAAAGAGTCTGCCATCTGGTTCTCTTGGTGAGGAATAGACTCAATCGCAAAATTTGGAATTTCTGCAACGAGTTTCTTGGCGATGCTGAGGTACTTCTTCATCTTTTCCCCTTGCCTCGTAAGTGCCATTGACCTGATTGACAATAATTTATGAGTTGCTTTTTACCTTAAGCGCAGATATGCCCATTCCTTTTGCCAGTCTGAGTCCAGTAATAAAAGCCTCATATTCTGCTTCGTTATTGGTCGCCTGAAAAGTTAGGGCGATCGCATACTTCAAAGCCTCGCCCTTAGGAGGAATGAGAATTAAACCTGCCCCGAGCCTTCTCTTGATGAATATCCATCTGTATAAAGCTCCCAGATATGATTGTTGTCTGCTGACGGATTTGGCCTGTTATCTGCTTCTGTTTGACCATTACTTGTGCTTTCCACAATGAAATCAGCTAGTGCTTGACCTTTGATGGCCGTTTTTGGCGCAAATTTGATCTTGAACTCGCTGAGCTCGATCTCCCACTTGACCATTCTTCGTGAAGAATTTGGCTTCATCAGGAAGTTTTTGAGAGGTTGATTGGTGAGGACCGTGATGTCGTGTGCGTGAAAATAAGGTCTCATCTTTCGTGCAGTAACAACTAAGGCATAGAGATACTTCTCAATATGGACATATTTTATTTCTGCCGAATTAAACATTTTGCTAATAAAATACATTGGACTCTGGACATTATTTTCCTCCCATATTAAAACGGCAATGGCTGCCACGTCGCTGATGCTCAGGTAAAGGAAGAGCTGCTCGCCTGGAATGGGCTTTGCCAGAGCTGGGAGTGTTTGGATGTACTGCTTCAAGGATTGAAATGCCTCCCCGCAGTCTGGCGTCCACTCGAACTTGCGGTTGGCCCTTAGAGTTTTAAAGAACGGGAGGGACCTGTCGCTCGCCCTGGAGAGGAAGCGATTGAGAGCATCTAGGCGACCATTCAGACATTGAACTTCCTTATGGCACGTTGGCGACTTCATCTCTTCTATGGCCTTGAGTTTTTCCGGGCTCGCCTCGATACCTCGTTCGCTGACCATGAATCCCAAGAATTTACCCGACTTGACCCCGAAGGCGCACTTTGCAGGGTTCAGGCGAACGCTGTGCCTCCTCATGCACTCGAAAGCTTCACGAAGGTCTGTTGTGTGAGGATTGCCCTTGATAGTTTTGACGAGCATGTCGTCCACATAAGCCTCCATGTTTCTCCCCAACATGTCTTGGAACAGGCGGTTCACCATCCGCTGATAAGTCGCCCCGACATTGATTAGACCGAAGGGCATCACCTTGTAATAAATAATGTCCCCATCTGCATAAAAAGCGGTATGGGCCTCATCATCTGGGTGCATCCGGATCTGGTTGTAGCCTGAATAGGCGTCCATGAAGCTCAGCATCTCGTGACCAGAGGTTGCATCGACCAACTGATCAATCCTGGGAAGAGGATGGGAGTTCTTATGGCAAGCTCTGTTCAGGTCGCGGAAGTCGACACACATCCTCTACTTGCCGTTTGATTTCTTGACCAAAACTGGGTTGGCGACCCAGCTCTGGAATCTCACCTCTCTGAAAAAGTCAGTTTCAATCAGCCTGCCAACTTCCTGTAGGATCGCCAGGCGCTTGTTTGTCCCGAACGATCTTCTTTTCTGAGCGATCGGCTTGATAGAAGGGTCTATCCTGAGCTCATGAGAGATGATGTCTGTACTGATACCTGACATGTCGCTCGGCTGCCAGGTGAAGAGCTCCTTGAATTCCCTGAGGAGGGCAGTCATGGCCTGCTTCTGATCATCATTCAAGGTGGTCCCAATGCGCACCTTCTTATCTGGGCCATCGACCTCTACTTCTTCCAACTCTTCCATAGGCGCTGGTCGATCCAAATCCTCGTGAGGGTCAGCCTCTGTTTCGATGGCGAGGGCCTCCCTTTGGTTCTTCCTGCACAGGCAGTTCACATAGCATTGTCGCGAGGAAGGCTGGTCGCCCAGTACTTCTCCAATCCCGTTGGGCGTGGGGAACTTCATATTCTGATGGACTGTGGAGGCCACAATCTTGTTGGGGTTGATTGTGGTCCTCCCCAGGATGGCGTTATAAGACGTTTGTGAGTCGACCACCAGGAAGGTGACCGGTACCTTGATGCTTTTCCATCCCTCGCCCAAAATCACCGGCATGGTTATTGCCCCCAGTGGATAAGTCGTTCTCCCAGCAAACCCGATCAATGGAAAATCGACCCTCTTCTGGTCGCGTTTGGATTTGCCCATCTTCTCAAAGGCGTCCAGAAACAAAATATTTGTCGAGCTCCCTCCGTCGATAAGAATCCTCATCACGTCACAGACGTCGATATCAGCCGTGATAACCAGAGCGTCATTGTGGGGAGTGGTGACATGTGCCAAATCATCTTCGGAGAATGAGATGACAATGTTCACCTCAGGTCGGGGTCGCTATCCCAGCTGGACCGCTGCAGAAATCTGAGTCGCATAGACTTCCCTTGCATGTGACCCCTCGCCTCCTGCGCCGAATCCGCCTTCAATCAGATTTACCCTTATCTTGCTCTGAGATGGATCAGTTTGTTCAGCGGGAGCTGGCGAACGATTTCTCCTCGGTGGCGTTCGACTCCTATCACGCCCTGCCACAAATTCCTTCAGCATTCCCCCATGAATCAGCTTCTCGATGTCCCGCTTCAAAATGCGGCAATCATCAGTCTTGTGGCCCTTGCACTTGTGGTATCTTAAGTAGATCTCTACATCCTTCCCCATGGTCTGACCACCCCTTCAAGGCATCGATGGCCTCGCCAGAGATCTTCTCTCCATCTCGACTAGTACCGCCGAGATCTGCCTGTTTAGAAGCGTAAAATACTCAGGGACCTCTGGATTTCTGGGTGCTAGATTAGGCTCTGTCCGGGGCCTGTTGTCTCGTCCCTTTTTCTCATTCTTAACCTCCTTCTTACCATCGCGTAGGGGTTCGGGAACCACCCTTAGCGAGGTCGTCAATAAGTTAGCCTCGGTGTTCGCCCTCTCAAGGTCTATGAAACCTTTCGCCCTGGCCGCCAGTTCTTCCAAGGTCTCAATTTCCTGTACATGATAACTGTTGCGCAGCTTTCTCGAGGCCTTGTTGGCCACATCCAATACTCGATAGAAGACTCGGATTATCTCCCCATCTGAGACTCGACGGTCTATCTCCGTGACGTTTTGATGAAAACGTCCATAAAAATCAGCCAGCGACTACCTAGGCTGTTGCTTGACTGCGTCCAGGGCGACCACGCTTTTCATCAGTTGGCGCTCGCCCATATATCTCTCCAGGAACTTGCTTCTTAACTCTGCCAAAGTCCCTATAGATCCTGCAGGGAGGCCGAAGAACTAGGATGAAGCCGAACCCGAAAGAGTTGACAGAAATAATAAAGCCAAGTGATTGGGATCATATGACTTACCCAGAAGAAAGGCCTCGTGCTTGTTGACATGTATGGTGGGGTCCCCTCCACCACTGTATTCAGGTATAGCCCGGGCGACTACGTCTTTCGGGATTTTAATGGCGACGAGATCGTCGGAGAAGGGATGAGCAAATCGCTCCTTGAAGGGAGCTGCGACTGTCAGTCGCCTTTCCTGAAGCCTCCTGTTAATGAGGTCGTTCACCTGGTCCAGGGTGCAATTCTTTGGCGAAGTGTCATTCAGCATGGGACCAGACAGATTGATGGAGTAAGTAGCCGCCAGCGGTTTAGTGGATGCCGGGGGTAGGGCCTGGTGTCCCGATGTCATATCCTGATCCTCAAGGGGAGCCGTGGTGCCAGGATTCACAGTTTCTGTCTGTAGGGGCCCCGTAGCAGCATGGCGAGTGTTTCCTTGGGGAGCAGGGGCTTGTCGGCGAGCCTGTCCTAGGATGGGCTCCAACAATAATATCATCTCCGGGGTTAACTGGATGTTTTCCCCTGCGATGTGGACGGTTTGCGGTGTTGGAGTCTCGGTATGGTTGGAAGAAGGAGTCGGTCTGGAATTACCGACATGTTCTCGGGTCGTTCTTAGGGGGACGGCATCAGGTGCTGCCTGGCTGGCAGGTTCTTTATGGAGCGGCGAAGCGGCGGCGGAATCAGAGCTGTCCGAGGGTTGCTCGTGAGTATGGTTCCGGCGGTTGTTTTGCGATCGAGTTCTCATGGTTGTATTACTCGATTCCCACAGACGGCGCCAAATGTTGGATCGTAAACTTCTGGTTGCTGATCTGGCAGTGAATTGAATGCCAGGTGATAGTTGAACAATGCTTTCGCCTTAGCTCCGGTAAACCTGCAAATAGGGCATCGCAACAGAGGGGGTGTCTCTGGGTCCGTCTCCGATGCTTAAATGAGTATATGTGTGTGTATAGCTCAAAACGTAATGAATGTATGTAAAGTAAAGGTATTTATAGAGTAGGAGAGACAAAACCGTATAAGGTAACTGTAAATCTTCGTGAATATTGTGTTGTTGAAGATTTGGATAGTAGATATTGCAGTTACGACAAGATTTTGCAGTTACCATATCTAATCCTTAGTGAATATGTTCCCGAGATATGTGGGATATCGTGGCCACTTCCTTATTAACGGTTGGTGGGACCAGAGGAGAGAGGCTAGACTCTCTTCGGGGCGAGCACTCCCATGGCGAGCAGTAGGAGGTCGCGACTTGATGAAGAATGACGACCAGCTATGGAGCCTTTGGCGTCCATATCAGCCTGGGCTCGATCTTGGGCCAATCTATGGTGGGCGAGATTGACTTTGACATAGGCCGGTCCAGTTCGAATAACTTGGGTTTACCACCTCCAGGGTTATTGGGCCTTAGAGGCCTTTTCCTTATTGGTCTGTCACCATCAATACCCAACACAACCCATTTCAAAAACATTTATTTTACATTCCTTACTTTCCTTTTTCTCATTCTTTGTATTTATTTTGGTCATCATCATCTTTGTTCTACTCATTTTCTTCTGAGGCCTACCTCTCAGCTTTCACGCCTTCACTTGTTCACTCTCCGGTTCTTTTTCTGGTTGTACCATGACGAACCTCATTGGTTTCCCTGAGCTTCGGCCCTCCTCCTTATCTTCCTCCTCGAACCTTATTTTCAGAGATATCAGTGTTAGAATTTGGTTAAGGCCGATTATCTGAAGTGTCGGCTTAGAGCTAGGGGTTCGAGTATGAGATTTTTCCGGTTCTTCAATGGGAATAAGCTCGTTTGGAATGTTCCTATCAGGAAGGATTATGGTCTGTTTGTTTGTGGGTAGATTTTGGATGGTTATTTGTCTATGTATAAATTCGGTCCTTTGGCAAGGGAATTTCATGATGGAGGGTAAGAGGGGCTCGGCATAGGCTTCTTGTTTGGGGTAAAGGGGTTTGGATGAGGGTGTGTTGTATGGTGGTCGATAGGTACATAAGCGGGTTTAGTTCAGTGGTTGCAGATGGTGAAAGGAGGGTTTCTTGCAGACTCGGATTCCTTTCGCACATAGTGATATCAATATTCTCCATTCGGTCCTGGCTAATTGAGTCTATTTCATCCACCTGCATTACTTCGGTTTCGACTCTCCTACTCCCAGTACCATGTAATTCGGATCGGTCCATCTCCTTAAGTTCAGCCAAGTTTGACTGAATTTTGTCTTATGCATCTCCATTCCCTTCGACACTTTCTCTTTCATTAACATTTTCATTGTTTCTTCTTATGGATTTTGCCTCATTCATTATATCAAACCAGAACTTTTTCCGCGTAGGGCTTTCCTGAGATGGTTCCCCTCCTTCGATCCTTCTTGTCCTGGTATTCTCAGTCTTTTTTCATTCAGCCAAGGATCATACATTGGTTGTGTCGGTTTCTCCTCCGACATCTGGACTTCCTCGTTACAGCCTTGTGTTGTGTATCCAAGTTTTCCGCGTCCAAAGCATAAGTCCGACAACCTTTCATATTTTATTGATGCCCAACTTTCTTTCCCTTCCGAGTTCTTCCACCAAAAACCATCCAGAACAGATTGATTAACTTCAACCTCAACCTTCATTTTTAAATAGCAATTGGCTGCCTTCTCAGTATCTTTTTCTGTTTCAACAAATTTGTCAATTTTGTTTCCAGTCTTCTCCACATTCCCAATGTTAAACATCTTTAACCCTAGGTCATGAATCTGGACCCATAATTGGACCATTATGAACTCGACTTTTGCCAGTCTTATGCTTGGTGCCCATGTTTTATACTCATACAGTGTCCTTGGATTGACCACGGGGACATATCAAATATATGTTTTCAGATCTCCTCGTCCGCAAACTCAAACATCACGACTCTGTTCGTTGCCTCTGTAAACTTAATTACAGTGAATCATTTCCATGTGTTCTGTAGCACATTGATAATTGCCACATTTTTCACCTATTTATGTGCTATGATCAATCCTCTGGAATCAGCATGGCTCCACCGCCTAGAAGGCCTCACGGCGATCGTGTCCTTCTGCAAGCACATGTAAAACAGAAAAAGGGTAACACAATCTCACACACTCACTTATAGTTCGAGGGATTGGATGTGATGATCACCGTCGGAGCTGCACCAGGACACGCTCTACGTACCACCATTCGATTTTGTTCCTGTAGGGACTCTACTGAGGCTGAAACCTGACATGCACCCGCCGCACAATTCAACCCTTACTGCACTCCAAGACTCACGATGCACCCAGGTTAAGCGGCAACGACTTGAAGCTCTCCTCTCGCGGATGCACCCGCACGACCGCTTTCTCCTCTAGGGTTTACGTCGGTTCTATCCTGCATGTAGCGGTAGTTTTGATATCCTCACGGCACAGGTCTTCTAAAGATCACCGACCTTAGCTCTATCTATAGGGTTTCCGGTGCTGCACTATCTCTAGGATGAGTGTTTTTAATCCGGCAAGCTCACGCCACCGGAGAAAGATGTGGACAATGGACACACAAGAGTTTTCTGTCACATACCCTAGGAGATCAAAAAATAATTACCACTAAAAATGAGGAACGGTACGTATTAACATATAAAAATAAGTGAATTACCGTATTTGGTACACAAATGTATAAGAAATAATTAAGATGTTTGAATATATTATTTTTACGAATTTTAAAATTCTATTGATCTGACTAACTAAAATCTTCACTTTCAAGCAGATCATTAATGTACGTATCAATTTCTTTTTAATCTAAATTCATCGTCTTTATGATTGAAAAATCGATCGGATAAAGCTGCTTCAGTCGAACTAATTTTTGTTTATCAAAAACTACAAATCAGTTACTCAAATTAATGCATACCATACATAATTAAGTATGTGTCTCGCTGAAATAGTCGTTAAATTCTTAAGTTTTTTGATATCCAAAATAATATAGAATCACTTTGTCTGATATGAATCAACATTTAATTTCTCATATTACTCTTGTCTCCTTTTACCTTCCAAAGAATATTTAGTTCATATTAAGAACTTCAATATCATTCTTCTTTTTTTATTTTTTCAAAATGATGTACTTCATCAAATAAAGTTTCTCATTCACTGACTTACAATATATTGATAATTTCTTTGCAATACTTATGATAATCTATTTGTGATTTGCTAACATACTAGTAATCATAAGCAATGTAACATATACTGTATTTAGTGTCATAAAATTTATCAACGCTAAAACAAGTGTTTAATGTGTACTTTTGCCACAACTATCTTGTAAACTTGAAGAAATTCTATTGTCAAATATATTTCTGATAGTAATATATACAATCAGTTATAAAAGATGACGTTATTGCAAAAAATAATGTTTAGTGTCTCAATATATTGTTGGAATATCATGATTAACAGTGTCAATGTAATGACGTAGCTGTTACTGTATTTATCGTCACTGTTCAGTATTACTGTTTCGTTATTAAATTTAGAATGGTGAAACCACTGTTTAGTGTCTCAATATGTTGATGCAATACCATGATTAACAGTGTCAGTATTATGCCGTAGCTGTTACGGTATTTGTCGTCACTGTTCAATATTACTGTTCCAATGTCATATAAAACAATATACAACATAATATATATTATATAGTTACATGGTATTTTAATATGTTACAAATACTTGTGTTACATCACATTTTTGCTTAGGTGGATAAGTTTAGATTTCTCTAAAGCTCTTTATTAAATCTCACAAATCATTTTTAAGAAACTCTATTAAAAATCACTTATTTCTCTTTCAAAATAGTTATTGTTTATATTTCTTTTTCACAAATTTAGTTCTCTAATTTTTTATATTATATCTTTTTAAAAACTCTATTAATAAGTCTAATATTTTGAACAAAGTTTATTATTATTTTTTTAAACTAAGTTTATTATAAAAAATGATAAATAAACTTAACATACTTTAAATTTACTCTCCTCTTGAATGGGGACCCCAAATCTCCTCCCACCCATTGGATTCAAAAGAAATAGCGAAGCCATGGAGGAAGCCATAGTCGTCTCATATGGCCGCTCCACCCTTCAGCGTCTCTCTCCACTCCCTCTATGTCCCTCCTTTCAGGTTTCCTTTCCTTAGCTACTCCCGTACAAGCCGAGATTCTGATGCGCAAACAACAAGGATTGTGAGCCATCCACGGAATCGGACGAATCGATCTCCAACTGGAATGAGCGGCGCCGAACTCTCCAGAGGATCCATCTTCGTCGACAAGCTACAGGACGAGCACCATGAGTACTGGTCCTTCTTTCGATGACCTAAGGAGATTGAGTCCAAGGAGTAGGTCCTCAACTTCTTTTCCATATTCCAGTACGAAATCAACCAAAGGGTGTCAGGTAAGCTGTAGGGTTCTTGATCTAGTGTTTCTCCACACCATATTTGCTCAGTTCTTCCCTCCTCAAGTTGGATGCTTTGAATCGTCCGTCAGATCGCATCGTCCCTACCTTGGCAACTACTTGGCCAAGCCCGCGCCCCAGCCTTGGCCTGGCCCCTGTGGGGATTTGTTTAGGTCTTCCCGCGCACCCCTGCCTTGGTTTATAGATTTACGGTTTCCGGGTTTACAGTTCTTATGTGATGTGTTTTGGACCTCCTATATGATTGCCTGATATGTGGTCTTAGATGTACGAGCATACATTTTGTTGTTTGGATATGAGATTTTGTAGGAACCGATGTTATATATATCAATGTTTGGGCATATGTTATATATATATATATCAATTTTGACAACGATATTTGTTGCGGCTAAAGAAACACAATAACATCTATGATGAAGAATCAGTGCATTTTTGGTCGCACGTGCGCCATGCATCGACCATTACGTTTGGCTGGTAATACAGTCTTCTAGCATTAAAAGAGGTTGACCACAATTACGCGTGAATACCATTGGCAATATGTTGATGCTAAAGGTAAAGACAATTGTTCATTCCAGAAACGGCATACCTTTAGTCGTGCCATATTGTCTGTGTGAATACCTTTAGCATCGGGGCCTACATGCACGAGTCTAAGCAACAACTTGTGGCATTAGCCACCTAGCAACGATTTTACTCTATTTCTATAGGACTAATTTCTTGTAGTGAACTTATTTCAGTCACCTCTGAGTACAGGAGTGTCGTGCTAAGATGATGGTACTTCCTCATAAAAAGCTTAGAATTGGACCCAAAACTATTGAGTGCATTTTCATTGGATATGCTCAAAACAGTAATACTTATCGTTTTCTTGTGAATTATTCAAAAATTTGGATATACACAAGGGTACAATAATTGAATCAAGAAATGCATATTTTTTTGAAGAAGTATTTCTGACCAAGTTTAGGATAAAAGAGTTATTTGAAACGAACATATGGGACTATTATATATATCAATAAATAGTCAAGACATGAAAAATGAACATATGGAGTAGAACCCAAGAAAAGCAAAAGGGTCATGGTAGAAAATTCTTTTGCTATAGATTTTTTTGACATGTATACTTGAAGATGAACCTCAAACCTAAGATGAACCTTTAACCTTCGAACAAGTCATTAACTCTTTCGAAGGACATTTATGTAAACAAGCAATGGATAGTTAAATTGACTTCATTCTTCAAAATCATACTTGGAAGTTAGTGAATGTTTCTCAAGGGTGTAAAGCATTAGTCTACAAGTGTATTTGTAAAATGAAAATAAAAATTAATAGAACAATTGGCAAGTCTTGTACATGTTTCTAGAAGAGAGAAAATCTTGAGTACTTTGACACATATTAGTATGATACTCAAGTAAAGGTATTACAAAATGTGGAAGTGCATCATATGGATGTAAAAAAAACTTTTTTAAATGATTTTTTAGAAGAAAAAATCTACATGGAATAACTTGAGTATTTTTCTGTGGCATGGCCAGAAAAGAAAGACTGTAAATTAGTTAAGTCATTGTAAGGTCTAAAACGTGCACAAAAACAGTGAGATCGGAAATTCAAAAATGTCATGTTAGAAAAGAGATTTAAAATAAATAAATGTGACAATTGTATCTACATGGCATATACAAATTTAGGTTACGTCATTTTGTGTCTTTATGTTGATGACATGATGATTGTTGAAAGTAATTTAGGTTACGTCATTTGGACCGTATAGACACACATATATATATAATTTGTATTATTTTAAATTTTATAAATGTTATTTAAAAAAAATAAACCACATAAATCAATTAGATCATTTTTTATACGAAAATATGTTTTTAATTAATACGAGACTTCATTTTATATCAAAATCGATTAGATCATTTTTTATAAAATAATTTTGAAAAAGAAATAATTATGATGTGCAATATAATTTAATATCATAATATAAAATTATATAAATTACTATGATCGGATACTATCTAATATAATTTATTATTGATTGAAATAGTTTTCGATCAATTTATATTATAATTTTTTTAAGCGTTCTTTTGTAGTTAACTCTATTGAAAGAAGTTAATCTTTCACTCAAACGTGTCACATATATAATAATTCCCTAAAAAATAGGTAATGATCTCCAATGGTCCCGATGATCTTAGTGATGTAAGACTGAAATAAGACCAAAACCGAAAAAAGACCAATAATTCAAGAGCATTGATTTCAGTCCACAAACGGTTTGGTCGCGGTCTTTATGGTCTACTTGCTTACCCCTAATTGCTGGTGTCATTCTTGGAATAACGATTAATAAAACATAAACATGATCATTATAAGTCAATCTCATTGTATTGACAAGAAAATACAAAAATTCAACAAGGATGATAAAAGGAGGTTTGTTGTTTAATTGATCTGAATAAGCATTTCTCATAAAATACAGGTGAAAGTGTCTCTCAAGTAGAGTACTCAAGGATCACTGGAAGTGTTATGTAGAGTATGACATGTACTAGGCCTGATATTGCACATGTTAACGTACTGAATAGATGTACGAATAATCCAAATATCAATATATGGAACATAATCGTAAGATTATGCAAGTCTTGAGATATACTCGTAGTTATGGGTTGCATTATAAAATATGTCCAATTGTTATAGAAGGCTATACTGATACTAATTAGATATTTGTGTCAATAGACTCTAACTCTATGTATGGATTCGTGTTCATCCTAAGAGTTGCAATTGTATCGTGGAAATCCTCAAAACAAAGAGTTACTAGATTCACCATGGAATATGATTTTATAACACTACATAAATTTGTTGAAGAGATTGAATAACTACTCATTTTATCGAGAATATTCTGAGGTGACCAGAACCAGTGCCAACAATTTGCATACATTATGATAGATAATTTGTAATTGGAAGGGTATAAAGTCATATGTATAATGGTACGTCTCGACATATCAGTCGAAAACATAATTCCATTAGACAACTGCTCTTAACTATAATTATCATGATTCACTATGTGCTATCAAATGATAATACTGCAGATATGTTAAACAATAAGGTAAAAAAGAAATGCAAGTTAGTCAATCAACAAGAGAAATGAGACTTAAGCTCATGCAATAAACATTTTTGAAAAGGAAAACCCAACCTAATTGAGCGAAGATCCTATGATCTATGTTCAGAAGAGACAACCTAATCAAAAGAGTGAGTTAGATCACTATGGGGATTTTAACCCCGAGTCTATTCTTATGATAATAAATAGTGATGATAGTGTATGAGGTTAAACAAATACTTTTAATGATTTGTAAATTAAAAAAACTTAGTTATGTGTTGAACTAAGTCTTGAGATAATGAAACACCAATGTAAGTGAGAAGAGTGGTCACTTCGAAAGGAATTGTTAAGGGCAAAATTCTTAGAAATGCTTGCAGAACCAAACAATGTCCATGATCAAAACAAACATGAACGCGAAAACTGAACAATACTAAGAATATACTTATGTTAGTTTTGTCATCATTTACACCAATGACAGACAGTTCAATGACACTGCGTCTACTGACTAGCCAGTAAAGTTGATATAACTGCACAAAGAAAGGTTCAAAGGGTAAAACCTACCTATTCTATGTAGGTGTCAACCATTGAACTCGTACTTCGAGTGTAGAGCTACCTTAGGTAATAATCAATTTTCATTCACGATAGGGGATTGTTGGAAAAAAATAGTTATATTGTGGAAGTTTTGTAAATTTGTACTGTTTCGGTAATTAAACCAAATCTTGCACAAAATTCTAAAGGCTGAATGGAAATTGTACCATCAAGATTCTCACCTAATAAATAAGAGATTTGCCCCTTTCAAATTTAAATGAAAGTGAATCCAAAAATTGTGAATCTCTTTTATAGTTGTGTTTGCTATTCTTTTTTTTTTGGTCAAGTTGTGTTTGCTATTCTCCTCCAACAATCATGTTGACGTTCATCGAAGTCATTCACTTTTCTTTCATGTTGACAGTCGTGTTTGGTCTTTGTTAAAGTGTTGTTTAGTTTGGTCAAGAGAAAATTCATGCTAATTTCTGCCCAACAACATAGTTGTATCTTAGAGATCATCTCGTAAACCCTCAACTACGAACACGTGGGTGCCGGGGTGGGGGCGAAATTGTTGTAAGAAGACTATAAACCTCATGGGTCTCAGTTTAAATTATGATCAATTTTGGTTATCAATTTCAATAATGTGCATAATTTACATAATGATCTTGGATTTTAATTATTGTGTATATTGATCCGCACACTTTAAAAATATTACAATTTAGTCTTTTCCTTTATATTATTAACACTCTAAACATTTCTCATATTCCTTATATGCACGCATAGTTTACTTCTCTTGAATTAAATTCTCTTTTAATACCAACACTCTAAACATTTTCTCTTTCGACTCTCTATTGTTATTAATCATATTTGATTTGTCACTTTTCGTCATCAACTAGTGAGCGAAGATTCATCTATGCTTTAAAAGAAGAGGTTAGATTTTTATGATATGGTGTGTCTGGAACCAGAAAGCATGTTTGGAAGGCACTAATTCATATTCTCAATAGCATTAAATATGTCATTTTAATTAAACATCCGATTGAAATAATAATTCATTAAACACTTCAACTTGAGACAACTTACAAGTTATATCCCTATAATATTATATATAGATATTTGAAGTTGTTGAGCTAACAAAGCAGAGAGAGGAGACACGCCTGTGTCTGTGTGGTGATACATTTGGAGTTGAAAGAGTGGTAATGAAAACTGAATGGAAGACACGTTACAATTATTTAGTAGATATATAAATAGGATAGGTTACATACATACATTTATATATATATATTGCATCGAATTCAGATCTTTATATCGAATCCTTCAAACTGTATAGATGTAACTGACGAGTCGAGTAAAGTACTAAATAATAGTGTCACTGCTAAATCGTGATTTAGCAATAATAGCATAATGTCTACCGGTGAAGAGTTGTTGTAACGACCATTATTTTCGCCACTAAAATATGTTATCTATATCTATATATATTAATATGGTTAAGACGTATATAACGTTGATAAGTAAGTAAAATAATTTTTTTTAATTAATTATGTTGATTAACCTAGATTGTATGTTACAATTAATTATGTGACATCATATTTTTGAACACGTGGATACTTTAAAATTGTTCCAAAGCACCACATTGAACCTTAAAAGCCGTTTTAATTTATCACATTTATTACAAATCAATTAGTCAATATTTTCAATTTTTCTCAAGCTTAGTTTTTTTTTAATTAAAAAAAAATCTATTCATAATTATGGGTTTTTAATATATTTTATTCACAAATCTATATTTGTAGGGTTTAGGGTTGTAATTCAAAATTAATTCATTAGGGTTTATTTAATTTCAATATATTAGAATTTCTAATTAAAAATAGTAAATTACATAAATTTATTTATGAGTATGTATTCAATATAAAGTTTATCATATGAACCAAAATTATAATTATAATTATTGATTTTTTTAAAGATATTTTTTTATATGTTCATACATGGTAGACAACATATATAATAATTACTATAAATAGGTAGAGTAGTTAGTATTATTAAAATATGTATATTCAATTTATTATTCATTAAAAATACATGATAATAATAAGGGTTAAATACCTTAACTTTACGCGTTTTGCAACGAGCTACCCAAACTTTAAAAATTCAAAACGGACTACTTCAACTTGGACGAATGTGCAAATAGCTACCTCTGTCCAATTTACCGTCAACTATTGACATAATTTCGTCGAAAATTCGACGTAAACTGGACAGAGGTAGTTATTTGCACCTTCGTCCAATTTGAGGTAGCCCGTTTTGATATTTTAAAGTTCAGGTAGCTCGTTGCAAAACGTTCAAAGTTCAGGTACCTCCTTGGTATTTAACCCTAATAATAAAGAGCATAAAAACAAAGTTGAAGAGAATACATTAACAACATATTATTAAATTTTTATATAGTTTTTAATATATATATAATAAAATAATTTAAATTCAAACAATTAGAGAACATTTCATAGATTAATGCATAATGAATACTTATATATGTTTTTGTGAGAAAAAATACCAATATATCTATACAAAAATTTAATTAGATCACAAGTTATGTTGAACTTAACTATAAATACTTAATAAGACATTAATTATTGTTTTTAGAAAAAAAAACTCTAAATAATATCTAAAACTTCAAACATAAAAGTAACATGTAAAAATACAAATTATTTTAAACTATCACATAATATCATAATTAATAAATACAAATATTAAAAAAAAATATATAATCGTTTATTTGTTAATATAATATGATATGCAATGCTCAAATATGTATTATATGTGTGTATGTGAAATTTTAATTTCAAAAAATGGCATTTTTAACGCTTTACTAAACTTTTAGTTAAACGTATTTTCTCTCCTAGGTCGTGAGAGAGTTTTCTCGTGTCTTATTTTGTTGACTAAATGGTCCACACAAGACCCAAAAATTTGCTATCAATGGCGATCAACACAATGCGCTACTACTTCTAGCTCATCCACGATATGGCGACATCGGAGAGCAGAGCATAAAGTCCGAGGTGGATTTTCTCTCATCAAAGTCACCACCATAGTCCGCATCGTTATACCCAGTCATCTAGAGATTCTCGGACCTCCGGCAAGCCTTTTTAGTAGCACATGGCATGATGATGCCCTTAATATATCACATGATCCTATTTACTGTCTGCTAATTCTTCAATCTGGGTTCAGCTTGGTACTAACATACCATACCGACTGTGTGACAAGTATCAAGTCGAGTACACACTATTGCGCACATTGTTGGGTGTCGATATTGACAGCCCAATAAGGCCCAGTAACCCTGGAGGGGGTAAACCCGAGATATTCGAACTGGATCAGCTTAAGTACAAGTCAACTTGGCCCACCATAGAGTGGCCCAAGATCGAGCCCAAAGTCGATATCAACGCCAAAGGCTCCCCAGACTGCTCACCATCCTTCACCAGGCCGCGACCTCTCAATGCTCGCCATGGGAGTGCTCGCCCCGAAGAGAGTCTTGCCTGTCTCCTCTGGTCCCACTAACCGTTAATAAGGAAGTGGCCACAATATCCCGCGTATCTCGGTCACATATTCACTAAAGATTAGATATGGTAACTGCAATATCTCGCCGTAACTGCCATATCTTATTATCCGAATCTTCAGCAACACAATATTCACTAAGATATACAGTTGCCTTATACGATTTGATCTCTCCTACCCTATAAATACCTTTGCTTTACATACGTTCCTTACGTTTTGAGAGATACACACACATATACTCATTTAAGCATCAGAGAGGGACCCAGAGACCCCCCTTCTGTTGCGCTCCCCTACCTGCAGGTTCACGGGAGTTGGAGCAGAAGCACCCTTCAGCATTCATCTGGCATTCAATTCACTGCCAGATCAGCAACCAGGATTTCACGATCCAACATTTGACGCCGTCTGTGGGAAACGAGTGATACAACCATGAGAACTCGATCCCCAAACAGCCGTCAGAACCAGACTCGCGAGCAATCCGCGGATAGCTCTGATTCCGCCGCCTCTTCACCACTTCAACAAGAACCTGCCAGCCAGGCAGGAGCCAATACCGCCCCCCTGCGTGCGTCCAGAGAACATGTCGGTAACTCCAGACCGACTCCGGCTACCAACCACATCGAGACTCCAGCTCCTCAGACCGTCCACATCGCCGGGGAAAACATCCAGTTAACCCCGGAGATGATATCATTGCTGGAGGCCATCCTAGGACAGGCCCGCCGTCAAGCCCCTGCTCCTCAAGGAAATACTCGCCCTGCTGCCACAGGGCCCTTACCGTCTGATACCGCGAATCCTGGCGCCACAGCACCCCAGGAAGAGCAGGAGATGACGTCTGGACAGCAGTCTCTGCCCCCGGCATATACCGATCAACCGACAGCTACGTACTCGGCCAATCCTTCTGGTCCTCCTCCATCCGGGACCTCGCCAAAGTACTGCACTGTGGACCAGATGGACGATCTCCTCAACAAACGGCTCCAAGAAAGACGACTGACAGTCGTAGCTCCCTTCAAGGAGCAGTCTGCTCACCCCTTTTCCGACGAGCTCGTCGCCATCAATATCCCTAAAGACGTAGTCGCTCGGTCCATACCGGAATACAGTGGTGGAGGAGATCCCACCATACACGTCAACAAGCACGAGGCTTCTCTCCTGGGTAAGTCAAATGATCCCAATCACCTGGCTTTGTTATTTCCCTCCACTCTTTCGGGTCCGGCTTCGTCCTGGTTCTTCGGCCTCCCTGCAGGGTCTATTGGAACTTGGGCGGAATTAAGGAGCAAGTTCCTGGAGAGGTATATGGGTGAGCGCCAGCTGATGAAAAGCGTGGTCGCCCTGGATGCTGTTAAGCAACAGCCTGGAGAGTCGCTGACCAATTTTTACGGGCGTTTCCATCAGAACGTCACGGAGATAGATCACCGAATCTCATATGGGGAGATCATTCGAGCATTTTACAGAAGTCTGGATGTGGCCAACAAGGCCTCAAGGAAGCTGCGAAACAGCTACCACGTGAAGGAGATTGAAACGTTGGAGGAGATGGCGTCCAGAGCAAAGGGTTTCATAGACCTATAAAGGGCGAACATTGAGGCTAACTTCCTGACGACCTCGCTAAGGGTGGTTCCTGAGCCCCGACGCGATGGTAAGAAGGAAGTGAAGAAGGAGAAAAAGGGAAGAGACAGCAGGCCACGAACCGAGCCTAATCCAGCACCTCGAAATCCAGAGGTCCCTGAGTACTTTACGCCTTTAAATAGGCAGATCTCAACGGTACTAGTCGAGATGGAGAGGAGATCCTTGGCGAGGCCACCAATGCCTTGTCGGGGTGGTCAGCCTATGGGGAAAGACGTCGAGAGCTATTGTAGATATCATAAGTGCAAGGGCCACAAGACGGATGACTTCCGCATTCTGAAGCGGGATATAGAGAAGCTGATTCAAGGGGGGACGTTGAAGGAATTTGTGGCAGGCCGAGACAGAAGTCGAACGCCCCCCAGAAGACATCGTTCGCTACCACCTGCTGAGCAAACTGATCCATCTTCCAGTAAGAGGAGAGTAAATTTGATTGCGGGAGGATTCAGTGCTGGAGGCGAGGGGTCACACGCCAGGGAGGTCTACGCCACTCAGATCTCCACAGCAGTTCAGTTGGGAAAGCGACCCCGACCTGGAGAGGACATTTTCATCTCATTCTCCGAAAATGATTTGGCACATGTCACAACCCCCCATAACGACACTTTGGTTATCACGGCTGATATAGACGGCTGTGACGTTGCGAGGATTCTGATCGACGGAGGCAGCTCGACAGACATCCTATTCCTGGACGCCTTCGAGAGGATGGGCAAGTCCAAGCGTGACCTGAAGAGGGCCGACTTTCCGCTGTTTGGGTATGCGGGAAGAACAACTTATCCACTGGGGGCCATAACCATGCCCGTGATTCTGGGCGAGGGATGGAAGAGCATCAAGGTACCGGTCACTTTCCTGGTGGTCGACTCACCTACCTCCTACAATGCCATCCTGGGGAGGACCACGATCAATCCCAATAAGATTGTGGCCTCCACAGTCCACCAGAAGATGAAGTTCCCCACTCCCAATGGGATCGGAGAAGTGCTCGGCGACCAGCCTTCCTCGCGGCAATGTTATGTGAACTGTCTGCGCAGGAAGAACCAAAGGGAGGCTCTCGCCATCGAGACAGAGGCCGAATCTCGCGAGGATTTGGCTCGGCCAGCGCCCGTGGAGGAGTTAGAAGAAGTCGAGGTCGATGGCCCAAACAAGAAGGTTCGCATTGGGACCACCTTGAAAGAAGATCAGAAGGAGGCCTTGACCGCCCTCCTTAGAGAATTTAAAGAGCTCTTCGCCTGGCAGCCGAGCGACATGCCGGGTGTTGGATCGTAAAACCCTAGATGCTGATCTGGCAGTGTAATAAATGCCAGACAAGGATGGAAAGACGCTTCTGCTCCAACTCCGGTGAACCTGCAGGTAGGGGAGCGCAACAGAGGGGGTGTCTCTGGGTCCCTCTCCGATACTTAAATGAGTATGTGTGTGTGTAAAACTCAAAACGTAAAGAACGTATGTAAAGCAAGGGTATTTATAGGATAAGAGAGATAGAACCGTATAAGGCAGATGAATATCTTAGTGTATATCGTGTTGCTGAAGATTCGGATCGTGGGATATGGCAGTTACTGCGAGATATTGCAGTTACCAAATCTAATCTTTAGTGAATATGTGACCGAGATACGCGGGATATCATGACCACTTACTTATTAACGGTTTTGTGGGACCAGAGGAGAGAGGCAAGGCTCTCTTCGGGGCGAGCACTCTCATGGCGAGCAGTGAGAGGTCGCGGCTTTACTGAAGAATGGCGAGCACTCAGGGCGTTCTCAGAGACTTTGGGCTCGGTTCTGGGCCATTCTATGGAGGGACGAGTTTATCTTGTACTTGGGCCGATCCGGTTCGAATGTCATGGGTTTACCCCCTCTATAGTTATTGGGCCTTTGATGAATTTTCCTTACTGGGCTGTCACTATCGATACCCAACATTTGCCCCCGAAGCTTGATTGAAGTTTCTTCAGTCGAGCTTTATTTCCTGGTAGGGTTTTAGATAGTGACGTCTCATATTCGGTTTTCTTCATTTATTGTAATGGTTCATGACCTTTGAGGCATTTTGAGCTCGTTTGGCGAGAAGTTTTTTCTTCGTTCAAAGCTGAAAAGATATCCTTCCTTTTATTCCCCTTTGGCGATCACTCGAGGTAATCTAGGTTTATGAAAGTCTATCTTTCTTAGTTAGGCGATCACTTACTGCCCGAGGTATTTCTGATAACGCCTATTAGTGCGCTGGCGACCCCCTTGTCTCCTTAGTGGACTTTTAGCATTTAATAACTGCACAGTTGTCCAGAAATCGAACGGTCACTTGAGGCACGCCTGACATTTACTTTTCCGTAAACCTAGGGTAGTCTGACAGCTGTCTGTACCAGCCAACCGTTTGTCTCCCCAAGGTGTCTCTTGGAATTCTGACATTGCTTCGGTTTTTTCCAAAAAGGTGCAATTATTCTCCTGTGTCGCTTCGATTCGCCCGTGGCGGTTACTCCTTTTTGGGCCTATATAAGAGACATCAGTTTCTCTGTTTTGTTATTTACGTTTGTTAACTCCTTCAAATTTCCAGAGCTTCTTTGCGAACCTTCTCTTTTCCTTTTCAATCCTCTTCGATCTTCTTCAAACTATTTCTCTTCATTGCTTCCATGGCCACCCGAAGTCCGAGAGTCAAGCACACAGCCGTCAAGGGGTCTAAGAATGCCAACGCCCCCAGAGTACCAATGCCCCCTTGACCATTAGGGATGGTGCCGTGCCCCCTTCAACGGGGGGACAGCCTGAAGTGGGGAGATCCGCAGCTGTCCCAGTGGTGGTGGATGAGCCTGAGCTCCAGACGCCCATCTTTTCTCCAAAAGGTAAACCTCTGTCCTTTCGGTGTTCTGTTTTGGTAATATCCCATGCTGTTCCTTGTTTTTTATGTTTGTCATTGCTATATTTGAATTTATTTGAGTAGACGTCAAGCCTAATGAATTGAAGCCGGCTTACTTTAAGACCATGGTGGCACTTGGTGGCCTCAGTGCGGAGGATGCTCCTAGGTATCCTGGCTTAGGTCTGCATTTTCCTCACGACGGAGAGGTTTACATTTATGCGGCCTAGATCGATGCTGGGTTGCGTTTTCCTTTCTGTGAGGATTTGCAGGCATTGTGCCAGTTTTACGGGATTCACCCCACGCAGCTCGTTCCTAATGCCCTCAGGATGTGGGTCGGTTTCAAGTTCTTGTGCATACTCCAGGAATGGGCATATTCACTGGCCTTGTTCCGGTGTTTCTTCCGACTGGCAGCAGGGGCGAACCACCTCCACCACTTCCAACCACGCTGGCCGAAGTTTTTAGAGTGGGGAGGCCCTCAAGGATGGATTTGGAACGTCCATGTTCGTTTGGTTGACGATTTCCGGGCCACTAACTCCAACTACAAGAAGTTTTACTTCTTGTACAAGGGGAGTGTACCCTGGAAATTGTTTACTCCGGACAAGGATTTTCCTCCTTCCTTCGAAAAATTGTAAGGGGGTGACCGGAACGCCATCGACGACCTGTATCGGCTGCATCGGTCGTCCCAGTTCAAGTCCATTCGCTCAGTGGCGGAGACTACTGATAATGCTCTTGAGATGGCAGACATTCATCAAGCCACGCCAATCTTTGATGATTGGGTAATTTTCTAATCCTTATCTTGTTTTATCATTTGTAGGCAAGGTCGTAAGCAAGAGCCGAAAACTGATAGGTCTCTTTGATGACCAGGGATCAGCGGGATTGTCCTCCGACCACGCGCTGCTGAGCTCTCCTCCTCCCCCCTCTAGGCGTTCATCCAAGAGGAAGTCCGAGGAGGTGCTTCCTTCGGCCACTACTGGCCCTCGTCAACCCGGTATATCACCTCCCCTTTTGTGGATTTAATGTTTTCACACTCTGCAGTTTTTAGGTTTCTGACATCTTGTCTTCCTATTTTGCAGAGAAGTCCTCGGCTGACGCGGCTCGGGACCCTCCTCCTCCTTCTAAGAAGGTCAGGAGTGAGGAGCACCCTGAGCTCGACTAGCATCCTCCTCCTCCCCCTCCTAAGGGTCCTTCTGCCAGCAAGGGGAAGGGTCTGGACGCGGCGTCCCCTTCTCCCTCTCCTCAGGGCCCTTCCGCCACTAAGGAGAAGGCATTGTCCTTGGCGCCTCCCGCTCCTTCGGTGTCCACGGTTCCTCCTAAGGAGTCTGGGACCCAGAAGAAGGGGCCTGCTGCTTCCAGCTCTTCGAGGGCTCCCGCCGAGGAGTACTGCTCCATGGCGAGCTTATTCCAGCCTTTTAAGGTTGTGGACTCTCGGGGGCCTTGGGTCCCTTGTGGGGATCTCGCCAAGAAGGGTTAACCCGCCCAGAAGAGCTTCCGGGGTAGCCCTGATATGTGCATGCGGCTCCTTGATGGGATAATTCCTCCCAAGCACCGCTCGATTGTCCCTACGGAGCTTCCTCAGATCGAGGGGTTCTTGCGGACCCACTTCGAACGAGTTTCCCTGGTATGATCTGGCCTTCTTTCCGTTATTTCTTCCTTGTCCTTCCTTTTTATTTGGATGACCTGACATTTTTCCTTGTGTTTTTGTTATCAGCTCGTTCGGGAAGAGGTGATCCTTGGTCGCGTCTTCGGCGAGCTCGCCGACAAGCACTCTGATCTGCTTGTCGAGCTGGAGCAATACCGAAGCACGGGGGTCACCCCCGGGCAGTTGGAGGCCATCAAGAAGACCGCTGACGTGGCGATCATCTTGGTGGACGACGCCCGGGAGGAGTACTTCAGGAAGGAGCAACGCCTCCTTGCTGATGTCAAGAAGAGGGAGGCTGATGCTGCAGCCTTCCTTCAAGAAGCTGAGGCCCTTCATCGGTGCCTTGATGAAGGGGAGGCAGTCTGTGCTCGCCTGGAGGCCGAGTTGAAGGAGGCTCGTGCTCAGGTGGTCGAGTCGGACGTTCTTAGGGTCGCCGTGGAGGCCCAGAGGGATGCTGCTGAAGCCAGGGGATCGCCCTGGAGGAGGAGAAAAACCGTCTGGTTGATCAGCTGAAGGCGGTTCCTTCACCCCAAGCCGTGGTCGAGGAGTTCAAGGCCTCCGAGGACTTTGAGGACCAGGCCTTGAAGGTGATGAAGTCGACGATTGCCGATTTTCTCCAAGACCTGGTGGAGGAGGTCCAGGCGGTCGACCCCAACTTTCCCCTTGGGGAAGTTGCATCCTTAAAGAGCTTCTTGCGGAGTCGCCCTTCTCGGCCCGCTGTTGCTGAAGAGGCTGCTCCTGAAGGCGAGCCCAGTACTCCTGCCCCCGAAGGCGAGCAGAGCACCCTTGCCCCCGAGGATCCCAAAGCTTCAAGCCTCCAACTCCTTGGCGACCGTATTTTTTATCTTTTTTAGATAGCTGTTTTTGTAATTTTTGTTTCGGTTTGTAATTATTTATTTAAGACTTGGTTTCTTTACATGCCTTTATATTCTTGAGCCTTTAATCGAATTTCGAACATATTTGGCTATCCAATATCTTAATCATAATTACTCTTGACTTTTCTTGCTGTATAATGGCTTCGACTCTTAAAGTCTCAAACCGAGCATAAGTCCATACGAAATTTTCTCAGGATAATATTCTGATACTTAAAAGCATAAACTTCTAAGTTCAAAGAGATATCACCTACCTTGAAGTTTACACCTTCGAGGTATTTGCATAATAGCAGGGAATTTGTGGATTTTAAGGCTTCGTCATCGATAGTGATCGCCTAAAATTTCTTTGGCCTGACTTTGGCGTCAGGGCTTTTATTTTGCCTAACCTTTTCCTAGGTCTTTTGGCCTGACTTTGGCGTCAGGGCTTTTGTTTTGCCTAACGTTTTGCTAGGTCTTTTGGCCTGACTTTGGCGTCAGGGCTTTTGGCCTAGCCTTGTTACTAGGGCTTTTGGCCTGACTTTGGCGTCAGGGCTTTTGGCCTAGCCTTGTTACTAGGGCTTTTGGCCTGACTTTGGCATCAGGGCTTTTGGCCTAGCCTTGTTACTAGGGCTTTTGGCCTGACTTTGGCGTCAGGGCTTTTGGCCTAGCCTTGTTACTAGGGCTTTTGGCCTATCTTTGGCGATAGGGCTTTTGGCCTAACTTTGTTGTTAGGGCTTTTGGCCTATCTTTGGCGATAGGGCTTTTGGCCTAACTTTGTTGTTAGGGCTTTTGGCCTATCTTTGGCGATAGGGCTTTTGGCCTAACTTTGTTGTTAGGGTTTTTGGCCTATCTTTGGCGATAGGGCTTTTGCCTTCGACTTGCTTCGTGTGGACACGCTTTATGAAGGAATGACTTTCTTTTATTGACATAACAGTTTGATTACACGTTATGTATAAAATCTTCTTAAATGCTCAGAATTAAATGGACGGGGTAACCTCTCGCCTTCGGTGGTTTCCAAATAGTAGGATCCTGGTGCGGCGATCTCTACTACCTTGTACGGTCCTTCCCATTTGGCTGAAAGTTTATTTTTACTGTCCAGCCTTGTTAATTCATTCCTTCTCATAACCATCTCCCCCACGAAAAATTGGCGAGCGCTGACTTTTCTGTTGAAGTACCGAGCGGTCGATGGACCTGTATCTTTTCCGAGAGCCTTCTCTTCTATTCTGCTAAGTCGAGGTCAGTTCTGCGCTCGATCTCATTTGCCTCCGCGTTAAAGTGTAAGACTCTGTGGGTAGGCACTGCTATTTCGGCTGGTGCTACTGCTTCTGATCCGTACGCTAAACTGAAAGGCGTTTCTCCTGTGGCCGCCTTAGGCGTTGTTCTGATTGCCCATAATACATTTTCTAGTTCATCTGCCCAGTTCCCTTTGAATGCTCGAACCCTTTTCTTGAGTCCTGCTAAGACAACCTTGTTGGCTGCTTCAGCTTGCCCATTCGTTTGAGGATGATGTACTGAGCTGAAACGATGGTCGACATAATATTCTTCACAGAGACATTTCAGCTCCTTTCCAACAAATTGCGGACCATTATCACTGATGAGTATCTTAGGAATGCCAAACCTGGAGAATATGTTGACCTGTAGGAACTTGATGACCTGGAATTCTGTTGTCGAAGCTAGAGCTTTCGCCTCTACCCACTTAGTGAAGTAGTCGATTGCCACTATAATGTGAGTACGCTGACCAGTGCTCTTAGGAAAAGGACCCAGAATATCGATTCCCCATTGAGCGAAAGGCCAGGCACCCGCCATTGGGGATAATAATGTTGATGGTCGACTCGATCGTGGTGCAAACTGCTGGCAAATCTCACACTTCTGTGTTAACTCGGCTGCATCTTTTCCCAAGGTCGGCCAGTAATATCCCAATATGAAGATTTTCCTGGTCAGTGATCGAGCACCTTCATAACATGCTGCCGCCCCTTCGTGAGCTTCTCGAAGAACCTTTTCTGTTTCAGGATGAGCAACACACCTCAAGTAAGGAGTCGAGTAGCCTCTTCTGTAGAGTTCTCTGTGGATGATTAGATAACTGGCTGCGAGTCTTCTAATCCTTGTGGATTCGCCTTCGTCTTCTGGGAGGATTCCTTCTTTTAAATAATTCTGGAACGGGGTCATCCACGTGACTTGTCCTTGAATGTTGAAGACCTCTGCTCTGCTTTCCAGGACTGAACATAGGGCTTTTTCCAGAAATTGCACATCCTGGATTGTCGTCCCCCCAAATGCCAGTTTACTCAAAGAATCTGCCATCTGGTTTTCTTGGCGAGGAATAGACTCAATCGCGAAATTTGGGATTTCCGCGACCAGCTTTTTGGCAATGCTAAGATATTTCTTCATCTTTTCTCCCCTTGCCTTGTAGGCGCCATTAACCTGATTGACAATAAGCTCTGAGTCACTTTTTACCTTAAGCACAGTTATACCCATTCCTTTTGCTAGTCTGAGTCCAGTGATAAGAGCCTCATATTCTGCTTCATTATTGGTCGCTGGGAATGTCAAGGCGATCGCGTACTTCAGAGGCTCGCCCTCAGGAGGAATAAGAATTAAACCTGCCCCAAGCCTTCTTTTGATGAAGACCCGTCCGTATAGAGTTCCCAGATTTGATTGTCGTCTGCTGACTGACTTGGCCTGTTTTCTGCTTCTGTTTGACCGTTACTCGTGCTTTCCACTATAAAATCAGCTAGTGCTTGACCTTTGATGGCCGTTTTTGGCGCAAATTTGATCTTGAACTCGCTGAGCTCGATCGCCCACTTGACCATTCTTCATGAAGAATCCGGCTTCATCAGGAAGTTTTTGAGAGGTTGATTGGTGAGGACCGTGATGTCGTGCGCATGAAAGTAAGGTCTCAGCTTCCGAGCAGCAATAACTAAGGCATAGAGATACTTCTCAATCTGGACATATTTTATTTCAGCTGAGTTGAACATTTTGCTAATGAAATACACTGGACACTGAACATTATTTTCCTCCCTTATTAAGACAGCACTGGCTGCCTCATCGCTAATGCCTAAATAAAGGAAAAGCTGCTCGCCTGGAACGGGTTTTGCCAGAGCTGGGAGTGTTTGGATATGTCTCTTCAAGGACTGGAACGCTTCCTCGCAGTCTGGCGTCCACTCGAACTTGCGGTTGGCCCTCAGAGTTTTGAAAAATGGGAGGGACCTGTCGCTCGCTTTTGAGAGGAAGCGGTTGAGAGCAGCTAGGCGTCCATTCAGGCATTGGACTTCCTTATGGCAGGTTGGCGACTTCATCTCTTCTATGGCCTTTAGCTTTTCCGGGTTTACTTCGATTCCCCTTTCGCTGACCATGAAACCCAGAAATTTACCGGACCTGAGCCCAAAGGCGCACTTGGCAGGGTTCAGGCGAACACTGTGTCTTCTCATGCATTCAAAAGTTTCGCGGAGGTCCGTTGTGTGAGGATTGCCCTTGATGGTTTTGACGAGCATATCATCCACGTAGGCCTCCATATTCCTCCCCAGCATGTCCTGGAACAGTCGGTTCACCATCCGCTGATAAGTTGCCCCGACATTAATGAGGCCAAAGGGCATCACCTTGTAGCACAGAATGTCCCCATCAGCATAAAAAGCGGTGTGAGCCTCATCGTCTGGATGCATTTTGATCTGGTTGTAGCCTGAGTAGGCGTCCATGAAGCTCAACATCTCATGACCCGAGGTAGCATCGACCAGCTGATCAATCCTCGGAAGGGGGTATGAATCCTTGGGGTAAGCCTTGTTTAAGTCGCGGAAGTCGACGCACATCCTCCACTTGCCGTTTGATTTTAACCAAAACTGGGTTGGCGACCCAGCTCTGGAATCTCACCTCTCTGACGAAGTCAGCTTCAATCAACCTGCCGACTTCCTGCCTGATCGCCAAACGCTTGTCTGTCCCGAATGATCTTCTCTTTTGGGCGATTGGCTTGATGGAATGGTCTATTATGAGCTCGTGAGAGATGATATCTGTGCTGATTCCTGGCATGTCGCTCAGCTGCCAGGCGAAGAGCTCTTTAAATTCTTTGAGGAGGGAGGTCATGGCCTCCTTCTGATCCTCCTTCAAGGTGGTTCTAATGCGCACCTTCTTGTCCGGACCATCTATTTCAACCTCTTCCAACTCTTCCATAGGTGCTGGACGAGCCAAGTCCTCGCGGGGGTCGGCCTCTGTTTCAATGGCGAGCGCCTCCCTTTGGTTCTTCCTGCGCAAACAGTTCACATAGCATTGCCGCGAGGAAGAAAGATCTCCGAGCACTTCTCCAATACCGTTAGGAGTGGGTAACTTCATCTTCTGGTGGACAGTGGAGGCCACAATCTTGTTTGGGTTGATCGTGGTCCTCCCTATGATGGCGTTGTAAGATGTAGGTGAATCGACCACCAGGAAAGTGACTGATACCTTGATGCTCTTCCATCCCTCGCCAAAAATCACTGGCATGGTTATAGCCCCTAGTGGATAAGTTGTTCTTCCCGCAAACCCGATCAGCGAAAAGTCGACCTTCTTCAGGTCACGTTTGGACTTGCCCATCTTCTCAAAAGCGTCCAGAAATAGGATGTCTGTCGAGCTGCCTCCGTCGACCAGAATCCTTGCAACATCACAGCCGTCAATATCTGCTGTGATGACCAGAGCATCGTTGTGGGGGGTGGTGACATGTGCCAAATCATCTTCGGAGAATGACATGACAATGTTCTCTTTAGGTCGGGGCCGCTTCCCCAACTGAACTGCTGTGGAGATCTGAGTGGCATAGACCTCCCTTGCGCTTGACCTTTCGCTGCCTGCACCGAATCCTCCCGCAATCAGATTTACTCTCATCTTGCTTCCAGATGGCTCAGTTTGTTCTGCAGGGGCTGGCGAACGATGTCTCCTGGGGGGCGTTCGACTTTTGTCTCGTCCTGCCACAAATTCCTTCAACATTCCCCCCTGAATTAGCCTCTCTATGTCCCGCTTCAAAATGCGGCAGTCATCTGTCTTGTGGCCCTTGCACTTGTGGTATCTGCAATAGCTCTCAACATCCTTTCCCATGGGCTGCCCACCTCGACGAGGCATCGGCGGCTTCGCCAAGGATCTCCTCTCCATCTCGACTAGTACCGCTGAGATCTACCTATTTAAAGGCGTGAAGTACTCAGGGACCTCTAGATGGCGAGGCCCTGGATTAGACTCGGCGCAGGGCCTGCTGTCCTTTCCCTTCTTCTCCTTCTTCACCTCTTTCTTACCATCGCGTTGGAGTTCATAGACCACCCTTAGCGAGGTCGTCAGGAAGTCTGCCTCTGTATTCGCTCTCTCAAGGTCTATGAAACCTTTTGCTCTGGACGCCAACTCCTCCAACGTTTCGATCTCCTTCACATGATAATTGTTTCGCATCTTCCTCGAGGCCTTGTTGGCCACATCCAGACCCCTGTAAAATGCTCGAATGATCTCCCCATCCGAGATTCGGCGATCTATCTCCGTGACGTTCTGATGAAAACGCCCGTAGAAGTTGGATAGCGACTCTCCAGGCTGCTGTTTGACCGAGTCAAGGGCGACCACGCTCTTCAGCAACTGGCGTTCGCCCATATATCTCTAGGAACCTGCTTCTTAACTCTGCCCAAGTTCTGATTGATCCTGCAGGGAGGCCGAAGAACCATGACGAAGCCGAACCCGAAAGAGTAGAGGGAAATAACAAAGCCAAGTGATTGGGATCATTTGACTTACCCAGAAGAGAGGCCTCATGCTTGTTGACATGTACGGTGGGATCTCCTCCACCGCTATACTTAGGTATGGCCCGAGCAACTACATCCTTTGGGATTTTGATGGCGACGAGCCCGTCGGTAAAAGGATGAGCAAACTGCTCCTTGAAGGGAGCTACGACTGTCAGCTTTCTTTCCTAGAGCCTTTTGTTGAGGAGGTCATCCATCTGATCCACAGTGCAGTACATAGGCGAGGTTCCGGGTGGAGGAGGACCAGAAGGATTGGCAATGTATGCGGCTGCTGGCTCCTGGGTGTATGCCGGAGGTAGGGACTGCTGACCTGACGTCATCTCCTGATCCTCCGGAGGCGCAGGGGGACCAGGATTTGCCGCTTCCGACGGTGAGGGCCCTGTGGTAGCAGGGCGGTGGTTTTCCTTAGGAGCGGAGGGATTGTTTTCTTGAGGAGCAGGGGCTTGGCGGCGCGCCTGTCCTAGGATGGCTTCCAGCAGGGAGACCATCTCAGGGGTTAAATTGATGTCTTGCCCATCAATGTGGACTGTCTGCGGGGCCGGGGCTCCGTTTTGATTAGCAGCGGGGGTCGGTCTTGAAACACCGCCATGCTCTCGAGTTGTTCGCAGGTTCCTGTTGAAGCGGTGAAGCGACGGCGGAATAAGAGCTATCTAAGGATCGCTTCCTAGTCTGGTTCCGACGGTTGCTTTGGGATCGAGTTCTCATGGCTGAATTGCTCGTTTCCCACAGACGGCGCCAAATGTTGGATCGTAAAACCCTAGATGCTGATCTGGCAGTGTTATAAATGCCAGACAAGGATGGAAAGACGCTTTTGCTCCAACTCCGGTGAACCTGCAGGTAGAGGAGCGCAACAGAGGGGGTGTCTCTGGGTCCCTCTCCGATGCTTAAATGAGTTTGTGTGTGTGTAAAACTCAAAACGTAAAGAACGTATGTAAAGCAAGGGTATTTATAGGGTGAGAGAGATAGAACCATATAAGGCAGATGAATATCTTAGTGTATATTGTGTTGCTGAAGATTCGGATCGTGGGATATGGCAGTTACTGCGAGATATTGCAGTTACCAAATCTAATCTTTAGTGAATATGTGACCGAGATACACGGGATATCATGGCCACTTCCTTATTAACGGTTTTGTGGGACTAGAGGAGAGAGGCAATGCTCTCTTCGGGGCGAGCAGTCTCATGGCGAGCAATGAGAGGTCGCAGCTTTAGTGAAGAATGGAGAGCACTCAGGGCGTTCTCAGAGACCTTGGGCTCAGTTCTGGGCCATTCTATGGAGGGCCGAGTTTAACTTGTACTTGGGCCGATCCGGTTCGAATGTCATGGGTTTACCCCCTTTATAGTTATTGGGCCTTCGATGCCTTTTCCTTACTGGGCTGTCACTATCGATACCCAACACCGGGTATTAGCACATACATCATCTTGCACGAGCTTAGGATAGACCCTTCTGTCAAGCCGATCGCCCAAAAGAGGAGATCGTTCGGAAGATACAAACGCTTGGCGATCAGGCAGGAGGTTGGTGGACTGATTGAGGCTGACTTCTTTAGAGAGGTGAGATTCCAGAGCTGGGTCGCCAACCCAGTTTTGGTCAGAAAATCAAATGGCAAGTGGAGGATGTGCGTAGACTTCCGCGACTTAAACAAGGCTTGCCCTAAGGATTCATGTCCTCTTCCCAGGATTGATCAGCTGGTCGATGCTACATCTCGTCACGAGATTCTGAGCTTCATGGACGCCTATACAGGCTACAACCAGATCAGAATGCATCCAGACGATGAGGCTCACACCGCTTTCTATGCCGACGGGGACATTCTGTGCTACAAGGTGATGCCTTTCGGTCTCATCAATGCAGGGGCTACTTATCAGAGGATGGTGAACCGCTTATTTCAGGACATGCTGGGAAGGAACATGGAGGATTTTGTGGACGATATGCTCGTCAAAACCATCAAGGGCAATCCGCACACGACAGAACTTCGTGAAGCTTTTGAATGCATGAGGAGACACAGCGTTCACCTGAACCCTGCAAAGTACACCTTCAGAGTCAAGTCGGGCAAATTCCTGGAATTCATGGTCAGCGAGAGGGGCATCGAAGCAAACCACGAAAAACTGAAGGCCATAGAAGAGATGAAGTCGCCCACCTGCCACAAGGAAGTTCAATGCCTAAATGGTCGCCTGGCTGCTCTTAACTGTTTCTTCTCCAAGGCGAGCGATAGGTCCCTCCCGTTCTTCAAAACTCTAAGGGCCAACCGCAAGTTCGAGTGGAGGCCAGATTGTGAGGAGGCATTCCAGTCCTTAAAGCGACATATCCAGACACTCCCGGCTCTGGCAAAGCCCATTCCTGTCGAGTAGTGTTGGGTATCGATAGTGACAGCCCAGTAAGAAAAGGCCTCGAAGGCCCAATAACTATAGAGGGGGTAAACCCATGACATCCGAACAGGATCGGCCCGAGTACAAGCCAAACTTGGCCCACCATCGAGTAATCCAGAATCGAGCCCAAAGTCTATAGGGACGCCAAAGGCTCTCGGACTGCTCGTCATTCTCTACCAGGTCGCGACCTTCCACTGCTCGACATGGGAGTGCTCGCCCCGAAGAGAGCCTTGCCTCTCTCCTCTGGTCCCACAAAACCGTTAATAAGGAAGTGGCCACGATATCCCGCATATCTCGGTCGCATATTCACTAAGGATTAGATTTGGCAACTGCAATATCTCGCAGTAACTGACGATCCGAATCTTCGGCAATACAATATACACTAAGATATTCAGCTGCCATATACGGTTCTATCTCTCTTACCCTATAAATACCCTTGCTTTACATACGTTCTTTACGTTTGGAGTTTTATACACACACATACTCATTTAAGCATCGGAGAGGGACCCAGAGGCACCCCCTCTGTTGTGCTCCCCTACTTGCAGGTTCACCGGAGTCGGAGCTGAAGCGTCATCCCAACCTTGTCTGGCATTCAATTCACTGCCAGATCAGCATTCAGGATTTCACGATCCAACATTTGGCGCCGTCTGTGGGAAACGAGCAATTTAGCCATGAGAAGTCGATCCCAAAGCAACCGTCGGAATCAGTCTAGGGAGCGATCCTCAGATAGCTCTGATTCCGCCGCCGCTTCACCGCTCCAACAATAACCTGCCAGCCGAGCAGGAGTTAATGCTGTTCCTCTGCGGACAGCTCGAGAACATGTCGGTGATTCAAGACCGACCCCAGCTGCTGATCAAACCGGAGCCCCTGCACCGCAGACAGTCCACATTGCGGGGCAGGATATTAATTTAACCCTCGAGATGGTCTCCTTGCTGGAAGCCATCCTAGGACAGGCGCGCCGCCAAGGCCCTGCTCCTCAGGAAAACAATCCCTCTGCTCCTAAGGAAACCCACCGCCCTGCTGCCACAGGGCCTTCACCTTCAGAAGCGGCTAATCCTAGTCCTGCTGCGCCTCAGGAGGATCAGGAGATGACGTCAGGTCAGCAGTCCCTACCTCCAGCACATACCAAGGAGCTAGCAGACGCATATACTGCCAATCCTTCCGGTCCGCCTCCACCCGGAGCCTCTCCCATGTACTGCACTGTGGATCAGATGGATGACCTCCTCAACAAAAGGCTCCAGGAAAGACAGTTGACAGTCATAGCTCCCTTCAAGGAGCAGTCCTCTCATCCTTTCAACGACGCGCTCCTCGCTATCAAAATCCCGAAGGATGTGGTTGCTCGGGCCATACCTGAGTATAGCGGTGGAGGAGATCCCACCGTACATGTCAACAAGCATGAGGCCTCCCTTCTGGGTAAGTCAAACGATCCCAATCATTTGGCTTTGCTATTTCCATCTACTCTTTCGGGTTCGGCTTCGTCCTGGTTCTTCGGCCTCCCTGCAAGATCAATCGGAACTTGGGCAGAGTTGAGAAGCAAGTTCCTGGAGAGATATATGGGCGAGCGCCAGTTGCTGAAGAGCGTGGTCGCCCTTGACTCGGTCAAACAGCAGCCTGGAGAATCGCTGTCCAACTTCTACGGGCGATTTCATCAAAACGTCACAGAATTAGATCGCCGAATCTCGGATGGGGAGATCATTCGAGCATTCTACAGAGGTCTGGATGTGACCAACAAGGCCTCGCGAAAGCTGCGAAACAGCTACCATGTGAAGGAGATAGAGACATTGGAGGAGTTGGCGTCCAGGGCAAAAGGTTTCATAGACCTTTAACGCGCAAACATCGAGGCTAACCTCCTGACGACCTCGCTAAGGATAACCCATGAACCCCGACGCGATGGTAAGAAGAAGTTAAAGAAGGAGAATAAGGGAAAAGAAAGTAAGCCCCGAGTCGAGTCTCTTCCAGCGCCTCGCCATCCATAGGTCCCTGAGTACTTCACGCCTTTAAATAGGCAGATCTCAGCGGTACTAGTCGAGATGGAGAGGAGATCCTTGGCGAGGCCACCGATGCCTCGCCGAGGTGGGTTACCCATGGGCAAGGATGTCGAGAGCTATTGCAGATGCCATAAGTGCAAGGGCCATAAGACAGACGATTGCAAGATTCTGAAGTGAGATATAGAGAGGCTGATTCAGGGGGGAATGTTGAAGGAATTTGTGGCAGGGCGAGACCGAAGTCGAACGCCCCCCAGGAGACATCGTTCACCAGCCCCTGCAGATCAAGCTGAGCCTTCTGGAAGCAAGAGGAGAGTGAATCTGATTGCGGGAGGATTCGGCGCAGGCGGCGAGAGGTCAAACGCCAGAGAGGTCTACGCCACTCAGATCTCTACGGCAGTTCAGTTGGGGAAGCGACCCCGACCTGAAGAAAACATTGTCATCTCATTCTCTGAAGATGATTTGGCACATGTCACCACGCCCCACAACGATGCTCTGGTCATTACGGCAGATATTGACGGCTGTGATGTTGCAAGGATTCTGGTCGACGGAGGCAGCTCGACAGACATCTTGTTTCTGGACGCCTTTGAAAAGATGGGCAAATCCAAACGCGACCTGAAGAGGGTCGACTTTCCGCTGATCGGATTTGCGGGAAGAACAACTTACCCACTGGGGGCTATAACCATGCCAGTGATTTTTGGCGAGGGGTGGAACAGCATCAAGGTGTCGGTCACTTTCCTGGTGGTCGATTCACCTACATCCTACAACGCCATCATAGGGAGGACCACGATCAACCCAAATAAGATTGTGGCCTCCACTGTCCACGAGAAGATGAAGTTCCCCACTCCGACCGGGATTGGAGAAGTGCTAGGATATCAGCCTTCCTCGCGGCAATGCTATGTGAACTGTTTACGCAGGAAGAATCAAAGGGAGGCGCTCGCCATCGAGACAGAGGCCGATCCCCGCGAGGACTTGGCTCGGCCAGCACCCATGGAGGAATTGGAGGAGGTCGAGATCGATGGTCCAGACAAAAAGGTGCGCATTGGGACCACCTTGAAAGAGGATCAGAAGGAGGCCATGACCGCCCTCCTCAAGGAATTCAAAGAGCTCTTCGCCTGGCAGCCGAGCGATATGCCAGGAATCAGCACAGATATTATCTCTCATGAGCTCAGGATAGACCCTTCCATCAAGCCGATCGCCCAAAAGAGAAGATCATTCGGGACTGATAAGCGTTTGGCGATCAGGCAGGAAGTCGGCAGGTTGATTGAAGCTGACTTCGTCAGAGAAGTAAGATTCCAGAGCTGGGTCGCCAACCCAGTTTTGGTCAGGAAATCTAACGGCAAGTGGAGGATGTGCGTCGACTTCCGCGACTTAAACAAGGCTTGCCCCAAAGATTCATATCCCCTTCCGAGAATTGATCAGCTGGTCGATGCTACCTCGGGTCATGAGATGCTGAGCTTCATGGACGCCTATTCAGGCTACAACCAGATCAGAATGCATCCAGAAGACGAGGCCCACACTGCTTTCTATGCTGACGGGGACATTCTATGCTACAAGGTGATGCCCTTTGGTCTCATCAATGTCGGGGCAACTTATCAGCGGATGCTGAACCGACTGTTCCAGGACATGCTGGGAAGGAACATGGAGGCCTACGTAGATGATATGCTCGTCAAATCCATCAAATGCAATCCTCATACCACCGACCTCCGTGAAGCTTTTGAATGCATGAGGAGACACAGCGTTCGCCTGAACCCGGTAAAATGCGCCTTTGGAGTCAAGTCCGGGAAGTTCCTGGGTTTTATGGTCAGCGAAAGGGGCATTGAAGCAAACCCGGAAAAGCTGAAGACCATAGAAGAAATGAAGTCGCCAACCTGCCATAAGGAAGTCCAGTGCCTGAACGGCCGACTAGCTGCTCTTAACCGCTTCCTCTCCAAAGCAAGCGACAGGTCCCTCCCGTTCTTCAAAACCTTGAGGGCCAACCGCATGTTCGAGTGGACGCCAGACTGCGAGGAAGCATTCCAGTCCTTGAAAAGGCATATTCAAACACTCCCAGCTCTGGCAAAACCCGTTCCAGGCAAGCAACTTTTCCTCTATTTAGGCATTAGCGATGTGGCAGCCAGTGCTGTCTTAATAAGGGAGGAGAATAATGTTCAGAGTCCAGTGTATTTTATTAGCAAAATGTTCAACTCAGCAGAAATAAAATATGTCCAGATTGAGAAGTATCTCTATGCCTTAGTTATTGCTGCTCGGAAGCTGAGACCTTACTTTCATGCGCACGACATCACGGTCCTCACCAATCAACCTCTCAAAACTTCTTGATGAAGCCAGATTCTTCAGGAAGAATGGTCAAGTGGGCGATCGAGCTCAGCGAGTTCAGGATCAAATTTGCGCCAAAAACGGCCATCAAAGGTCAAGCACTAGCTGATTTCATAGTGGAAAGCACGAGTAACGGTCAAACAGAAGCAGAGAACAGGCCAAGTCAGTCAGCAGACGACAATCAAATATGGGAACTCTATACGGATGGGTCTTCATCAAAAGAAGGCTCGGGGGCAGGTTTAATTCTTATTCCTCCTGAGGGCGAGCCTCTGAAATACGCGATCGCCTTGACATTTCCAGCGACCAATAATGAAGCAGAATATGAGGCTCTTATCACAGGACTCAGACTGGCAAAAGGAATGGGTATAACCGCGCTTAAGGTAAAAAGTGACTCAGAGCTTATTGTCAATCAGGTTAATGGCGCCTACGAGGCAAAAGTAGAAAAGATGAAGAAATATCTCGGCATTGCTAAAAAGCTGGTCGCGGAAACCCCAAATTTCGCGATTGAGTTTATTCCTCGCCAAGAAAACCAGATGGCAGACTCTTTGAGTAAACTAGCCTTCGGAGGGGCGACAGTCCAGGATGTACAATTTCTGGAGAAAGCTCTATGTTCAGTCCTGGAAAGCAGAGCAGAGGTCTTCAACATCCAAGGACAAGTCACATGGATGACCCCGTTCCAGAGTTATTTGAAAGAAGGCATCCTCCCAGAGGACGAAGGCGAATCCACTAGGATTAGAAGACTCGCAGCCAGTTATCTAATCATCGATGGAGAACTCTACAGAAGAGGTTATTCGACGCCTTACTTGAGATGTGTTGCTCTGCCCGAAACAGAAAAGGTTCTTCGAGAAGCTCATGAAGGGGCAGCAGCATGTCATGAAGGCGCTCGATCGCTAAGCAGGAAAATATTCAGATTGGGATATTACTGGCCGACCTTGGGAAAAGACGCAACCGAATTAACATAGAAGTGTGAAATTTGCCAGCAGTTTGCACCACGATCGGGTCGACCATCGACATTATTATCCCCAGTGGCAGGTGCCTGGCCCTTCGCTCAACGGGGAATCGATATATTGGGTCATTTTCCCATTAGCACTGGTCAGCGTACTCACATCATAGTGGCAATCGACTACTTCACTAAGTGGGTAGAGGCGAAAGCTCTAGCTTCAACAAAGGAATTCCAAGTTATCAAGTTCCTGCAGGTCAACATATTCTCCAGATTTGGTATTCCCAAAATACTCATCAGCGATAACGGTCCGCAATTCGTTGGAAAGGAGTTGAAATGGCTCTGTGAAGAGTATCATATCGATCATCGTTTCAGTTCAGTACATCACCCTCAAACGAATGGGCAAGCTGAAGCAGCCAACAAGGTTGTCTTAGCAGGACTCAAGAAAAGGGTTCGAGCATTCAAGGGGAATTGGGCAGACGAACTGGAAAACGTATTATGGGCAAGCAGAACAACGCCTAAGGCGGCCACAGGAGAAATGCCTTTCAGTTTAGTGTACGGATCAGAAGCAGTAGCACCAGCTGAATTAGCAGTGCCTACCCACAGAGTCCTACACTTTAACGCGGAGGCAAATGAGATCGAGCGCAGAACTGACCTCGACTTAGCAGAGGAAAAGAGATGGTTCTCGGAAAAGACACAGGTTTGGCGACCGCTTGGTATTTCAACAGAAAGGTCAGCGCTCGCCAATTTTTCGTGGGGGAGATGGTTATGAGAAGAAATGAA
Organism: Chamaenerion angustifolium; assembly: GCA_946814005.1. Classification (NCBI taxonomy): domain Eukaryota; kingdom Viridiplantae; phylum Streptophyta; class Magnoliopsida; order Myrtales; family Onagraceae; genus Chamaenerion; species Chamaenerion angustifolium. The sequence goes on from OX328266.1 coordinate 27,080,007, forward strand.
TTCACAAGGCTGGACAGTAAAAACAAACTTTCAGCCAAATGGGAAGGACCATACAAAGTAGTAGAGATCGCCGCACCAGGATCCTACTATTTGGAAACCATCGAAGGCGAGAGGTTACCCCGTCCATTTAATTCTGAGCATTTAAGAAGATTTTATGCATAGCTTATAATCAAACCGATTATGTCAATAAAAGAGAGCCATTCCTTCATAAAGCGTGTCCACACGAAGCAAGCCGAAGCCAAAAAGCTCTGACGCCAAAGTCAGGCCTCAAAAGCCCTGAAGCCAAAGTTAGGCCAAAATCCCTAGCAACAAAGCTAGGCCAAAAAGCCCTGACGCCAAAGTCAGGCCAAAAAGCCCTAACAACAATACTAGGCCAAAAAGCCCTGACGCCAAAGTCAGGCCAAAAAGCCCTAGCAACAATACTAGGCCAAAAGCCCTGACGCCAGAGTCAGGCCAAAAGCCCTAGCAAGAAAGCTAGGCCAAAAAGCCCTGTCGCCAAAGACAGGCCAAAAGCCCTAGCAACAAAGCTAGGCCAAAAAGCCCTGTCGCCAAAGACAGGCCAAAAGCCCTAGCAACAAAGCTAGGCCAAAAAGCCCTGTCGCCAAAGACAGGCCAAAAGCCCTAGCAACAAAGCTAGGCCAAAAAGCCCTGTCGCCAAAGACAGGCCAAAAGCCCTAACAACAAAGTTAGGCCAAAAAAGCCCTAGTAACAAAACTAGGCCACAAAAGCCCTAACAACAAAGTTAGGCCTCAAAAAACCTGACGCCAAGAGTCAGGCAAAGACCTGACGCCAAAGTCAAGCCAAAAGCCCTGGCGACAAAGCCAGGCCAAAAGACCTAGCAAAATCTTAGGCAAAATAGAAGCCCTGACGCCAAAGTCAGGCCAAAGAAAGTTTAGGCGATCACTATCGATGATAAAGCCTGACGAATTAGAAATCCCCTGTTATTATGCCAACACCTCAAAGGTTTAAACTTCAAAGAAGGTAATATCTCTTTGAACTTAGAAGTTTACGCTTTTAAGTGTCAAAAGTGTTATCCTTAGAAAGTTTAACTTATGATTGGTCTAAGGCTTTAAGGGTCGACGACATTACAAAGCAAGAAAAAGCGGAAAGTAATTATGATTAAGATATTGGATAGCTAAATGTGTTCGAAGTCGATTAAAGGCTCAAGAACATAAAGGCACTCAATAGAAAAACCCAAGTCTAAATCAAATAAATAATTACAAGGAAAACAAAAAATTACAAAGAAAAACAGCTATCCAAAAGGCAAATATTGTCAATAAAAGAGATGGAGACTTCAGGCTTGGGGATCCTCGGGGGCAGAGGCACTTGGCTCGCCTTCAGGGGCAGGGACGATTTGCTCGCCTTCGGGGGCATGAAGGCTTGGTCCGCCTTCGGGAACAACCCCTTCAGCAACAAGGGTAGACTGAGAGTTACGACTCCGGAGGAAGCTCCTCAAAGACCCAACTTCCTCAAGGGGAAAATTGGGATCGACCGCTCGGACATCATCCACCAGGACTTGGAGAAAATCGGCGATCGCCGACTTCATCACCTTCAGAGCGCAGTCTTCAAATCCTCAGAGGCTTTGAATGCCTCAACTACGCTCTGGGGCGAAGGGACGGCTTTCAATTGTGCAGCTAACCGATCCCTCTCCTCCTCCAGGACAGTCCCCCGGGCTTCCGCAGCTTCCCTCCGAGCCTCCGCAGCTTCCATCTGACCCACCGCAGGTTCCCTCTGGGCGTCAGCAGCGGCCCTTTGCGCCTCGGCAGCGACCCTGCGAGCCTCCGATTCTGCCCCTTGCGCCTGAGCTTCCTTAAGTTCAGCATCTAGGCGAACTCGGACGATCTCTCCCTGATCTAAACACAGGTGAAGAGCGTCAAAGTCCTGAAGAGCGGCAGCGGCTTCAGCCTCCCTCTTCTGGACATCAGCAAGGAGGCGCTGCTCCTTCCTGAGGTATTCCTCTCGGGTATCATTTGCCAAGGCGACCGCTGCATCCGCAGTTGTCTTGATAGTCCCCAATTGCTCAGGAGTGACCCCCGTGCTTTGGTACTGCTCCAGCTCGATGAGCACACTGGAATACTTGTCGGCGAGCTCCCCGAAGACACGACCAAGAATCACCTCTTCCCGAACGAACTGGTAGCAAATATAGAATAAAGGTTGTCAGGACAACGAACAATAAGGGAACGACAAAGAGAGGACTCTACGAAATAAAAATATGAGATCTTACCAAAGCCACTCGTTCAAAGTGGGACCGAAGGAACCCTTCGATCTGATGAAGTTCCGTGGGAACAATCGAGCGGTCCGTGGGGGGAATTATCCCGTCCAGAAGCCGCATACACATATCCGGGCTACCCCGGAGGCTCTTCTAGGGAGGGTACCCCTTCTTCATAAGGTCCCCACAAGGGACCCCAAGTCTCCCGAGAATTCGCTGATTCAAGCGGCTGAAACAAGCTGGCAAGGGAACAATGCTCCTCCACAGGAGCCCTCGATGAGCTGGAAGCAGCATGCCCCTTCTTCTTGGTCCTAGACTCCTTAGGAGGAACCGTGGGCACAGTAGGAACAGGAGGTGCTAAGGTCAAAACCTTCCCCTTGGCGGCAGAAGGGCCCTGGGAAAGGGAGAAGGGGGCACCACGTCCAGACCCTTCCCTATATTAGCGGAAGGGCCCCCAGGAGGGGGAGGAGGAGGATGCTGGTCGACTTCCGGACATTCCTCACTCCTGACCTTCTTGGAGGGAGGAGGATGATGATCCCGGGCCATGTCGGTCGAGGACTCCTCTGCAAAACAACAAGACAAAATGTCAAAAACAAAAAACCGCAAAGTATGAAGACGTTAAATCTACGAATAACAAAGCAACATACCTGGTTGGCGAGGGTCAGCAGTGGCCGAGGGAAGCACCTCCTCAGACTTCCTCTTGGACGAACGCCTAGAGGGGGGAGGAGGAGAGTTCAGCAATGCTTGATCGGAGGACAGTCCCGTCGATTCCTGGTCATCAAAGAGACCTATCAGTTTTTGGCTCTTTCCTACGACCTTGCCTACAAACGATAAAACAAGGAAAAAGGTTAGAAAGTTACCCAATCATCGAAGATTAGCGTGGCTTGATGAATGCCTGCCATCTCAAGCATGTTTTCAGTAGTTTCAACCACTGAGCGAATGGACTTGAATTGGGACGACCGATGCGACCGGTATAGGTCATTGATGGCGTTCCGATCACTCTCTGATAGCTCCTCGAAAGAAGGAGGGAAATCCTTGTCCGGGATCAACAATTTCCAGGGCACCCCCCCTTATAAAAGGAGTAACACTTCTTATAATTGGAGTTGTTGGTCCGAAAATCGTCGACCAGGCGGACATGGACGTTCCAAACCCATCCCTGAGGGCCTCCCCACTCTGAAAACTTCGGCCAGCGGGATTGGAAGTGGTGAAGATGGTTTGCCCCTGCTGCCAGTCGGAAGAAGCACCGGAACAGGGCCAGTGAATACACCCATTCCTGGCGTAAGCACAGGAACTTGAAACCGACCCACATCCTGAGGGCATTCGGGACAAGCTGTGTGGGGTGAATCCCGTAAAACTGACACAAAGTCTGTAAATCCTCACAGAGAGGAAAACGCAACCCAACATCGATCTGGGCCGCATAAATGTAAACCTATCCGTCGTGAGGAAAATGCAGACCTAAGCCAGAATACCTAGGAGCATCCTCCACGCTGAAGCCACCGAGCGCCACCACAGTCTTAAAATAAGCCGGCTTCAATTCATTAGGCTTGACGTCTACTCGAACAAATTCAAATATTGCAATGATAAACATAAAAATCAAAGAACAGCAGAGGATATTGCCAAAGCAGAGCAGTAAAAGGGCGAAGGTTTACCTTTCGGAGAAAAGATGGGCGTGTTCAGCTCGGGCCCGTCCACCACCACAGGAGTGGTTGCAGTCCTTCCCAAATCGGTCTGTTCCTCCACTGAGGGGGGCACGACCTCATCCCTGATGGTCAAAGGGACATCAGCATTTCTGGGAGTGTTGGCTTTGTTGGCGCCCTTGGGAGCCATGTGCTTGACTCTCTGACTGCGGGGAGCCATGGAAATATTGGAAGAAGGTTGAAGAAGGTTGAGAAAAGAAATGGAAAGGATCGCAATGAAACTCTGAAAATCCAAGAGAGTGGATAAGCGTAAAAGACAGAATACAGAAACTGACGTTTCCTATATAGACCAAAAGGGGAGTAACCGCCACGAGCAAATCGAAGCGACGCAGAGGAATAATTGCACCCTTTTGGAGAAAACCGAAGCAATGTCAGAATTCCAAGAGACAAACGGTTGGCTGGTACAGACAGCTGTCAAATTACCCTGGGTTTACGGAAAAGTAAAGGACAGGCGTGCCTGAAGTGACCGTTCGATTTCTGGACAACTATGCAGTTATTAAATGCTAAAAGTCCACTAAGGAGACAAGATGGTCGCCTACGCACTAATAAGGCTTTAGCAGAAATACCTTGGGTAGGTAATGATCGCCTAACCAAGAAAGATAGACTTCCATAAGCCTAGGTCACCTCGAGTGATCGCCAAAAGGGAATAAAAGGAAGGATATTCTTTCAGCTTTGAACAGAGAAGAAACTGCTCGCCAAATGAGCTCGAAGTGTCTCAAAGGTACTGAACCATTACCAGAGACGTCACTATCTAAAACCCTACCAAGAAATCAAGCTCGACTGAAGGAACTTCAATCAAGCTTCGGGGGCAAATGTTGGGTATCGATAGTGACAGCCCAGTAAGAAAAGGCCTCGAAGGCCCAATAACTATAGAGGGGGTAAACCTATGACATCCGAACAGGATCGGCCCGAGTACAAGCCAAACTTGGCCCACCATCGAGTAATCCAAAATCGAGCCCAAAGTCTATAGGGACGCCAAAGGCTCTCGGACTGCTCGCCATTCTCTACCAGGTCGCGACCTTCCACTGCTCGACATGGGAGTGCTCGCCCCGAAGAGAGCCTTGTCTCTCTCCTCTGGTCCCACAAAACCGTTAATAAGGAAGTGGCCACGATATCCCGCATATCTCGGTCGCATATTCACTAAGGATTAGATTTGGCAACTGCAATATCTCGCAGTAACTGACGATCCGAATCTTCGGCAATACAATATACACTAAGATATTCAGCTGCCATATACGGTTCTATCTCTCTTACCCTATAAATACCCTTGCTTTACATACGTTCTTTACGTTTGGAGTTTTATACACACACATACTCATTTAAGCATCAGAGAGGGACCCAGAGGCACCCCCTCTGTTGCGCTCCCCTACTTGCAGGTTCACCGGAGTCGGAGCTGAAGCGTCATCCCAACCTTGTCTGGCATTCAATTCACTGCCAGATCAGCATTCAGGATTTCACGATCCAACAAGTAGCTTTTCCTTTACCTAGGCATCAGTGACGTGGCGGCCAGTGCTGTATTGATAAAGGAGGAAAATAATATTCAGAGTCCAGTGTACTTTATTAGCAAAATGTTTAACTCAGCAGAAATAATATATGTCCAGATTGAGAAGTATCTCTATGCCTTAGTTATTGCTGCTCGAAAGCTGAGACCTTACTTTCACGCGCACGACATCACGGTCCTCACTAATCAACCTCTCAAAAACTTCCTGATGAAACCAGATTTGTCAGGAAGAATGGTCAAGTGAGCGATCGAGCTCAGCGAGTTCAGGATCAAATTTGTGCCTAAAACGACGATCAAATGTCAAGCACTAGTTGATTTCATCGTGGAAAGCACGAGTAACGGTTAAACAGAAGCAGAAAGCAGGCCAAGTCAGTCAACATGCAATAATCAAGTCTGGGAGCTCTATACAGATGGGTCTTCGTCAAGAGAAGGCTCGAGGGCAGGTTTAATTCTTATTCCCTCTGAAGGCGAGCCTTTAAAGTATGCGATCGCCCTGACATTTCAAGCGACCGATAACGAAGCAGAATAGGAGGCTCTTATCACTGGACTCAGACTGGCGAAAGGAATGGGCATATCTGCACTTAAGGTTAAAATCGACTCGGAACTTATCGTCAATCAGGTCAATGGCCCTTATGAGGCAAGGGGGGAAAATATGAAAAAGTACCTCACCATCGCTAAGAAACTCGTAGCAGAAATTCCAAATTTTGCGATCGAGTCTATCCCTCGTCAGGAAAACCGGATGGCAGATTCTTTAAGTAGGCTCGCATTTGGGGGAACAACAATCCAAGACGTATAATTCCTGGAAAAAGCTTTATGTTCAGTCCTTGAAAGCAGGGCAGAGGTCTTCAACATTCAGGAGCAGGTCACGTGGATGACTCCATTCGAGAATTATTTGAAAGAGGGGATCCTCCCAGATGACGAAGGCGAATCCACAAGGATAAGAAGACTCGCGGCCAGTTATCTGATTATTGATGGGGAACTCGTAGCATGTCATGAAGGTGCTCGATCGTTAACCAGGAAGATCTTCAGATTAGGATACTACTGGCCAACCTTGAGAAAAGATGCGGCTGAATTAACGCAGAAGTGTGAGACTTGCCAGCAATTTGCACCACGATCAGGTCGACCACCCATACTATTATCCCCAATGGCGGGTGCTTGGCCTTTTGCTCAATGGGGGTAGGGGATCGATATATTAGGACCGTTCCTTATTAGCACTGGTCAACACACTCACATTATAGTGGCAATCGACTACTTCACCAAGTGGATAGAGGCGAAAGCTCTAGCTTCTACGACGGAATTTCAAGTCATCAAGTTCCTAAAGATCAACATATTCTCCAGGTTTGGCATTCCTAGAATACTCATCAGTGATAATGGCCCACAATTCATCGGAAAGAAACTCAAATGGCTCTGTGAAGAATATCATGTCGACCATCGTTTCAGTTCGGTGCATCATCCTCAAACGAATGGGCAAGCTGAAGCAGCTAATAAGGTTGTTTTAGCAGGACTCAAGAAAAGGGTTCGAGCATTCAAAGGGAATTGGGCAGAAGAGCTGGAAAACGTATTATGGGCCATCAGAACAACGCCTAAGGCAGCCACAGGAGAAACACCTTTCAGTTTAGTTTATGGATCAGAAACAGTAGTACCCGCCGAAATAGCAGTGCCTACCCAAAGAATCCTACATTTTAACGCTGAGGCAAACGAGGTCGAGCGCAGAACTGATCTCGACTTGGCAGAACAAAAGAGATGGCTATCAGAAAAAGCACAAGCAAAGATGTGCCTGGCGACCGCTCGATATTTCAACAGAAAAGTCAGCGCTCGCCAATTTTTCGTGGGGGAGATGGTTATGAGAAGGAATGAATTCACAAGTCTGGACAGTCAGAATAAACTTTCAGCCAAGTGGGAACGACCGTACAAGGTAATAGAGATCGCCGCGCCAGGATCCTACTATTTGGAAACCACCGAAGGCAAAAGGTTACCCCGTCCATTCAATTATGAGCATTTAAGGAGATTTCATACATAGCTTGTAATCAAACTGTTATGCCAATAAAATCAAGTCATTCCTTCATTACTTCATAAAACATGTTCACTCGAAGCAAATCGAAGAAAAAAGACCTTACGCCAAGAGTCAGGCGAAGACCTGATGACCGAATCAGGCTCAAAAGCCCTGTCGCCAAAGACAGGCCAAAAGCCCTGTCGCCAAAGACAGGCCAAAAGCCGTAGCAACAAAGTTAGGCCAAAAAGCCCTAGCAACAAAGTTAGGCCAGAAGCCCTAGCAACAAAGTTAGGCCAAAAGCCCTGTCGCCGAAGACAGGACAAAAGCCCTGACGCCAAAGTCAGGCCAAAAATCCCTATCGCCAAAGATAGGCCAAAAAAGCCCTAACAACAAAGTTAGGCTGAAAGCCTTGTCGCCAAAGACAGGCCAAAAAGCCCTGACACCAAAGTCAGGCCAAAAGACCAAGAAATAGAGTTAGGCAAAATAAAAGACCTGACGCCAAAGTCAGGCAGCAGACCTGTTATCGAAATCAGGCAGGAGTCCTAACGACAAAGATAATCAACCCATTAAAGGAGTTATCCTCTTATACGATGGACAGATTTCAGAAGATCTGTCAAATAAGTTATCGAGAGTGGATAAGGAATTTTAGGCGATCACTATGGATGATGAAGCCTTAAGTTAACAAGTTCTTTGCTATTAGGTGAACACCTCAAAGGTTTAAACTTCAAAAAGGTAATATATCTTTGAACTTAGAAGTCTATACTTTTAAGTCTTAGAGTATTGTCCTTAGAAAGTTCATACAGACTTATGCTTGGTCCGAGGCTTTAAGAGTCGAGGCCATGATAAAGCAAAGAAAAGTCGAGGGTAATTATGATTAAGATATCGGAAGAATAGCCAACACATTCAAAGTCAAGTAGAGGCTTGCGAATATAAAGGCATTCAATAGATAAAATAACCGAGTATTTAATCGAACAATAATTACAAAGTAATCTCAAAATACAAAGTAAAAACAACTATCTAAAAGCAAAAGAAATATGATCGCCGGAGAGGTGGAAACTTCAGGCTTTCGGGTCTTTGGGGGCAGGAGTGTTTGGCTCGCCTTCAGGGGCAGGAGGGCTTGGCTCGCCTTCGGGGGCAACCTTTTCAACAGCCGCAGCTGGGTCAACCTCTTCAGCAGCAGGAGAAGGCTGTGGAGGGGCTTGACTTCGGTGGAAACCCTTAAGGGATGCAACTTCCCCAATAGGAAAGTTGGGGTCGACCACCAAGACGTCTTCGACCAAGACGTGGAGGAAGTCAGCAATCTCTGACTTCATCACCGCCAAAGCGCAGTCAACGAAATCCTCAGATTACTTGAAATCGTTGACAACACTCTGGGGGTGAAGGAACAGACTTTAGCTGTTCAGCCAGCTGCTCCTTCTCCTTCTCCAGGCTTCAGCAGCAGCCCTTTGAGCCTCAGCAGCTTCCCTCTGAGACTTAGCGGCGACCCGTTGAGCTTCCAACTCAACCCTTTGGGCTCGGGCCTTCTACAGCTCAGCCTCTAGGCGAGCCCTGGCAGCCTCCCCTTCATCTAAGCACCGATGAAAGGCTTCAGAATCCTGAAGGGCGACCGCAGCATCGGCCTCCCTCTACTTGACATCAGCAAGGAGTCGCTGCTCCTTCCTGAATTACTCCTCCTGGGCGATATCCACCAAGGAGACCGCCGCGTCAGCGGTTGACCTGATGGCCTCCATCTGCCCGGGGGAGATCCCCGTACTCCGATACTGCTCCAACTCAACAAGCAGATCGGAATGCTTGTTAGCGAGCTCTCCAAAGACGCGGCCAATCACCACCTCTTCCCGAACGAGCTGGCAATAAAAGAAGGGTGAAAATTGTCAGGATACGAACAAAAAAGGGAACAATGTGAGCAATCCTTGGGAGGAATTATCCCCTAAAGGAGTCGCATGCACAAGTCCGGGCTACCCCGGAGACTCTTCTGGGCAGAGACCCCCTTCTTCGAGAGGTCTCCGCAAGGAAACCATACCCCCCGAGGGTTTGCAGCCTTGAGTGGCTGGAACATGCTCGCCAAGCGGCAATAATCCTCAGCAGGAACCTTCGAGGCGCTGGGGGCGTCAGACCCCTTCTTCTGGGTACTAGACCCATTGGGAGGGACCGAGGGCACGGAAGGATGAGGGGACGCTAAGGCCAAAGCCTTCCCTTTGCTGGCGGAAGGGCCCTTAGGAGAAGGAGGAAGGGGCGCCAAGGCCGGAGCCTTCCTCTTGCTGGCAGAAGGACCCTTAGGGGGAGGAGGAGGAGGATGTTGGTCGATCACCGGGTGCTCTTCACTCCTGACCTTCTTGGCAGGAGGAGGAGGAGGGTCCCGGGACACATAAGGCGTGGACTTTTCTGCAAAATATCAAGCAAATATGTCAGAAAAGTTCAGAAAGCTTGAAAATAAGGCAGAGTATGAAAACAATATGGAGCGAGACAACATACCTTGTTGGCGAGGGCCAACAGTGGCCAAGGGGAGAGCCTCTTCAGGCTTCCTCTTGGACGAATGCCTAGAGGGGTTAGACGGAGAATTCAGTAGAGCCTGATCAGCGGACAGCCCCACCGTTCCCTGGTCATCAAAGAGACCTATGAGTTTCCGGCCCTTGCCTACAACTTTGCCTACAAACAGTAAAACAAGAAAAGGGTTAGAAGGAGTTACCCAATCATCAAAGATTGGGGTGGCCTGATGAATGCCCGCCATCTCGAGCATATTCTCTGTGGTGTCTTCCACAGAATGAATGGAGTGGAAGTTGGACGATCGATGCAGCCGGAACAGGTCATCGACGACGTTCCGGTCGCTCCCAGATAGCTCGTCAAACTCGGGAGGGAAGTCCCTATCTGGGGAGGACAACTTCCAAGGAACCCTCTCTTGTAAAAGAAGTAGAACTTCTTAAAGTTGGAGTTGGTGGCTCGGAAGTCATCGACCAGCCGGACGTGGACATTCCAATTCCACGATTGAAGGCTTCTCCACTCAGCAAACTTCGACCACCGGGATTGGAAATGGTGGAGATGGTTCGTCCCAGGCGCCAATCAGAAAAAGCACCGGAACAAGGCCAATGAATACGTCCATTCTTGACGTATGCATAGGAACTTGAATCCAGCCCATATCCTAATGACGTTGGGTACGGGCTGCGTGGGATGTATCATGTAGAACCGGCACAGTGCCTGCAAATCCTCGCAGAGAGGAAAACGCAACCCAGCATCGATTTGGGCCACATAAAGGTAAACATCTCCGCTGCAAGGATAATGCAGACCTAGGCCTTGATATCTAGGGACATCCCCCGCACCAAGACCACCAAGCACCACCATTGTTTTAGAATAAGCCGGCTTCAACTCGTTGGGCTTGACATCTACTCAAAACAGTTCAGATATAGCACAACAAGCATAAAAACAAGGAAAAGCAGGGGATATTCTCAAAACAGAGCAGTGAAATAAAAGATTTTTACCTTTCGGAGAAAAGATAGGCGTCTGAAGCTCAGGCCCATCTACCACCACAGGAATGGCTGCGGGCCTCCCAAGGTCAGTCTGTCCCCCCGTCGAGGCGGGCACGCCACCATCCCTAATGGTTAGGGGAGCATTGGTGTTCTTAGGCACCTTGGAGGATGAGGAAGGAGCCTTGTTGGCTGTCTGCTTGATCTTTCCAGTTTGACTGCGGGTAGCCATGGAAACGGTTGGAAGAAAGGTTGAAGAGGATTAATGAAAAAAGAGGAAGAGTTTGCAAAGAAAGCTCTGAAAGTTTAAAGGAACGAATGCGTAAAAGACAAAATAAAGAAACTGATGTCTCTTATATAGGCCAAAAAGGAGTAACCGCCATGGAAAGAATCGAAACGACGCAGGGGAATAATTGCACCTTTTTGGAAAAAATCGAAGCAATGTCAGAATTCTAAGAGACACCTCGGGGAGACAAACGGTCGGCCAGTACTGACAGCTGTCAGACTGCCCTTGGATTACGGAATATTAAATGCGAGGCGTGCCTCAAGCGATCGTTTGACTTCCGGATAACTGCGCAGTCATTAAATGCTAAAGTCCACTGAGCAGACAAAGTGATCGCCAGCGCACTGGTAGGCTTTATCAGATATACCTTTGGTAGGTAATGATCGCCTAGCAAAGAAAGATAGACATTCTCAGGCCTAGGTTATCTCGAGTGATCGCCAAGAGGGAATAAAAAGAAGAATATTCCTTCAGCCTTTGACAATAGGATGACTGCTCGCCAAACAAGCATGAAGCGCCCCTCAGGTCATAAACCACTACAAGAGACAAGAAAAACCGAATTTAAGGCGTCACTATCTCAAACCCTACTAAGAAATCAAGCTCGACTGAAGAAACTTCAATCAAGCTTCGGGGGCAAATGGTGGGTATCGATATTGACAACCCAATAAGGAAAAGGCCTCGAAGGCCCAGTAACCCTGGAGGGGTAAACCCGAGATATTCGAACTGGATCAGCTTAAGTACAAGTCAACTTGGCCCACCATAGAGTGGCCCAAGATCGATCCCAAAGTCGATATGAACGCCAAAGGCTCCCCAGACTACTCGCCATCCTTCACCAGGCCGCGACCTCTCAATGCTTGCCATAGGAGTGCTCGCCCCGAAGAGAGCCTTGCCTCTCTCCTCTAGTTCCACTAACCGTTAATAAGGAAGTGGCCACGATATCCCGCGTATCTCAGTCACATATTCACTAAAGATTAGATATGGTAACTGCAATATCTCGTCGTAACTTCCATATCTTATTATCCGAATCTTCGGCAACACAATATTCACTAAGATATACAGTTGCCTTATACGGTTTGATCTCTCCTACCCTATAAATACCTTTGCTTTACATACGTTCCTTACGTTTTGAGAGATACACACACATATACTCATTTAAGCATCGGAGAGTGACCTAGAGACACCCCCTCTGTTGCGCTCCCCTACCTGCAGGTTCACCGGAGTTGGAGCAGAAGCACCCTTCAGCATTCGTCTGGCATTCAATTCATTGCCAGATCAGCAACCAGGATTTCACGATCCAACACACATCAGACTTTCAACTGCACTTATCTAAGAAATTTGTTTTATCTAGTCCATTTATTTTGTAGTCTTCGAAAATATATCCATATTGAGAGGTTGACCAACGTAAGCTGGAGTTTCAATTGGTTTGCAGTTACTCATGTTGAACATTTCCAATACTTGGTTTATGTATTTGTAGCTCTCTTGTGAAAGCTACAACTGCCTACTACGGCGATCTCTCGAGATCTGAATCCCAAGGATGTACGCCGCCTCGCCTATGTCCTTCATACCAAACAGAGAAGACAACCAGACATTTACAGCTATTTACAGCTGTGTGAGGAACGCCAAGCTATTTACAGCTATGAGTATGTCATATACATATAGAGTCATAAACACAAAGTTTGATCCAGACCCTTTTGGTGTACACACAATGATTCTCATATATCAGGAGAAATCTATTTTCCATGACCAAATCATGAACTCTGCGGTACCACTGCCTAGAGAGCTATTTCAGGCCATAGATCAATTTGTGAAGTTTTCACACTAAGTGCTCATGGTGAAAAAATACCATATAGATCTCTTCTTCTAACTCAGAATTGAGGAAGACGGTATTAACGTCTATCTAGTGTAGTTCCAAGTATATACCCACTCCAATAACCAGAATCAAACGAGTTGTGATGCAGTGTTCAAACATCGTTCTTCCTTATACATTTCATCTCGTCAAAAGTGGTCATCGCATCCTCCATTTCTTTCGTCCATTCTTCTTAGAAGGGTCCATTGAGAGTTTCTCTAACGTTTTACGGCACAATAACCGTCTCGCCAGTTATATTAGGGTTTTAGTTATCCATCACCTTCAAATGCATATCGTTCAGGAGGAAAAGTTATGTTCTAGTCCACAACCTAACAACTCACTACTACCAGGGTATTATCATAATCACTCCCACTAAAAATGAGATCACTAATGCTCCCACTGTCAAGAAGATCATCAGGAGCGAAATATGTTCCATTCACTCTAGTAGGTGGTGAATCCGGTGGACGACGAACTGATTCATCATCTGTGACTTCAACTCTCCCACTCGAACTAACAGGTGTCTGATCAACTTGATCTTGAATATAATATAGAGACTGATCCAAATCAATCTCTCCCTTCTTAGGAAATTCATTCTCTAAAAATGTTGCGTCTCGTGATTCAATCTTGGTAACACTCCCACAGTCCTGCTCAGATATAAACACATACCCCTTGGAGGTATCAGAGTAACCAAAAATACTATTCTTTCCTCTAGGTCCAATCTTTCCCAAACTTATTTGAGAAATCATGGGCGTAAGCGGCACACCCCTATGAGCGCATATGACTAAGGTCCAAAACTTCTTCCAGTCCAAAGCTCATATGGAGTTAAGTTAACCGGCTTCGTCAGCACATGGTTCACGATGTAGGCAGCAAACTTCAAGGCATCTCCCCAGAAGGAAATCGACAATTGAGTTTGCATCATTATCAACCGAACTATTTCAACGAGTGTTCTATTGGGCCTATCTGTAATGCCATTTTGCTGAAGGGTGAAGGTGATTGTAAACTGATGAATGGTTCCCTTTTTCATTACATAAACCGTTTAATTTCGCTGAAAGCTACTCTTCTTCTAGGATCAGGGTGAAGGGTATTTACCCTCCTGTCTAACAGGTGTAATCATATCTAAATTTAATAATTTTTTGCGCTCTGTGTGGAACCCTAGCACTAAGAGGGTCACAGATGTCATAATGGACTAATTGTAAGGGAAATTTAACTTTAGGTGCCTAACCAAACACGTTCGGATGGAATTCTTTGCTAGACAACTAACACAAGTAGACGACTCCACATGTGGAATTATGAGAAACAAGCCCCGTTGGGCTAGCCGCTGCATTCTATGTTGACATTTATAGTCAAGTCTAGCTTGTCTTTCATTCACATCGCAAACATATCTGCGAGTAAAAGTAAACATGAAATTATTATTGTTGCATGAATTTGAATCCGAAACAATAAATCTACCAGAAACAATACCAAAGGAAATGCAGTTGAATCTAAAGACAATTGGACGGAAGATTCATGAAAATATAATGTAAAAGCGATTTTCATTAATCCTAAGAATGAAATAAAATTTCGGCGAATCTGCGGAGCATAGAGAATATGACTTCAGACTTAGACTCGACCACCTCACAAGCGCAGCTCACAAGTTCTAATCCTTTCGAATTCAACAAGAAATTTGTCGTTGATGTAAATCCACCTAATTTCACACTGGACTCCATGATACTCTATGGAAACGTCATGATACCTGGCTATGTGATTTGTCGATCTTGAATCCAAAATCCACAATGGACATGACTAGGCCAACATATTTGTACTAGGAACACAAAATTCACTAGACTAGCCATTAAGACATTCATGTCGGATAGATTTAGGCCATGCCTTTACAAATTGTACTCACTGACCACAGTTGAAGCATTTCCTGTATTTAGGCTTCTCGACCCTACGTGAACATTTCCACGGTGTTGTTTTTGGAGGAGTCCTTGGAATCGCCTCAGTCTTTGTCTACTTTACCTTCAGTGCATTTGCGCCATCGCGCTATGCATTACTCCCTTGCCTTCGACGACTCTGCTTAGGTGTCGGACGTTAGATCCGACTTTCCCCGACCCTTTTTGAAAATATTCTTATTTTTGTTTCGCTCGAAAATGTCGGGTATTGGCGAGCGACGGGTCCGGTCGAGCGGGGTTATCAACCAGACCGAAAAATGAAAGAGTCTCCACCGATTAATTAAAGGCTAATCGGAATCCTAAAATTTTGCCTAGGGTACATGAAGTTAACATCCTAGGGCTTGGAATGGTCTACGTCCAGAGAATCGAAATCGAGGGTTTGATTACGTCTTAAGGGCTCGCGAGCCTATAATCCGCCCTTTCGGTACTTTACTTTGCTTTTGAAATTATTTTGTACTGATTTACCCGAATTGCCCGTTTTGATCATACTTAGCCCAAAAGATTACATGTGTTTTCTTTAAATTAAACAAACCATGCACAAACATATTTTTTATGAATTAATTTCAAATAAATAAAAAAGTTAATCCTGCTCAAAAAGAAAAACAAATTGTTTAACTTTGAAACCTTTCTAAACGTGTCAAAACATGCATAAAATGATTTTGAAGATATTAAGCATATTAGACCAATGTTAACACTTTGAGAAGTTATAGGATGTCCAAAAATATCTAGGCACCAAAATGCAATTTATTAAAATTCGAGCTGAATTGGAAATATATTTCAAAAATTGAAGAAATGACCCTAAACTATTCTGGACTTATTCGTAACACTTGGTAAAGTTCTAAAATAACCCGAAAATTATTTTGGACTTATTTGTAACACTTTGAGAAGTCATGGAATGTCCAGAAAAATTTAGGAATCAAAAATGTAATTTTTAAAAAACTTATAGCTGAACTGAAAATATTTTAAAAATAATTACAGAATTGACCCTAAACAATTGTCAACTTAGTTGTAATAGTTGGTAAAGTTCCAAAATAACCCGAAAATTATGGTAGACGTATTTGTAACATTTTGAAAAGTCATGGGATGTCTAGAAAGGTTCAGGGAACAAAATGTAAATTTTAAAAAAATTCAACGGATTTTAAAAAATATTACAAAAATTGCAGAAATTGCCCAAAACTTTTCTGGTTTGGTTTATAACACTCGGTAAAGTCCCAAAATGACCCGAGAGTCCAAGGACCGAGTTATAACCTTCATCAAAGTTTGGGAATGACCTAAGTCATTTTTAAAAAATATGTTTTTCACATATACATATAGTAGTGTCACATATATGATATACATATATCACATATACATAATATATATATATATATTTATATTATTTACAATATATATATATATATATGTATACACATAAACATACATAGTATCACATATACATAATATATATATATATAATAACAAGTACATTATACATAAATATATACTATATGTATATAAACTCCTTTTTTATAACATAAATTTCAATAACATAAGGAAATACAAATACAATATTAAATACGAGAGAGATATACCTAAATCGTTCGGAGCTTAAATACCGTACGAAAAATAGGAAACCGATAATTACCTATATTTTTTTCCACTCTTTTTTCAATATAATTTTTCACTCTTTCTATTCTATTCTCTCCAATCTCTTCTTCTTTTCTTTCTCTTCTTCAATCAATCTTCTCTCCATAGCCTATGTCTTCACCTTCTATTTATACATAATTTTACTTCTTATTTAATTATATATTTTTTTAAAATAATAAAAAAGACCAACTTGTACAAAAGAGGAACATGACCGTGTGTGGCCATGTGGCCATGTTCCTCATGAGTTGGACCCATTTTTTTTAATTAATTATTAAAAAACAAAATATTTTGTTTTCATTTTTCATATATATATATATATTGTATATAGTATATATATATTTCAATCTCGATTCCTCGCTTACGATATTTTGACCTTGAGCCAAAATCAGGTATTTACAGTTGTCCCTCTTTGAATACGCGCTCATGGAAATGATCTCATGAGCATGTGTTCAAAGACAAACAACTGATTGTGGCTTCTCTCGCTTCATTATTTACATAGTAGACAAACATTATCGCGCAACTTTCGGAAGTTAGACATCTACAAGTCCCGATGGTTGACGATGATTTGCGGAGACTGAGCGCTTAAACATTCATCAACTTGTGACTCCTTGGGGATGACTTGCGGATGCTGAACACCTAAAGGCTCCGCTCGTCGTTTATTTTTTCCCAGAAGCTGGATAACTACAGGTCTTGATCGTCGATGATGACATTTGAAGGTTGAGTACCTAAAGGCTCCGCACGTCGTTTTTTTTTTTTCATTCCTAGAAGCAGGATAACTACAGGTCCTAGTCATCGAGGATGACTTGTGGAGGCTAGACACCTAAAGGCTCCGCTCGTCGGCTTTGTGACTCCCAGAATATGGATAACTACAGGTCCTGGTCGTCGAGGATGACTTGCGGAGGTTGAACACCTAAAGGCTCCGTTCGTCGGCTTGTGACTACCAAAAGCTGAATAACTATAGGTCCTGGTAGTCAATAATTTTTTTCATCTCTCAATTTTCTTTCCTCTCGGTTCCCTTAATTTTTGCCTAGATCGTTCTTTCGGGTTTTC
Organism: Chamaenerion angustifolium; assembly: GCA_946814005.1. Lineage (NCBI taxonomy): Eukaryota > Viridiplantae > Streptophyta > Magnoliopsida > Myrtales > Onagraceae > Chamaenerion > Chamaenerion angustifolium. The sequence continues at coordinate 27,097,598 of OX328266.1, forward strand.
AACCTAGCAGGGATTTGACTCCTCTCCTTTTGCCGTGATTGTCCTTTTGGGGATTTTCAATCATGCCCATTTTTCCTAAATTTTGCTTAAACCACCCTTTCAGGTTTTCGATTTAGCGGAAATTTTCTCTCACTTTTGGAGGTTCGCTTTTTGGTTACGAAATCCTTAATGATTGTATTTTCTAACTGCATCCATATTGATTGGATTGGGGATTTCTTGGTCGTCCATATCGGTGATGATCATGGCTCCTCAAGTGAATACTTCTTTTGACGACATAAGGCCCTTCATATTTAGGAACGAACTTACCCGAGAGTCTAGATTGACTCGAAGGATTTTTCGGAGAACTAGAACGCCTGCCTGTAATTCTCTTGGACGTACCTCCCCGTTAAATGCATGAGCCATGCGTTGTAGGTACAATTGCCTGTGGCACAGTGCGATGAGTGGCCTTTCATCTATGAGATTTAATTACTCGTATTTGCATCTCTCCCATTCTGACTCATCCATCGCTGCCTCATCGAGGATCTTTGCTGACGGGATTTCTAATTCAATTGGCAGCACGACTTCAGTCTCGTAAACAAGGGAGAATGAGGTTGCCCCTGTTGATGTCCGTATTAAGGTCCTGTATGCCATGAGTGCTCAAGGCAGCTTATTGTGCCAGTCCTTATAATTGACAGTCATTGTTTCTAGGATCTTCTTGATCAACTTATTTGCTGCTTCTACTGCGCCGTTCATTTGTGGGCGATATGGATATAAATTTCTATGCTTGATCTTAAATTGGTCACACAACCCATCAACCAATTTATTATTCAGATTTTTGGCATTATCTCTGATGGTTGACTTTGGCACCCCATAACGCGCGATGATATCCTGCCTAATGAAACGCTCGACCGCCTTTGCTGTTACTGACGCTGGGATGATAGCCTCTACCCACTTAGTGAAATAATCGATCACTGCCAATATGAATTGATGACCATTGGACACATTTAGAGAGATCATACCGGTTACATCGATGCCCCACATTGAGAAAGTCCATGGGGAAGTCATGGGATAGAGCTCGTCTGGTGACGCGTGGATTTAGTCTGCGTACACTTGGCAGAGGTGACAATGTTGGACGTGTCTCGTACAATCAGATGTCATGGTGGACCAAAAGTATCCAAGTCTCATTATGTTTTTTGATAGCATTCGCTAACCCATTTGTAGGTCGCAACAACCTTCGTGAATTTCTTCCATTAGGCGCTCAGGTTCTTTGGCATTCATGCATCTCAAGAGGGTATCATCAAATGATCTTTTGTATAAGGTCAGACCACTGAGAAATAGTTGCAGTTAATCCTTCGTACGACCTTCCATTCATTTCTTGTGGCACCTTCTGGGAGCTCTCCGGACTCTAGGTATTTTTTTATGTCAGTGAACCAAGGCTATCTGTCTAACTCTTAGGCTGCACAACAATAGGCTGGAACCTCTTTGATCTTGATCTCCACTGGCAATGCCTAATTTCCTGGCGAAATTTCACTCATTCATGCGAGCGTTTCCAATGCGTCTGCAAATTGGTTATTATATCTCAGCATATGACTGAAAGTGATGTCTTCAAATTCTGCAAGTAAATGTTCAAGGTGCTTGTGGTATGGCTAGAGTTTTGCATCCCTCGTTTTCCATTCCCCTGTCGTTTGGAGGATGATCAACATGGAATCTCTGAACACTTCTAGTTTCTTCACTTCGAGATCTAGTGCGGCGTGCATGCCGAGAACACATGCCTCATATTCTGCGATGTTGTTGGTGTAATGCAAGGTGACCTTGGCTGCCACTGGAAAGTATTACCCCTTTTGTGAGATGATCACTTCCCCGATACCCCCTCCGACTGAATTCAGAACACCGTCAAAGTACATCCTCCAATTTGCCTTCGACATCCTTCTTCTTCTACTTGCATGATCTCCCCATCTGGGAATTAGGAGTTGATCAAGTGACCGTCGTCTAGGGTAAACTTCACTAAATGATCTGTGATTGCTTGTCCCTTCACCGAAATTTGACGCACAAATTATATGTTATACTCAGATAGTTGAACTTGCCACTTGGCGATATTTTTTTGTCCATGTTGGCTTATCTAAGAGGTATCTAGCGGTGGTATAGTACAACCTATACTGGCGAAGTCGCTGCATTACCCACACGAGTGGGCAACATATCCTTTCCACACCTTGATACTTTGTTTCACCCTCCGTAAATTTCTTGCTCACGTAGTATATGGCATGTTCATTCTTTCTAGTCACATCAAGTTGTCCCCACATGCACCCCAACGATTCTTGGCGCACTGTTAAATACATAATGAGCGGTCGTCCTGGAGTTGTCGGCACCACGACTGGTGGGCTCATTAGGTAATTTTTTATGGACACTAAGGCATTTTGGCATTCTTTATCCCAGATTATCCGAGCGTTCTTACGTAAAAGTCGAAATAAAAGTTGACACTTGGTTGTCATATTTGCGATGAAATGCATAATGTAATTCGAACGGACTAATAGGCTTCGGGCCTCCTTGACGGTCGATAATGGGGGTAGATCTTGTATCGCTATGACTTTTTCATATTAGTGTTTAGAGCAATGTGGAGAGAATGATGAGCTTAAAGCAATTAAGAGAGAAAACTTCATCTTTAGATTGCCTTCAACTTGATTAGTACAAGAGATATGAAACCCTATTTATAGAGTTTCTAGGGTATATGTGAACACATATCTCATATATCCTAACATTCCCCTTTCTAGATAAACCTTCTAAAACTTGTAAAAAAACAACAAATCAGAACTTTAACTTCTAAAACCAGCTGATTCACTAAGGCTGATCTGCACTAGGTTGGCACTGCTGCTGCAATTGATCTGCACTGAAGATGCACTACAGATGCACTGCTGAGGCACGGCTGAGACACTGGCACGGCTGAGGCACGTCTTGTGCACTGGAAATGCACTGAAACTGCACTGGAGCTGAAATAGACCAAGCACAGGTCTGCTTGTCCTTCGATGGGAACCGAGCACAGGTCTGCTCGTTCTTCAATATACACCGAGCATAGGTCTGCTCGGGCGAGGTAATCCAATTGTTGTATAGTCGGTTTTGGATCTACGAACTTTGAGACTCCTTGATTGCTCAATATTGCGAGTTCTTGAGCCTCATGTCTCGCATCCCTCACGACCTAGCATAGGACAACTTAGATCACAACTACAGCAATGGTAACAAGAAGAGCATGCCACAGCAATGAGTCGAACCACATCCTCTTCAGTCAGCTGTAACTGATCGGATTCTGATCGTCAACAACATAGCAGCTTGATCAGTTTCTGATCTTCAACAGCATGGCAGCAATAAATTGAATCTGATTCAGCATTTCAGATTCAAGAAACTTTCTGATACAGCATATATAAAAGGATGAACAAGAGAAGAAACAGCCCCAGCGTCAAGAGAAGAATCACTCCAGCGTTTCAGCGTTTTCAGCGTTTCTGATACAGCAGCGTTTCTGATACAGCAGCGTTTCTGATACAGCTTTTCAGCGTATCAAGAAAGGTTTCTGATAATAAAACATCTAATGCAGCATCTGTATCAGAGCATCTTCAACCACAGTCACTGAAGATCAGAGATAGTAAAAAATTGCAGCATCTATATCAGAGCATCTTCAACCACATTCACTGAAGATCACAGCCAGTGAAAATGGAGGCACAAGATCGCAGCCATAGTACACCAGAATAGGTTCAGCAACTCACGACAGCAAAAAATTAGCTTAATCTCAGCAGCATATCAGGACAGAATCTCAGATTGCATCTCAGCATCAAAAAACAGAATGCAGTAGTGGCAGAACGACATGAACAGAGTGCAACAGAGCAACGCTTTAACAGACCAAATCAGCAGAACGGCAAAATCGCAATCGCAATCGACAATGAAATGAAACGAACAGCATCACAATGAGAATCATAAAGAATCATCTTATCTGAACCTAGGATCTTGCAGCTGGAAGGATTCGCAGGAAGGAAACGATCGGTTCGCTGAAACTGAAACGAAAAACTGATGCGTTGATGCGTTTTGCAGAATTGACGGAAGAACTGCTTGTACCTGATCTCATTTGGCTTGGAATCAATCGATTCCTTCTCATCTGAATGTGTTGAAGGTGAAGGCTGCTTGATTGGACCAAGTATGCTGCTATAATTGGATCGATTTTGAAGATACTGGCCGCGCGGGAAGAATCTGCAGAGCAAGGAAGATTTCCAACGGAAATTTGCAACGAAATTCAGATTCAGTCCCTGATCTTGTAGCTCTGATACCATATTAGTGTTTAGAGCAATGTGGAGAGAATGATGAGCTTAAAGCAATTAAGAGAGAAAACTTCATCTTTAGATTGCCTTCAACTTGATTAGTACAAGAGATATGAAACCCTATTTATAGAGTTTCTAGGGTATATGTGAACACATATCCCATATATCCTAACATGTCAGGATCTACCTCAATTCCATTCTCACTGACTATGAAGCCCAATAACTTGCGTGATGTGGCTCCAAAAGTGCATTTAGTCGGGTTTAAACGCAACTTCAACTTATACTTCTTGAGCCTTTCAAATAGCATGCGTAAATTGATCAAGTTATCTTCACCTTCTTGAGACTTTGCGATCATATCATCTATGTACACCTATATCTGTTTGTGAATCATGTCGCGGAACAATGCCACCATCGCCTTTTGGTAGGTTGCACCTGCTTTTTTTAAACCGAAAGGCATATCTCTGTAACAAAATGTGCCCCACATCGTGACAAATGCGGGTTTTGACTTATTTACCTCAAACATCTTGATCTTGTTGTATCATGAGAACCCATCCATGAACGAGAACATCATATGATGTGCCGTGTTGTCGAACAACATATCAATATGCAGTAGAGGGAAATCTTCAGACTGACTTTGTTAAGATCTTGATAGTCAACACAGACGCGGACGCGACCGTTCTTATTAGGCACTGGATCAATATCTTCTACCCATTCAGAATAGTTGCAAACTTCTAAGAATCAAGCGTCAATTTTCTTGATGATCTCTTCCTTAATATTAAGGATTAGGTCAGGACTTTGTCCCCTCATGAGTTGTCTTTTGGGTCAAAAGTTCTTAGTGTCTAGTGGCAGAACGTGTTCCACGATTGACGAATCAAGGCCTGGCATGTCAATATAAGACCAGGCAAAAATCTCCTGGTACTCTTTTAGTAAATTCATCATCTAAGTTCCTTGGTCAGGACTCAGACTTGTCCCAATCTTCAATTCGCGTGGTTCCTCAGGAGTGCCGATGTTTATGACCTCAGTGACTTCTGTTGTTAGGAGTTTGTTTCTCCCGTACCTGTCCCAACTTTCTACAATTTCTTTCGTGACATCCTCCTCACCGGATCCTTCTCTGTAATGTACAGAGTCAGATTGGGCAAGGGTGTCCCTGTACAAGATTGAATCGTGGTACCCCTTGTGTTATCTAGAGGTATTCTTCCTAGAGAAGGAAGCAGAAGAGAAGGGAGATTAATGTTAGAAGTAGGTAGAAGAAGATATAATATTGATACATGATGGATTAACAAAAGAAGGGATTCACTTGATGTGGTCCTGACAAATTTCCCCTATTACAAAAGCGTAAGGCTCATAACATATTCCCTACACGGAATACATCCCTTTTCAAAAGGTCTTACTCATTATTACTAAGAGAAAATGCATAAGCAGGTAATGTAATCCAGTTTGTGATATTCTTCCCACTAGCAAATGAACGGACGAAAAGGCCTCAGGGAGCTTCATCAAGCAGGGCTCCAATGTTCACACTGATCGAAAACAAAATTGATAAGCCTTCGTGAGAAGAAACGTCGTTGGGTTGAATCATTTGTGGTGGGCCAGAAAATGAAACAGTGACAGTTGGTAACAGCAATGCCCGTGAATTTCTGGTTAAACGTTTTCTTCGGGCGACTTCGTAATCTTTGAAATTAGGATGGAAACCCAGTCTGAAAGTTCCTTTGTTCTTCCTTGGAGCTATTGGGTGTATGATGCCCTGACCGTGGATTCCTAAACCGCGTCCTAAGATGAAGTTGTTGCCCAACATGATCTTCCCCACCATTAGCTCAGCTATGTGTGGTGCTGGCTCTCCCCAATCCATAATCACATAAATGAGATCAAAGGCATGGAAAGACAATGCATTTTGGTCTCTATTCCGAAGAAAGGTACGGAAGTCTCCTTATAAATGTTGTAATCTTCCTCCCCATCGATCACAACTAGGAAATCCTGAGATATAAATTTCACTTTGTGATGAAGGGTAAAAGGCACTACCCTAGCGGCGTGTATCCAAGGTCTTCCCAAAAGTAGACTGTAGACCCCTGGAATGTCCAAGACTTTGAAACATACGCTAAACACGCATGGACCAATCTCCAATGGTAATTCAATATCTCTTTCGACCTCCCTTATATTACCATCAAAAGCTCGAACAACACTCTTGGTTGGACGGATGAGTGGCGAATCTATCTTCATATGTTGGAGGGTGGACATGGGGCATACATTTAAATTTGAGTCGTTGTCACTCGTTACTCTTTAGAGAACGTATCCCTTGCTCTTGCACACGATGTGGAGGGCCTTGACATGTTGTTGTCCCTCAGAACCCAACTCTTCATGCCTGATGGCAATCTGGCTAGCAAAACCTGAATCGATGAGATTCTCCACTTGGCGAGTTGATATTTCCTTTGGTATCAGGGATTCCTTCAAAACATTCATTAATGCATCTCAGTGTGGTTTCGAACTCAACAATAGACCCAACAAAAATATATGCGCTGGGGTTCTGCGCAACTGGTCCACGACCTTGAACTCAGCATCCTTTACAATCCTCATTAAATTGCTCACTTCTTCTTCAGTTACCTTCTTATTTTGGGCTTCCTCCACCTCATTTTACTTGGGCGGGTTTTCTGGCTGGGTATAGCAATGTCCAGATCAAGTTATACTGAAAATGTCTTTATTTTTTGTAGATCCTTCCGTGTGACCCCCATAGCTCCAAGGTACCCTTTTGTTGCTCTCGTGCTTGAATGGTGTTGGTCCTTGTGGTACGTAGTCAATGATTAGTGGGGTGATCATCGAAACATATTTTTTTTAGCATCTCTTGACCCATGGGGCTGACCAAAGGGTTTGGTCCTTCTTCTAAGAAGATCATGTTGGCTGAGCCTGAAGTGTGGTTGGGTAGCGGATTGCTATTGACATTCGGTGGCTAAATGGGATTTAAGACAAGGTACTTATGATAGATAAGGTCTTCGATTCAGTGCTTTAGGAGAGGGAAATTGTTAGTGGTGTGTCCAGGTGCTCCCATGTGGAACTCACAGTTTGAATTTGGTTCATTAGTCGGAATTCTTGTTTCGGAGCTCAAGACCTATGAGCCCTTGAGCTAAAGCCTTGTTGTACAATTCGACCAATGGTATTGGAAGCGGGGTAAATTGTCGGGGCTCTCGAAATCTTCTTTTTTTCCCGCCTCGGTTGATAAAATCTTGTGGTTTGGGCAGGAAGGTTGTTCCTTGTTAGGATCGATGAGCCTGAGGCATTGGGACCACCGGTGATGGCTGGTATTGTTGATACGGAGCCGAGTAATGAGCCTGGTAAAGGTTCGGATAGACCGCGCCTATGGTCGGGGTAGGCTTCTTTGTGGCAGTTTTCTTAGGATCCGCTGCACTTTTGTATGGGTCTTATATCTTTCCGGACTGAAGCCCTCGATCGATTAATTCACCCATCATGATGAGATTTAAAAATTCCATTGTGGATTGACTCATCATTTGGGTATAATATATACCCTTAAGAGTGATGATGAAAATCGGGACCGCCACATTCTACGCGAGAGGCGGGTTCATGCAGTTGGCATTTCCCCTCCACTCAGTCACATATTCTTTGAAAGATTGTCCCTCTTTCATCTCCATAGACTAAAGATCAAGGCGAGTAGGAGCATTATCCAAATTGTTCTTATATCAGCAGTGGAAAAGCTTCGCCAGCTCCTTAATATTTGGAAAAGCTTGGCCAACTCCTTTCTTAACCCTGTGAACCAGACCAACGCCTCCTCTTTCAAACTTTCCTGGAAGGTCTGGACCATCAACTTGATATACTGCTGATATGGAGTCATTTTCGCCATGTACATCTTGAGATGAACAATCGGGTGCCCTGTTCCATCGAACCTTTCAAAGTTCGTCACCTTGAATTTATCGGGCATTGGGATTTCCTGAAATAGAGCCAGATCAGGGAAATCCAGGTCTCCCAAATGATCTACTCCTTGAATAGACCTCATCTTTTCTTCAATCAACTTCAACCGCTTGTCTTGTTCGGTCTCGACTGGGGCGACTGTAATAGAGTAATTGGGGAGCCCAAACGCGGGTCGTGTGGCCTGGTTGGGGTAAACAGGTACCGGCGGTGCAACCCGATCATGATGACGAGGAAAAGCTTGCTCATGAGGGTCATGTACAGGTAGTGTAACTTGGTCAGGACAGTCTTATGTAGGAGGTGGAGCTTGGTTGGGATGGCCATATGTGGGGGGTGGAGGTGGAGCTTGGACAGGATGACCATATATGGGAGGTGGAGCGTGGTCAGGATGACCATATGTGGGAGGTGGAGCTTGTTCGGGGTGACCACATGTGTGAGGTGGAATTTGGTCGGGTAAGACCAAAGTACTTGGCATAGATTGATGAAGTTTCATGTATCTTAAGGTGTGGTCTGTTCCACAGGCAATACTGTTGAGGCTTTATACAAGTGTAACAACTTGCTATAAGAAACAATCTCTCATGCGTAAAGGGGGAGGGTGCAAATTCCCATGATCGAGTCAATTCACGTGTGCGCCTGCATCATGTGGACACGATTGTCACACCAAAAAACCTATTTTGCGTGACCCAGGTTATGCTAAATCCCGTTATTTTTTAATTTAACCCAAATAATTTTTTCTACTATTTAAAATTAATTAATTGATGATTTTGGTATTACAACTGTTATAATATTTTGGTTGTAAAAAAATAATTATTTTAGTTTTGCATATTAATTTGTAGGGTTACAATTTAATTATGGGTGACCATTATGACAATGAGTGTGCCCTAAACCCTAAAAATAGACAGTTGGTTTTTCATTTTTCTACATTTCCAAATATGAGAAGAACTCTCTAAAATTTTCTTGGTTGGGGTTTGAACTGTATCATTTCGAGATAAGTCATAATTTTCATCTAAGTCTGAGTTCATGTATTGTTCAGTTTGGTTAAGGGAAACACCATGTTTGTTTTGCTTTAACGACACGGTTTTATTCTGAGAGGTAATCATCCCGTTTTTTCTTCTTACACGAATTTGTTATGGTGAAAGGGGTGAAATTCTCTTAAGGATATCGTGCTTTTCACGGGACACAGTTTATTAATGAAAATATTTTTATCTTATATCGCAGAAATTTCACCATGTTGTAATATTTCATGTTATTCTAGGAAAATAATTCATAATTTTCTTTTTTACAAAAATGTCTGCAAACAACAATGATGTTGATAAAAGTGCTTGAGCATTAGCTCAGACTGAAGTCCCTAGTGTGTCATTGAGCGCACCCATCATTGCGTCGACCGGGGGGTAACTATGACTTGTCCTGCTGAACTTGCGCATGCAAAACAATCCGACAAATTTGACAGATCTCCAACTTCATGAGATGCTCTCCAAAATGAAGTTCTATCTGACCACTCTGAGCTTGACACGATTCATGATGGAAGAACCACCAACTCAAGGCGAAGATGTTGGTCATGGTTTCTTCTTTGCTCTAGATGGGTGGAATCACTTAGCCTATTTGTGTAGACACTATGCAGTGAATTATTTGTCTGATTCGTTGTATGATGTATATAGCAAAACTAAGTCTACTAAGGAATTGTGGCATGCCTTGGAACAAAAATATGCGTATGAGAATGTAAAAAAAAAAAAGAAATTCCTAGTTAGTCGCATGTTTTACTAAGATGGTAGATAACAAACCATGTATTAATTAAGTGATAGATTTACAGCTCCTGTAAAGTGTCCATGCCGAAAATATAGAACTCTTGGAGTTGATGCAGGCAGCCATAATTATTTAGAAGTTACCCGATATGTGGAATATCTTCAAGGGCTACCAGAAGAACGAGTGGAAGGAGATGACCATGGTTGAGTTGCTCGAAAGGATCAACGTGCAAGAGCAATACATGAGAGTTGCACGGGAAATGTTAGTTGGTCCCATGAACACGATGTCCTCACCAAGACAAATGTAATGGAGAATGGGTAGAGTTGAAGCACACATCCTGCCAAAGGCAAGCAAGCAAACAAAAAAAAAAGATTCATTCAAGGTCCTAACAGCGGAGTATAGCAGAAGTCGCGATACAAACACAAGGATTTATTGGCATTTGTTGTAATGACATTAACTTGTTGGCGGTGGTGCCTGAGGTGAACTTGACTGATTCCAACCCCAGAAGTTAATTCTCGGGAGATCTAATACATGGAAAACTTTGCCTCATCTGAAGTCACGGGTAAAGGAGTTCACGGAAAGAGTTGACATTGAAGAATGTGATGTATGTTCTAGACATTCACAAAAGCGTTGTGTCAGGGTCGTTCCTCAACAAGCATGGCTTCCATATTGTGTTTGAGTTGGATAAATTTGTGCTAAATAAGAATGGAATGTACGTGGGTAAGGGGAACGAAAGTGGGGGAATGCTCAAGATGAATGTAATGTTTGTTAAGCCAAAAAGGAACAAGAATAAGAATGTTTCTTCTACTTACCTACTTGAGTCTCCTAATATTTGGAATGAGAGATGAGGACATGTTAATTATGATACCTTGTGAATATTAATTAACACATATCATATCCCCACATTTCAAATTGATCTCAAACATAAGTGTGAAATATGTGTTAAGGCTAAATTAACTGAGTCATTTTATCTGTAGAAAGGAATATGAAACCACTTGATTTAATACATAACAATGTTTGTGATTTAAAGTTTTTCCAAACTAAAGGTGGAAATAAGTAATTTACCACTTTTGTTGATGAAAGTACAAAATATTGTTATATATACTTATTGGAAAGTGCATGCTTTACAAACAATAAGTTAAGAATCAACTTAATAAGAAAATCAAGGTGTTGCGTAGTAATAGTGGTGGTGAATATGGTGCTCCATTTGGTAATTTTTGTGCTCAACATGGAATCATACATGAAGTCACAACACCTAATTCCCCCCAGTCAAATGGGGTGGCAGAATGGAAAAATTGAAACTTCAAAGAAATGACGAATTTAATGTTCATAAGTTCCAGGGACATGTGTGGGAAAGTTAATTTAAGTAGCAATTACCTTTTAATAAGGTACCCCGAATGAAAGAAAATAAAACACCTTTCGAATTGGAAAGGTAGAAATCTTCTTTCAATCACCTCCAAGTATGGGAGTGTCTTTCTAAAGTGATGGTACCTCCTACGAAAAAGGTTAGGATTGAACCCAAAATCTATTGATTTCATCTTCATTGAATATGCTCAAAACAACAATCCTTCTCGTTTTGTTGTGAATTATTAGAAGATTTTAAATATACACAAGGATATGATAATAGAATCAAGAAATGCATATTTCTTTGAAGACGTATTTCTAGCTAAATCTAAAGGGAATGCAAGTTTGTTAAAAACGAACTTATGAGACTATTGATAATAATGGTCTAGAGCTAAAAATGGTGAGGTAGAACCCACATGTAAGACATGGGCCCTGCTAATGTAATTCTTGGAATTAAGATTAATAGGAAATCATAAGGAAACCCTCTAAGTTAAATCTCATTATATCAATAAGAAATTAGAGAAATTCAAACAAGAATGATAAAAAGGAGGTCTATACTCCAACTGGCAGGGTACAAAGTCATAGGTTTAATGGTAAGTCTAGACATATTCGTCAAAGACAAAATTCCATTGGACAATTACCCTCCACTGGAATTATCACGATCGACTAAGTAAAGTCAAAGGATAATATAATTGATTCGTTAACGAAAGGGTTAAATAAAGAGCAAGTTGCTCAATCATAGAGAGGAATGGGGGCTAAAGCCCGTGCATCAAACAATTTTGAGAACAAAAACCCAACCAAGTTGTATGGAGACCCCAAGATTTAGGTTCAAAGGGACAACCTAATCACATGAGTGAGGTTATAGCACTGTAAAGGAATTTAAACCCAGAGTCCATTCCTATGATGAGAAATAGTGATGATAGTCGATGAGATTAATCAAGTGCTTTTAATGATTCAAAAATGTATATATCTGAGTAAAGTGTTGAAGTAACACTTGAGATAATGAATTACCTATCCAAGTGAGAAAAGAGACCATATCTGAAGGAATTGTTGAGGGTGCAATTCTTAGAAACGCTTACAGAATCAGGCAATGCCCATGGCCAGAACGGGGATGAACGTGTGAACTGAACAATATGAAGAATATGTCTATGTGGGTTATGTCATCATTTATAGCAAGCACAAACAGATCAAGGACATCGTGTCTACTGACTAGCTCGTAAAGTCGATGTTACTTCACATGGGAAGGTGTCGAGCTATCCTATCCTATGAGGTGTCGACCGTTGAACTCTTATTTTAAATCTAGGGCATCTAAAAACTCTCACAGTTCTCCATTCAAATGGGGGATTGTTAGCCAAGTCAAAAACTTTAGCCCCAAGTCCATGATTGTGAATGGGATATGAAAATATAGTACCACACCGGTTGGAACAAGGAAATTTTTCCTAAACATATTATGTTATGCTTTATACATGTATAACAACTTTATAGAAGAAAGGCTCTCTCTCGCACCTGGGGTGGGGGTGAATCAATCTGATTGGCATTCCCCAGTTAGGGTCGATCCACGTGTGCACCCGCATCATGCATACACGATTGTCACTTTGAAAAGCCTACCTTGCACGAGCTGGGTTTTTCTAAAACCTCTACGTTTTTAATCTGACCGAACAATTTTTTGTTTTTTTTACTGGTGTAAATTCATTAATTTATGACTGCTGGTATTATAGTTGTTTAAATATATCGCTTTTACTGATATAATTATTTTAGTTTTGCATATTAATTTGTAAGGCTACAATTTAATTAAGGGTGACCATTATGACAATGTGAATGACCTAAACCCTATTAATAGTGGGTTGATTCTTCATTTTTCTACATTTCAATTATCAGAAGGACTCTCTAAAATATTCTCTAGGTTCGGGTTTTAATTTTGTGAATTTGAGATAAGTCACAATTTCCATCGAAGTCTGAGTTCATGTATTATTCTAATTGGTTAAGTGAAATGTCATGTTTGTTTTGCCTTAATGACATTGTTTTATCCATGTTAGGATATATGTATAGTTACATATGAATGTTTAGGGATTATTCTACAATATTATAGAATTAGAAAGTGAGGACCATATTGTAATAACTTAAGACTTACAGGCTATAAGTAGCCTTAGGGTGTAACAGATATAACTTAACCTTGAATGAATGAAAGACTTACCTTCTACCGCAAGTAATCCTTCACCATCTTCTCTATTTTGATTTCTTTACTTATGTTCAAGTTCCTAACATGGTATCAGAGCAAGAATGATTCTGCTCAAGTCGGTTCAAACGCAATTACGGTGTCTACTAATCGATTGAATTGATCAATCTCTTCGACTCCATGGAAGAAATTTCTGCTGCATTCTTCAACAAGAAAGACTCACAGCTTATTGGCGAGGAGAATTTCCAATCATGGCGACAACAAGTGCTTCTATTTGTAAGAGGATAGAATCTGGAAAGTCATCTCTACAGCAATGTCACAATTCCAGCTCGAATTCCTGGACCAGATGAAGATGATGAACCGAATCCAGAATACCAGAAGTATGTTCAAAAGGATAGTTCACTAGCTTCCTGGTTGCTCGCCTCAGTGTCGTCGCAAGTTAGCAGAGGTCTCATAGGATACATGACCGCTGCATCAATATGGCAGAATCTTCACAGAGATTTTTCTGCATTATCAACAACAAGGATCATGCATTTGTATGATCGACTGAAGGTTCGTAAACTACATCATCAATCAATGCGTGAATACTTGACAACAATTCAAACTGCCTGTGATAGATTAGCCTCTTGTGATCATCCAATTGAGGAAATGTAACAAATATCAATCATTCTTAATGGAGTCAAAGGACAGTATGACAGTATAGTTTCGGTTATTCATGCAAGCCGTAATCCTTATTATATTGCCTCGGTGAGTTCTGTGTTGTTGGACGTGGAAGCTAGGAAGAGTGATTTGTTGTTTGATTATGATATGTATGCTCATATGGCTATAAATCGAGGTTCTGGTGGAAAGAAGGATGAGATGGAGTCAACTATGTCTAAGACTAATCAGTTTATGACTAATAATCGAGGCGGATCATCTAATGGAATTTTACCAACACCTGTCAATGAAGGTCATCCGAATGAATCCTTTGTCAATTCCACTGCTGTTCAGCATCAACAATCTCCCCAATATGGTCGTGGTAGAGGTCGTGGTAGAGGTTATGGAAACAATAATCCACAATGTCAATTGTGTGGTAAGTTTGGTCATTTGGTTCACCGTTGTTACCAGGGGTTCAATGTATACTTTGCAGGTGTTACTAATCCAAACAATGCGAATTTTGCAAGTGTCAATCTGTGTTTTGCTCAATGGGAAGATGCCTCAGCAGGATCTAATCTACCACACCAATCATATCCTCAACAACAACGTCAATTTCAAGTACCAAATCAGTTTCAGCAATTTCAAGCACCGAATCAGTTTCAAGCACCGAATCAGTCCCAACATCAACCTCAGTCTCAGTCTTATTCTACTGCCTACGCTCCTAATCCTTATGGTGCCTCTACGCAGGTGTTTCATCCATATATGTACTCTCTTTCTGGTCCGATGCAATTCAATCCTTTCTCAGCTCCTCAAGCAAACATTGCCTCTGTTGCTCCGATAGTTCAAGCAGATACAAACTGGTTTCCAGTCGGACAGCATACCTGCGTACCATATACTGGGCAAGGTAAAGTAATGGTTGATAATGGATCTTCTTTGAATATTTCTGCAATAGGCTCAGCATTAATTCCAACAGATTCTAGAATGTTGAGATTGCAAAATATGCTCTATACTCCAAATGTGACTAAAAATCTGCTTTATGTGTCTCGGTTCGCAAATGATAATCATGTCTACTTTGAATTTCATGCAAATCACTGTGTGGTTCGTGATGCTTCTACTCAATCAGTGTTGTTCCAAGGATATGAATGCTCTGGATTGTATAAGGCTGATATGACAAAATTAAGTAGTAATAAGCATGTCATTCATTCTAGTGATACTTACAGGCCTGAGTCTAGGAATATGGTTGCCAACAGTTGTCTTGAGTGTTGTAATTCATCGATGACTGGTAATAATGAAGATTTTTCATAATAAAACATCTCCTTCTTGTTATTCACCGCATATTCCTGTCACAAATTCGATAATAAAATCAGACATTGATTGTTTAGACCTGCATGATTCGTCTGTTTTTTCAAACTTGTTACGCAGTCAGTATGAAGATGTACCAGGTAATATACATATTTCTCCACCTGATGCTATTGATGATGGTGAGTTTTTGTGTTTTGTTTCTTAGTTGAATTCTAAAGACTCATCATCAACTTGGCACATAAGACTTGGTCATCCGTCTAATAAGCTTCTTCAAACATTTTTGCGAATTCATAATATTCCAATACCTCATAACACCGACCAGTGTATAGCTTGTGCAGTTGGAAAAAGCAAAAACAGCTGTATCATTCTTCTCCTACTGTCTATTCTCATCCCCTTGAATTAGTTCAAATTGATGTGTGGGGTCCTGCTGCATGTTCTTCTAATCGTCATCATTATTATCTTAGTATAGTAGAAGCATATAGTAAGTACTGAATTGTTTGAAGATGATCATCTATTTCGCAGTACTACTGGTGCACTTCAGCATATTTGTATCACAAGGCCAGATATTCAGTTCTCTATCAATAAACTCAGTCAGTTCATGCAAAGACCAAGCTCCAGTCATTGGCAGGCAGTGTTACATATTGTTAGATACTTAAAAGGTACTGTAGAACATGGTTTGATGTTCATATCTAACCCTTTTCCTATGCAGGGGATCTCTTTAGTTTCTTACTCTGATGCAGACTGGGGATGAGATATCTCTGACAGAAAATCTATTTCTAGACATTATCTGTTCCTCAATGACAATCCGATACTTTGGAATTCAAAAAAACAATCAGTGGTGGCACGATCTAATGCTGCAACTGAGTTTAGAGCTATTGCTAATGCAGTATGTGAAATCATGTGGGTTAAGTCCCCGTTAATGGAAATGGGTCTTCAAGTGTCTTCAGTGCATGTGGTATGGACAGATAGTACAAGTGTGGTATATTTGTCTGAAAATCCTACTCAACATTCCAAAATGAAACATGTTGAGATTGATCTTTTCTTTATCAGGGAAAAGGTGAAATCGGGTCATGTTTTAGTCAATTTTGTTCCGTCTAGTAATCAGGTAGAAGATGTTTTAACAAAACCATTGACAGAAAAACAATTTGTTTATTGCAGGAAAAAACTTGGGGTTTTCTCTATCGTTGAGTTGGATGATGCTGACACTGTAACGATTCAGGAGGCTCCTGAAATTGAATAATAATTTCTGTTGGAAATCATATATCTGATGATCATGAGTGGTAGTTATTAAAGGTATGTCAGTTCTGTCAAGAGTAGTCTTTATCATTACAAGTGCTTTTAGTTACTTGATGCTTGTACTTCTCTGTTTTTTTTTCTGAGATATATATATATATGTGAGCTTTTTTAGTATGATTGAGTATGTCTACATGATTGAGTGTGTTGTCCTGTTCTTTTCACATATATATCAGTTTCTCGCATTCACAGAATTCTTATAGGTCTGTCTATGTTGCGTATCATTGGTATGAATGACTTGCACTGAGTTGGTTTTCTATTTTATGTGTGGTGTAGAATCTACACTCAGTGTCATTCAAGGGTAAACATGGTTGGCACATCTGTTTTTTCATATTTTCAAAAGATCAATGAATGATAAAATGAAGCAGAATTTTTCAGCATTTCTCAGTTATCTGCTTATGTTCTTGGCATAAAACATAGTTGAATTCCAAAAATAGAGTTTAATCTTGAAGAAAACGTCAAGATACTTCAAGGTTGCTCTTGAGGAAGAGAAGATGAGGGCAGAAACCCTCCAGCTATGTTGGTAAGATAAGGGCTCAAACCCTTCTGTCAAGAGAAGAAAAATTATGAGAAAAACCGAAATGGAAAGATCCTAAAATAATAAAAAGGATGAATCAGATATGCTTTTCCTAATGTTTGTCTTGTATGATGATTGTGGTTAGATGAAAATACTCATCATAAAATAGTTAAAGAGTTCAGTTGTTTGGATGTAATTCAGATTGGTTGGTAAGGAACTGTGACTAGATATGTGAATATGGGTATGCTGTGATATATTGGTGTGCATATGATATTTGTGTGTTAGGCTGATGGGACAAGTGTTAATCATTTAGTATGATTCAGTCACGTTAGAAAAAGAGCCCATATATACATCTGAGGAAAAGACTGCTGAAGTTTAGCTGCTGAGTATACTAAAAAGGATTTGGTTAATGATTATTGATGAATCTTGACTGTCGTGCATAGTTTAATAACAATCAGATGGTTGTTAAGAAAATGTTTTTCAGCAGAAAGGTATTAGGTGGTGATTATCAATCAGGTGTTGGCTATCAGCTGAGTTTCGATTGTTAGGATTGACATAGGTGTTGAAGAACAATGGATGGCTGATTTTCGAGAATTCAAGAAGTTCATTGTTGTTGATCTTCATGGGAGAATGTTAGGATATATGTATAGTTACATATGAATGTTTAGGGGTTATTCTGCAATATTCTAGAATTAGTAAGTGAGGACCATATTGTAATATCTTAAGACTTAAAGTCTATAAGTAGCCTTAGCGTGTAACAGATATAACTTAACCCTGAATTAATGAAAGACTTACCTCGTGAAGAATCGTCGCAACTTGTTAGTTACCTAGTTCCCCGAGTGGTAAACTAGTCAAGGGTACAAAATGTACACGACAGGTTTTCGCGTTAGAATATCTATCACTGGACACTTTATTCCTTGAGTCTGGAGAGATGGAACGATCCTCCATTTCAAATTTTTTTTTTCAAATTTAACCCTATTTTAATAATTAATTACCAAAATAACCCTTCAATTTTCAAATATTTGAAATAACTCTAAGCGCTAACCATGTTCACGTTTAGGGAGGAATAAACAGAGACCAAGTCTCCCCCCTAGGTTTTTCCCATCTTCAGCAGACAGCATTCTCTCGCCGCCAAGATTTCCAGTAGCCTCACCCGCCGCCGCCAGCCAACAGTCCGCCGTCAGAAACGCTATTTCGCCAGATGTCGACCTAGCGTTGTTTCCACGCCCGATGATTGGAGGATAGTTGCATTTTTCCTTCCTCATCACAGATGTCGCCTCCACTGCTGCCAATAGCTTCGTCACCACCACACCCCGTTGTTGTCATACCCTAGTCGATCTATTGCAGCTCTACACCTAGGTGAGCCAAAACCCTCATTTTTTTAATTGGGGGTAAATTATTGAATTACATATAATTAGTGGTTATAATGCATAATTAGTAGTTAGAATCCTTAATTAGTAGTTAGAATGCTAAATATAATGAAATTGATGACTAATAATTAGTTTTATGGATTATGTGTTTCATTATTTTATCGTAATTATATTTTTGGGTGAATTGTTTAATTGATTAAATACAGTTGAAATGAGTAATTACCATTCATAATATCATCAAGTGATGAGTTTTAGATATAAAGCAATTTTCAAATTAATGAAATTACTATTCAATTAGGTGTTACAATTACTCAATTCAGATGGTGGCTAAAATTTGTCGATATAGTGGTAGAATCACTATCATTGAAGACATTGTTAATTATTTTGGAGGTAGTTTTGCCATGTCTTATACCTATAAAAGTATATCCCTAGCTCAGTTGAAGTAACTTGCTAATGTAGCTTGTGAGTTTGTTGGATGTAATGACTTTGAACTTCATTGGAAGTTGGATAACTCTGTTTTTCCAATAAACAATGACGGTGCATTGAAAGTCATTTTTGAAATGTGCGAGAAAAATATGGAGATCTATGTGAATAATATAGTTTCTCCACCGATACCTCTATGCTTCATTCTATTCTGAAGTAAGGTCGATGAACGTATGAAGACTGAAAAACTTGAAGAAACTGATGCAGAAGATGAAAGTGAAAGAGATGATCATACTTGGATCCCTAATGATGATGTATTTTCATCATCTTCAGAGGAGGATATTGTATTGGATGAAGGCGGTGATGGTTGTTCAAATGTAGCACAATCTAGTAGATTTAGAAAACAGCCCCCGAGTTTACTTCACGAGATTGGATGTGCGGGTTAAATGTAATTATTGGGAGGTAACGCAAAGACAGACATCTCATGCATTACAGAGTTTGCAGAGAGGCAAAATGTTTGATGATAAATCTGAACTTCAACCATGAATTGAAACTTTGGCATATCAGCAACTTTAGTGACTGTAAAACAGTGAAATCTAGAAAATTACTAATTCATTAACAAGTCATAGGTACTGTGTAATTTGGAGTTTCTGTTGGATCGTGAAATCCTGAATGCTGATCTGGCAGTGAATTGAATACCAGACAAGGTTGGGATGACGCTTCAGCTCCAACTCCGGTGAACCTGCAAGTAGGGGAGCGCAACAGAGGGGGTGCCTCTGGGTCCCTCTCCGATGCTTAAATGAGTATATGTGTGTATAAAACTCAAAACGTAAAGTACGTATGTAAAGCAAGGATATTTATAGGGTAAGAGAGATAGAACCGTATAAAGGCAACTGAATATCTTAATGTATATTGAGTTGCTGAAGATTCGGATCGTGGGATATGGCAGTTACTGCGAGATATTGCAGTTACCAAATCTAATCTTTAGTGAATATGTGACCGGGATATGCGGGATATCTTGGCCACTCTGTTATTAACGGTTTAGTGGGACCAGAGGAGAGAGGCAAGGCTCTCTTCGGGGCGAGCACTCCCATGTCGAGCAGTGGAAGGTCGCGACTTGGTAGAGAATGGCGAGCAGTCTGAGAGCCTTTGGCGTCTCTATAGACTTTGGGCTCGATTCTGGATTACTCGATGGTGGGCCAAGTTTGGCTTGTACTTGGGCCGATCCGGTTCGGATGTCATGGGTTTACCCCCTCTATAGTTATTGGGCCTTCGAGGCCTTTTCTTACTGGGCCGTCACTATCGATACCCAACATTTGCCCCCGAAGCTTGATTGAAGTTCCTTCAGTCGAGCTTGATTTCCTGGTAGGGTTTTAGATAGTGACGTCTTTGGTAATGGTTCAGTGCCTTTGAGACACTTCGAGCTCATTTGGCGAGCGATTCCTTCTCTGTTCAAAGCCGAAAGAATATCCTTCCTTTTATTCCCTTTTGGCGATCACTCGAGGTGACTCAGGCTTATGGAAGTCTATCTTTCTTAGTTAGGCGGTCATTATCTACCCGAGGTATTTCTGCTAAAGCTTTATTAGTGCGTTGGCGACCACCTTGTCTCCTTAGTGGAATTTTAGCATTTAATAACTGCACGGTTGTCCAGAAATCGAACGGTCACTTGAGGCACGCCTGACATTTACTTTTCCGTAAACCCAGGGTAGCTTGACAGCTGTCTGTACCAGCCAACCGTTGTCTCTTGGAATTCTGACATTGCTTCGGTTTTTTTTCCAAAAGGGTGCAATTATTCCTCTGCGTCGCTTCGATTTGCTCGTGGCGGTTACTCCCCTTTTGGTCTATATAGGAAACGTCAGTTTCTGCATTTTGTTTTTTACGCTTATCCACTCCTTCAGATTTTCAGAACTTCGCTGCAAACCTTCCCTTTCTCTTTCAATCCTCTTCAGTTCTCATTTCGACCATTTCCATGGCTCCTCGCAATCAGAGAGTCAAGCACACGGCTCCCAAGGGTGCCAACAAAGCCAACATGCCCAGAAATGCTGATGTCCCTTTGACCATCAGGGATGAAGTCGTTCCCCCTTCAGTAGAGGAACAGACCGATTTGGGCAGGACTGCAACCACTCCTGTGGTGGTGGACGGGCCCGAGCTGAACACGCCTATTTTTTCCCCAAAAGGTAAACTTTCGCCCTTTTATTGCTCTGCTTTGGCAATGTCCTCTGCTGTTCTTTGCTTTTTATGTTTATCATTGCAATATTTGAATTTGTTCGAGTAGACGTCAAGCCTAATGAATTGAAGCCGGCTTATTTTAAGACCGTGGTGGCGCTCGGTGGCTTCAGCGTGGAGGATGCTCCTAGATATCCTGGCCTAGGTCTGCATTTTCCTCACGATGGAGAGGTTTACATTTATGCGGCTCAGATCGATGCTGGGTTGCGTTTTCCTCTCTGTGAGGATTTACAGACCTTGTGTCAGTTTTACGGGATTCACCCCACACAGCTTATCCCGAATGCCCTCAGGATGTGGGTCGGTTTCAAGTTCCTATGCTTACGCCAGGAATGGGTATATTCACTGGCCCTGTTCCGGTGTTTCTTCCGCCTGGCAGCAGGGGCAAACCACCTTCACCACTTCCAATCCCGCTGGCCGAAGTTTTCAGAGTGGGGAGGCCTTCAGGGATGGGTTTGGAACGTCCATGTCCGCCTGGTCGACGATTTTCGGACCACCAACTCCAATTATAAGAAGTGTTACTTCTTTTATAAGGGGGGGGTGCCCTGGAAATTGTTGATCCCGGACAAGGATTTCCCTCCTTCCTTCGAGGAGCTATCAGAGAGTGATCGAAACGCTATTGATGACCTATACCGGTCGCATCGGTCATCTCAGTTCAAGTCCATCCGCTCAGTGGCGGAGACTACCGAGAATGCCCTTGAGATGGCGGGTATTCATCAAGCCACGCCAATCTTTAATGATTGGGTAATTTTCTAACTCTTATCTTGCTTTATTACTTGTAGGGAAGGTTGTAAGCAAGAGCCAGAAACTGATAGGTCTCTTTGATGACCAGGGATTAGCGGGGTTGTCCTCCGACCAGGCATTGCTGAACTCTCCTCCTCCCCCCTCTAGGCGTTCGTTCAAGAGGAAGTCTGAGGAGGTGCTTCCCTCGGCCACTGCTGACCCTCGCCAACCAGGTATGTTGCTTTGTTATTCGTAGATTTAATATCTTCATACTTTGCAGTTTTTTGTTTTTTGACATTTTGTCTTGTTGTTTTGCAGAGGAGTCCTCAACCGACATGGTCCGGGATCATGCTCCTCCTCCCTCCAAGAAGGTCAGGAGTGAGGGATGTCCGGAAGTCGACCAACATCCTTCTCCTCCCCCTCCTGGGGGTCCTTCCGCTAATAAAGGGAAGGGTCTGGACGCGGTGCCCCCTTCTCCTTCTCCCCAGGGTCCTTCTGCCGCCAAGGGGAAGGTTTTGACCTTAGCTCCTCCTGTTCTTACTGTGCCCATGGCTCCTCCTAAGGAGTCTGGGACCAAGAAGAAGGGGCATGCTGCTTCCGGCTCATCGAGGGCTCCTGTGGATGAGCATTGCTCCCTTGCCGGCTTGTTTCAGCCGCTTGAATCAGCGAATTCTCGGGAAACTTGGGTCCCCTGTGGGGACCTTATGAAGAAGGGGTATCCTCCCCAGAAGAGCCTCCGGGGCAGCCCGGATATGTGTATGCGGCTTCTGGACGGGATAATTCCCCCCGCGGACCGCTCGATTGTTCCCACGGAACTTCATCAGATCGAGGGGTTCCTTCGGTCCCACTTCGAACGAGTGGCTTTGGTAAGATCTCATACTTTTACTTCGTAGAGTCCTCTCTTTGTCGTTCCCTTATTGTCTGTTGTCCTGACAGCTTTTATTCTATATTTGTTGCCAGTTCGTTCGGGAAGAGGTGATTCTTGGTCGTGTCTTCGGGGAGCTCACCGACAAGTATTCCAGTGTGCTCGCCGAGCTGGAGCAGTACCGAAGCACGGGGGTCACTCCTGAGCAATTGGGGACTATCAAGACGACTGCAGATGCAGCGATCGCCTTGGCAGATAATACCCGAGAGGAATACCTCAGGAAGGAGCAGCGCCTCCTTGCTGATGTCCAGAAGAGGGAGGCTGAAGCCGCTGCCGCTCTTCAGGACTTTGACGCTCTTCACCTGTGTTTAGATCAGGGAGAGATCGTCCGAGTTCGCCTAGATGCTGAACTTAAGGAAGCTCAGGCGCAAGGGGCAGAATCGGAGGCTCGCAGGGTCGCTGCCGAGGCGCAAAGGGACGCTGCTGACGCCCAGAGAGAAGCTGCGGTGGCTCAGACGGAAGCTGCGGAAGCCCGGGGGATTGCCTTGGAGGAGGAGAGGGATCGGTTAACTGCACAATTGAAAGCCGTCCCTTCGCCCCAGAGCGTAGTTGAGGCATTCAAAGCCTCTGAGGAGTTTGAGGACTGCGCTCTGAAGGAGATGAGGTCGGCGATTGCCGATTTTCTCCAAGTCCTGGTGGATGAGGTCCAGGCGGTCAATCCCAACTTTCCTCTTGGGGAAGTCGCCTCTTTGAAGACCTTCCTGCGGAGTCGTCCTTCGCCGCCCTCTGTTGCTGGCGAGGCTGCTCCTGAAGGCGAGCCCAGTACTTCTGCCCCCGAAGGCGAGCAGAGCACCCTTGCCCCCGAGAACTCCGACGCTTGAAGTCCCCAACTCCTTGGCGACCGTATTTATCTTTTTTAGATAGCCATTTTTGTATTTTCTGTTTTTGGTTTGTAATTATTTGTCGAAGACTTGGATTTTTCTATTGAATGCTTTTATATTCTTGAGCCTTTAATCGACTTCGAACATATTTAGCTATCCAATATCTTACTCATAATTACTTTCCACTTTTTTCTTGCTTTGTAATGTCGTCGACCCTTAAAGCCGTAGACCCATCATAAGTTAAACTTTCTAAGGATAATACTTTTGACACTTAAAAGCGTAAACTTCTAAGTTCAAAGAGATATTACCTTCTTTGAAGTTTAAACCTTTGAGGTGTTGGCCTAATAACAAGGGATTTGTAATTTGTCAGGCTTTATCATCGATAGTGATCGCCTAAACTTTCTTTGGCCTGACTTTGGCGTCAGGGCTTTCATTTTGCCTAACATTTTGCTAGGTCTTTTGGCCTGACTTTGGCGTCAGGGCTTTTTGAGGCCTAACTTTGTTGTTAGGGCTTTTGTGGCCTAGTTTTGTTACTAAGGCTTTTTTGGCCTAACTTTGTTGTTAGGGCTTTTGGCCTGTCTTTGGCGACAGGGCTTTTTGGCCTAGCTTTGTTGCTAGGGCTTTTGGCCTAACTTTGTTGTTAGGGCTTTTGGCCTAACTTTGTTGTTAGGGCTTTTGGCCTAGCTTTGTTGCTAGGGCTTTTGAGGCCTGACTTTGGCGTCAGGGCTTTTGGCCTAACTTTGTTGTTAGGGCTTTTGGCCTAGCTTTGTTGCTAGGGCTTTTGAGGCCTGACTTTGGCGTCAGGGCTTTTGGCCTAGCTTTGGTGCTAGGGCTTTTGGCCTAACTTTGTTGTTAGGGCTTTTTGGCCTAGCTTTGTTGCTAGGGCTTTTGAGGCCTGACTTTGGCGTCAGGGCTTTTGGCCTAGCTTGGTTGCTAGGGCTTTTGGCCTAGCTTTGTTGCTAGGGCTTTTTGAGGCCTGACTTTGGCGTCAGGGCTTTTTTGGCTTCAGCTTGCTTCGAGTGGACACGCTTTGTGAAGGAATGGCTTTCTTTTATTGACATAATCCGTTTGATTACAAGCTATGCATAAAATCTTCTTAAATGCTCTGAATTAAATGGACGAGGTAACCTCTCGCCTTCGGTGGTTTCCAAATAGTAGGATCCTGGTGCGGCGATCTCTACTACTTTGTATGGTCCTTCCCATTTGGCTGAAAGTTTGTTTTTACTGTCCAGCCTTGTAAATTCATTCCTTCTCATAACCATCTCCCCCACGAAACATTGGCGAGCGCTAACTTTTCTGTTGAAATACCGAGCGGTCGCCAAGCGCATTTTTGCCTGTGTTTTTTCCGAGAGCCATCTCTTTTCCTCTGCCAAGTCGAGGTCAGTTCTGCGCTCGATCTCATTTGCCTCCGCGTTAAAGTGTAGGACTCTGTGGGTAGGCACTGCTAATTCAGTTGGTGCTACTGCTTCTGATCCGTACACTAAACTGAAAGGCGTTTCTCCTGTGGCCGCCTTAGGCGTTGTTCTGATGGCCCATAATACGTTTTCCAGTTCGTCTGCCCAGTTCCCTTTGAATGCTCGAACCCTTTTCTTGAGTCCTGCTAAGACAACCTTGTTGGCTGCTTCAGCTTGCCCATTCGTTTGAGGGTGATGTACTGAACTGAAGCGATGGTCGATGTGATACTCTTCACAGAGCCATTTCAATTCCTTTCCAACGAATTGCGGACCATTATCGCTGATGAGTATTTTGGGAATACCAAACCTGGAGAATATGTTGACCTGCATGAACTTGATAACTTGGAATTCCGTTGTCGAAGCTAGAGCTTTCGCCTCTACCCACTTAGTGAAGTAGTCGATCGCCACTATAATGTGAGTACGCTGACCAGTGCTAATGGGAAAAGGACCCAATATATCGATTCCCCATTGAGCGAAGGGCCAGGCACCCGCCATTGGGGATAATAATGTCGATGGTCGACCCGATCGTGGTGCAAACTGCTGGCAAATTTCACACTTCTGTGTTAATTCGGCTGCGTCTTTTCCCAAGGTCGGCCAGTAATATCCCAGTCTGAATATTTTCCTGCTTAGTGAACGAGCACCTTCATGACATGCCGCTGCCCCTTCATGAGCTTCTCGAAGAACTTTTTCTGTTTCGGGTAGAGCAACACATCTCAAGTAAGGCGTCGAATAACCTCTTCTATAGAGTTCTCCATCGATGATTAGATAACTGGCTGCGAGTCTTCTAATCCTAGTGGATTCGCCTTCGTCCTCTGGGAGGATGCCTTCTTTCAAATAATTCTGGAACGGGGTCATCCAGGTGACCTGTTCTTGAATGTTGAAGACCTCCGCTCTGTTTTCAAGGACTGAACATAGGGCCTTTTCCAGAAATTGCACATCCTGGATTGTCGCCCCTCCGAAGGCTAGCTTACTCAAAGAATCTGCCATCTGGTTTTCTTGGCGAGGAATAAACTCAATCGCGAAATTTGGGATTTCCACGACTAGTTTTTTGGCGATGCCGAGATATTTCTTCATCTTTTCTCCCTTTGCCTCGTAGGCGCCATTAACCTGATTGACAATAAGTTCTGAATCACTTTTTACTTTAAGCGCTGTTATACCCATTCCTTTTGCCAGTCTGAGTCCAGTGATAAGAGCCTCATATTCTGCTTCGTTATTGGTCGCCGGGAATGTCAAGGCGATCGCGTATTTCAGAGGCTCGCCCTCAGGAGGAATAAGAATTAAACCTGCCCCCGAGCCTTCTTTTGATGAAGACCCATCCGTATAGAGTTCCCAGATTTGATTGTCGTTTGCTGACTGACTTGGCCTGTTTTCTGCCTCCGCTTGACCGTTACTCGTGCTTTCCACTATGAAATCAGCTAGTGCTTGACCTTTGATGGCCGTTTTTGGCGCAAATTTGATCCTGAACTCGCTGAGCTCGATCGCCCACTTGACCATTCTTCCTGAAGAATCTGGCTTCATCAGGAAGTTTTTGAGAGGTTGATTGGTGAGGACCGTGATGTCGTGCGCATGAAAGTATGGTCTCAGCTTCCGAGCAGCAATAACTAAGGCATAGAGATACTTCTCAATCTGGACATATTTTATTTCTGCTGAGTTGAACATTTTGCTAATGAAATACACTGGACTCTGAACATTATTCTCCTCCCTTATTAAAACAGCACTGGCTGCCACATCGCTAATGCCTAAATAGAGGAAAAGCTGCTCGCCTGGAACGGGTTTTGCCAGAGCTGGGAGTGTTTGAATATGCCTTTTCAAGGACTGGAATGCTTCCTCGCAGTCTGGCGTCCATTCGAACTTACGGTTGGCCCTCAAGGTTTTGAAGAACGGGAGGGACTTGTCGCTTGCTTTGGAGAGGAAGCGGTTAAGAGCAGCTAGTCGGCCGTTCAGGCATTGGACTTCCTTGTGGCAGGTTGGTGACTTCATTTCTTCTATGGACTTTAGCTTTTCCGGGTTTGCTTCAATGCCCCTTTCGCTGACCATAAAACCCAGGAACTTCCCGGACTTGACTCCAAAGGCGCACTTTGCTGGGTTCAGGCGAACGCTGTGTCTCCTCATGCATTCAAAAGCTTCACGGAGGTCGGTGGTATGAGGATTGCCTTTGATGGATTTAACGAGCATATCATCCACGTAGGCCTCCATGTTCCTTCCCAGCATGTCCTGGAACAGTCGGTTCACCATCCGCTGATAAGTTGCCCCGGCATTGATGAGACCAAAGGGCATCACCTTGTAGCATAGAATGTCCCCGTCAGCATAGAAAGCAGTGTGGGCCTCGTCGTCTGGATGCATTCTGATCTGGTTTTAGCCTGAATAGGCGTCCATGAAGCTCAGCATCTCATGACCCGAGGTAGCATCGACTAGCTGATCAATTCTTGGAAGGGGATATGAATCTTTGGGGCAAGCCTTGTTTAAGTCGCGGAAGTCGACGCACATCCTCCACTTGCCATTAGATTTCCTGACCAAAACTGGGTTGGCTACCCAGCTCTGGAATCTTACCTCTCTGACGAAGTCAGCTTCAATCAACCTGCCGACTTCCTGCCTGATCGCCAAACGTTTATCAGTCCCGAACGATCTTCTCTTTTGGGCGATCGGCTTGATGGAGGGGTCTATCCTGAGCTCATGCGAGATAATATCTGTGCTGATTCCTGGCATGTCGCTCGGCTGCCAGGCAAAGAGCTCTTTGAATTCCTTGAGGAGAGCGGTCATGGCCTCCTTCTGATCCTCTTTCAAGGTGGTCCCAATGCGCACCTTTTTGTCCGGACCATCGATCTCGACCTCCTCCAATTCCTCCATGGGTGCTGGTCGAGCCAAGTCCTCGCGGGGATCGGCCTCTGTCTCGATGGCGAGCGCCTCCCTTTGGTTCTTCCTGCGTAAACAGTTCACATAACATTGCCGCGAGGAAGGCTGATCTCCGAGCACTTCTCCGATCCCGTTCGGAGTAGGGAACTTCATCTTCTGGTGGACAGTGGAGGCCACAATCTTATTTGGGTTGATCGTGGTTCTCCCTATAATGGCGTTGTAGGATGTAGGTGAATCGACCACCAGGAAAGTGACCGACACCTTGATGCTTTTCCACCCCTCGCCAAAAATCACTGGCATGGTTATAGCCCCCAGTGGATAAGTTGTCCTTCCCGCAAATCCGATCAGCGGAAAGTCGACCCTCTTCAGGTCGCGTTTTGATTTGCCCATCTTTTCGAAGGCGTCCAGAAACAGGATGTCTGTCGAGCTGCCTCCGTCGACCAGAATCCTTGCAACATCACAGCCGTCAATATCTGCCGTAATGACCAGAGCATCGTTGTGGGGCGTGGTGACATGTGTCAAATCATCTTCAGAGAATGAGATGACAATGTTTTCTTCAGGTCGGGGTCGCTTCCCCAACTGAACTGCCGTAGAGATCTGAGTGGCGTAGACCTCTCTGGAGTTTGACCTCTCGCCGCCTGCGCCGAATCCTCCTGCAATCAGATTCACTCTCCTCTTGCTTCCAGAAGGCTCAGCTTGATCTGCAGGGGCTGGTGAACGATGTCTCCTGGGGGGCGTTCGACTTCGGTCTCGCCCTGCCACAAATTCCTTCAACATTCCCCCCTGAATCAGCCTCTCTATATCTCGTTTCAGAATCTTGCAATCGTCTGTCTTATGGCCCTTGCACTTGTGGTATCTGCAATAGCTCTCGACATCCTTGCCCATGGGTAACCCACCTCGGCGAGGCATCGGTGGCCTCGCCAAGGATCTCCTCTCCATCTCGACTAGTACCGCTGAGATCTGCCTATTTAAAGGCGTGAAGTACTCAGGGACCTCTGGATGGCGAGGCGCTGGAAGAGACTCGACTCGTGGCTTACTTTCTTTTCCCTTTTTCTCCTTCTTGACCTCCTTCTTACCATCGCGTCGGGGTTCAGGGGTTACCCTTAGCGAGGTCGTCAGGAGGTTAGCCTCGATGTTTGCGCGCTCAAGGTCTATGAAACCTTTCGCTCTGGATGCCAACTCCTCCAATGTCTCTATCTCCTTTACGTGATAGCTGTTTCGCAGCTTTCTCGAGGCCTTGTTGGCCACATCCAGACCTCTGTAGAATGCTCGAATGATCTCCCCATCCGAGATTCGGCGATCTAATTCTGTGACGTTTTGATGAAAACGCCCGTAGAAGTTGGACAGCGACTCTCCAGGCTGCTGTTTGACCGAGTCAAGGGCGACCACGCTCTTCAGCAACTGGCGCTCGCCCATGTATCTCTCCAGGAACTTGCTTCTTAACTCTGCCCAAGTTCCGATTGATCCTGCAGGGAGGCCGAAGAACCAGGACGAAGCCGAACCCGAAAGAGTAGATGGAAATAGCAAAGCCAAATGATTGGGATCGTTTGACTTACCCAGAAGGGAGGCCTCATGCTTGTTGACATGTACGGTGGGATCTCCTCCACCGCTATACTCAGGTATGGCCCGAGCAACCACATCCTTCGGGATTTTGATAGCGACAAGCGCGTCGGTGAATGGATGAGAGGACTGCTCCTTGAAGGGAGCTATGACTGTCAACTGTCTTTCCTGGAGCCTTTTGCTGAGGAGGTCATCCATCTGCTCCACAGTGCAGTACATGGGAGAGGCTCCGGGTGGAGGCGGACCGGAAGGATTGGCAGTATATGCGGCTGCTGGCTCCTTGGTGTGCGCTGGAGGTAGGGACTGCTGACCTGACGTCATCTCCTGATCCTCCTGATGCGCAGCAGGACTAGGATTGGCCGCTTCTGAAGGTGAAGGCCCTGTGGCAGCAGGGCGGTGATTTTCCTTAGGAGCAGAGGGATTGTTTTCCTGAGGAGCAGGGGCCTGGCGGCGCGCCTGTCCTAGGATGGCTTCCAGCAAGGAGACCATCTCGGGGGTTAAATTAATATTCTGCCCCGCCATGTGGACTGTCTGCGGCGCAGGGGCTCCGTTTTGATCAGCAGCTGGGGTCGGTCTTGAATCACCGACATGTTCTCGGGTTGTCCGCAGAGGAACAGCGTTAACTCCTGCTCGGCTGGCAGGTTCCTGTTGAAGCGGTGAAGCGGCGGCGGAATCAGAGCTATCTGAGGATCGCTCCCTAGTCTGATTCCGACGGTTGCTTTGGGATCGAGTTCTCATGGCTTAATTGCTCGCTTCCCACAGACGGCGCCAAATGTTGGATCGTGAAATCCTGAATGCTGATCTGGCAGTGAATTGAATACCAGACAAGGTTGGGATGACGCTTCAGCTCCAACTCCGGTGAACCTGCAAGTAGGGGAGCGCAACAGAGGGGGTGCCTCTGGGTCCCTCTCCGATGCTTAAATGAGTATATGTGTGTATAAAACTCAAAACGTAAAGTACGTATGTAAAGCAAGGATATTTATAGGGTAAGAGAGATAGAACCGTATAAAGGCAACTGAATATCTTAATGTATATTGAGTTGCTGAAGATTCGGATCGTGGGATATGGCAGTTACTGCGAGATATTGCAGTTACCAAATCTAATCTTTAGTGAATATGTGACCGGGATATGCGGGATATCTTGGCCACTCTGTTATTAACGGTTTAGTGGGACCAGAGGAGAGAGGCAAGGCTCTCTTCGGGGCGAGCACTCCCATGTCGAGCAGTGGAAGGTCGCGACTTGGTAGAGAATGGCGAGCAGTCTGAGAGCCTTTGGCGTCTCTATAGACTTTGGGCTCGATTCTGGATTACTCGATGGTGGGCCAAGTTTGGCTTGTACTTGGGCCGATCCGGTTCGGATGTCATGGGTTTACCCCCTCTATAGTTATTGGGCCTTCGAGGCCTTTTCTTACTGGGCCGTCACTATCGATACCCAACAGTTTCCAGAGCCATTTGGAGTTTCAAGAGCCATTTGGAGTTCATAGGTACTGTATCAAACATAAGGCAAGCAACTTCAATTCTCACTTTAAGGACTGACATAAAAAGTAGATTTTCTAAGATGGTTTGGACTACATCGTGCAAAATGTTTGATCGTTTCTTCGTCGAAATCAGTACCCTAAACAACGATCAGTTCAAACGATGGTTCAATGACTGAGCTAACATTAGTTTGTTGTCGTAAGCTTACGATTAGGGATACAGATATGGAGTAATGATGATCAATCAATCTGAAGTTTTTAATAAAATGTTGAAAGGAGTGTGGTCGTTACTAGTGAGAATGATTGTCGAAATAACCTTCACAAAGAGAAATACTTACTTGGTTGAACGGCGTGCGTGTGTGGAGAAAGTATCTTCGAAGGAAAAACTATGGATGCCAAAAATAAACGAGTTGTTAGTGACTACTGAACAAACGTCTCGTCGATTTGATGCAGAGACATATTCGTATGTAGAGGAGTACATGGTATGAACATGAGGATGTAAACGTTACACATTTAACTTTGTTGAACGATCATGCACCTACGGAGAGTGGACTTTATTTCATAGGTCATGTGCAAACGCGATGACTTCTTTACATGTAGCTAATATAAATTAAAACCAGTACGTGGATCCATATTTCGGCTTTGCAGCCTACAAACATACGTACCTCCCTAAGTGATATACCTCACATCATTGTTGATGTTGGATTACTACATTCACTCAGTGAGAGGTGGAGACCGAAATCTCATACATTCCACATATGGTGGGGCTGAAATGACTATCACATTGTGGGATGTCTCGGTTCTGCCCAGTCTACGTGTTAGTGGACCTCCTATCACATACACATATTATATCGGAGAGGATGAAATTAATTTGATCGATCTTTGCACATGATTATTGGAACACACACACACCTATGAGGATTTCAGATCACAGACAATGAGGTACAACTATCTTGGTTGAAAAGATTATTCGAGAGGAAACCAAATGCGCCAGATTGGATACCTCAAACTGAGGAAGAGGTTGTGATAAGAGCATGAGGATATATCTTGCACATGTTAGTTGTATTTCTGTTTCCTAGCATGACTCGTAACAAATTGAACCTAGAATAGTTGCCACTTCTAGATAAACTATATCATACTACTCAGTATAGCTGGGGATCAGTTGTATTGAGTTACTTATATAATGTATTATGCAGAGTTGCAAAGAAGGGTAGAACGAACGCAGCAGGATGCGCTGTATTTCTGCATGTACAACCATTTGTCATTTCTTTTTATGAACCATGATATCTTTATAATATTCAATTAATTATTATGTATTAAATTTGATAGTTGTGATCCTCGGAGCATTTATCTATGATTCATCCAATGATAAACACTAATGTAAACCTCAATGGACAAACTCCATTAGGGATGTGGTGGACACTACCCAAGACAAGCAAACGAAATACTAAACCAAATGTTCGTCATTTCTACCGAGACGAGTTAGTTGCCCTTGAAGAGTTTCAGCTATTCAATCATATAAAACTATAATTTGCACGTTCAATTGTAGTATTAATTTCGTATTTGTATTGAAGGTAAACAAAAACCCAAACACCCATGATCAACAGCAAAATGTGCCACCGGTCTGTATGGAGGATGCACATTAATACTTTGCGAAGGTGACACTACAACACTTTCACAATGTGAAGTGACACATGGTTGATTGGGTAATGCAACAATTCAGTCTCTGTCAACCTATCCTAGAAGCATTCCAGTATCGACAAGATTAGGAGAAGTTGTACAAAATACAATGGGATATGAAGAGACGTGAGCCATGGGTCATACAACATATGATGCGTGTGCATAAAATTGTGGAACAACCGTGGTCTACATCTAGTTCATGAACCAGAGATACACATAGATCATTCTGAGTACTTAGCATGGTACTCAAGGATGACAGTTACATTAATCAGAGATACAAGACCACCGGTACTAATTGGCGCATACATAGAATTACCACCGACCATGCACTACGAACCACATGGAAACCAAACTATGTTGCTGGCACAATTGGTTTATAAATAAAATCATCTCTAATTGTTAATCTTTGATGTACTTATCAATATTACATTTTTTATGATACAGGTGCGAGATTAGAAAAATGCTACTCGTTATTGCAAGAAATTGATAAAGACAACAACAGGGAGATCGAAAACGTATGTGAACGAGATTATGAATGCTTGTGGGTTTTCTCACATAATAACTGCTAAATTATTAGGGCTCAATCAGATGATGGAAGAAGTGGTGTCATCTAGTGAAGATGAAGAAGTAAAAAATACAAATCAACCAGAATATATTGACGAACAGATGCTTCACCGCCATGTATATCCACCACCTCCGGTCACTGAACAATCACAAACTCATGAGGTTCTGTGAGGAAAGTCGACCTAATCTAGAGGGAATCGAGAGAACAGAAATGAAAACGAAACTAAGGAAGAGTAAATACTGAAATTCATTCCATTGCTTTACCAAACCAGACTGACATCAACAGTAGCCGCATGTATGACTAAATAGAAAACAAGATTTAACAAATTGCAACAGACTCCCTAGATAATAATAGCTAGTAAGTCCTTGGACAAGAACAATATTGGAACACTGATCCTCATTCTTCTACTTGAGTCATTTACGCTAATATTCCCTTATGAAGATGTGATCTGCAGAAACAGCCAAGTTACTGCAGGAGGGCTTCATTCAATCAGATATCCAACTACAGCATGAAACAAAATAGAGGAGTTGAGTGAGAACAAACACAGGTACATCATTTAACAGCATGGGCAATATTCAACCAAAGATCAAATAACGCGAGATCAACCCGACCAATGTAACGGATAAAAAAAAGTTGACAAAGAGGTTTGAAGCCTCTATCTTACAAGAGTGATTGGAAGGGTTCTGCCTTCATCTTGAAATCCTCAAGAGAGTGATCACGAAGTCATATAAATGACTTGTCGCAAGTGCAATATTTAAAGATCAACAGCTCTATTCTTGGACTAAACCACTCCCTATGCCAACTGAAGTGGTTGGAAGGTTTGAGCCTTCATCTTGAAGGTCTCAAGAGTATGACAAAGCACAACTCTGTTTTTGACCATAAGCCACCAATATAAACAACGATAAAAAAGACACAGGTCAAAAGATGATCAAGGATTTGATAGATGGGAATAGAACACATGCTTCAAAATAGAGACAGAACCTGGTTTGAACACACCAGAACTAGGAAAACACAGCAGAGGCGATCGAGCTTAGTGGAATTCTGATTGAATGAGTGATCCTCAGGAGAGACACTGCTGCTTCCTAGTAGAAAAAACCAGTATTATTGAACAACTAAGGGAGTACTAAGCAGGACTCAAGGAAGAATGCTTATATGTTTTAGGCGTTCACTTCGTTAGGAGAGTCAGACTCCAGCAAGTTCAAGTAAGACTCTTCTTGAGCAAGTTCAGTAAGACTTATGACCCCAAGCTTTTTGCGAAATGGAACAAATAGTTTTTTCGTGAGGGGCTTGGTTAAAATATCAGCAAGCTACTCAGTGTCTGGAACAAAATTGACCTCAATCTGTCCAGACATTACTTTCTCTCTTACGAAGCAGAGATCTATTTCTACATGTTTCATCTTGGCATGCTGCACTGGGTTTTCTGACATCGCAACAGCACTATTATTATCAGTCCATATAATCGGAGTACCTGAGAGATGAATGTAAAGTTCAGCAAGCAAAGAGGTAACCCAGAGAACTTCACACATTGCATTTGCCAGGGCACGAAATTCAGCTTCCACAGACGACCTGGCAACCACCGACTGCTTCTTGGAACTTCAGACAACTGGATTTCCATTAAGCAGTAGGTAGTGACCAGAAATGGATCTGCGATCCGTGGTGTCACCACCCCAATCTGCATCTGAATATGATACTAAGGTGGCATTGTTAGATACTGAAGAGGAATTAAGCTGAAACATAAGACCATGGTCAAGTGTTCCTTTAAGATAACGAAGAATGCGAGTCACAGCTTTCCTGTGGGAAAGCTGAGGAGCTTGCATAAACTGACTAAGCCTATTAACTGAAAAATGAATATCAGGACGAGTGGTGCAGATGTGTTGTAGAGCCCCTATGGTACTTCTATAGAGAAGACCATCGGAAAATGGCTCTGAGGGTGCAGACAGACCAGACTTAGACAGACACTTACCTGTCATGGGCGTGGGAAGAAAGTCAGCCTTAGACAAACCTGTTTTGTCGAGGAGATCTCTTATGTAGTTCTGTTGACCGAGGAGAAGGTAGTTGTCACCTCTGCTGACCTCCATGCCCAAGAAGTGATTAAGAGTGCCTGGATCTTTGAGCTGGAACTCCTTGTTGATTTGGCCGATCACTTCATCAATGATAGATGGTGAGCTTCCTGTGATGACTATGTCATCAACATACACCAGTAATAGCACAAAGCCAACATTAGTAAACTTAACAAATAGACAATTATCAGAAACAGAAACAGAGAAAGATAAAGTATTTAGAAGAAAAAAATTTAAACGTTCAAACCAAGCTCTGGGTGCTTGTTTGAGCCCGTAGATGGCCTTATTCAACCGACAAACAAAGGCAGCACCATTGTTGTCAGTTTGCTGAAAACCGGGAGGTTGCGTCATGTATACCTCTTCAAGAAGATCACCATGAAGAAAGGCGTTGTTGACATCAATCTGTTTAAGAACCCAATGATGAGACAAGGCAATGGTTAGTATGATACGCATGGTTTGGAGTTTTACAATCGGGCTGAATGTGTCTTGAAAGTCAAAGCCCGATTTTTGAGAAAACCCCCGAGCAACAAGCCTAGCTTTACAGCGATCAACTGACCCATCAGGTTTCTTTTTAAGTTTAAATAACAATTTGCAGCTAATAGGTATCCCACCATGAGGGAGAGGTACGAGAGACCAGGTGTTATTGTGTGTTAAGGCATCAAGTTCAGCCCTAACAGCCGTAGCCCAGCAAGCCTGTTCCATGGCTTCATGAATGATTGAAGACTCAACAAGTGAAGACTGTGCAGAGTTAGGTAGGTATGAAAGCAGTAAGTGTTGAGATTTAGACTTGGAACGAGTTTGCATAGGATGTGAGGAGGGACGAGAGCTGGTGGAACTGGGTAGGGGAACTAGGGTGGATTCAGTAGAATTCCCAGGAACATACAGAATAGAAGAAGTCGGAAAGGTAAGATCAGATGAGGGAAGGTGTGAGTAGCTGGGAGTGGGATCCGAAGCTGTCTCAGCAGATACAATATTAGGCAAACACGAAGGAATCAGTATACAAGGTAAATCTGAGGCATTAGAGCTAGAAGGGACATACCTGACCGAGGAGTCTGGAGGGGGAGATGACAAACCAGAATGGAATGGAAGACTAGTAGATTCCGGACTGACTGTCAGCTCGGCAGCATGCGATACAACATAGGGAGCAGCCACCTGATCTGAGGGTGAGGATGAGGGGCAAGGGTCGTGCAGTTGAGATGAAACAGATGAGGAGATAGGGACAGAACCTGATAGCTGCTGCGAATCTAGATTTTGGGAGTCAGCCAAACCTGCATTGACTAGTAGAGAGGTATCAAAAGGCATAAAGAAAGGAAGCGAAGTATCAGTGTTCTTGGCAGCAGCAGATTTCATAAAAGGACCAGCATGATCAGCAAAAGGAAAAATCGATTCATGGAACAAAACATGCCTAGAGATATAAACTCTACCCGAAGCATCTAAACACCTATATCCATGATGAGTGGAGCAGTAGCCAAGGAACACACATGGGATAGACCGAAAATCAAACTTATGAAAATTATATGGTCGAATGTGAGGAAAACAGAGACAACCAAATACCCTAAGAAACAAGTAATCAGGTTGTTTTTTAAATAACATTTGATGAGGTGAAATATTATCCAACGCAGTTGAGGGGAGTCTATTAACAAGAAACACAGCTGTAAAGAAAGCATCACTCCAATAGGGAAATGGCAAGGAGGCTTGTGCCATAAGTGTAAGACCAAGTTCGACAATATGCCTGTGTTTTCGTTCCACAATCCCATTTTGTTCATACATGTGCGGACAAGTAAGTCGGTGACTAATCCCAAGCTATTTCAAATAGACGGAGAGGGGTTTAAACTCACCACCTCCATCTGTTTGAACATCTTTAAGAATGAAACCGAGTTGATTTTCTGCAGCACGATGAAAATCAATAAAGTGTTTGGTTGCCTCACTCTTATTTTTCAAAAAATAGATCCAAGTATATCTACTGTAAACATCCACAATACTCATATAGTAACTATTGCCATTTGACATGTATGGTGCAAGACCCCAGAGATCAACTTCAACAAGTTCAAGTGGACATTCATATTTAGAAGTGGAAGATTGAAAAGGAAGCTTCTTACTTTTCCCTACAGCACACGCAGCACAAGGATCACTTTATTTCAAAACAGATATTTTATTAATATTGAAAATTCGAGACATTAACTAAGAGGAGGGATGGCCAAGCCTCATATGCCAGATATTAGAAGGTAACAAAGTACGAGCAGCTAAACAAACACCATCACTCACACACAGAATTATTGGACTGACTTAACCTAGAACTAACACTGGACGCCGAACTAGAGGAGAGACTGATGTCAAGTTTGGAGAGATCAATGCAATATAATCCAGCACTTTCTACTCCATGCAGCAGAACATGATGAGACAGAGAATCACGAACCACACAATATGTCGAGTGAAATTCGAAGTAAACATTATGTTCCTTGGAGAACTAAGAAACAGAAACAAGATTTTTTGTCACATGAGGGGCATGCAATACATTAGTCAGCATAAGAGTTTTAGTATAAGTAGGAATAACAGAATTGCTGATATTTGAAATATGGAGAGAAGTACCATTACCCACAATAACTTTACCTACGCCAGAGTACGGGATGGAGTCAGCATTCAGAACCGTGTTGGTTAGGTGATTGGTGGCCCCAGAATCAGGATACCAGGCAGCCGAGGATTGGGTAGGATGAGCCATATGAGCTAAGTGAGCTTGTGGGGCTGATGGTACCGAGGCCGAAGAACCAGAAGGCACCAGACCAGGGGTGGCTGATTGTTGCACAAGATAAGGCGATATGTGAGGGACTGTTAGTGTGGGGGATCCTTGGGCAAGTGAATAAGTTAGGTACTGGGGTAAGGGTGGAGGGGGCCTGGAGAGGCATATTGCAGGTACGGGTGAGAATGGTTTGGGACAGAGAACCCAAGGATCAACATTTGGGGATAGGGTGTTAGGGAGGCCAGGGGAGCTATGTGGGACGGAGTTGTGGGATAGGGAGGTGTTGTGGGATAGGAAGGTGCAACTGGTGAGATTGGCATATGAGAAGCACCATCCCCGGGGTCAGACCAGTTTGACACATTTGCTGTCATAGGACCACCTGATGGAGCTGTAACACCTGAGTAGTTGATGTTGAACCTTTGATAGCATCGGTGCACAAGATGGTTGATTTTGCCACATAGCTGACATTGTGGCTTGTTTGCAGGATTTCCTCTACCCCTTCCTCGACCACGACCAGTATACTGAGGGGTAGAGGCCTGAAACTGAGGCTGAGGATTGGTAGACCGATATTGTCGAGTGTCCAGTACCCCATCAGATTGAGGTAGTGCAGACGAATGAGAAGGATTCTGGTTGAGCTTAATAGTGTTATCAGTAAAAGCATCAGCAGCATATTGATTAGTCATAACATTAACCGAGGGAGGGATGTCAAAAAGCAGGTCCCGTTGACGGGTTTCAGCATCAAGTAAAACCGAACAAACAAAAGCAATATCATACGGGTTGCGACTAGCATGAATAACAGCAGCAACATTATCAAACTGACCCTTAACCCCATTGAGAATAATAGAAATCTGTTGAATCTCCTCAATGGGGTGACGACAGCTTGCAAGGCTATCACAAGTGGACTGAATAATTTCAGTAAGATACTCACGCATAGGTTGATGAATAAGTTTACGAACCTTAAGCCTATCATAAAGACTCACTATTCTAGTAGTGGAGGAAGAGGAAAAAACCTGGTGCAGCTTTTGCCAGATGGAGCAAGCTGTCATACAACCAAGGAGACACTGATTCACGGAGAGGGAATGGAAGCAAGAAGCCAGGAGGCAAGGGAGCTGTCACGCTGAGTAAACTTGTTATATTCGGGATTAGGGGTGTTATTACCAGCAGCATCAACAAGATACTGAGGCACAGCAAGAGTAACGAATAGATGTGGTTCAAGGTTGAAACCCCTCATAGTAAGTAAAACCTGTTGTTTCCAGGATTGAAAGTTCTCATCTCCAGTAAGGAGTGAGATTTTTTTACTTGCAAATACAGGATAGGTATCATCCATAATGAACCAATGAAAAAGACACTGAAGAAACAAGGAGCTTCAATAGCAAGAATCAGCAAGAAACCAGAAAAACAATCTAACTTAATCAGACATCATAAGTAGATATAAGAGTGAGCTGAACCGAAATCATGATACTGCAGCACACAAGTGCAGAATACCACCAAGGTAGACACTGCAAAGAACAGAAACCTATACGAAGTCTGTCTTAGCAAAGTGCCGAAGGTGTAATCAGCAAAGAACAGCGTAGGAACAGGAAAGAAGCAGCAGATAAGAAACACATTTTCGAAGACACGAACAAACAGAATAGAAAGGCATATGAGACCGAATAACAGCAAGCGAAATCAGAAGCAGCCGTAGCTAAGGAAGACAGCATAGGAGAAGCTGCTACTTAGCCAAGGAATTGCTCAAGAACACAAAGGCAACAAGAACGCATACCAGGAACGAAGCAAGGGCTCTGATACCATGTGAGGAAAGTCGACCTAATCTAGAGGGAATCGAGAGAACAGAAATGAAAATGAAACTAAGGAAGAGTAAATACTGAAATTCATTCCATTGCTTTACCAAATCAGCCTGACATCAACAGTAGACGCATGTATGATTAAATAGAAAACAAGATTTAACAAATTGCAATAGACTCCCTAGATAATAATAGCTAGTAAGTGCTTGGACAAGAACAATATTGGAACACTGATCCTCATTCTTCTACTTGAGTCATTTACGCTAATAGGTTCACCCTTAAGTCTCCCGACCAACGAAGATGAGAAATTTGAGGGATTGGGCTAAGGGACTTCTGCTAGTAATAGCTAGAGTGGAAGTCATAGGGGATGGATATCCTAGAGAATAAAACAATTTCACTTATGTTTTTTTTATTATTTTTAGGCAAACTATCTAAAAATTATTGAAGTAGTACTTTAGTTAAGTAAAAAACGATTATTTTAAGAGTGTTGTGTATTCGTTTCAAAATAAATAGACGATAAGTTTGCAGTAGCTAGAGCAACAAAAACGCGACATAGTTGTGGGTACATGTGGGTGAAACGAACCTCGCATAGGTTTCTGCTTCGCGTTTACAGAGTTGTAAACGCGAACGGGGTTACCGCTTAGAGTTATTTTCGGGAATTTAAAAATTGATGAGTTATTCGAGGTAAAATTTACAGAGTTGTACGACGCAGTTAGCGCTGAAATGCCCTCAGGATGTGGGTTAGTTTTCTCATACTCTGCTCATTTCATGAGTGGGAGAAGTCCTTAATTGTTTTATAGTCCTTTTATAATCTTTCCCACATACATCAATCCATTCATCATTTCCATGTGAGGTGACCTTGTTTCAAGGAATGGCGAGGATGAAGCTCTTGGAACTGCGATGCCAATTTTTGATTAGTCACTAATTTTTGCTTGACTAATTTGAACTACAAGAAGTGTTAATTATTACTTTAATGGTGTATGATGTAGGCATTAATTCATCCTTCTAAGTACATGCTCTATCTTTAAAGACATCTCGATTCTGGATTGGAATGTTATTGATATCATCCCCGAGACCATCGATTAAAGTCTATCCAGACTTTTTATTCTATCACCCAAATCACTGAGCTTACGCTAGAGTTGCGAGCATTCAACCTCTTACTTTTGTTCTTGTCGATTGGGTAATTTCTATTGATTCGTCTTTCTTTACTTTTACCTTTTTAGGTGTTGGTCGACTCTTAATATTATTGTTTCATTCACAGGCCCAAGCATATGCCTGTTAGTCAAGGAGGCAACTCTTCAACTTTCCCATGCCCTGTTAGGCGACCAAATATAAAGAGGACCTCGTGCTTTGTCATTGGAACTTTGGCTATGGAGGTTCCTGGAGACTCCAAGCACCTCACGGAAGCTTAGGCCACTGTATGAGGTTTAACTTTGAACTCTCTGGAGTCTGGTCTAAACATTGACGAGTCAAGCTACTCTTGAAGAAGGTCTGTGGTGATCCCAAGATCGTTCGATTTTGACTACTTATTTGCAGTGGTCCAAGAGGTATATGAGACTTGGTTTCTTTCTTTAGGTGGCGATAGTGAGACGAGGGGGTCGGACACGTGTAGGACACCTACTGGAAAAAGGCAAAATACACTTGCTTATATGGTTAAGGGTAAATATTCATCCTCTCCTTCTCAGTCGAATGATAGCCCAAAGATGAAATACTAACTTTTTTTATTCCACGGGAGAAATCTGCTTCTATTATAGTATAGGAATATTGTTCGCCTCCATAGATGGTGAAACATTGAGTGTCACCTCAGTTCATTAGAAGGAAAATCAACTGGTTGATCCCTCAAATGAACGAACTTGAGGACTTAGTGAGTATCCTTCTTCCGAAGACGCATGGTGATATGGTCAATTATGTAGGGCTCTGGGTGCCCTGGTCGACACTTCGTTACACCATGTTATATATTTTAGTGTAATTGGATTGACTAGTTTACCAATGGGATCATAGTATCTCATTAAACAAGTTAGGAGAGTGCGGAGTGCACGCTTGTTTAAGTATATTATGATTCATTGTATCGGAGATTCATCAGTTGATTAGAGATGAGGCAATGGGGGTCAAATGGGGCAACACCCCCTTTGCTGGGTCCAGGGGCAGCGCCCCTGGCGGGGTCCAAGGGGCAGCGCCCCTGGTTGGGGTCGAAATTTTTTTATTATTCATAAAGTCACTATTCTAAAAATTCATTGTAAATTTGAATTTTTGAAT
Organism: Chamaenerion angustifolium; assembly: GCA_946814005.1. Taxonomy (NCBI): domain Eukaryota; kingdom Viridiplantae; phylum Streptophyta; class Magnoliopsida; order Myrtales; family Onagraceae; genus Chamaenerion; species Chamaenerion angustifolium. The sequence goes on from OX328266.1 coordinate 27,139,703, forward strand.
TAATGACTTAACATTTTAACCTCAAAATTCCCGGTTTTTGGACACTTGATTTAGTGCCAAGTATTAGGCCAAACCATTGCTAGGGGCCGAACCATTGCTAGGGGCCGAACCATTGCTAGGGGTCGAACCATTGCTAGTGTCTTCCTAAGGTGTCCCTTTGATTTTGGAGCCAAAATTTTAATCAAAGGGGTATGTCATGGACGAAATGTTGCATACATTGGCCAAGGGATGTTGTGTCTCTTCCAAGGGGCAAAGTGTCTCCTCCAAAGGGTGTGGCAAACACTATAAATTGGTCATAGGTGAGGTCCAAAAATTCATCTCAAACATTCACAATCCTTCTCAAGTTCTAGTTCAGTATTCTGATTTTATCCGATTGAAAGTTTGGGTGCCTCCAAATAGTTTCAATTTAAAAGTGTCGTCACGACTTCATAATAATCCAAGCATATAATTCAATAGTTCAACCACCATCCATTCGAGAGATTTCCAACAAAGATTGAAACTATTTCTCTGAAGATGACGAACGGAGAATCTGCTAGAGACATGACTAGCAAATTTGCTAAGTTAGACAAGTTCGAAGGCAGTGACTTTCGAAGATGGCAAAAGAAGATGCACTTCCTTTTGACGACCCTAAAGGTGGTCTATGTGCTAAGTACTCCCATGCCAGAACTACTCGATAATGAAACAATGGAACAAACCAGACGCCGCTGCAAATGGGAGAATGATGACTACATTTGTCGTGGTCACATCTTGAATGGTATGTCTGATTCCCTATTTGATATATACCAAAATGTCGAGTCTGCAAAAGAATTGTGGGATTCCCTTTAATCCAAGTACATGGCTGAAGATGCTTCAAGCAAGAAGTTTCTTGTGAGTAATTTTAATAATTACAAGATGGTTGATACTAGACCGGTCATAGAACAGTATAACGAACTGTTAAGGATTCTGGGACAGTTTGCTCAACATAACATGAAGATGGATGAATCCATCTCGGTTTCTAGTGTTATTGACAAACTGCCACTATCATGGAAAGATTTCAAACATACCCTGAAACACAATAAGGAAGAGATGTCTCTTGTTCAACTTGGAAGTCACTTCAAGATTGAGAAATCTTTAAGGGCTCAAGAAGTTGACAATAACCCTAAGGGTAAAAACCAAGTTGGTAACTCTTCTGTAAACATGGTTGAAGAGGGTCGATTTTCAAACTCGAACAAGGGGAACAAACGTAAGTTTAAAGGAGATGATAACAAGTCTTTCAACAAAAAGCCTAAGGTGGCATGTTGGAAGTGTGGCAAACCCGGTCATTTCAAGAAGGATTGTCGGGTTGGAAAAGGCAAGCATAATGCTGGTCCAAGAGGATCTAAGGATACTGAAAAGCAACAAGGTCAGATTTTAATACAAAATAATAATTCGGGTCAGAATTATGTATCTGTAATATCTTAGGCATTTTATGTGCAGGATGATCATGTTTCATGGTGGATTGATTCAGGAGCAACAAATCATGTGTGTAAGGATCTTCGTTGGTTCAAGGAGTTTCAACCAATTGAAGATGGATTTGTCTTAAAGATGGGAAATGTTGCAACTGAACCAATCAAGGGACTAGGAAATGTCAAGCTTGTCTTTACTTCAGAAAAATGTCTATCTTTAAATAATGTATTGTATGTTCCAGGGATTTGAAAGAATCTCTTATCGGGTGTTGTTTTAAACAATTGTGGTTATAAACAAGTGTATGAAAGTGACAAGTATATTTTGTCAAAACATGGTTCTTTTGTAGGATTTGGTTATTTAAGTAATGGTATGTTTATGTTGAATGTTAAGGTTTCATTTGATAATGAATCTGCTTGGATGACTTCTATTAGTACTGGTAATGATGTGAATAAATCAGATTTATGGCATGCTAGACTAGGACATGTTCAGTATAAAAGAATAAAAGATATGTCTAAAATGAGTCTTATACCTGCTATTGATATAAACAATGAGAAATGTAAAACTTGCATGTTAACTAAGATAACTAGAAAGCCTTTCAAGGATGTAAATAGAGTTTCCAATATATTGGAACTAACTCATTGCGATTTATGTGATTTTCATGTTACTCCTTCATTAGGAAATAAAAAGTATGTTATTACTTGTATTGATGATGCCTCTAGATATTGCTATGTTTATTTGTTGCATGCTAAGGATGAAGCTCTTGATAAATTTAAAATTTATAAAAAGGAAGTTGAGCTACATCAAAGTAAATTGATTAAAAATTTACGTATTGATAGAGGAGGTGAGTATTATGATCCAGTATATTTTCAATCTACTGGTATAATACATCAAACTACAGCTCCTTATACACCACAACAAAATGGTGTGTCTGAAAGGAAGAATAGGACTTTGAAAGAGATGGTTAATTCCATGTTATCCTATTCAGGTTTAAGTGAAGGTTTTTGGGGTGAGGCTATGTTAACAGCCTGTTATTTATTGAATAGAGTTCCTAATAAAAGGAATAAGATTACCCCATATGAATTGTGGTATAAAATGCCACCAAAATTAAGTTTTCTGAGAGTTTTGGGATGTAGAGCAATTGTAAGGCTCACTGAACCTAAAAGAAGAAACTTGGGTGAAAGAGGTATAAATTGTATCTTCATTGGGTATGCTGAGCATTCATATGCATATAGGTTCTATGTATTAGAATCTAATGACTATGTATCTGTTAACACAGTTATAGAATCAAGAGATGCTACCTTTGATGAAGATAGATTTACATCTATACCTAGACCAAAAGATATGATTCGGAATTCTTTAAGTTCAGATAGTTCCGGTGGTACTGTTTCTGTACCTGGACCGACTGACAAAGGAGAAGTACTAGAACTAGAAAAGCCAAATCTGTTGGATCTAATTTTCAACTTTATTTGGTTGAAGGATCATGAGATGATGCTGAGTATCAGTATCAATAATGTTTTATGATTGAAGAGGATCCAAGAACATTTAGTGAAGCTATGACTTCAAGAGATGTTGCATTCTGGAAAAAAGCTATCCAGGATTAAATGGATTCAATCATGAATAATAATACATGGTAATTGACTGGTCTACCTCCTGGCTGTAAAGCTTTGGGAAACAAATGGATTTACAAAAGGAAAATCAAAGTGGATGGTAGCATAGATAAGTATAAAGCAAGATTGGTTATCCAAGGCTTTAGACAGAAGGAAGGGATTGATTACTTTGATACTTATGTTCCTGTTGCAAGGACCTCCACTATTAAGTTATTAATAGCACTTGCAGCTATTCATAATCTTGTAATTCATCAAATGGATGTGAAAACTGCATTCTTGAATGGTGATTTGGATGAGGAGATATATATGAAACAACCGGAAGGGTTTGTTATGCCTGGAAATGAAAATAAGGTGTGCAAGTTGAAGAAATCATTGTATGGTCTTAAACAAGCACCAAAACAATGGCATAAAAAATTTGATGATGTGGTATTGTCTAATGGTTTTCTTCTTAACCAAGCAGACAAGTGTGTATATAGTAAATTTGATACTTCTGGTAAAGGAGTTATTATTTGTCTATATGTAGATAACATGTTGATTTTTGGTACTGACCAAAATCAAGTTGATAAAACCAAGAAATTCTGTCATCTAATTTTGACATGAAGGATTTGGGGGAGGCTGAGGTGATTCTTGGTATAAAGATCATGCGAAAGAACAATGGTATTTCAATCTCTCAATCCCATTATATTGAGAAGATTATAAATAAATTTAATTTTAGAGATTGTTCTCCAGTTAGCACTCCCATAGATCCTTCTCTTAAGCTTCTACCTAATAAAGGTGTGGCGGTATCTCAACTTGAATACTCAAGGGCTATTGGTTGTCTTATGTATACCATGATTAGCACTAGGCCAGATATTGCTTATGCTGTTGGAAATCTTAGTAGATATACTAGCAATCCAAGTTCACATCATTGGCAAGCATTAAATCGAGTATTCAAGTACTTGAAAGGAACCATGGATTATGGTTTGACTTATACTGGATTTCCTTCTATTCTTGAAGGATATTCAGATGCAAGTTGGATTTCCAATGTGGAAGATCATTCTTCTACAAGTGGATGGGTATTCCTTCTTGGGGGAGGTTCCATCTCTTGGGCATCTAAGAAACAAAGTTGCATTACTCACTCAACAATGGAGTCTGAGTTTGTTGCATTAGCATGGGCTGGTATAGAAGCTGAATGGCTAAGAAATCTGATTTACAAAATTCCATTATGGCCTAAACCGATATCTTCTATATCTATCAGATATGATAGTGAATCTGCCTTGGCTAAATCATATAGGCGAGTATACAAAGGCAAGTCTAGACACTTAGGTGTTAGACACAGCATGATTCGTGAACTCATCATGCATGGTGTTATATCACTGGAGTTTATAAAAACTCAACATAATTTAGCCAATCATTTAACCAAAGGGTTAAGAAGGGATCTTGTGCACAAATCAGCAGTGGGGATAGGCTTAAAGTCCATTTGAAATCTCTCATGTTGAGATACCCAATTCCCACCTAATATGACATTAGGTGTTGAATTAAATGTGGAAAGATTGACATCTAGAGATTGGAACACATTGGTTATATTATCCCAAGGTATGTGTTCAGACCTGCAAGTAAAGGAGGTTGAAGTTTAACTTCTGAATAGTTCTTTTGAAAAATTGCATATGCAGGTGCAAGAGTAAAAGAGCTACCTATGTAAACATGAAGTTTAGCCGCTTCAAGAAGCTAGGACTTGGCTTTGATATGTTTATGAAGGATTAGGACACAAGGCTAGTAAAATATAGTGTCAAGAAAGGACATTTGAGAATGTTAATTTATGTGTATATTTTCTTCATGTATTCACAATGAATAGCAAAGGTTCAATCCATAGTGACACCTTGATATTCAAATATTTGAAATGCGTAATACACTAAGATGAAATTCAATCGTCATGATATTTTATTTATGCATAAGTTTGTTGTGTTGTTTGATTGTGATCTTATGTTTAGTTAATCAAGGATTACACTAAAATGAGGGAGGATTGTTATATATTTTAGTGTAATTGGATTGACTAGTTGACCAATGGGATCATAGTATCTCATTAAACAAGTTAGGAGGGTGCGGAGTGTGTTGGGTATCGATATTGACAGCCCAATAAGGAAAAGGCCTCGAAGGCCCAGTAACCCTGGAGGGGATGAACCCAATATATTCTAACTGGATAAGCTTAGGTACAGGTCAGCTTGGCCCACCATAGAGTGGCCCAAGAGCGAGCCCAATGTCGATATGGACGCCAAAGGCTCCCCAGACTGCTCGCCATCCTTCACCAAGTCGCGGCCTCTCAATGCTCGCCATGGGAGTGCTCACCCCGAAGAGAGTCTTGCCTCTCTCCTCTGGTACCACTAACCGTTAATAAGGAAGTGGCCACGATATCCCGCGTATCTCAGTCACATATTCACTAAAGATTAGATATGGTAACTGCAATATCTCGCAGTAACTGCCATATCTTATGATCTGAATCTTCAGCAACACAATATGCACTAAGATATTCAGTTGCCTCATACGGTTTGATCTCTCCTACCCTATAAATACCTTTGCTTTATATATGTTCCTTACGTTTTGAGCTATATACACACACATATACTCATTTAAGCATCGGAGATGGACCCAGAGACACCCTTCTGTTGTGCTCCCCTCCTTGCGGGTTCACCGGAGTTGAAGCAGAAGCCTATTTCAACCTTTGGCTGGCATTCAATTCACTGCCATATCAGCAACCACGATTTCACGATCCAACATTTGGCGCCATCTGTGGGAAACAAGTGATTCAGCCATGAGAACTCGATCCCAAAACAACCGTCGGAACCAGACTCGCGAGCGATCCTCAGATAGCTCTGATACCGCTGACGCTACACCGCTTCAACAAGAGTCTGCCAGCTAGGCAGCCCCCAATGCCATTCATCTGCAGACGGTCCGAGAGCACGTCGGGAATTCCAGACCGCCCCCAGCGGCCAACCACAACGGAGCCCCAGCACCGCAGTCCGTCCACGTCGCTGGGGAAGACATTCAGTTAACCCCGGAGATGATTTCACTGCTGGAGGCCATCCTAGGATAGGCTCGCCGTCAAGCCCCTACTCCTCAAGGAAACAATCACCCTGCTCCTCAGGGAAACGATCGTCCTGCTACCACAGGGCCCCTGCCATCTGAAACAGCAAATCCTGGCACCACCGCGCCTCAGAAGAATCAGGAGATGACATCAGGGCAACAGTCCATACCTCCGGCATACACCAAGGAGCCAGCGACTACGTACACTGCCAACCCTTCCGGTCCTCCTCCATCCGGGATCTCGCCCAAGTACTGCACTGTGAACCAGATGGACGACCTCCTCAACAAAAGGCTCGAAGAAAGGCGACTGACAGTCGTAGCTCCCTTCAAGGAGCAGTCTGCTCATCCCTTTTCCGACAAGCTCGTCGCCATCAAGATCCCTAAAGACGTAGTTGCTCGGGCCATACCTGAGTACAGTGGTGTAGGAGATCCCACCATACACGTCAACAAGCAGGAGGCTTCTCTCCTAGGTAAGTCAAATGATCCCAATCACTTGGCTTTACTATTTCCATCCACTCTTTCGGGTTCGGCTTCGTCCTGGTTCTTCGGCCTCCCTGCAGGATCTATAGGAACTTGGGCAGAATTAAGGAGCAAGTTCCTGGAGAGATATATGGGCGAGCGCCAACTGTTGAAAAGCGTGGTCGCCCTGGATGCGGTCAAGCAACAACCTGGAGAGTCGCTGGCCAATTTTTACGGGCGTTTCCATCAGAACGCCACGGAGATAGATCGCTGAATCTCGGATGGGGAAATCATTCGAGCATTTTACAGAGGTTTGGATGTGGCCAACAAGGCCTCGAGGAAGCTGCGAAACAGCTACCACGTAAACGAGATCGAAACGTTGGAGGAGTTGGCGTCCAGAGCAAAGGGTTTCATAGACCTTGAAAGGGCGAACACGGAGGCTAACTTCCTGACGACCTCGCTAAGGGTAGTCCCTGAGCCCCGACGCGATGGTAAGAAGGAAGTAAAGAAGGAGAAGAAAGGGAGAGACAGCAGGCCCCGAGTTGAGCGTAATCTAGCATCTCGCCATCTAGAGGTCCCTGAGTACTTTACGCCTTTAAATAGGCAGATCTCAGCGGTACTAGTCGAGATGGAGAGGAGATCCTTGGCGATGCCACCGATGCCTCGTCGGGGTGGTCAGCCCATGGGAAAGGACATCGAGAGCTATTGCATATACCACAAGTGCAAGGACCACAAGACGGATGACTGCCGCATTCTGAAGCGGGACATAGAGAAGCTGATTCAGGGGGGATGCTTAAGGAATTTGTGGCAGGGAGAGACAGAAGTCGAACGCCCCCTAGGAGACATCGTTCGCCAGCCCCTGCTAAACAAGCTGATCCATCTTCCAGCAAGAGGAGAGTAAATTTGATTGCAGGAGGATTCAGTGCAGACGGCGAGGGGTCACACGCCAGGGAGGTCTACGCCACTAAGATCTCCACAACAGTTCAGTTGGGAAAGCGACCCCGACCTGAGGAGAACATTGTCATCTCATTCTCTGAAGATGATTTGGCACATGTCACAACCCCCCACAACGATGCTTTGGTTATCACAGCAGATATAGACGGCTGTGATGTTGCAAGGATTCTAGTCGACGGAGGAAGCTCGACAGACATCCCATTCCTGGACGCTTTCGAGAAGATGGGCAAGTCCAAGCGTGACCTAAAGAGGGTCGACTTTCCGCTGATTGGGTTTGCGGGAAGGACAACTTATTCACTAGGGGCCATAACCGTGCCAGTAATTTTGGCGAGGGATGGAAGAGCATCAAGGTCTCGGTCACTTTCCTGGTGGTCGATTCACCAATCTCTTACAACGCCATCCTAGGGAGGACCACGATCAATCCGAACAAGATTGTGGCCTCCAAGGTCCATCAGAAGATGAAGTTCCCCACTCCCAATGGGATTGGAGAAGTACTCGGCGACCCGCCTTCCTCGCGGCAATGCTACGTGAGCTGCCTACGCAGGAAGAACCAAAGGGAGGCCCTCGCCATCGAAACAGAGGCCGGCCGTCGCGAGGATTTGGCTCGGCCAGCGCCCATGGAGGAATTGGAAGAGGTCAAGGTCGATGGCCCAGACAAGAAGGTGCGCATTGGGACCACCTTAAAAGAAGATCAGAAGGAGGCCATGACTGCCTTCCTCAAGGAATTTAAAGAGCTCTTCGCCTGGCAGCCGAGCGACATGCCGGGTATTAGCACAGATATCATCTCTCACGAGCTTAGGATAGACCCTTCCATCAAGCCGATCTCCCAAAAAAGAAGATCATTCGGGACGAACAAGCGCTTGGCGATCAGACAGGAGGTTGGCAGATTGATTGAGGCTGACTTCGTCAGAGAGGTGAGATTCCATAGCTGGGTCGCCAACCCAGTTTTGGTCAAGAAATCGAATGGCAAGTAGAGGATGTGCGTCGACTTCCGCGACTTGAACAAGGCTTGCCCTAAGGATTCATATCCCCTTCCCAGGATTGATCAGCTGGTCGATGCTACCTCTGGACATGAGATGCTGAGCTTCATGGACGCCTATTCAGGCTACAACCAGATCAGAATGCATCCAGACAATGAGGCTCACACCGCTTTCTATGCAGACGGGGACATTCTGTGCTACAAGGTGATGCCCTTTGGTCTCATCAATGCCGGGGCAACTTATCAGCGGATGGTGAACCGCTTGTTCCAGGACATGATGGGGAGAAACATGGAGGCTTATGTGGACGATATGCTCGTCAAAACCATCAAGGGCAATCCACACACAACAGACCTCCGCGAAGCTTTCGAATGCTTGAGGAGACACAGCGTTCGCCTGAACCCTGCAAAGTGCGCCTTTGGAGTCAAGTCTGGCAAATTTCTGGGATTCATGGTCAGCGAGAGGGGCATCGAAGCAAAACCCAAAAAGCTGAAGGCCATAGAAGAGATGAAGTCGCCAACCTACCACAAGGAAGTCCAATGCCTGAATGGATGCCTAGCTGCTCTCAACCACTTCCTGTCCAAGGCGAGCGACAGGTCCCTCCCATTTTTCAAAACTCTGAGGGCCAACCGCAAATTCGAGTGGACGCCAGACTGCGAGGAAGCGCTCCAATCCTTGAAGAGGCATATTCAAACACTCCCAGCTCTGGCAAAGCCCGTTCCAGGCGAGCAGATCTTCCTTTATTTAGGCATTAGCGATGTGGCAGCCAGTGCTGTTTTAATAAGGGAAGAAAATAATATTCAGAGTCCAGTGTATTTCATTAGCAAAATGTTCAACTCAGCTGAAATAAAATATGTCCAGATTGAGAAGTATCTCTATGCCTTAGTTATTGCTGCTCGAAAGCTGAGACCTTACTTTCATGCGCACGACATCACGGTTCTCACCAATTAACCACTCAAAAACTTCATTATCAAGCCAGATTCTTCGGGAAGAATGGTCAAGTGGGCAATCGAGCTCAGCGAATTCAAGATCAAATTTGCGCCAAAAACGGCCATCAAAGGTCAAGCACTAGATGATTTCATTGTGGAAAGCACGAGTAACGGTCAAACAGAAGCAGAAAACAGGCCAAGTCAGTCAGCAGACAACAATCAAATCTGGGAGCTCTATACGGACGGGTCTTCGTCAAGAGAAGGCTCGGGGGCAGGTTTAATTCTTATTCCTCCTGAAGGCGAGCCTTTGAAGTACGCGATCGCCCTAACGTTTCAGGCGACCAATAATGAAGCAGAATACGAGCCTCTTATCACTGGACTCAGACTAGCAAAAGGAATGGGTATATTCGCGCTTAAGGTAAAAAGTGACTCGGAGCTTATTGTCAATCAGGTTAATGTCACTTATGAGGCAAGAGGGGAAAAGATGAAAAAGTACCTCAGCATCGCCAAGAAGCTCGTCGCGGAAATCCCAAATTTTGCGATTGAGTCTATTCCTCGCCAAGAAAACCAGATGGCAGATTCCTTAAGTAAACTGGCATTTGGAGGGACAACAATCCAGGATGTGTAATTTCTGGAAAAGGCCCTATGTTCAGTCCTTGAAAGCAGAGCAGATGTCTTCAACATTCAAGGACAGGTCACATGGATGACTCCGTTTCATAATTATTTGAAAGAGGGGATCCTCCCGGATGACGTAGGCGAATCCACGAGGATAAGATGACTCGCGGCCAGTTATCTAATTATAGATGGAGAACTCTACAGAAGAGGTTACTCGACTCCTTACTTAAGGTGTGTTGCTCATCTAGAAACAGAAAGGGTTCTTCAGGTTGTCATGAAGAGGTGGCAGCATGTCATGAAGGTGCTCGATCGTTAACGAGGAAAATTTTCAGGTTGGGATACTATTGGCCAACACTTGGGAAAAGATGCGGCTGAATTAACGCAGAAGTGTGAGACTTGCCAGCAATTTGCACCACGATCAGGTCGACCACCCACACTATTATCCCCAATGGCGGGTGCCTGGCCTTTCGCTCAATGGGGAATCGATATATTAGGTCCTTTCGCTATTAGCACTGGTCAACGCACTCACATTATAGTGGCGATCGACTACTTCACCAAGTGGATAGAGGCGAAAGCTCTGGCTTCTACGACAGGATTTCAAGTCATCAAGTTCCTAAAGATCAACATATTCTCCAGGTTTGGCATTCCTAGAATACTCATCAGTGATAATGGGCCGCAATTCATTGGAAAGGAGCTCAAATGGCTCTGTGAAGAATATCATGTCGACCATCGTTTCAGTTCGGTGCATCATCCTCAAACGAATGGGCAAGTTGAAGCAGCCAACAAGGTTGTTTTAGCAGGACTCAAGAAAAGGTTTCGAGCATTCAAAGGGAATTGGGCAGAAGAGCTGGAAAACATATTATGGGCCATTATAACAACAACGCCTAAGGCAGCCACAGGAGAAACACCTTTCAGTTTAGTGTATGGATCAGAAGCAGTAGCACCCGCCGAAATAGCAGTGCCTACCCATAGAATACTACATTTAACGCTGAGGAAAACAAGGTCGAGCGCAGAACTGACCTCGACCTGGCAGAAGAAAAGAGATGGCTATCAGAAAAAACACAAGCAAAGATGCGTTTGGCAACCGCTCGATATTTCAACAGAAAAGTCAGCGCTCACCAATTTTTCGTGGGGAGATGGTTATGAGAAGGAATGAATTCACAAGGCTGGACAGTCAAAATAAACTTTCAGCCAAGTGGGAAGGACCGTACAAGGTAATAGAGATCGTCGCGCCAGGATCCTACTATTTGGAAACCACCGAAGGCGAAAGGTTACCCCGTCCATTCAATTCTTAGCATTTAAGGAGATTTTATACATAGCTTGTAATCAAACTGTTATGTTAATAAAATAAAGTCATTCCTTCATAAAGCATGTCCACTCGAAACAAATCGAAGAAAAAAGACCTGACGCCAAGAGTCAGGCGAAGACCTGGTGACCGAATCAGGCACAAAAAGCCATGACACCAAAGTCAGGCCAAAAGCCCTAGCAACAAAGTTAGGCCAAAAAGCCTTGACGCCAAAGTCAGGCCAAAAGCCCTAGCAATAAAGTTAGGCCAAAAAGCCCTAATGCCAAAGTCAGGCCAAAAGCCCTGTCGTCGGAGACAGGCCAAAAGCCCTGTCGCTAGAGACAGGCCAAAAGCCATGTCGCCAAAAGTCAGGCCAAAGGCCCTGTCGCCAGAGACTGGCCAAAATCCCTGACGCCAAAGTCAGGCCAAAAAGCCCTATCGCCAAAGATAGACCAAAAGCCCTGACGCCAAAGTCAGGCCAAAAAGCCCTATCGCCAAAGATAGGCCAAAAAGCCCTGACGCCAAAGTCAGGCCAAAAGACCTAGCAATAGAGTTAGGCAAAATAAAAGACATGACGCCAAAGTTAGGCAACAGACCTGTTATCGAAATCAGGCAGGAGTCCTAACGACAAAGATAAATCAACCCATCAAAGGAGTTATCCTCTTATACGATGAACAGATTTCAGAAGAATTATCGGCTAAGGATGACAACTCCTTTGCGAAACAAGTCATCAAGAATGGATAAGGAATTTTAGGTGATCACTATGGATAATGAAGCCTTAAGTTAACAAGTTCCTTGTTATTAGGCGAACACCTCAAAGGTTTAAACTTCAAAAAGGTAATATCTCTTTGAACTTAGAAGTCTATACTTTTAAGTATTAGAGTATTGTCCTTAGAAAGTTCATATAGACTTATGCTTGGTCAAAGGCTTTAAGAGTCGAGGCCATTATAAAGCAAAGAAAAGTCGAGAGTAATTACGAGTAAGATATCGGATGAATAGCTAACACATTCAAAGTCGAGTAGAGCCTCACGAATATAAAGGCATTCAATATAAAATAACTGAGTCTTGAATCGAATAAATAATTGCAAAGTAAACTTAAATTACAAAGGAAAACCAACTATCTAAAAAGTAAAAGAAATATGGTCGACGGAGAGGTGGAGACATCAAGCTTTCGGGTCCTTGGGGGCAGAAGCGTTTGGCTCGCCTTCGGGGGCAGGAAGGCTCGGCTCGCCTTCGGGGACGACCTCTTCAGCCGCAGCTGGGTCAACCTCTTCAGCAGTAGTAGTAGGCTGCGGAAGGGTTCGACTTCGGAGGAAACCCTTCAGGGACTCAACTTCCCCAACATGAAAGTTGGGATCGACCGCCTGGACGTCCTCGACCAAGATGTGGAGGAAGTCAGCAATCTTTGACTTCATCACCGCCAAAGCGCAGTCAAGGAAATCATCAGATTCCTTGAATTCGTTGACGACAATCTGGGGTGAAGGAACAGACTTCAGCTGTTCAGCCAGTTGTTCCTTCTCCTTCTCCAGGCCGACCCCCCTGGCTTCAGCAGCAGCCCTTTGCACCTCAGCGGCGACCCGTCGAGCTTCCGACTCCGCCCCTTGGGCTCGGGCCTCCTTCACCTCAGCCTCCAGGCGAGCCCTGATAGCCTCCCCTTCATCTAAGCACCGATGAAGGGCTTCAGAATCCTGAAGGGCGGCCGCAGCATCGGCCTCCCTCTGCTTGACATCAGCAAGGAGACGCTGCTCCTTCCTGAAGTACTCCTCCCGGGCGCCATCCACCAAGGAGATCGCCGTGGGTGATCCCAGTACTTCGATACTGCTCCAGCTCGACAAGCAGGTCGAAATGCTTGTCGGCGAGGTCTCCGAAGACGCGGCCAATCACCACCTCTTCCCGAACTAGCTGGCAACAAAAGATGAGTGAAAATTGTCAGGATACGAACAAAATGGGAACAATGCGTAAAAAAGAAAAAAGGGGACGAGGTCTTACCAGAGCGACTCGTTCGTAGTGGGACCGTAGGAACCCCTTGATCTGAGGTAGCTCCGTGGGAATGGGCGAGCGGTCCTTGGGGGGAATTATCCCGTCAAGGAGTCGCATGCACAAGTTCGGGCTACCCCGGAGACTCTTCTGGCCGGAGACCCCCTTCTTCGAAAGGTCTCTACAAGGAAACCATGCCCCCCGAGGGTTCGCAGCCTTAAGTGGCTGGAACATGCTCGCCATGGGGCAATACTCCTCCGCAGGAACCTTCGAGGCGCTGGGGGCATCGGGCCCCTTCTTCTGGGTCCCAGACTCCTTGGGAGGGACCGAGGGCACAGAAGGAGGAGGGGGCGCCAAGGCTAAAGCCTTCCACTGGCCGGCAGAAGGGCCCTTAGGAGAAGGAGGAATGGGCGCCAAGGTCGGAGCCTTCCCCTTGCCGGCGGAAGGACCCTTAGGGGGAGGAGGAGGAGGATGCTGGTCAATAACCGGGTATTCCTCACTCCTGGCCTTCTTGGCAGGAGGAAGAGGAGGGCCCCGGGCCACGTCAACCGTGGACTTTTCTGCAAAATATCAAGGAAATATGTTATACAAGTTCAGAAAGCTTGGAAATAAGGCAGAGTATGGAATCAATATGAGGCGAAACAACATACCTTGTTGGCGAGGGCCAACAGTGGCCAGGGGGAGGGCCTGTTCAGGCTTCCTCTTGGACGAACGCCTAGAGGGGGAGGAGGAGAATTCAGTAGAGCCTGGTCAGCGGACAGCCCCGTCGTACCCTGGTCATCAAAGAGACCTATGAGTTTTCGGCCCTTGCCTACAACTTTGCCTACAAACAGTAAACAATAAAGGGTTAGAAAGAGTTACCCAATCATCAAAGATTGGCGTGGCCTGATGAATGCCCGCCATCTCGAGCATATTCTCTGTGGTCTCTGCCACAGAGTGGATGGAGTGGAATGAAGATGATCGATGTATCAGGAACATGTCATCGATGGCGTTCCGGTCGCTCCCGGATAGCTCGTCAAACTCGGGAGGGAAGTCCCTATCTGGGGTGGACAACTTCCAAGGCACACACACACACACCCCTTGTAAAAGAAGTAGAACTTCTTATAGTTGGAGTTGGTGGCTCGGAAGTCATCGACTAACCGGACGTGGACATTCCAATTCCACGATTGAAGGCTTCTCCACTCAGCAAACTTCGACCACCTGGACTGGAAATGGTGGAGATGGTTCGTCCAAGCCGCCAATCGGAAAAAACACCGGAACAAGTCCAATGAATACGTCCATTCTTGACGTATGCATAGGAACTTGAATTCGGCCCATATCCTAATGGCGCTGGGAACGAGCTGCGTGGGATGTATCATGTAGAACCGGCACAGTGCCTGCAAATCCTCGCAGAGAGGAAAACGCAACCCAACATCGATCTGGGCCGCATAAAGGTAGACCTCTCCGCTGCAAGGATAATGCAGACCTGTTCCCGGGTATCTAGGGACATCCCCCGCACCAAGCACCACCATCGTTTTAAAATACGCTGGCTTCAACTCGTTGGGTTTGACATCTACTCAAAACAGTTCAAATATGACACAACAAGCATAAAAAACAAGGAAAAGCAGGGGATATTCCCAAACAGAGCAATGAAGTAGCAAATATTTACCTTTCCGAGAGAAGATAGGCGTCTAAAGCTCAGGCCCATCTACCACCACAGGAGTGGCTGCGGACCTCCCCAGGTCAGTCAGTCCGCCCGTTGAGGCGGGCACGGCACCATCCCTAATGGTTAGGGGGCATTGGTGTTCTTAGGCACCTTGGAGGAGGAGGAAGGAGCCTTGTTGGCTGTATGCTTGATCTTTCCAGTCTGACTGCGGGTATCCATGAGAACGGTTGGAAGAAAGGTTGAAGAAGATTGAAAGAGAGGAAGAGTTTGCAAACGAAGTTCTGAAAATCTGAAGGAATGAATGCGTAAAAGACAAAATAAAGAAACTGATGTCTCTTATATAGGCCAAAAAGTAGTAACCGCCACGAACAGAATCGAAACGACGCAGGGGAATAATTGCACCTTTTTTGGAAAAAATCGAAGCAATGTCAGAATTCTAAGAGACACCTCGGGGAGACAAACGGTCGGCCAGTACAGACATCTATCAGACTGCCCTTGGGTTACGGAATATTAAACGACAGGCGTGCCTCAAGCGACCGTTCGACTTCTAGGTGACTGTGCAGTCATTAAATGCTAAAGTCCATTGAGTAGACAAAGTGATCGCCAGTGCACTGGTGGGCTTTATCAGAAATACCTTTGGTAGGTAATGATCGCCTAGCAAAGAAAGATAGCCTTTCTCAGGCCTAGGTTACCTCGAGTGATCGCCAAGAGGGAATAAAAGGAAGAATATTCCTTCAGCCTTGAACAATAGGATAACTGCTCGCCAAACGAACCTGAAGTGCCCCTAAGGTCATGAACCATTACAAGAGACAAGGAAAACCGAATTTAAGGCGTCACTATTTCAAACCCTACTAAGAAATCAACCTCGACTGAAGAAACTTCAATCAAGCTTCGGGGGCAAATGTTGGGTATCGAAATTGACAGCCCAATAAGGAAAAGGCCTCGAAGGCCCAGTAACCCTGGAGGGGGTGAACCCAAGATATTCGAACTATATCAGCTTAAGTACAGGTCAGCTTGGCCCACCATAGAGTGGCCCAAGAGCGAGCCCAAAGTCGATATGGATTCCAAAGGCTCCCAAAACTGCTCGTCATCCTTCACCAAGCCGCGGCCTCTTAATGCTCGCCATGGGAGTGCTCGCCCCGAAGAGAGCCTTGCCTCTCTCCTCTGGTCCCACTAACCGTTAATAAGGAAGTGGCCACGATATCCCGCGTATCTCGGTCACATATTCACTAAAGATTAGATATGGTAACTGCAATATCTCGCAGTAACTGCCATATCTTATGATCCGAATCTTCAGCAACACAATATGCACTAAGATATTCAGTTGCCTCATACGGTTTGATCTCTCCTACCCTATAAATACCTTTGCTTTACATACGTTCCTTACGTTTTGAGCTATATACACACGCATATACTCATTTAAGCATCGGATAGGGACCCAGAGACACCCCCTCTGTTGCGCTCCCCTACTTGCAGGTTCACCGGAGTTGAAGCAGAAACGTCTTTCAACCTTTGTCTGGCATTCAATTCACTGCCAGATCAGCAACTATGATTTCACGATCCAATAGAGTGCACGCTTGTGTTAAGTATATTATGATTCATTGTATCGGAGATTCATCAGTTGATTAGAGATGAGGCAATGGGGGTCAAAGGGGGCAACGCCCCCTTTGTCGGGTTCAGGGGCAGCGCCCCTGGCTGGGGTTGAAGTTTTTTTATTATTCATAAAGTCACTATTCTAAAAATTCATTGTAAATTTGAATTTTTGAATTAATGACTTAACATTTTAACCTCAAAATTTCCGGTTTTTGGACACTTGCTTTAGTGCCAAGTATTAGGCCAAACCATTGCTAGGGGCCGAACCATTGCTAGGGGCCGAACCATTGCTAGTGTCTTCCTAAGGTGTCCCTTTGATTTTGGAGCCAAAATTTGAATCAAAGGGGTATGTCATGGCCGAAATGTTGCATGCATTGGCCAAGGGATGCTGTGTCTCTTCCAAGGGGCAAAGTGTCACCTCCAAAGGGTATGACAAACACTATAAACTGGTCATAGGTGAGGTCCAAAAATTCATCTCAAAGATTCACAATCCTTCTCAAGTTCTAGTTCAGTATTCTTATTTTATCCGATTGAAAGTTTGGGTGCCTCCAAATAGTTTCAATTTGAAAGTGTCGTCACGACTTCAGAATAATCCAAGCATACAATTCAATAGTTCAACCACCATCCATTCGAGAGATTTCCAACACACCACTTTCCCTTCCTCTTTAAGCTTCACAAAAAATGATGTCATATGCATTACAAAATGATCTCATTCTACTATTGGAGTGAAAGCGGGTTCCTTTGGTTGTTCAAACATCGAATACTATGTTTAAGACCACTTTCATCCCCTGGCGAGCGTAAGTGTGTGCAATTTTCTTGCCTTTTGCCTCTTTTATTTTACCACACTTCTTATTTTGATCCTTTTCTTTTGCAGATTGTTATCAAGAGTCTACTTTGGGTGACCTTGTGGTTGAACTCACACTTTCCCATCAGTCGGCGATCACGGAGGCATCGCAACTCTGAGAGAAGGCAGATACACTTGAAAAAGTTCAGGTCAATGCGATAGACTAGTTAAAGTTCCATTACACCATACTCAAAAGGATCTGAGAGGATCAGATGTGCATCATGTCGGAGGAGAATCAAATGCTCCGGGAGGAGTTTACTTAGATCGGGGGCCAATGCGGTGGAAGAGAAACAACGGGTTTAGGCAAGGCCGCGGTAGTAAACAGGGATCACGCCAAATTTTAGGTTGAGAGCTCCGTAGAGGAGCTAGCTTCTTCTAGCCGAGCAACAAGCAAAGATTATGGAAGAGATTTATGTGTCCTTAAGTCTATGAAGGTCATATTGAAGGTGATGCCCTGTCGGAAGCACATTTGGGTGGAGTACCAGTCGTCTAACCACTTTCGAACAGATGCTCTTGAAGGTGACAACCAACATATTCTACTTTGTAAAGTCCTAACTGAGTAGATCATGTAGCTCGAGCCCAAATATCCGCTCTATTGTGTGGAGTCCATGAGATTTTGTAGAAATTGAATGTGACTGGTGTAAGTCCCAGTTAGCAGACGACCGCCCTCAGAGGGGGAACGTCGCCGATGAATAAATGTCTTCAAGGATGTTGTCTCTTCCGTCGTCAAGACTCTTCTAATCCTTCTACCACTTAGGTTGTGCAATGGATCTTTGTAATATTTGTCCCATTTCTTTAGTTGACTTTGTTTGGAATAATATATCATTCTTTTCTTGCTTTTCTTCCTTTTGTTTACTTTTCACTTTTCTGTTGTAGTCATTTTGTTTAGGACTTCAATATAGGTATGCTTTTCGAGAGTGATAATTTTTAGGGTGTCTTAGTCGACTCTCTTCATTCATTTTGAGTTCTTGGTCGAGATAAATGAAAATTTGAAACTTGATTGATCCCTTTTTATATTTTCCCAGGTATTGTGTTCACTAATTAGATGGGGAGAAACGTTGACTTTTAAGTCCACCAATCCTTTTTCAACCATTTGATCATGTCTTAGTTTTCGTTGTTTAGGTAGGGGTAAGGGGGGATGACCAATACATCAAACAGTTCCTTTATGACCTTTTGCCTAAGTCTTATTTTGGGTTGCTTAGATGGGTAGGAGTGAAGTTTTACTGGTCCATTTTCGAATGTTTGCCTAAGTCTTACACTAATGACATGTTCTTTTCACGAAATGTGTAAGGAATTCGGCTTACGGATTCCTTAAGAAGTTGTTCTTTTCGCGGAATTGCAAAAACTTGGCTTACGGATTCCGGACGGGGTAGGCTTAGAGATTCCGTGTGAAAAGCTCAGAATTCCTAAGCCTAGAAGCCAAAGAATCCGGAATAGGGGCATTAAAGACTATTCTACCCTCACTAACTTTACTTATTACCCATCGTACCCTTCAGTTATTTCTTCTCAACCGTGTGGAGAAGAACACCGGAGCTCCAGTTCATCCTCTGCAATTCGAAGCTCCAGTTTTCCCATGCTCTTCTTCTTCTCCTGTGGGGTGAACACAGAATCCGCGATTGTCTCCCCTGCTCCAGTTCTCCCCTGCGGAGCTCCAGTTCTCCCCTGCTCTTCTTCATTCCTTTCCTTGTTTCCGTTTTTGCAGCGAGAAACAGAACAAGATCCGACTATTCGCTCCACTTTCATTTGACCAAATGAGAGGAAAAAACGCTCGTATTACTCGATCACTACTCAAAGACAACCTTCCATTTCCTCCATTGGGGATCATATATTGTTTATCATCTCTGACCCACCTTTTAGTGTCATTCAATTCGAGTTGCTAAAAATTTTGAGTGTCTGTACTTCAATTACTGTCGTTCGCCTCTATTTGATCACTTCAATTCTATTTTTGCACCTTATTTCTCTTCATCATTCAGCATGAAAAGCTGTTCTAGGTGATGGGTATCATGTGTTGTAAAAATTGACTACCAACTGTTTGATATATTACCTGAAGAAGTTTGAAGGGGCATCTCCAAGGAATTCAGTATTGGGAAAGATGGAATCGTCGGTACTGCTGGAAGCGCGAGTATGAAACATAATCAGAATCAGACATGCAATTGCCTACAAAACAGAATAATGGTGGATTTTTTGGCGAATTGTCACAAGTTGGTAATAATTCTGGGTTAGGGATTGGGTTCCAGCAGATTAATCGAACCTCAGATTTATTGGGCATGAGTAACTTGGAGAGTGTTAATCCACTTTCAATTCAGTCTCATTCAAACTTGTCACTGAACATTAACGGGGTCAGCTCGAACCAACCACAGCAAGGATTCCGGTAGCAGCAACTGAACCAACCACAACAAGGATACCACCAGGAGAAGATTCTTTCAAAGCAGCCTGCTGTTCCCTTTGGATCTCAGGTGAATATTTCCCTTTTGTCCGTATCAGAATCAGATTAATCGGTAACCTGTAAAATTGATATGGATACTAAATAATTAATTTTAAAGGGATTGACTCAACTTTTTAAAAATATATTCTGTGTTTGGCCATCTCTAATTGTGCTTGAGCTCAATCTCAGGTATCACCAACAGCAACAGGTGGAGCTCACCAAGGGAGTCTAGGAATGAGAGGTGGACTGATGGAACTTGCAGATCAAGTAATCTCTAACAGCATGGGCAGAGCCAACATGTCGTTCCTTTTAAGACCAGCAAGCAAATCGTGGGAACCAACTTTCGAGTATGTTAAATCTGTTTGTTGAATGCAATGAGTTCTACAACATTGTGAGCATCCATTTTCACTTCATTTATCTTGTATGTATCATTAATTTTCTCGTTGTTGTAAAAGATGCTCATTCTCAAAATCATGCGTCCCTCTGTGATTGATTTGGGCCATTAACTATCTACTGTATCTCTGTATTATATGTTAATACTCATTTTTTATTTTAGAACAGGGAGTGAATTCAATTGCTTATTTGGCAATTTCTGATTAATGCTGTCTATATTGTAATTAATTATATTATGGTTCGGGATGGATTATATTGTCGATGAGTATTGGTAAAAAGAATGGATTTATATTAAATTTTACATTAATTTAACTATTTAATCTTAATTAATTAATGAGATTTTTTAATATTAATTAATTAAATAAATTATTTTAAAAGTTGTTTTTAATTAATAATTAATTATATTATAATTTTTTATTATTCTTAATTTTTAAAATTAATTAACACAAATTATATGTATTATATACTATACATATATAAAAAGAGGGGCAAATATGTAATTTTACCACATTCCATTTCCATATACAATTCCACCAAAGAAACAACAGAATTCCTTATTCCATTCTGTTCCATTCCACCAAAGAAACAACTTCATATTCTTATCTCCTATTACTTATTCTCTATTCCTATTCCCTATTACTTATTCCGAATTCCGTGAAAAAAATGCCATGTTAAGGCTTATAGGAGTAGTGATCGACCTCGAGCTCTCTTTTATACATGTACGTTAGTGTTTCAAGAAACTCATGTAATAATTGATTTAAAACAAACTTTATTAATGTGCTAAGCATGAAGTCACTACAAAAGTGTATCATTACAGTCACCACAATTTTTTAGCTACAAA
Source organism: Chamaenerion angustifolium (assembly GCA_946814005.1). Classification (NCBI taxonomy): domain Eukaryota; kingdom Viridiplantae; phylum Streptophyta; class Magnoliopsida; order Myrtales; family Onagraceae; genus Chamaenerion; species Chamaenerion angustifolium. The sequence goes on from OX328266.1 coordinate 27,160,732, forward strand.
AAGTTTCAAACTCGTGACATTCAACATCAGAGCCCTTATTGATAACTAGATGATCTAACACACATTTACATTCTATTAATGTAATTAAATGTATACGGAAAAAATAGAAATAATATCACTTACGTATGTTGCCGCAAAGTAGACATTTTTTACAACGACATACATCATTGCCTATACCAATTTGTATAGCCAATAAATATTTGTAGCAGTATATGACCTGAGAAATTTATAAATAAGTACTAAACATAATTAAAAGCAGCTAACTAGTAGATAGTCGAGTTGGAAGGTGTAAAATCTTACATAAAAACATCCCATATCCTTCAAACAAAACCACAAGCCTAGCAATCCACCATAGGGATCATAGCTACTGAAGCATGTCCATATAACACTTCAAAATTACATATTAGGCATGCAAGTCCACAAATGTTTCCATCAGACACATATTTTCGTCAATACCTTCTGCATAGTGTCTTCAAGCATATGGATCTACTAAATAATAACATACAATATCAGTATTAAAGTATATCATAACATATATGTAATTGAAGAATTATTGTATATCGTTCATGGAGTTTACCTTGTGTTTTAGAATCATCCTGGAATTATTATGAAGAATGTATTTTTCAGCCTTTTCCCATGCATATTCTCGAGCACATAAGTGTTGGGGTGTGCAATAGCAACGACTCTATATGGCCCTTCCCATTTAGGTGACAATTTGTCTATCATGTCTTGATGTGAGAATTCATTTCATCTTAACACCATTACCCCACCAAAAAAAATTGGCGAGTGAGGAATCGACGGTTGTAATATCTGGTCGTGGCAAATCTCATTCTGGTTTGCATTTCATCTGATGCCCAACGCCTTTCATCTATCATACCCAGATTGAGGCGTTGCTCACCATTATTGATGTTAGCATTGAAGTGTCGCAACATATGCATTGATACTTCTATTTCCACCGGCGATGCCGCTTCTGAACCCTAAACAAGGCAGAAGGGTGTTTCATCCGTTGATTTTTTCGTTGTGGTCTGAATGTGCCATAAAACATTCTACAATTCATCATCCCAATTACTATCCAGAGCGTCAACTTGATTTTTCAAACTATCCAATACCACTTTATTGGAAGCCTTAACTTGTCCATTTGTTTATGCATGTCGCACTGAGGCAAATCGATGCTCTATACGGAGATCCTCGAGGAACCATTTAAGTTCCTAACCCACAAACTGTAGCCCATTGTTGCTTATCAAGACATGTGGTATCCCAAACCGTGATATAACTTGGGACTTCAAGAATTTCATCACTTGAATTCTGTTGTTGAGGTCAACGTCTGTGCCTCAACCCACTTTGAAAAGTAGTTAATTACACGATAATCCATTTCCATTGACCTATTGATTGGGTAGGGCTTCCACCAAGTCAATCCCCTATTGCGCAAAATGCCATGCACACGGAATCGACACCAAATCTCTGGGGGTCGGTTGATTCGGGGGGCATAGTTTTTACAAGGCTCATAGGCTTGTACAAATATGTTGCATCCTTAAGCATCGTTATTCAGTAATATCCCTGTCGTAATGCCTTTCTGACCATTGACCTAACCCCTTCATGACAGGTTGTGTATCATTCATGCATGCAGTTCCCTAAGAATGCGATCACTATCGGGAGTACTGACGAATCTAAGGTAGGGTGTGGAGTACCCTTTCTTGTATAATAGCCTATCAATCATCAAATAATTAGAGGCGACGCGTTGAATCCTTATAGTGTCAGACTTTGTATCTGGGAACTTTTCTTCTTCCAGGAGAGCCTTAATGGTGTCATCCAAGTAAGGGCTTCCCCTGAAAGTTGATTTTCATCAATAATCGAAGGAGTGTCTGTTTCAACACAGTGCACCTCCTGCCATAGCGACGCCCCAAAAGCATACTTGCTTAAGGCGTCGGCTTTTTAATTCTCTTCCCTTGAAATGGCTTCTATGTTGAAGTGTTTTATTCCTTCGATCAAGACGCTTGCCTCAACCAAATAATGTTTCATTCTTTTTCCCTTAGCCTAGTATTCCCCTTTAACCTGGTTTAGTACTGGTTGGGAATCACATTTTACCCTCAAAGTGTCGACGCCTATTCCTTTTGCAAGGCATAGATTTGTAATAAGGGTTTCATATTCTGCTTCATTATTTGTGGCTTTGAACCTCAATGCTAAAGCATACTGTAGCAGTTTACTCCCATTGGGTGATACCAGTATCAAGCTTGCCCTTCAAACCTCTTTTGAAGAGGACCATCTGTTCACATTTCCCGGAGTTCTTCATTTATAAATTCAATAGGCATCGCTTCCTCAATGAAAGGACTCGTGTATTCCACTATGAAGTTGGAAAGTGCTTGTCCTTTAATTTAGTTGCTCGGGGCAAATTTTATTGGAAATTCACTCAACTAAACTGCCCATTTGTCCCTTCTGCTTGAGGCGTTTGGTTTTTGTAAGAAGTGTTTAACGGTTGATTTGTTAAAACGGTAATGCTAAGTGCATGGAAGTATGGGTGTAACTTACTAGCCGAGATGATCAACACGTATAAATATTTCTCAATTTCTAGATATTTCATTTCAATTGGACTAAGGACCTTGCTTACAAAATAAACTGGTACGTGTGTCCTATCTTCATCCTTAACGAGGACAGAGCTTACATCAACACCACTAATACTCAAATATAAGTATAAGGCGTTTCCTATTATAGGCTTAGCAAGGGGGTAAGGTTCTGAAGTGACTTTTCAAATACGGAAAAGCTTCCTCGCATTCTTGCGTCCAGTCAAACCTCTACTTCGCCCATAGTACTTGAAAGAAAGGTAACGACTTTTCCCCTCACTTTGAAACTAAGGATAATAGTCGTCCATTTAGGCATTGCATCTCCTTATGACAAGTCGGCAATATCATTTCATCTATAGCAGTGAGCTTTTTCGGGTTGACCTCAATCCCCCCTGACGCACCATGAATCCGAGGAGTTTTTCTGAGCTGACGCCAAAGGCGCATTTAGCAGGATTGAGGTGAACATTGTGCAGCTTCATTCACTCAAAAGCCTGTTCCAGATCAAAACCATGGTTAACACCCAATCGGTACTTCACCAACATGTTGTCGACATAGGCCTCCATGGTGTCACCCAACATGTCTGAGAACAACTGATTTACTATCCTCTGATAAGTAGCCCCTGCATTAATCATCCCAAAAGGTATCACCGCGTAGTGATAGATATCATTGTCTGTGTAAATGGCGGTGTGCGATGCATCCTCTTCTATGTTGATTTGGTTGTACCCAGAATGTGCGTCGATGAAACTCAATAGTTCATGCGAGGATGTAGCATCAATCAACTGAATAATGCGAGGAAGAGGGTAACAATCCTTGAGGCACTCTTTATTAAGGTCCATGAAGTCAACACACATTTTCCAATTTCCCGTTGACTTCTTAAGAACCACCGGGTTGACCACCCAGGTTTGAAATCTAACCTTCTTGATAAACCCAACGTTGACCAATTTCCATATCTCTAAACGGATGGCTAGTATTTTTTTTCTTCACCCGTTGTTCTTCTCCTCTGTGCCACCGGTCCAGGTGCAGCTCGTGGGTGATGACATCCGTTCCAATTCCCGACATGTGACTCGAGCTCTAGGCGAAGAGCTCCTTAAATTTAACCAGTAGATCCATCAGCTGCTCTGCTTGTCATGTGGGGAGCACCGCTCAAATTCTAGTTGGGTTATCGACTACCACCTCCATTAGTTTCTCAACAGGAGTAGGGTGACACACCTCTTCTCAAGGGTCATTATCTATCTGAATAGACAAAGTTCCCATTTGATTGTGTCGCCTATACCAACCCACGACACGCAATCGCAGGTAGTATCTATTTTAATCTTAACTACGACTGTCATTATTTAGTAGAAGCATTTACTCCTAGTTGTGACTAACATTAAGGGTAAAATACGAAATTTTCCGTAAAATCATATAATTCAACAGGGTAAAATACGACATTGACCCTAATATTTGGCTAGATTTTGAGTTCCCCCTTTAAAGTTTAAATCGTAAATTGAAAATTGCATAAATAATAGTAACTTTTAAAAAAATGTCATAATTTTATCCTTTCAACCTATTTTAAATGTTAAAATTGAGTCCACATCAAGCCCCAATCGAAGGGGTTCTGGTCTGTGTCTTGACCCAGACCTAACCCCTATGGTTAGGAGATTGAGTCTGGGCCAAGACCCGAGCCCCAATCCAACCGGGACTCAATTGTACCATTTGGGAAAAAATCAAAGGGTTAAATTGTGGCATTATTAAAGTTACTATTATTTTTGCAATTTTCAAAACTTATTCTGTTAAATTTGGGTAGAAACGTTGACGATTGGGGCAAACTTGCACTTTAGTGAAACATGAGGCATACACATTTTAGGATGTAAACTTTAAGGGGGAAACTCGAAATTTGTCCAAGCACTAGAGGCAATGTGATATTTTACCCTAATTTAGAAATATCAGTTTTTGGTTCCATCTCCAAACAAAATTAGATTGAATGGATAAACAACTTAAAGTCTATACGAATCTACGCTGTTAAGTTTCAATTTAAATTCAGCTTTAAAACATTAGTATTTTCTCCAAAATTAACTCAACATATAAACTAAAATAAACCCAATACATAATCAAATAATATTATCTAAAGTTAATACCACCACCTCCTACCACCCTTATCTTGATCACCTTCTCCCTTATCTCGACCCCTAATGTTTCTTATCTTGGCAGGTCTCAATGCTTCAGCTACCTCCTCATGTACTTGAGTATATTTAGGCACTATGGTTAAAGACTGGTTATGTAAAATTGCCAATCAGGATGATCCTTCTCGGAACTCGACGTCACTGGTTGTGCCATGAGATGATAAAACTGATCAAGCTTACCAGTGAATTTGTGACTGTAACGACAAGTTTGGATCAAGTCTTTTGCATATTTCTATGAATGACACATTGCTCTCTTCAACTACTTTTTTGTCAATTTGGTCGCATGACACCACCCTCACATTTGTAGTACGAACTAAATTAAAATAATGAAAAAACAAACTAATTATGGAAATGACACAAATAAAAATTCAACTCACCATTAACATGGATTGGTTTCCATGTGGTTCAAACTGCACCGGGGGTATCATTGGCGCTTCTTCTTCCAGGTCCACGGGGGAGAATGTGGTCTCATGGATCATCGTCACTGTATACCTACGATACCACGTAATATAGTCAGAGGTGGGTACTCCAACAATTTTTGGTAATGGATGTCCGACCCTGTTCATCCACAACTCTATTGAGAAAGCATGTTTGGTAATCCATGGGAAACGGGGCGACTTATCCCACCGTTATTTGTGCAGCTTATGAAATTATTGACGGTGTTCAAATGGGGATAGGATGTTGGAAGTGTAATTGACGATAAACTTAGTCTGACATGTGTCACTCAACATTGTTGAAGCGGATCAGTGGCAAGCAGAGCACGCTTAGCTAACCCTCGTCCGTACAAATGGGTGGGAGGTTATAGATACTTTGTTAGTTGTATGGGTTCCAATCTATCTGAAAATATAAAATGTATGTCCTATTGCTTAATAATTGTTATAATAATGGTAATAACGTCAAATTCAAATGCAATGTACATGGGCATCACCGAGCCCCCTCAACTCATCTTGATAGAACTAACGGTTGTGGGGTGTTGGATTCTTCTTTTACGTCTTTTGTTCTAGCCACCTAATTTAGAATGTTAAACATAGGAAATTTCACTTTATATAATTAATTTAAGGATATCTTTTACGATTTTGTTACCAGGTCCTCACCGGTTAATGTGTAGGAAACATGGGGTAGGATACATCATGGGTCTACCTACAGAGCACCATACCTACATTAGATTATTAGGTATGATTTGAATAAAAAAACAGACATTTTGAGTGAAACAACTCTAGGTAATAACATGTACATGTAGTAGTACAACACATCCCGTATACTTTTTATGTTGGGTGTTGTTGGGTATCGATAGTGACAGCCCAGTAAGAAAAGGCCTCGAAGGCCCAATAACTATAAAGGGGGTAAACCCATGACATCCGAACCAGATCGGCCCAAGTACAAGCCAAACTTGGCCCACCATCAGGTAATCCAGAATCGAGCCCAAAGTCTATAGGGACGCCAAAGGCTCTCGGACTGCTCGCCATTCTCTACCAGGTCGCGACCTTCCACTGCTCGACATGGGAGTGCTCGCCCCGAAGAGAGCCTTGCCACTCTCCTCTGGTCCCACAAAACCGTTAATAAGGAAGTGGCCACGATATCCCGCATATCTCGGTCGCATATTCACTAAGGATTAGATTTGGTAACTGCAATATCTCGCAGTAACTGACGATCCGAATCTTCGGCAATACAATATACACTAAGATATTCAGCTGCCATATACGGTTCTATCTCTCTTACCCTATAAATACCCTTGCTTTACATACGTTCTTGAGGTTTTTTGAGTTTTATACACACACATACTCATTTAAGCATCGGAGAGGGACCCAGAGGCACCCCCTCTGTTGCGCTCCCTTACTTGCAGGTTCACCGGAGTTGGAGCTGAAGCGTCATCCCAACCTTGTCTGGCATTCAATTCACTACCAGATCAGCATTCAGGATTTCACGATCCAACATTTGGCGTCGTCTGTGGGAACGAGCAATTTAGCCATGAGAACTCGATCCCAGAGCAACCGTCGGAATCAGACTAGGGAGTGATCCTCAGATAGCTCTGATTCCGCCGCCGCTTCACCGCTTCAACAAGAACCTGCCAGCCGAGTAGGAGTTAATGTTGTTCCTCTGCGGACAGCTCGAGAACATGTCGGTGATTCAAGACCGACCCCAGCTGCTGATCAAAACGGAGCCCCTGCACCGCAGACAGTCCACATTGCGGGGCAGGATATTAATTTAACCCCCGAGATGGTCTCCTTGCTGGAAGCCATCCTAGGACAGGCGCGCCGCCAAGCCCCTGCTCCTCAGGAAAACAATCCCTCTGCTCCTAAGGAAAACCACCGCCCTGCTGCCACAGGGCCTTCACCTTCAGAAGCGGCCAATCCTGGTCATGCTGCGCCTCAGGAGGATCAGGAGATGACGTCAAGTCAGCAGTCCCTACCTCCAGCATACACCAAGGAGCCAGTAGCCGCATATACTGCCAATCCTTCCGGTCCGCCTCCACCCGGAGCCTCTCCCATGTACTGCACTGTGGATCAGATGGATGACCTCCTCAACAAAAGGCTCCAGGAAAGACAGTTGACAGTCATAGCTCCCTTCAAGGAGCAGTCCTCTCATCCTTTCACCGACGCGCTCGTCGCTATCAAAATCCCGAAGGATGTGGTTGCTCGGGCCATACCTGAGTATAGCGGTGGAGGAGATCCCACCGTACATGTCAACAAGCATGAGGCATCCCTTCTGGGTAAGTCAAACGATCCCAATCATTTGGCTTTGCTATTTCCATCTACTCTTTCGGGCTCGGCTTCGTCCTGGTTCTTCGGCCTCCCTGCAGGATCAATCGGAACTTGGGCAGAGTTGAGAAGCAAGTTCCTGGAGAGATATATGGGCGAGCGCCAGTTGCTGAAGAGCGTGGTCGCCCTTGACTCGGTCAAACAGCAGCCTGGAGAGTCGTTGTCCAACTTCTACGGGCGTTTTCATCAAAACGTCACAGAATTAGATCGCCGAATCTCGGATGGGGAGATCATTCGAGCATTCTACAGAGGTCTGGATGTGGCCAACAAGGCCTCGAGAAAGCTGCGAAACAGCTATCACGTGAAGGAGATTGAGACGTTGGAGGAGTTGGCATCCAGAGCAAAAGGTTTCATAGACCTTGAACGCGCAAACATCGAGGCTAACCTCCTGACGACCTCGCTAAGGGTAACCCATGAACCCCGACGCGATGGTAAGAAGGAGGTAAAGAAGGATAAGAAGGGAAAAGAAAGTAAGCCCCGAGTCGAGTCTCTTCCAGCGCCTCGCCATCCAGAGGTCCCTGAGTACTTCACGCCTTTAAATAGGCAGATCTCAGCGGTACTAGTCGAGATGGAGAGGAGATCCTTGGCGTGGCCACCGATGCCTCGTCGAGGTGGGTTACCCATGGACAAGGATGTCGAGAGCTATTGCAGATACCATAAGTGCAAGGGCCATAGGACAGACGATTGCAAGATTCTGAAGCGAGATATAGAGAGGCTGATTCAGGGGGAATGTTGAAGGAATTTGTGGCAGGGCGAGACCGATGTCGAACGCCCCCCAAGAGGCATCGTTCACCAGCCCCTGCAGATCAAGCTGAGCCTTCTGGAAGCAAGAGGAGAGTGAATCTGATTGCGGGAGGATTCGGCGCAGGCGGCGAGAGGTCAAGCGCCAGAGAGGTCTACGCCACTCAGATCTCTACGGCAATTCAGTTGGGGAAACGGCCCCGACCTGAAGAGAACATTGTCATCTCATTCTCTGAAGATGATTTGGCACACGTCACCACGCCCCACAACGATGCTCTGGTCATTACGACAGATATTGACGGCTGTGATGTTGCAAGGATTCTGGTCGACGGAGGCAGCTCGACCGACATCCTGTTTCTGGACGCCTTTGAAAAGATGGGTAAATCCAAACGCGACCTGAAGAGGTTCGACTTTCCGCTGATCGGGTTTGCGGGAAGAACAACTTATCCACTGGGAGCTATAACCATGCCAGTAATATTTGGCGAGGGGTGGAAGAGCATTAAGGTGTCAGTCACTTTCCTGGTGGTCGATTCACCTACATCCTACAACGCCATCATAGGGAGGACCACGATCAACCCAAATAAGATTGTGGCCTCCACTGTCCACCAGAAGATGAAGTTCCCCACTCCGAACGGGATTGGAGAAGTGCTAGGAGATCAGCCTTCCTCGCGTCAATGCTATGTGAACTGTTTACGCAGGAAGAACCAAAGGGAGGCGCTCGCCATCGAGACAGAGGCCGATCCCCGCGAGGACTTGGCTCGGCCAGCACCCATGGAGGAATTGGAGGAGGTCGAGATCGATGGTCCAGACAAAAAGGTGCGCATTGGGACCACCTTGAAAGAGGATCAGAAGGAGGCCATGACAGCCCTCCTCAAGGAATTCAAAGAGCTCTTCGCCTGGCAGCCGAGCGACATGCCAGAAATCAGCACAGATATTATCTCTCATGAGCTCAGGATAGACCCCTCCATCAAGCCGATCGCCCAAAAGAAAAGATCATTCGGGACTGATAAGCGTTTGGCGATCAGGCAGGAAGTCGGCAGGTTGATTGAAGCTGACTTCGTCAGAGAAGTAAGATTCCAGAGCTGGGTCGCCAACCCAGTTTTGCTCAGGAAATCTAACGGCAAGTGGAGGATGTGCGTCGACTTCCGCGACTTAAACAAGGCTTGCCCCAAAGATTCATATCCCCTTCCGAGAATTGATCAGCTGGTCGATGCTACCTCGGGTCATGAGATGCTGAGCTTCATGGACGCCTATTCAGGCTACAACCAGATCAGAATGCATCCAGAAGACGAGGCCCACACTGCTTTCTATGCTGACGGGGACATTCTATGCTACAAGGTGATGCCCTTTGGTCTCATCAATGCCGGGGCAACTTATCAGCGGATGCTGAACCGACTGTTCCAGGACATGCTGGGAAGGAACATGGAGGCCTACGTAGATGATATGCTCGTCAAATCCATCAAAGGCAATCCTCATACCACCGACCTCCGTGAAGCTTTTGAATGCATGAGGAGACACAGCGTTCGCCTGAACCCGGCAAAATGCGCCTTTGGAGTCAAGTCCGGGAAGTTTCCGGGTTTTATGGTCAGCGAAAGGTGCATTGAAGCAAACCCGGAAAAGCTAAAGGCCATAGAAGAAATGAAGTCGCCAACCTGCCATAAGGAAGTCCAATGCCTGAACGGCCGACTAGCTGCTCTTAACCGCTTCCTCTCCAAAGCAAGCGACAGGTCCCTCCCGTTCTTCAAAACCTTGAGGGCCAACCGCAATTTCGAGTGGACGCCAGACTGCGAGGAAGCATTCCAGTCCTTGAAAAGGCATATCCAAACACTCCCAGCCCTGGCAAAACCCGTTCCAGGCGAGCAGCTTTTCCTTTATTTAGGCATTAGCGATGTGGCAGCCAGTGCTGTCTTAATAAGGGAGGAAAATAATGTTCAGAGTCCAGTGTATTTCATTAGCAAAATGTTCAACTCAGCAGAAATAAAATATGTCCAGATTGAGAAGTATCTCTATGCCTTAGTTATTGCTGCTCGGAAGCTGAGACCTTACTTTCATGCGCACGACATCACGGTCCTCACCAATCAACCTCTCAAAAACTTCCTGGTGAAGCCAGATTCTTCAGGAAGAATGGTCAAGTGGGCGATCGAGCTCAGCGAGTTCAAGATCAAATTTGCGCCAAAAACGGCCATCAAACAGAAGCAGAGAATAACGGTCAAACAGAAGCAGAGAACAGGCCAAGTCAGTCAGCAGACGACAATCAAATAAGGGAACTCTATACGGATGGGTCTTCATCAAAAGAAGGCTCGGGGCAGGTTTAATTCTTATTCCTCCTGAGGGCGAGCCTCTGAAGTACGCGATCGCCTTGACATTCTCGGCGACCAATAACGAAGCAGAATATGAGGCTCTTATCACTGGACTCAGACTAGCAAAAGAATGGGTATAGCTGCGCTTAAAGTAAGAAGCGACTCAGAGCTCATTGTCAATCAGGTTAATGGCGCATACGAGGCAAAGGGAGAAAAGATGAAGAAATATCTCGGCATTTCCAAAAAGCTGGTCGCAGAAATCCCAAATTTCGCGATTGAATTCATTCCTCGCCAAGAAAACCAGATGGCAGATTCTTTAAGTAAGCTAGCCTTCGGAGGGGCGACAATCCAGGATGTGCAATTTCTGGAAAAGGCCCTATGTTCAGTCCTTGAAAACAGAGCGGAGGTCTTCAACATTCAAGAACAGTTCACCTGGATGACCCCGTTCCAGAATTATTTGAAAGAAGGCATCCTCCCAGAGGACGAAGGCGAATCCACTAGGATTAGAAGACTCGCAGCCAGTTATCTAATCATCGATGGAGAACTCTACAGAAGAGGTTATTCGACGCCTTACTTGAGATGTGTTGCTCTGCCCGAAACAGAAAAAGTTCTTCGAGAAGCTCATAAGGGGCAGCAGCATGTCATGAAGGCGCTCGATCGCTAAGCAGGAAAATATTCAGATTGGGATATTACTGGCCGACCTTGGGAAAAGACGCAGCCGAATTAACACAGAAGTGTGAAATTTGCCAGCAGTTTGCACCACGATCGGGTCGACCATCGACATTATTATCCCCAATGGCAGGTGCCTGGCCCTTCGCTCAATGGGGAATCGATATATTGGGTCCTTTCCCATTAGCACTGGTCAGCGTACTCACATTATAGTGGCAATTGACTACTTCACTAAGTGGGTAGAGGCGAAAGCTCTAGCTTCGACAACGGAATTCCAAGTTATCAAGTTCCTGCAGGTCAACATATTCTCCAGGTTTGGTATACCCAAAATACTCATCAGCGATAATGGTCCGCAATTCGTTGGAAAGGAGTTGAAATGGCTCTGTGAAGAGTATCATATCGACCATCGCTTCAGTTCAGTACATCACCCTCAAACGAATGGGCAAGCTGAAGCAGCCAACAAGGTTGTCTTAGCAGGACTCAAGAAAAGGGTTCGAGCATTCAAAGGGAACTGGGCAGACGAACTGGAAAACGTATTATGGGCAATCAGAACAACGCCTAAGGCGGCCACAGGAGAAACGCCTTTCAGTTTAGTGTACGGATCAGAAGCAGTAGCACCAGCTGAATTAGCAGTGCCTACCCACAGAGTCCTACACTTTAACGCGGAGGCAAATGAGATCGAGCGCAGAACTGACCTCGACTTAGCAGAGGAAAAGAGATGGCTCTCGGAAAAAACACAGGCAAAGATGCGCTTGGCGACCGCTCGGTATTTCAACAGAAAAGTTAGCGCTCACCAATTTTTCGTGGGGGGGATGGTTATGACAAGGAATGAATTCACAAGGCTGGACAGTAAAAACAAACTTTCAGCCAAATGGGAAGGACCATACAAAGTAGTAGAGATCGCCGCACCAGGATCCTACTATTTGGAAACCATCGAAGGCGAGAGGTTACCTCGTCCATTTAATTCTGAGCATTTAAGAAGATTTTATGCATAGCTTGTAATCAAACTGATTATGTCAATAAAAGAAATCCATTCCTTCATAAAGCGTGTCCACTCGAAGCAAGCTGAAGCCAAAAAGCCCTGACGCCAAAGTCAGGCCTCAAAAGCCCTAACAACAAAGTTATGTCAAAAAGCCCTGACGCCAAAGTCAGGCCAAAAAGCCCTAGCAACAAAGCTAGGCCAAAATCCCTGACGCCAAAGTCAGGCCAAAAAGCCCTAACAACAAAGCTAGGCCAAAAAGCCCTGTCGCCAAAGACAGGCCAAAAGCCCTAACAACAAAGTTAGGCCAAAAAAGCCCTAGTAACAAAACTATGCCACAAAAGCCCTAACAACAAAGTTAGGCCTAAAAAAACCTGACGCCAAGAGTCAGGCAAAGCCCTGACGCCAAAGTCAGGCCAAAAGCCCTGGCGACAAAGCCAGGCCAAAAGACCTAGCAAAATGTTAGGCAAAATAGAAGCCCTGACGCCAAAGTCAGGCCAAAGAAAGTTTAGGCGATCACTATCGATGATAAAGCCTGACAAATTACAAATCCCCTGTTATTATGCCAACACCTTAAAGGTTTAAACTTCAAAGAAGGTAATATCTCTTTGAACTTAGAAGTTTACGCTTTTAAGTGTCAAAAGTGTTATCCTTAGAAAGTTTAACTTATGATTGGTCTAAGGCTTTAAGGGTCGACGGCATTACAAAGCAGGAAAAGGCGGAAAGTAATTATGATTAAGATATTGGATAGCTAAATGTGTTCGAAGTCGATTAAAGGCTCAAGAATATAAAGGCATTCAATAGAAAAACCCAAGTCTTAAATCAAATAAATAATTACAAGGAAAACAAAAAATTACAAAGAAGAACAGCTATCCAAAAGGCAAATATTGTCAATAAAAGAGATGGAGACTTCAGGCTTGGGGATCCTCGGGGGCAGAGGCATTTGGCTCGCCTTCAGGGGCAGGGACGATTTGCTCGCCTTCGGGGTCAGGAAGGCTTGGTCCGCCTTCGGGAACAACCCCTTCAGCAACAAGGGTAGACTGAGAGTTACGACTCCGGAGGAAGCTCCTCAAAGACCCAACTTCCTCAAGGGGAAAATTGGGATCGACCGCCCGGACATCATCCACCAGGACTTGGAGAAAATCGGCGATCGCCGACTTCATCACCTTCAGAGCGCAGTCTTCAAAATCCTCAGAGGCTTTGAATGCCTCAACTACGCTCTGGGGCGAAGGGACGGCTTTCAATTTTGCAGCTAACCGATCCCTCTCCTCCTCCAGGGCAATCCCCCGGGCTTCCGCAGCTTCCCTCTGGGCGTCAGCAGCGGCCCTTTGCGCCTCGGCAGCGACCCTGCGAGCCTCTGATTCTGTCCCTTGCGCCTGAGCTTCCTTAAGTTCAGCATCTAGGCGAACTCGGACGATCTCTCCCTGATCTAAACACAGGTGAAGAGCGTCAAAGTCCTGAAGAGCGGCAGCGGCTTCAGCCTCCCTCTTCTGGACATCAGCAAGGAGGCGCTGCTCCTTCCTGAGGTATTCCTCTCGGGTATCATTTGCCAAGGCGATCGCTGCATTCGCAGTCGTCTTGATAGTCCCCAATTGCTCAGGAGTGACCCCCGTGCTTCGGTACTGCTCCAGCTCGACGAGCACACTGGAATACTTGTCGGCGAGCTCCCCGAAGACACGACCAAGAATCACCTCTTCCCGAACGAACTGGTAACAAATATAGAATAAAGACTGTCAGGACAACAAACAATAAGGGAACGACAAAGAGAGGACTCTACGAAATAAAAATATGAGATCTTACTAAAGCCACTCGTTCAAAGTGGGACCAAAGGAACCCTCGATCTGATGAAGTTCCGTGGGAACAATCGAGCGGTCCGTGGGGGGAATTATCCCGTCCAGAAGCCGCATACACATATCTGGGCTACCCCGGAGGCTCTTCTGGGGAGGGTACCCCTTCTTCATAAGGTCCCCACAAGGGACCCAAGTCTCCCGAGAATTCGCTGATTCAAGCGGCTGAAACAAGCTGGCAAGGGAACAATGCTCCTCCACAGGAGCCCTCGATGAGCTGGAAGCAGCATGCCCCTTCTTCTTGGTCCCAGACTCCTTAGGAGGAACCGTGGGCACAGTAGGAACAGGAGGTGCTAAGGTCAAAACCTTCCCCTTGGCGGCAGAAGGGCCCTGGGGAAAGGGAGAAGGGGGCACCACGTCCAGACCCTTCCCTATATTAGCGGAAGGGCCCCCAGGAGGGGGAGGAGGAGGATGCTGGTCGCCTTTCGGACATTCCTCACTCCTGACCTTCTTGGAGGGAGGAGGAGGATGATCCCGAGCCATGTCGGTCGAGGACTCCTCTGCAAAACAACAAGACAAAATGTCAAAAACAAAAAAACGCAAAGTATGAAGACGTTAAATCTACGAATAACAAAGCAACATACCTGGTTGGCGAGGGTCAGCAGCGGCCGAGGGACGCACCTCCTCAGACTTCCTCTTGGACGAACGCCTAGAGGGGGAAGGAGGAGAGTTCAGCAATGCCTGGTCGGAGGACAGTCCCGTCGATTCCTGGTCATCAAAGAGACCTATCAGTTTTTGGCTCTTTCCTACGACCTTGCCTACAAACGATAAAACAAGGAAAAAGGTTAGAAAGTTACCCAAACATCGAAGATTGGCGTGGCTTGATGAATGCCTGCCATCTCAAGCATGTTTTCAGTAGTTTCAACCACTGAGCGAATGGACTTGAATTGGGACGACCGATGCGACCGGTATAGGTCATCGATGGCGTTCCGATCACTCTCTGATAGCTCCTCGAAGGAAGGAGGGAAATCCTTGTCCGGGATCAACAATTTCCAGGGCACACACCCCTTATAAAAGTAGTGACACTTCTTATAATTGGAGTTGGTGGTCCGAAAATCGTCGACCAGGCGGACATGGACGTTCCAAACCCATCCCTGAGGGCCTCCCCACTCTGAAAACTTCGGCCAGCGGGATTGGAAGTGGTGAAGGTGGTTTGCCCCTGCTGCCAGTCGGAAGAAGCACCGGAACAGGGCCAGTGAATACACTCATTCCTGGCGTAAGCACAGGAACTTGAAACCGACCCACATCCTGAGGGCATTCGGGACAAGCTGTGTGGGGTGAATCCCGTAAAACTGACACAAGGTCTGTAAATCCTCACAGAGAGGAAAACGCAACCCAGCATCGATCTGGGCCGCATAAATGTAAACCTCTCCGTCGTGAGGAAAATGCAGACCTAAGCCAGGATACCTAGGAGCATCCTCCACGCTGAAGCCACCGAGCGCCACCACGGTCTTAAAATAAGCCGGCTTCAATTCATTAGGCTTGACGTCTACTCGAACAAATTCAAATATTGCAATGATAAACATAAAAAGCAAAGAACAGCAGAGGATATTGCCAAAGCAGAGCAGTAAAAGGGCGAAGGTTTACCTTTCGGAGAAAAGATGGGCGTGTTCAGGTCGGGCCCGTCCACCACCACAGGAGTGGTTGCAGTCCTGCCCAAATCGGTCTGTTCCTCCACTGAGCGGGGGAAAACCTCATCCCTGATGGTCAAAGGGACATTAGCATTTCTGGGAGTGTTGGCTTTGTTGGCGCCCTTGGGAGCCATGTGCTTGACTCTCTGACTGCGGGGAGCCATGGAAATATTGGAAGAAGGTTGAGAAAAGAAATGGAAAGGATCGCAATGAAGCTCTGAAAATCCAAGAGAGTGGATAAGCGTAAAAGACAGAATACAGAAACTGACGTTTCCTATATAGACCAAAAGGGGAGTAACCGCCACGAGCAAATCGAAGCGACGCAGAGGAATAATTGCACCCTTTTGGAGAAAACCGAAGCAATGTCAGAATTCCAAGGGACAAACGGTTGGCTGGTACAGACAGCTGTCAAACTACCCTGGGTTTACGGAAAAGTAAAGGACAGGCGTGCCTCAAGTGACCGTTCGATTTCTGGACAACTGTGCAGTTATTAAATGCTAAAAGTCCACTAAGGAGACAAGATGGTCGCCTACGCACTAATAATGCTTTAGCAGAAATACCTTGGGTAGGTAATGATCGCCTAACCAATAAAGATAGACTTCCATAAGCCTAGGTCACCTCGAGTGATCGCCAAAAGGGAATAAAAGGAAGGATATTCTTTCAGCTTTGAACAGAGAAGAAACTGCTCGCCAAATGAGCTCGAAGTGTCTCAAAGGTCCTGAAGCATTACCAGAGACGTCACTATCTAAAACCCTACCAGGAAATCAAGCTCGACTGAAGGAACTTCAATCAAGCTTCGAGGGCAAATGTTGGGTATCGATAGTGACAGCCCAGTAAGAAAAGGCCTCGAAGGCCCAATAACTATAGAGGGGTAAACCCATGACATCCGAACCGGATCGGTCCAAGTACAAGCCAAACTTGGCCCACCATCGAGTAATCCAGAATCGAGCCCAAAGTCTATAGGGACGCCAAAGGCTCTCGGACTGCTCGCCATTCTCTACCAGGTCGCGACCTTCCACTGCTCGACATGGGAGTGCTCGCCCCGAAAAGAGCCTTGCCACTCTCCTCTGGTCCCACAAAACCGTTAATAAGGAAGTGGCCACGATATCCCGCATATCTCGGTCGCATATTCACTAAGGATTAGATTTGGTAACTGCAATATCTCGCAGTAACTGACGATCCGAATCTTCGGCAATACAATATACACTAAGATATTCAGCTGCCATATACGGTTCTATCTCTCTTACCCTATAAATACCCTTGCTTTACATACGTTCTTGAGGTTTTTTTAGTTTTATACACACACATACTCATTTAAGCATCGGAGAGGGACCCAGAGGCACCCCCTATGTTGCGCTCCCTTACTTGCAGGTTCACCGGAGTTGGAGCTGAAGCGTCATCCCAACCTTGTCTGGCATTCAATTCACTGCCAGATCAGCATTCAGGATTTCACGATCCAACAGGTGTCCCACCTTTGCATAGAACAACGTATACAAATATCAATACAACGAGCTCCAACTGTATTGAGTTGCTTGATGTAAGTCCTCCAGAAAAGGGAGGTACTTAAGCGTCATTTTATCCCCGCTTGTGTTTGAGAATAAACATGCACCGAAAAGGTATAAAATATACCCTTTGGCTCTCTGCATGGCTTTTTCTTCAGTCGCGAGGGTCTAGTCTTGGTCAGTAGGTTTCCTCTGAAACAACACTTTCAACCAATATAACTGCACATCGATCTTGGTTATTTCCCCCAAGGTACACGATGGGGATGCTCCCAGTAATCGTATAAATTAGTCAACCACATTTACCTATTCATCACGCAATCTGTAATCATTAGTCACGGGTGGACTAAGAACCCGTAGATCCAAGATTATTTGAACATCTTGTAGAGTTACAATCATTTCACCTCTTCCAAGATGAAATGTATGAATCTATGGGCGTCACCTCTCAGCAAGAGCATGCAGTAATCCCACATCGATTTTCAATCGGGATATATATGCATACCATCCAAAACCTTCAACATCGACCCAATATCGAGTCATTAGATCTACCACTCAACATTAACAGTCTGAAGAGTCTTATCATCTCTACGACTACTTCTAGCACTACCATGGACCTATAATTTATTTTTAATTAAATATTTAACAATCGTAACTAATAATATAATAATAAGAATTCATATGTATCCGTAGAAATTTAGGGTTACGTATCCGCAGTGACATGCTATGACATATGGTGTACTTGACCATACAAAAAATAAGGATCGATCGGTTCCTTCTATGAACCGAAAGACTGTCTGGATGAGCTTCCCTGACCACGATCATTGTCTTTACCTAAATACTAACTACATCTAATTATACTCAATTTAACAATTACCCCCCAAATCCACAAATTAGGGTTTCAAAATTAACTAAATAAGATATTTTAATTCAAAAAAAAACACAGTAAAAATGATCAATTTCTAACATTTAGGTATGCGAAATACATAACACTAATTACCCTAATTACACTCAATTTAACAATTACCCCCTAAATCCACAAATTAGGGTTTTAAAATTAATAAAATAAGACATTTCAATTCAACCAAAACACACCAAAATTGATCAATTTTCAACATTAAGGCATTCTAAATGCGATTTATATCTAATTACATTATCCATTGAATAATTGGAAAAAAAAATCTTACCTTAGATTCAGCATGGTGGGAGGCACGACCGACGACACGAGAGATGCAGGGCGGATAGAGGAACGTCTGAGGGGAAAGAAGTTGTTTTGCAACTTTAATTTCCCCGTAGTCGCGACTGTGAATCATGGGTGAAACTTCCATATGTGACTTCTATTCACGGTGAAAATATATTCTACCCGCGACTGCGAGTAGTGTGTTGGTATAATTTGGAAAACTGGTTATTTTGGTATTTGGTTTTTAAATAGGGTATATTTGAGGGGACATCCATTTTATTATGAATACGCTTAGTCAGCATATGCAAACACCCTTTCTCAACCACTAGAAGGTTGTTATTCGTGTCCTACGTTACATAAAGGGCAATATGGATTATGGTTTACTTTTCTATAACATTTTCTACTCTTTGTAATGCAATGTCTCTTATCTTGTAATATGATGCAAATGGGGTGGTGATGCATCCGATTGGATATCTAACTCAGGTCATTACCTCATGTGTAATGACAATCTTATAGTTTGGAGTTCCAATAACTAGTTTCTCATAGCAATATCTCTGCAAGTCATTTCAGTTATATGGAATGATAAATAGTAGTGTTGTGATTTCAACTGAAAATCATATTCAACACTCTAAAATGAAGTATGTTGAGATTATTTTTATTTTGTCAAGGAGAAAATTGTCTCTGGTCAACTTTGTTTCTGCTTCTGAACATATAATTGATATTTTCACTGAATCACTTCCTGAAAATATATTTATTACTTTCAAGCATAAACTGTGTGTCACGTCGTTTTTCGGGTTAGCTGAACAATCTACCTTTGCATCTCCTGCAATTCCTCATGTTGATGGTGATGCTCCAAGTTGATGATTACACTCATATGTTGTGATATAGGTACCCTAAGTTTTTTTTTTCTCTCTTTGTTCCCTACCATTTCTTATTTATAGTTCTTTTTTATTGTTGGTTTGGCCTTATCATGTGGTTTCCTTGAAGTGAAGTGGTGCAAGTGTCAATTTGAACGACCTTTTGTTCTAACAATGTCATTGAGGTTTGCTTTATTATCTGACACAACCTTTTTCTTCTTCTTTTCCTGGTCTGGACAGGTAATATGCTTTTGTCCCTCACTTCCAACCAGACTTTAGGTGGTTTTTGGAAGGTGAGATCAGAACATTGCATCCGCAAATTACCAGTTTGAACATGCTAAAGTACGTTTGCTTCCCCACTTCGAGCTTAACTAAGTTTTGACACGAGAAACAACTCACTTGGAGAAAGGTTTGGGAACTCTTAGTCTATTACACTGTATATTTCAGGTATCTCAGTGGGCAAGATTCAAGTTAACTAAAGCAAACATGAGAGATAATTGTTAGACTATATGAGCTTATAAAATTATAGATGGTTGAAAAATATCATCAAAGTTTAGAAACTTGGAAAAAATATAAGATGTCCTACCTCTAATATATGTATGAACGTATCTTGCATATCTTGGTTAATTGATTTGAATGAATTCATTTTTGTTTATGGTTTTCCTTTGTTTTCTTAGTTTAGATTGCGATTGTTATTGTTCATAATGATGACTCTTAAAATTTGTGTAGAGAAATAAAAATAATAATAATGTACTAGTCCATAAAAACTTGTATTGAATTGATAAAATTGAAAGTAAATATATAAAACACACTAAATATTTTATTTTTAAGTGCTTTAAAATAACCAAAAAATTTCAAATAGAATTTACTCTAAAAATATTAACGATACAGAGTGTTCCACTCGAACCTCACAAGTTTTGCTATTTCTTCTCTTCCAATGAAGATGGAGAAATTTTGTCGACCTTTCCGATTTTTTCAAAGTAATACTATATGGAAAACCAAATACCTAAGTAACACTTTATTTTTATACCAAACTAAGTGTATCCGCTACTCTCATTCTTGGGTTTGACGTATGTTAGTCCTCCGTTACTCTCATTCGTGGGTTGGTCGTTATTACCAATTTTTCTTCATATTTTTTTTTTTTTTTGCAAACTATGTATTCTATTAATCTAATATCTAGTCATAAGACCTCACATTATTATGAGAACGACTTCAGTGTGAAGTGGCTAAAGGCCCCAACTTTGACGTGTGGCTCATGGAGGATCAAGTGGCGGTAGGAGGGGTGGTTTGGTTTAGGGGTTAAGGATGTTGGGCGGGCTTGGATACGAGGGACGACTACAAATAACAATGTGCATGCGTTAGCTATGAGCAACATGTCTTAGTCAAACGACTCTGAATGACAGCTACGAGCGTTCCACTGGAGTTAGGTGACGGTTGGAGGTGTTGAACTAGAGCAGGGTGGCTGGAGGCACAATGGGAGCAGGTTGGAGGGTAAAAGAGCTACAACTTCTTAAATCCCTCGTACCTCCAACTACTCGCTACTGCCATTCATGGGCAGACTTAGTTTGATTTTTTTTTGGCCATCCAAGAATTAATCTTGGGACATGCCGATAATGGATCTCAGAACCTTTTGCATCCAAGTAAAGGCGATACCGTTGGACCAAATGTCCATTGGTAAACTAACGTTTTTTTTTGGGGGGGGGGGGGGTCAAATTAACGCTTTACTTGATGAAATAAAACGTTGTGATACTCGATCACGGTTGTTCGTACATACAATCATTTGCTACTAAACATACAAAGAGAAGTGGTGGTCTTTCGACCCAATCGGTTAGATTCACTCCCAATCTCACTTGTTTGGCTATCCAATCCGCGCATTCATTCGCCGTCCTTGGAATCAAACACCATTGTACTTGCTCGACTTTACTTGTTAAGTTTCGGATGTTCATTATGGTATTCGCCACCCTCCAATGTTTCGATCCGTCCACAATTTGTAGGTATACATCTTGCGAGTCCGTCTCAACTATTATCCTTGGCTATCCTGATGCTATTGCGAGTCTTACCCTATATTGTACGGTTATTGCCTCCATTTCCTCAATGTCATTTCCACAGCATCTTCGGTTTAGGCCGCCAATCACTTTTCCTTCCTTGTCACGTGCTACCACTCCTATGTCAGCTCGTCATGATTGTTTGCTCCATGAGGCATTACAGTTTACCTTTATCGTGGATTCGGTCGGAGGTTTCCATTGTTGGTTCGCTTGGTCCTCGGTTTGTGCTCGGTATGATGGACTATTCGTGGTGGTTCGGTGGTTCTCTTGATGTTCCACGTATGCTCGATTTATCCCCTCAATCACCTCAATTGGATTTGGTTGTTTGGCTTCAAAAGCCACTTTGCATCTCGTCTTCCAAATGTGCCAACAAGTTAGCAATGTGAGTATCCATCTCCTATCGCTGAATGGTCCTTGCCCCCGTGGTTCGGTTCATCTCTCTTCAAGCCATTGGGCCATATCTAGGTGTATGGTTCGGTCGATGCGTAGCCCTAGCACCCCGCTACACACCCTTTCGGTCCACCCGCACTCGATGGTCATGTGCTCCCTTGTTTCGACGCCTCCACAGATTGGGCATCTCGGGCTTACATTCATACCCCTTTTTGCCATGTTTGCTTTGACGGCCAAAGAGTTGGTTGCAAGTCGCCATATATAGTTCTTCACCTTAGGAATCGTGTTTATTGCCTAAAGACCCTTCCAAAGTGCGCCTTGACTTTGAGGGTTCGGTTGTGATTGGTGTTCGGCTAGTTCCCGTATTCTATGGTATACCGATCGAACCGTTGGTACTCCATCTCTAGTATGCGGCCATATATATCGGTCCATGCCCCCTCCTGCGGTAATGGGATGTTAAGGATGTGCTCGGCGTCTTCATTATTGGTAATATGTCAAACCAAGGCCTCATCCCACGTCTCATTCGGTTTGATAAGTGCTCTCACCCGAAGGTCGCCACCATTCTCTACTCCGTGTTCGGCGCTCACCCTCTTGTTCTCCTTTGTGTAGATCCATGGATCTTCAAACACACGTATATTGTCCCCCGTGCCTACCATCCACACTCCCTCTTGTCTCATCATCTCTCGGTCATGTATCATATTACTCCATCCCCACGACGTTCGTCCCCCTTTTTTCGCCTCTAGGAACGAACATCTCGAGAAATATAGCCCCTTTAGGACTTGCGGGCATAATGTGTTCGGTTCGGTCACCAAACTCCCCGCCATCTTCGTGAGTAGGACCGTATTTAAACTTTGTAGTTCTCGGAACCCTAGACCCCCCGCTTCCTTTGCCCTCGTGAGAACCTCCCATCTCCTCCAATGTGTTTTCTTTCCCTCACTTGTTTGTCCCCACCAAAAGTCTGCAATGAGCGCGTTGATTTCCGAACACTATGTTTTTGGTAATCGGAATACGCTCATTACATATGTGGGAATAGCGGTTATGATGGCCTTAATAAGTACCTCTTTTCCTGATTGGGTCAATGTCTTCGGTCTCCATCCTTAGAGCTTGTCCTTGACTTTTGTTTTGAGGGAACCCAATGCTTCCTTCTTTGATCTTCTCCATATCGAAGGCAGCCCCAAGTACTTGCCTGGGTCACTCGTGCTACATATTTGTAGGGCTTCCTCTATCCCCTACGGATCGGTTTAGCTTGCCCCTCTATTGAAAGAGAGAGTTGACTTGCCCCTTGATGAAAAAGAGCGAGTCATTTGCAAAAAATAGGTGATGAAGTTCCGGGCATTGCCTTCTTAGGGTTATCCCCTCGATTTGTCCCTCCCTTCCCTCCCAGATCATTCTCCTCGATAGCACATCCGCAAGCAAAATGAATAGGTATGGTGATAGGGGATCACCTTGGCAGATGCCTCGTGTTGGGCGGATGGTTTCGGTTCATGCCCCGTTGACCACAACTTAGTACATGGTGGTCTCTATGCATGCCCTTATCCATTTCAACCATTGTTCCGCAAAGCCTCTATTCCGTAGGGTGGCGATTAGGAAATCCCACTCCACTCTGTCGTACGTCTTTTGCATGTCGATTTTTAGGGCACACTCGACTCTTGTCTTCTCTCGGCTCATTTGCAAGTGATGGAAGACTTCATGAGCTACCATGATATTGCCTTGGATATGTCTACCTGATACAAACGCACTATGGAAAGGAGTGATAAGATCTGATAAATATGCTTTCAAACGGTTCACCAACACTTTGGAAATAATCTTGTCCACGAAATTGCAACAACTTATGGGTCAAAAATCAGTTGGTTTTGTCGGGTTTTGCACTTTTGGAATTAGGACTATATCAGTATTATTTAGGGTGTTTAGGATGGTACCTGTTCTGAAGAAAGCCTTAACCACAGTGATGACATTCGCCCCCATGATACTCCAGTTCTTTTGGTAAAACAGACTCGGGAACCCGTCCGGACCCGGAGCTCGTGATCCTCCAAGTTGATACACCGCATTTCGAACCTCCATATCCGTGACCTCCTTTAGGAGGTTCTATTTCATATCTGGTTTTACATGGTTCGGTATATATCCGAGGAACTCCTCCCCCGGTTTGGTTTGCTCGAATGTGAACATGTCCTCGTAGTAGCCATATATCTCCTCGGCTATCCATTCACCATTGCTCCCCATGAGGCGACATATTTGGTTTCGCCTCCTCCTTACTATTGTTGTTTGGTGGAAATAGGTTGTGTTCCTATCTCTCTCCCTTAGCCATTTTACAGTCGATCGTTGTCTCCAATACGTCTCCTCCCTAGTCCACACGGTTTGGAGTTCTCCTTTGAGCCTCTTTTCCTCCCTCATAGCCTCTTGATCCATGACCCCTTGGTTGTTGTTTCGTAGGGCAGCTTTTATGTTTGTTATCGCCTTCATGTTGTTCCCGAAATGTACCTTTCTCCATGCCATGAGTTTTTGTCTACATTTGTGGAATTTAGTACCAAAACCGTGCATCTCCCTTCGGCATTGGCTTCCCCTTTTCCATGCATCACAAATTACCTCCTTACATGTTGGATTTTCTAACCACATCTCCTCAAATTTGAAGCGCCTTCTTTGTCGTTTCCTTGTTTGTTTGAGTTGGACCACCATTGGTGCATGGTCTGACCCTATTGATAGCTCATTGATGCACCTCCCTTGATGGTTCCGCATTATCCATTCCACATTCGTAAGTGCTCGATCTAGTCGTTCACTTATCCTCGCCGACCCACTTCTGTTATTGCACCATGTGAGCGGGGTGCCATTCGCGCCCATATCATCCATGTTGAGATCCTCTATCAACTTGTTGAACTCATCAAGTTGTCGTTGAGACTTTCGCCTACCTCCTCGCTTCTCATGTTGGTGACATATACAATTGAAATCACCTAAAACCATCCAACTTTTCACTCGGCCCGTACCTATTAGTCGAAGGGTGTCCCAGTTTTGTGAGTGTTATTGGGTCACCGTGCTTGGATGTGCCCATGTGACTCGTGTTGGTGCTGCATTCCTATCAAACTGGACCTCGCAATCAATGATATGTTGGTCGGCATAATGGATGGATACCTTCGTCTCCATTGTCCACCACAACGCTAGCCCACCTGATACACCGATCGGTCGGACATAGTAACTATTCTCCATACCTAGTTTTGTCCTTATCCTTTCACAGTAGGTATCCCCATTCTTTGTTTCCATGATGAATATGATATTTGGGCGATACCTTTTATTGAGGTCTTGCAGATGTTGGACTGTCAAGGTAGACCCCAAACCCTGACAATTCCAGGAGATAGCACTCATTGGTCACCCGTGGCTGTTCCGGGACAACCACCACAACCCTTGCTCAGTTCATTCAGTTTCTCCTGTTCGCCTTGTGTAACCTTTATCCTCTCGGCATGTTTCTTCCTATTTTGGTTTGGCTTTCTTGCTCTCCACCTTGGGCTCTTCCTCATCCCAACACCGGAGCTCTCAGTTGGTTCCACATATGCCTTCATTCGTTTTCTCCTCGGTTCCTCCTCCATCTCGTCACCGGTTCGCTTTAGTGTCATCTTCTTTAGCTAAGGGCTTAGCCCGGATGGGGGGTTATGGTTCGGTTGGGGTGAGGTGGGTGGTGTGTCGGGTGGGTTTTCAACAAGGTATGTTGTTTGGATGATATTGGTGGTTTTTGTCGGGTTGGTTTGGGTCGGGGTATCGGGTAGATAGGTGATCATTGGTTGGGTTTGTGTGATATGGATATCGAGTTGCATTGGGTGTGGGTATGATCGGTTTGGCTCGGCTATTGTCCATGTGGGTTGGAAGGTTCGTCTTGGTAGGTATGCTTGGGTTGTCTCGGTCATTTGTGGTTTTTGGTGGATGGTTATGGCATTGGTGTTATGTGGTTCATCATGGTCTTCGGTATTACTTGGTTGTGCTTCAGCTTTGTTTGGCATGTGGTCTCCTTCATCCTGATCTGCATCCGTCTCCATTGGAAACGAGTCTGTGGGGGTCTCGGTTCCTTCCTTTCCTTGTTCATGCGGTTCCTCGGTTTTGTTTTATTTTTAGTCGGATCCGACTTCCTTCCCCTAACATCGGCCATGATGTCAAACCATGATCTTCTCCCATCCTTTTGTTGGTGTGATCCTTGCCTTACATCCCCTCCCACTTGTTGTCTTGGTGCGGCTATCTTGGGTCGGACCCCTACAAGCCACGACCCGTACATGGGTATGCTTTGGTCGAGTTCCACCATCCTCACCTCCTCCTTGCATGTTAAGGTCGTGTGACCCAACATGCCACACCCATAGCAGTAATCCGACAATCGCTCATATTTTATAGATGCCCATCTGTCCGCCCAGTGCGAATTCCTCCACCAGAAACCCGCCATTAGTGGTTTCTCCCCATTCACTTCCACTTTTATCCTCATGTAACTCCTACTTATTTTCCCAGTATGCTTTTCGATATATAGGCTTTACCCTATCATATTTCCTATTTTCCAGGCATTAGCATCTCCAAATTTCTCCAACCCTAGATCATGCACTTGAACCCAAAAGTTTACCTTTTGGAAATCAACCTCGTTCAATCCCCCAATCGGATCCCACCTTTTAATGTTTAGGATGTGCCCGTTTACTGCCCATGGTGATCTATCAAGAATCTGTTCAGCATCATCTTGATTTTCAAACTCGAACAATGTTATGCCCAGTTCCACTTCCGATGTAGTTACTTTGTCATATCGTGCCCAAGTTGAACGGAGAACCTCGTTGATCATGTTCAGCTTGATCGGTTTTTGGGCTAAGATCTTGCCCACGTACCATGTCTCATTCTGTACTTGTTGGTTCGAGTCGAGGTCGACCGGAGCTCTGATGGGTCTATTTTTTCCGCAAGAACCAGAGGCGACCTGCATTGTTGTCGTCGTGATGGTCGAGCCTTCACCGTAGGTGACAACTTCCCTGCAAGAAATAGATTCGAAACACAAGTAAGTAACTTATAGGGCAATATAGGTGGCAATTCAGACAGGGTTCGTATGGTGTGGCTCTGTCGGAGCCTTGGGTTGGTGGTCCTCTTTTTCTCCCTCCGTAGCCTGCAGCGAGCCTGGCCTGTCTTTGTGGATCCCCCCTCTCTGTGATCGGTTTCTTAGTTCGGCCGACCCTGTTTCAGTGTTGCTTCTGTATTGGACTAGGCGAGACAGTTCATGAAGGAGCTGCCCCTTGTGCCCACCCTCACCGACGCTGAGCTTGGCCACTGGTGGCCGAGCTCTGGCCTCCTCCCCGCAAGCTCACGTCGGTGAAAAAACGTTTCGAAATTAAGCCAGTAACCAGCTTGCTATTTGCTGCGTGGGGAGCTGGTGTCTTCGGTTACTGCTGCATGAAGATGTCCAATCAAGAGTTCCAACAGTTGGAATCAGGTAAACATTCTCATTCCTTGTCTTCTTGCAATTAAAGCCAAACAGAGTCCACCAATTGGGAACGGAGTTTTCTGCCACAGGAGGGGAAACCTAAGAATTTGGGGGCTTTCCTTCACCGGGTAGAGAGGCGCGCGTGGACTGCAGTTGCTGAAGCCACCGATTTTTTCCAACACGTCGTATTCCATTGGTAAACTTAGTTTGATAAAAAAATAATTATTTAATGTGTTATTTAAATATTTATTTTTTCCAAATAATACTATCATGAAGATTTTTTTTTATCTTTCCAATGTTGTCCACAAGTCATATGCTTACAATACCATTTTCCCTAAATGTATTCTCTTAAGAAAGTGAGGAGACTCGAACAATAACATTGGAGTTATACTTATCGTCATAGTTATCAGAACCGGATCGGACCGGCGGTCCGACCGGGAACCAGACCCCTATCCGGTTTGGTTCAGTTAAAAGACCGTTTTATAAATGAACAGTGTTTGAACCGGGTGGTTTTTGGAAAACCAAACTGTTTTTAAAAAATTGATCGGTTTCCGGTTCACTTTTTAGCTGAATTTCTTTTGGTTTTCGGCTTTTTTCGGCCGTTTTTTTTTTGGGTTTCCGGTTTTTTGTTATGCACAAACCAATTGGCTTAACCCAATTGGTCAAACCGGTTCACTACTATTGTGTTTGAGAATTGAGAGTAATGTGTGTTTGATATTGAAACTATGTAGTTTGTATGTATGTGAAACTATGTAGTTTGAGATAATTATGTTTGTGTTTGAGACTATGTATGTATTTTAAGTTTTCAATTTTTTTCCCCCTTATGAACAGTGAACTGCATACTGAACCGGGTTGGACCGGTCGAACCGTGAACCGGCCCCCTCACCGGTTTTATGGCCGGACCGGTTCTGATAACTATGCTTATCGTAATATGGTGTAGCAAGTCAGTGTTTCGTTCCTTAGTCAAAGGTTTCGAAGTTAAAATGTAAAAATAAAATATTCATAACCGCCACTTGTAGACCTGACAACCATTATAACCATCTACAGGGAAGAAAAAACATTGGAGTCACTCTAACTACGTGCAAGTGAAAACGGTGCCCTTCCTACTAGCAGCAGAAGCAAATCGTCTAGAGTGTAGTTAGACATTTTCTGTCCCACTCTTTCTGTTTTGGGGTGGTTTCTGTTCTCTACTAAGCTTAAGCCAACTCTTCCTAAGCTTGTCTTTCTACCTTCTTATACAACCAATAAGCAAAGGTGTCTTTTATTTTAGGGAAAAGTATGAAATTGCACCCGGATGTTTGCAACAATTGGTAATTGGACCCATGATTTTTGTTATCACACCCAGACGTTTCTGTTTGTTGGTAATTGGAATTTTCCGTCCATGGTTATTTGTTGTCCGTTAAATTACCTCGCGTGATGTTCATGTGCTTTAAATATAACCTAATCTACCTAAAATACCCATGTCATTGTTCCTTTAATGACTCACCAGTGGGTTTCCTCAGCTTCAATCGTGGAGAAGGAACAGAACTTCCAGCACCTTCATCCTCTCCCTCCTCCTTAGGCGGACGTGATTTCACGTCTCTTCCATTTGACGTACTCTCGAAGATCGCGACATCTTTCAACCTGCAAGAACTGCAGGCGGCGTCACTGGTGTACCGAGCCTAGAGGGACGCGCTCCGCCCTCTTAGAGAGGGTATGCTGTGCTTCCGGTGGGGGAAGTGGTTCAAGCACGGTCGTAACAGTGTCCGTCCCAACCTGGACAAGGCCCTCGACTTGTTCCTGGAAGGTGCTGCTCGAGGTTTCACGCCTGCGATGCTGTGCTTCCCGTCTTGACTTATTTCTTTTACTATGTTCATCTCCACTGTTTCTTATTTGGAAACCCGAAGCCGCCAATTTCGCCATAGCTTTGAAAGGGAAACGACAGAGTTTGAGGCATCACTTTCTCTCCCTCCCTCCCTCCTCTTCTGATATGTTCTCACTTTCTTACGTTCAAACTATTGCAAGAGATGAACTAAGCTTAGATGAATTACAGGTGCTTCTTGTCGACCAATCCGAACGCTTTGTTTTCAAGCCAATGCTATACGAGTTTCTATCTGGAGGTAGTGACACGTTTTTGAGGACTTTATATTCTCTATACTCTTAATACTGTTGTATTAACTAAAACACAACAAAAAGGAGTATACAGTCAATAAAGAACTAGTAATAGTATGATTCAAATTTAATCATAATGAAGATGAACTATACTTTGCTGTTGATGCAGAAGTCCAGCCTTGGGAAATAGCTCCTTGTTTTGCTGATCTCTTGGCAACTAGTGATATTCTGTTCTTTTAAGATAGAGTGAAGCTTCTAAATCCCACTGATCATTTGGGAATGAAAACATCTCCAAATGAAAAGAATTGCTAGTTTGACAGGTGCATGCTTTGGTGTATTCACACCAAATACCTAAAAAGATGAACTTTCTGTTGAATTAGAAATTTGGTTGCTTGCATTTGTCGGTGGAGCAAGACCGCAGATTTTCCAGCAGCTGAGAGAAAGGTGTCGAAATTGTGGGTAATTGGGAAGAGACAACGGAGGAGAGGGAAATCTCGATTGGTGCTGTAACTGACAATTGGTTTTAGGCGATTTGTCAGAAGGTAAAGAGGGAGAAGGCGAAGAAGAGCTCGAAGAAACAGGGGAGACGAGCTCTGAAGGTCTCAGGGGTAAATTAGTATTTTCCTATTGTATCGTTTCAAAATAAACGACTCCGCATTACACTAACGGAGATTATTAACGTTTGGTTCAATTACCAACAAATTGAAACATATTGGTGTAATTAATTGCGACAAAAAACATATAGATCCAGTTACAAAAAAACAGTAAACATCCGTGTAATTTCATACATTTCCCTTTATTTTATCTTTTTTTTTTTTGGCCAACAACCTTTATTTTATCTCACTACTCTTTTGAAAAGAAAGACCCACTCACACTCAGTAGCGTCATCACTCATCAGTCAAGTTATAATTTTATAATATACTGTTTACAACCCAATCTCGTCTTCTCTTTCAGTCTTTATTATATATATTATATATTCTCTTTCAGTCTTTATTATATATTATATATACATACATACATATATATATATATATATATATATACAGATGTAATTAATGCGGTAATGTATGAAAATGGTGATTAGGAATATATTCATGTCTTCTTCATGAGTTCGTATGCTCTTTTCCATTTGGCTTCTCCAAGCTATGAAACGATTACTCATGCAATACAGAACTCTCTTCAACTAAGTTGAAGCTCCGACGCTTCGTCTTTCAGGTAAAGTAACTTACTTTCATCTGCTCTTGTATAAAGACCAATTTTACTTGGTCATTGACTTCGGTTATTTGTTCTCTGATCCTCAAAGTTGTTGCTCCAAGCCATGATCGATCTCAACTGAGTTAACTGACATGAGATTATTGGATTCAAAACAGAGGGTGGGTGGGTGGGTTGCCCTTTTCCGTGCTTTGTTCATGCCCTGTTAAATTGAATTCATCATCGGAGTCCTCAAGTACGCCGCCATCCAGTCACTAGATTAGTTTCTTAGGGTTTAGGGAAAGTTTCTTTGATTGATGCTTGCTTACATGATAAATAAATAAATAAATTCGCTGTCATCTCATCTCATGAATCAAAGATTAATTAGTTGATTAGGTATCAACTTTAGTAAATACGCCGTCAGTGACCAAATTATCATTTTTTTCCTTTATCTGCTGGAGTGCACAATATTTACTATAGATAGATTCAGGGAGCATTGAGTTGAACTTATATTCGTCCTCAACCTAGTTTCAGCCCTGTGTGTACCACTACCACAGTGCTTTCTGAATGCTTTGGTAGTAGCTTCTCATATCCAATTTTAAAGATGTTTAATTTTGAGAAGCAATCACCTTCTTGGAGGTAGCATTCCATTTTTTGACCCTTTTTTTTTTCCAAGTCGCATCATGTTGTGCGACCATGCAGGGACCCAAGACCCTTGCTTTTAGGTCCGTCCTTTATCCAAAACACTCATGAAACTTCCCATAACATAAGTGTTATTTGTCAGGTTAAGCCAATTTTGAAGTTTATAAGGGGTTCAAGATGTCTCTACGTCGGGGTCCTGATCAGCAGCCGCAAAGGCGGATTCTGCGGACTCAGACAGCTGGAAATTTGGGAGAGCAGATGCTTGACAGTGAGGTGGTACCTTCATCACTTGTTGAGATTGCCCCGATTCTCCGTGTAGCTAATGAAGTTGAGGCTGCCAACCAACGAGTTGCGTATTTATGTATGTAGCACTTCTACCGATTACTGAACTCACAGTTTGAATTGAGCTCTTTCATAATGATTATTAGTGTATGAAACTAGCATTATAAGCCAAAAGACTCGGCTTTTGGACTTATCAAGGTACTAGCTACTTGGAATCACACTTCTTGGATCAAGACTTTTGATTTTTCTTGTTTAAAGGCATGGAGCTATCACGTTTTATTAATGCACCTCAACTATTGCCTAAGAAGATGTAACAAATTCATGTTCATCGACATACCATTTACTTGTTATGGGGCAAGTGATCGCTGCATAGCCTCAGATCAACTAAGGAACCTTTTCTTTCTAGGTTTTATTTGAGTATCAGCGGGTATTTGTTTTATCCTACCACTCAAATGTTACTGGGGATTCATAAATCTAAATCTAGGTCGGTTCTACGCGTTCGAGAAAGCTCACAGATTAGATCCCACTTCTAGTGGACGGGGTGTTCGGCAATTTAAAACAGCTCTTCTTCAGCGTCTTGAAAGGGTAAGCATAAGTTGCATTAGCATTACATGTTTTGGATTGTTCAGGCTGAATATTTATTCGGAATTTGGCTTTTTTCCCAGTCAACTTTAGAAACTTTGGTTTGTTTAATTTAATCTTGTTCTCTTAGGAAAATGAATCGACCTTGCGAGGAAAAACAAAAAGTGATGCTCGTGAGATGCAGGACTTCTATCAGCATTACTATAAAAAGTATATTCAAGCTCTACAGAATGCAGCTGATAGAGCTGATCGGTGAGTGTCCAGAAACATAATCCGCTTTCTTAATTCCTTAATAATTATTTTGTAATTCTCTCAATTGATGATTCCATGTTCATCCAGTGCCCAGCTTACAAAAGCATATCAAACTGCTGCTGTCTTATTTGACGTTCTAAAATCTGTTACTCAGACCGAGTCTGTGGAAGTCGCTGATGAGGTGAACATGACTTCTGTTAAGGCCTTTGCTTAAGAAGATATGATATTTCGTGAGATTCAGTTGCTGCTAGGTTTGTATTTCACCATTCCCACCTGTATATTACAGATTCTTGAAACTCAAGCTAAGGTTGCTGAGAAGAAGGAACTGTACAGACCATATAATGTCCTTCCTTTGGACCCTGACAGTCAAAATCAGGCGATTATGCGATACCCTGAGGTTAATTCCATAATAGTCATTTCTGTATCAGATTTTTTTCTTCTTAATTTGCCAGCTTACTTTCCTAAGGAGTCTAATTTTATGTAATGGATTGCTAGATTCAAGCTATTATAGTTGCACTACGAAACACCAGAGGCTTACCATGGCCTGAGATGGGGAAGAAGAGAAATGATGACGACATATTAGACTGGCTGCAGGCTATGTTTAGATTTCAGGTTGCAAAATTACTTTTCTGCCCCTATTTCATCATTTCCGTAACTTTTATTAGTACTTAACATGCTATCTATTGTGAAAACATTTGCAGAAGGACAATGTGGCAAACCAGAGAGAGCACTTAATTTTGCTGCTTGCAAATGTGCACATGAGACAACCAAAGCCTGAACAGTACACCAAGGTTTTATTCATTTTTTTCTCTCTGAGATTCTTTGAGTTATAATCTACATATCACTTATGTTTGTATTATTAGTTGGATGATCATGCTCTGACTGAAGTGATGAAGAAGCTCTTCAAAAACTATAAAAGATGGTGCAAGTATTTGGGTCGCAAAAGTAGTCTCTGGTGAGAATTTCTAGGTTTCTAGTCAGTGAGTCATCGTTCAATTTTTAATGCTAAAAGTTAAACCAACAGTTGGTTTCATATTTATTGTTCGCTTATTATGTTAATTATCTTAAATATCCAGAAAGTTGTACACCATATGTCTCCATACGCATAGCTGACTTAACTGCTCAGATTGATAAGTATTATCATTTTGCATATAATAGTACCTTTTTGGCCCTCCCTTACAGGTTGCCAACTATTCAACAAGAAGTGCAGCAGCGGAAGTTGTTGTACATGGGCCTATATCTTCTCATATGGGGAGAAGCTGCAAACTTGAGATTTATGCCAGAATGCCTCTGCTATATTTATCATCATGTAAGAGTTTGGGACCTAGCAATGCTTGCATTGACTCTTTTTGGTCACCAGCTACGATTTCTCCTGAATGTCAGCATTCACATGACATTTAAAGTTTCATTGTGCATATTCATATAATTGAGTTTTAACAGAAGCATTCTATAAGCCACATATGAATTTTTTGCTTATAAAATGGAAATGAAAGATTGTACGCTACTAATACTTGGTCTCATTTGATATGACCTCTTAACTCTTGTTATGCTAGTTTGGTTAGTCTTGTAAATTTTAATCTATGTCAAGTGTTTTCTGCCTCATTTTTAGCTACTATTTATTACAGGCAATTGTAGAGGGGCTCTTTTGCAGGGACAGGGTAGATGCTACGAGTACAATGATAGAATATCCGTATTGCATTTTTATGCGTTTTTTCAATAATATTTTGGGGCGGGTTGCATATTTGAGTGGTACATGGAGAAAATGAAGGACTGTACATTACTTTTACTTGGTCTCATTTGAAATGACCTCTACTTTTTCTAGGTTACCATGGTTAGTCTTGAGAAGTTTATTGCTATGTCTAGGGTTTTGTGCTTTTTCTGAGCTATTGATTCTTGTGGGTGATTTTAATCTATCTCATAGCTTTTTTCTGGAATATTTTAAGAATATTTGGGTCTTATTGAATCAGATAATTCATGAGTCAAATCTTCATATTTATAGTTCCTGGAGAAAATTGTTTTAGTTTGGGTGCAGAAGCGTAATTGATCAGCAAGGTTTATTTGATTACAAATTTCGTTTGTGTAGATGGCATTTGAGTTATATGGGATGCTTGCTGGAAGTGTTAGTTCGTTGACGGGTGAGCACATAAAGCCAACCTATGATGGTGAAGAAGAGGCATTCTTAAAGAAAGTTGTAACTCCTATATATGATACGATAGCGAAGGTGTTTTTCTGTTATCTATTGTGTTTTGATCAAAACTGTTGGGTTTGGGGGGTTTACTTGATTGAGCTCTGCCATTTCATGGTTCTCAGGAAGCTAAAAGAAGCAAAGAAGGAAGATCTAGGCACTCTCAGTGGCGAAACTATGATGATCTGAATGAGTACTTCTGGTACTTCTGATTTCCTCTTTTGATTTTCTTTTTTTCCATCCATTATTTATTTTTTGCCAATTAATTAATTAATTTCATTGACTAGGTAGTTTTACTTAGTAATAATATTATTTTTGTGATAAAAATAGGTCAGTCAGATGTTTTCGCCTGGGTTGGCCCATGCGTGCTGATGCTGATTTCTTTCAAGTGCCTTCAGATGAACCTCGGCCTGACAAAGAGGAAGTCCGTCCTTATTTTTTTATTATCTTTTACAAATTATCTGCAGTTTGCAAATATTTCAGTTTGAGTGGTATCATCGTTCCATTTCCGTCTCTTGTTGCTTGAGTAGGATTTGCATGGCATTGACTTCCTATCTAAGATAGTCATTATTGATTACGTGATATAAGTTATTATGTCTGTTCTTTACTTAAAAAAATAAAAATAAAAAAAAATTTACGGTCTATGATTATAATTCATTCCATTTTGTTCATTTAAATTAGCAATCACCACAATTTCTTTTCCTCTTAAAAGACAAAAGCTAATTAAGTCAGTGGACATTGTTTGTAGAGTAGGTGAGAGTGTTTTACCCATTCCAGCTATTGCTGGGATTTGCTTTCTTCTTTTTGGTTGAAGAAGGCAATTCTGATGCCATCATATGTTGTTACAGGAAAAGAAATCAAGCACCCCTGAAAAATGGATGGGCAAAGTGAATTTTATTGAAACACGTTCGTTTTGGCATATATTTCGTAGCTTTGATAGAATGTGGAGCTTCTATATTCTCAGTCTTCAGGTAACTTCTATCTTACTTGCTATATATATGTCTATCTTCTATAAAGGTGGAGCATTTTTTGTTATATGATGTCTTCTATATTCTTTCCTCAGTTGCTGCCTTTTTGTTTTTATGTCCGTCTTCTGGAGCATTTAACTTGTTGTGTTGTGCACAATTCCCTTGGTTAGCGGAGATGCTTCCTCTTTTAATAATGATTAACAATTTTTTCCGGTGGAATCAAGGCTATGATAATTATTGCTTGGAATGGTTCGGGAAAGCTAAGTTCAATATCTGAGGGCCACGTTTTCAGGAAAGTGCTCAGTATATTTATTACAGCTGCAATACTGAAGCTTGCACAAGGTACTTTTAAATCTTACTATATTCTTCTGGCAGTCATTCTTACTTGTTTGGTCATGTGAGCTGTTCTTATCTGTTACTAAGGGACGAGGACTTGCAGTTTCTTGCAGTATTCAAGTATTTTCCTTTATAGCTGAATAAGCGGTTGCCTTTCACAAGAAAGATGATTGTATTCTAATTTCATCATCTTGTTCAGCTGTTCTCGACATAATATTTAGCTGGAAAGCATGGAGGAGCATGTCAGTGTATGTCAGACTGAGATACGTTTTGAAAGTTGTTTCGGCAGCAGCTTGGGTAGTCATTCTACCAGTAAGTTATGCATATAGTTGGAAAGATGCATCTGGGTTTGCACAGACAATCAAAAACTGGTTCGGGAAGGGTGCTGGTTCACCTTCTGTGTTCTTAGTGTTTGTTCTCATCTACTTATCTCCAAACATGCTTTCCTTGCTGCTCTTCTTCTCTCCATTTATTCGTCGGTCACTTGAACGTTCAGACTTCAAGATTGTGATGCTCATTATGTGGTGGTCACAGGTATGCTGTATTACTTACTTTAGATTCCAAGTCAAATCCCAAATTTGACCATTATAACTCAATTCTGTTTGGTTCCACCTGCTGCAGCCCCGTCTCTATGTTGGAAGAGGAATGCATGAGAGTTCATTTTCACTTTTCAAGTAAGATTTTCAGGAGACAATTTGTTCTTATGGAAGTAGTATGAAACTTTGATTTATTATTAATACTATGTCTTTGAAATCTTGATCCAACTTGTAGGTACACACTCTTCTGGGTTCTTCTTTTAATGTCAAAGTTGGCATTCAGTTTTTTTGTGGAGGTACCTAATCCTATGCTGATCTACCCTATGCTCTCCTAATTTAAAATAATATTTATATAATAAGATAAGCAACCGCATTGGAAGGGAAGGGGAGGTACCCCCGATCTTGCGACACTAAATTCTTATAAGAAAGTTGTATCGAGGAGGGGTTGTGGTGATTAAAAAGACTAAACAAAATGAATGTTTGATCAGACTTCATCTACATACATTCTCCACATCTAAGAGGCTTGAGGTGATTGTTGGATAACCCTTACCCCCCCCCCCCCTGAAGATAATGAAATTGTCAATACAAGCTATAATTGTTACATTACAGATCCACCACCCATCTGCTTAAACAGTTACATTTGATATGGGCCCAGTTCACCTGTAAAGACCTCTATATATTCTTATACAACTGTGTCAATAAAAGGTTGGAGTCATTCGTCAAACTCTAGCATTTCTCTCAAGTGTAAAGAAATTATCCTTACCCTCTAATGCAGATTAAGCCCTTAGTTTCCCCTACAAAGGCTATTATGCGTGTCCATGTACAAACATACAGGTGGCATGAATTTTTTCCAC
The DNA here is from genome assembly GCA_946814005.1 of Chamaenerion angustifolium. NCBI lineage: Eukaryota > Viridiplantae > Streptophyta > Magnoliopsida > Myrtales > Onagraceae > Chamaenerion > Chamaenerion angustifolium. Next base: position 27,197,687 of record OX328266.1, read on the forward strand.
AAGGTGAGAGATGTTTATTAAGTTTCTTGCTATCGCTTGTTATCCATGGAAGGGATTATGTTGAATAACAATAGTTCATGCTTTTGGCAGCAAGGAACAACATTGCGGCTGTGATTGCGCTTTGGTCTCCTATAATTCTTGTATGCAAGATATTATTTACTTCAACCTTGCATAATTTATGACGATCTTCCCTTATCTAACCCTGGTGAAAGTGAATTTGCTTTGCAGGTTTATTTCATGGATACTCAGATTTGGTATGCCATATTTTCTACTATATTTGGAGGTATATATGGTGCATTTCGTCGGCTTGGAGAGGTAATTAAGATATGTTTCATTTTGAAGTCATGTAGTTGTTGTCAAGTTCTTTGGAGTCATTCCTCACACATAAAAGTAGAGGTTTAGTATTTTGTACTTTATGTCATGGTAATTCTTTGAACCCATATCATAACTCTTCTTCTGCATAAACATAAGCGATGCTGCCCTATTACAAACACTCTTTTCTTTTGTCAGATTCGAACCTTACGGCTGCTGAGGTCTCGGTTTCAATCACTTCCTGGAGCATTCAATGCATGCCTGATTCCTGAGGAAAAGAACGAGCAGCCTAAGAAGAAGGGACTTAAAGCCACTTTGTCTAGAAAGTTTACAGAGGTTTGTTTATTATTACTCTCTACTGTCAGTTTATCAAGTAGCTGCCTCGTGATACAGTGGAAAGAAACCATTTTTCTTGCAGATTCCTTCTAATAAAGCGAAGGAAGCAGCAAGATTTGCTCAACTGTGGAACAGAATAATCACAAGTTTTAGAGATGAGGATCTCATCAACAACAGGTGAAAACCCTTGGCCGACAGAGTGATTTGTCTTTCTATATGGGGAAGTGGTTTCCATCTCAACACCTTATATGTAAATAAATTGGCAGGGAGATGAATCTGTTGCTTGTCCCATATTGGGCCGACCATGAGTTGGACCTCATCCAATGGCCTCCATTTTTACTTGCTAGCAAGGTAATTTTGATTTTTGAAAAAAAAAATGATTGTATAATATTGTTTGTTGCTAAGCAAGAGTTTACCCTCAGATTCCTATAGCATTGGATATGGCTAAAGATAGCAACAGGAAAGACCGGGAGCTGAAAAAGAGATTGCATACAGACCCTTATATGAACTGTGCTGTTCGAGAGTGCTATGCTTCCTGTAAAAATATTTTGAACTTCTTGGTTGTCACTCAACGCGATAAAATGTAAGTTCTTCTGTTAAGAGCATTCTTTAGTCATGTGTCCCAAGAATTGCCAGTTTAAGTCGTAATTCCTGATAGATAGTGATTACTTTTCCCCTTCTTTTCTGTCTAGGGTGATAAATGAGATATTTGATAAAATCGATGACTACATAAAAACTGGTACTCTGATAAGTGACCTGAACCTGAGTGCTCTTCCTAATCTTTACGAGCAGTTTGTTCAGCTCATCCAATACTTGGTAAGTTTATTTTGAAAATATAAATAAAATTCATAATCGAAAATTGCTCCGTCCATTATAGTTTTTGTGTGTTGTGTAGTTAACAAACAAGAAAGAGGACAAGGACCAGGTTGTGATTGTTCTGCTAAATATGCTTGAGGTTATAACTAGAGATATTTTAGAAGAGGATGTTCCGAGGTAAAGTCTTTGTTACCTTACTTACATTCTCGTGTTCATTTTTCTTCCAACTTTCACTCACCATCTTGAGATGTTTGTTTAGCTTGCTGGATTCAACCCATGGTACTTCATATGGAAAACCCGAGGCTCCTCCCGATCAAGAAAATCAGCTCTTTGGTGCACTTAAGTTCCCAGTTACCCTAGAAACAGAGGCTTGGAAAGAAAAAGTGAGCTAGCAAGCTTTCTCCACCAACGATATTTAATTAAAATAGCTCAGTTCAGTTTGAGTTTTTTTTTCTTTCTTTAACCATAATAGAGTTCCACTTACCACAACTGACTGCACCATAATTGACTCTGTAGATCCAAAGGCTACATTTATTGCTCACGGTAAAGGAGTCCGCGATGGATGTACCAGGCAACTTGGAAGCTAATAGACGGCTTTCTTTTTTCTCCAACTCATTGTTCATGGACATGCCCGCTGCACCTAAAGTTCGAAATATGCTTTCTTATTCGTATGGTTTCCTCTTCACCTTTTCTTTATCTACTTTATTTTATTAACCAAAGTTAATTAAATAGATATTTTTTTTTTCTTGCAGAGTCTTGACTCCTTATTACACAGAAGAGGTTCTCTTTTCCATAAATGGCTTGGAAAAGCCAAATGAAGATGGTGTTTCCATACTGTTTTATTTGCAAAAGATTTATCCAGGTGATGGAATGTTTCTTCTCTTTCTAAAGACTCTTTTGTAAATCTTCTATTAATATAACGTGCTTCTCAGATGAATGGACAAACTTTCTTGAGCGTGTGGGTTGCCAAAATGAAGAAGAACTCAGATCTAAAGATGAAATGGAAGAGAAACTTCGCCTATGGGCATCCTACCGAGGCCAGACTTTGACAAAAACTGGTATGATTTTATTGGCTTCTATATATTCAATGTTATTAAAATCCAAATCTTAAACGATAAAATGGCCTTTGAAATTTATTACGATCTCAACTTTTTGAGGGGTCTTTCCTCTTTGTCTATAATTATTATTTTTTCTCGATTCTTAACTAGTTCGGGGAATGATGTACTACCGTAAAGCATTGGAACTTCAAGCTTTCCTTGATATGGCAAAAGATGAAGGTAAATATTGAGAGAATTGCGTGTTTGACAATCAAGATGTCGGGTATGTACCAAGTGAGATCACATCACATCACATCTAATTAATTAATTTCTATATAATATTTAGAGTTGATGAAAGGATACAAAGCTGCGGAATCCAGCAGTCACAAGAACTCAAACAGTGAAAGGAACTTATGGGCTCAGTGTCAAGCAATAGCAGATATGAAGTTCACGTATGTGGTGTCATGTCAGCAATATGGTATTCATAAGCGGTCTGGTGATGCTCGCGCCAAGGACATTTTGAGGCTGATGACAACGTAAGATTTACTGCTTTTTATGATCATTTTACTTTGGGGTTTAAATTAATGTGATTGCCTTTGAACAGCTACCCCTCGCTTCGTGTTGCATACATTGATGAGAGAGAAGAACCAAGTAAAGACAGAACCAAAAAGAATGAAAAGGTGTACTATTCAGCTCTTGTTAAGGCTGCTTTACCTACCAAGGGTATTGATTCTTCAGAACCTGCTCAAAGTCTAGACCAGGTAAACAAAGTGGCACTCACTAACTAGAGCATACCTGTATATTCCAGTGGGGGGTGACACCCAACTCATCAGGTTATACAAATTTCTTGCAGGAAATATATCGTATAAAGCTTCCTGGTCCAGCAATATTGGGAGAAGGAAAACCAGAAAATCAGAACCATGCTATTATCTTCACACGTGGAGAAGGCCTGCAGACAATTGATATGAACCAGGTATTTTAAATTTTCATTCAGGAAATTAAAGTATTACGTGTATATATATACATATATTTCGCTTGCCTACTGACTGTTCATGTGTGGTTTGTGTATTATTTTGAATAGGATAATTACATGGAAGAGGCTTTCAAAATGAGGAACTTGCTACAAGAATTTTTAATAAAACACGATGTCAGATATCCCACAATACTTGGACTTAGGGAGCACATATTTACTGGGAGGTATTTCTTATTTATTTATTTATTAAGTAGCTTTCTTGTGCAGCACAGATGATATTCTGTTAGATACTTAATTACATGCTCTTTGTTAATGTTTCAGTGTATCATCCCTTGCGTGGTTTATGTCGAACCAAGAGGGTAGCTTTGTTACTATTGGGCAGAGATTGTTAGCTGACCCGTTGAAGTAAGTGTTACTTCTTTAAAATTTTGTCTTGTACATTAGAAACTCCAGACCCATATACATTCACTTCCAATATCTTCCTTTTAATTTTAGATTTATAACTATTCATTTAATCTGTTATATTAATACCCTGTGGTTATTGATATCTCACACAATGCAATGCAATACAAACTTTTGGTCAACAGAGTTCGGTTTCATTATGGACATCCCGATGTGTTTGATAGACTATTTCACCTCACTAGAGGTGGGGTGAGCAAAGCTTCCAAAGTCATCAACCTGAGTGAAGACATATTTGCAGGCAAAGTTTCCACATCAGTTTTTTGTTTTTAATAACTGTTTTTCCAAATTAATCTTGAATGTTCTTCCTTTTTCTGCCATCTTGCAGGCTTTAACTCAACATTGCGTGGAGGTAATGTGACCCATCATGAGTACATACAGGTTGGCAAAGGGAGGGACGTGGGTCTAAATCAGATATCGATGTTTGAGGCCAAGATAGCTAATGGGAATGGAGAGCAGACTCTGAGCCGTGACATGTACAGGCTTGGCCACCGTTTTGATTTCTTCCGCATGTTGTCGTGTTATTTCACCACAGTTGGTTTCTATTTCAGTACTATGGTCAGTCATACTTTTATTTTCTACATCTTTAGGTGGTTGAGTTTATTCTTTAGGTATTAATAAGGATAGATATTTTGCAGATAACTGTACTGATTGTGTATGTGTTCCTGTACGGGCGACTTTACCTCGTTCTGAGTGGCCTGGAACAAGCACTGAGCAGCCAAGCTTCTGTGCGTAACAACGGAGCCCTTCAAGTTGCTCTTGCTTCTCAATCGTTTGTACAAATCGGCTTCCTTTTGGCCCTCCCCATGATGATGGAGATTGGTCTTGAAAAGGGTTTCCGCAATGCTCTAACTGATTTCATATTAATGCAACTGCAACTGGCTCCTGTCTTCTTTACATTCTCACTTGGGACGAGAACTCACTACTACGGTAGAACGCTGCTTCATGGTGGTGCAGAGTATCGGGGTACGGGTCGAGGCTTCGTTGTGTTCCATGCGAAGTTTGCTGAAAACTACAGGCTATACTCACGCACCCACTTTGTCAAGGGAATTGAACTTATGATCCTCCTCATTGTGTATCATATGTTTGGGGAGTCGTACCGAGGTGTAGTTGGATATGTTTTGGTAACCTTGTCAATGTGGTTCATGGTGGCTGCGTGGCTCTTTGCACCCTTCCTTTTCAATCCCTCTGGATTTGAATGGCAAAAGATCATTGATGATTGGACAGATTGGAATAAGTGGATTAACAACCGTGGTGGGATCGGTGTTTCCCCTGACAAGAGTTGGGAATCCTGGTGGGAGAAGGAGCAGGCCCATCTTCGCTACTCTGGGAAACGTGGAATTTTCATGGAGATTGTATTGGCGCTGCGCTTCTTTCTTTTTCAATATGGACTCATTTATCATCTTACCATCACTGATAAGTCCACAAGCTTTCTGGTAATCATCATCATTTCCTGGTCTCCTCCACTTCATTTTCTTTGTATCATGTGTTTCCAAGCATCATCTGTGTACTTGATCTTGTGCAGGTCTATGGTGCTTCATGGCTTGTCATTTTCTTGATATTGCTTCTAATGAAGGTAAGGAATGATGAATTAGAAGTTTTAGAGGACTTGGAGCAATCATTTATCTGCTGCTGATACAATTTTGAATGTGCAGGCTGTGTCCATTGGAAGGCGACGTCTTAGTGCTGATTTTCAGCTGTTGTTTCGTCTGATCAAGTGCCTCATTTTCTTAACATTCTTCTCAGTTCTCATCACATTGATAGCACTTCCACGGTTGACAGTGCGAGACATCTTTGTATGTATTCTAGCTTTCATGCCCACTGGATGGGGAATGCTTCTGGTAAGTCATTGACGCTCATCCATCCATCATCATCATCCATAAAGTCGATATATATAAATTTGTGGGTTTTGTGATGCGTTTGAGTTTTTATATGATAGATTGCACAAGCATGCAAACCGCTTGTACAGAAAGCTGGACTGTGGGGTTCCGTTCTGACCCTTGCTCGAGGGTATGAGTCAACCATGGGTCTTCTTCTCTTCACCCCGGTTGCCTTCTTGGCTTGGTTTCCTTTTGTTTCGGAGTTTCAGACGAGGATGCTTTTCAATCAAGCTTTCAGTAGAGGTTTGCAAATTTCCAGAATCCTTGGTGGTCCAAGGAAGGATAAGGATCGTTCCTCCAAGAATAAAGAATGAGAGAAGTCAGTGCTAGCTTTTGTCCATGTCCTTTACAGATATAGATGGATATACATATATGATGTACAGAGTAATGAGTGCCTTGTAGGCGTGTGTATATATAAATGGCCTGTGTAGGGAAGGAAAACAGGAAGTGGTTGATTGATTTATGATTTTACAAATACGTACCTTGAAGAAAACAATTATTACTTTCGGTTATCTCAGAAATCATAAATGTATGTACTTTACTATTTTGTTCACGTGTCATGTATGTAGTATTTTGTTTCATCAGCGTAACTCTACTTGATTTTACTGTTGTTTTCAGATATTTTTAAGTTGTTTTACCTAACAATCAAATATATTTACTGTCTTTATTAAAAAAAATTGTTATTTCAGGTACCCAATATTTTTTTACGAATAGGTACCCAATTAAAGTAGATATATTTATTACTAATAAATATTTTTGAGATACCTAGTTATAAAAATATAACTTGAGCTACTTAAATGATTTTTATCGCTGACTAATTTCTTTAAACTACTTCAAAAATACTTTATTCTCTCTCTTCATATTAGGGGTGTCAATTTCTGACACGACACGATTAAACGATCTGCAATGTACACGTTTAAACATGACACGATTACTAAGCTAACATGACACGATTACTAAGCTAACATGACACGATTACTAAGCGTGTCTACAACTCTTATACGTTTAGACACGATTAATAATCGTGTCTAAACACATCTAACATGCAAATACACGATAAACATACGTTTAGACACGATTAATTAATCGTGTCTAATCGTGTACTAAGTGTGTTTAATCGTGTCGTGTTTAAACGTGTACACGATTACTTCTATGAATTGAGTTAGGCTTAAATTTCTACTAATAGAATAAGAGACCCATTAACGAGACCTGTGAGTTAAATTGATCCAAGTCCATTATTTGTATATGTATATTTATGATTTTATCTTAAATATATTGTATTTAGAGGACTTTATAAAATACATAATATTATATTTGATGGATAACAAGTATGAACATATAAATATTTATAATTAAAAATTAAATATATTAATTAAGTATAAATATAGATTTGGAAATAAAAAAAAACGATTGGTTTGTGTAGAACCAAAAACGTCTGAAAAATAAAAGAAAACAAAAACAAATTCAGTTAAAAAGTGAACCGGAAATCGGTCGGTTTTTAGAAAATCAACTGGTTTTCCAAAATTTGCCCGGTTCAACCCGGTTCAAACACTGTTCATTTGTAAAACGGTCTTTTAACTGGACCAAACTGGATAGGGGTCCGTTTTTCGGTCGGTCCGGTTCTAATAACTATGGGGTATAGAACGAAGTGTAGTACATGCTTAAAAAAAGTGAGTGTAATGGGCCAAAATACTTCATTTCTCGTCTGGTATCTCACACATTTGAGTTCTCTTGTTTAAGATTTGAGGAGTACCACACCGACCAGCTTCTAACCAGGAGAAGCTTCGCATCTGCTATAAAACAGGAGCTTCTTGCTAAAATTAAGTGTAGTGTCTCGGTCTTTTGGCTAAGATTTATCTACGTGAGTTATTGTCTCACATGATATTAAATTTTTTTTTGAAGGTGATGAATCCTGTAGCGTCGTGTTACCGTGTTGTGTTTTGAAAACACGTTTAAAATTTATCCGTTTAGACATGACATGTTTATTGACACGATACTGTTACTAACACAACACGATTAGACACGACACGGCCTGTTTGCCACCCCTACTTCATATATCATGCGTTCTTCTATGCATGCTCCTTCCTGTGTTACGTCCTCTCCTACCTTTATTCTTGTCTCCTCCTTAATAGGGGTGAGCTTGGGCGGGTCGGGCCGATCTTTTTGGCAAAACCGAGTCTGAGCCCGAAATTTCGGTCATTACCTGTGGAGAACCGAGACTGAGACTTTCGGTCTAAAAATTCTGCCCGAGTCGGTCTTGCTTGACTCAAGGTGGTCTTTGTCTTGGATCGAAATTTTCAGTAAAAAACAAATTGTCTGAAATAATCAGAAATAATCACGATAGTCAATGGGAACTAATCATAACTAACCTCAACTAATCGTGATAGAACTCAACTCCTCAACTCAACTAATCGGAACAATCGTGAATTCGTGAAGACAAATTTTTGTGATCTAATCGTGAACAATCAAAACCTAAATCGTGGCCTAAATTGGAACAATCGCAATCGTGGTCTAAATCGGAACAATCGTGACCTAAATCGTGAACAATCAGAAGCAAATCACGAATACGGAAAAAAATCGAAGTTACTTCGGAAGCAAATCGCGAAAGAAGTCAAGAACACTTATAGATTGTATGGCCACGGAAGTCACGCGACAGAATATGGACAGTGACGGTGGAGGCGAGATGGGTGTTGGAGAATGTCATGAACGAAATGAAGACAAGTAGAGATGCAGATGAGAGGTTGCTCAGGAATATGGCTGTTGGGGTTGAACGAGAAGAGAATACCAATATAAATGATTAAATGTTAAGTTTTAATAAAATTTGGTCTGAACCGGTCCTAATCGGGCTTTTCGGGAAAAAGCCTGAGCCCGACCTTAGAGGAAAAAACATTTATGCTCGGTCTCGGTTCTAGTCGGTCTCGATCTTAGTTGGGCCGGTCTCAGACTAATTTTGTCGGGATTTCAGTTCAGCCAATCTTTTGATCTCACCCTTACTCCTTACCATTTCCTCCTCCTCCTCATTCCATTAAATTTATTTATCAATATGTAAATGCTACCTATAAGCTGATAAAAGTCACCATGAGGTTGAGTGTTCTTCTAAAACCCAAAATTTCAATAAAAATGTTCTTTTGAATCTCAAATAATTGGGTTCAGTGTTGTTATGAATTATCCTCTGAATATGTTTTTTTCCCTTTTCTGTGTGGTTTGAACAACATTTTGTTGAATATAAGTACCCATTTAACAAAATTCTGGTAAAAATATGTAACTATTTAGCAACATTATGCTAAACATATGTAACTATTTAACATCATTTGTTAAATATGTGTAACCATGTTTCAAGTCTTTTCTGCATATTTCATTTTCTTATAAACAAATATTTAGAATCAACTTCAAAATTGTATTGGCAAAAAAGATCGAACCATTCTTCCTCCCTACATAATACCAAGTCTTCTAATCAACTTGGACCTTCTACAATCCGTCAATCCCATTATCCATCGTCATGAAATAGTGATTCTTCCAAATTGTCAATTATATTACAAGTGATACTTCAGTTTCTCCACCAGGTTTTCCATATGCAAATTCTGAGAAAAAATCTCATACTATCAAGACCTCTTCCCCATCATCCCAACAAGAAGAAGTGGATAAGGGAAGATAGAAGAATAAAAGGAAAAAAAAAATTGCATTTTGACATTTTATCTCACTAAAAGAAATTATGTGTAAGACACATAGGCTCACTAATGGTGTAAAAGAATGACAAATAAGAATTTTAATCAAAAACTAAAAATGCTCAAACGTAAGTCTATAAATAGTACAAATTTGAATTAAATAGTAATATAAGCAAACGTAAGCGATTAAATAAATAGTTAGAAAGAAGAAACTCTCCCTAAATTGTGGATAACTTATAGTAAGAACACCATCAAAGTTGATGATAATGATACTTCACTACACCAAATATTTGGTCCGCACAAACACGTAGTAATTTGTATATTTTCTTTTTGATATATATAACATAAGTTATTTTTTTTATAGTATAATGTATAATACTTATTTAAATTATTTTTAAATGAATATAGACTATAATACTTTGAAGAAACAATAAGTTTAGTATTATAACTTTATTTTTTAAGTGAATACAAACTATAGTAATTTTCAAAAGGTATATGTTATAAGTTTTAATTGCTTACAATAAAAATATTAAAATATAAAATGCATGAAATAATTAATTATATAGATAAGTTATTATAATTTATAATATGAAAAACAAATCTATAAATTATATTAAGTGTATTTGTTCATACAATTAGTTAAATATACATGAATCAATAATAAAAAATAATATTAACAATTAATAATAATATAATATGAATACTTTTAAGTTAAATATTGTTTTTATAAAATATTATTAAAATCATTACTAATTTATTTATTTATTTTAGAAAAAGTAACAATAGATTATTTTCTATATGTAGTATTTTAATAATTCAAAAATTTGAGTTATAAATATAAACAAAAACAATATTTTTCCTAAAACTATATAAAAAAAATATATGTGAATTTCCATATAATACTCTTAACGTTTATGGTTTAATACTTCTATAAATGTTCATATAAAAACATTAGTAATTTTCTAACAATAATAACAATCTAATGTTTTAGTATACATATTATATTTTATCTATTTTGTTAATTATAAATTATACTGAGTTTATAAATATATAACCTTTAATTTCATGACATTATTAAAATTTATTTTAATATTCTTTTAATTAATTAGGTGATGTTGACATGTCACTTATGTCTCATTTTAATAAGACTATTATGTGATAGATGAAATGCATCCTTAATTAATTTATATTTTAATTTGTAAGAGTAAATTTTAAGATGTACATACTTGATATTCATAAAATATAATATTATGTATTTGATCATTATATAAATTTTACTACATAAAATATACTTAAGGAAGTAGGTGATGTTGATATGTCACTTATGTCTCATTTTAACAAGAGTATTATGTGATAGATGAAATGCATCATTAATTAATCTTTATTTTAATTTGTAAGAGTAACTTTTAATATGTGCCTACTTGATATCTATAAATTATAATATTATGTATTTTATTATTATATAAATGTGACTACATAAATTATACTTGAAGGAAAAATCATAATTAAAATGAGAAATAATATGAGTTTTGTAACTTATATTGAGAATGAATTAAAGACTGTGGAGGATTTAAAGTAATTTACATGTCATGCCACATAAAAATGAGAATTTTATGATTGACAAAGACCAATTAGAAGATGCTATGAGTGAGAAACTATAATAAAAAACTTATTTGTCAACAATCTATGTCATTAGTCAAATTAATATTTACTAGTTATCTCGTGCTCGTTTGCGCAAAAGCGTAGTGAGTAATATGTTTTATTTATTGTTATATATAATAAAAGTTGGTTTTTAATAATATAATGTATAATACTTATTTAAAATATTTTTAAATGAATATAGACTATAATATTTTAAAAAAAAAACAATAAGTTTAGTTTTCTAACGTTATTTTTAAAGTTAATACAAACTATAATAATTTTTCAAAAATATATTCTTATAAATTTTAATTGCTTACAATAAAATATTAAAATTTAAAAATGCATGAAATAATTAATTAAATAGATAAGTTATTATAATTTATATTATGAAAAACAAAATTATAAATTATATTAAGTGTATTTGTTCATAAAATTAGTTAAAAATGCACAAGTCAATAATAAAAAAATCCTCTATAATTCAATTGAGGTTTCATACTTTGTTTATCTTGAACAAAAAAAAAAAGTTTTTTTTCTTTCTCTCTAACGTGTGAGAGATATTCATGTCACCCTTCGTCGGAACGACGCCTACTGAACCTTCGCTTGGAATCTTAGTGTGTTAGGGTTTAACCCCGTCGTCGAGATCTCATCTACAACATTCAACACCAGAAGATCACCCAACGTCACAACATCGAGAGCCACCTTCCGCACTTTTGGCGACTAAAGGCTCATGCCTTTCTGTCTTTGTGCGGCTCGCGGACTAAGAGACGACCCAAAGATCCTACTTTTACGTTCAGTTGTGGAGATTATAAAGCATTGTCACCTGGTTCATGATTTATGTCAAAACACTACTGGAGTCAAACCCTACCCGCGTGAGGAGCTGCATCTGTGTGTCCAAGTTGGTGCACTTCCCTTTCCACTATGCTGCAAACCATGGAGATCAGTAAGGACTAATTTGTGTGGTGGATGTGCATAAGGAACCTTGGTGGGACATCCCTTCGGGCACCACCAAGGGTTGCTAGGGTTTCAGTTGCAGATATATCTTGAAAGTGAGTTTGTGTGAGATTGTGTTACCTTTTTCTATTTACTTGTGCTTGCAGGAGGATACGATCTCCGTGAGGACTTCTGGGCGGCGAAATCGTGCCGGCTCCAGCGGCAAGATGACAACTTGGAAAACCACTATGGATATGGACTCGAACCCAAGGGAGGATGGGATTGATTGATATGTTGGTGTCATCATAGCTGAAAAGCAGGTGAAAACGGGGCAATTATCAATGTGCTACAAAAGGCTTGGGAAGGTTTCAGTGCAGTTAAGTTCATGGAGGCATCAGAAAGGGTTGTGATGTTTGAATTCGAGAATGACAAAGTTAGGAAATGAATATTCGATATGTCCCTGTGGTCTGTCCAAGGCTATTGTCTGAGTATTAAAAAATGGGAGTTGATCAGGTGACTTGCGAGAGTCAAATTCATAATGGTTCAATTATGAGTCCAGATTCATGACCTAGGGTTGGAGATGTTCATTGTTGGGAATGCTGAAAAGACCAGGAATAGGATTGGAAAATTTATTGAGACAAAAAAGAATACTGAGAAGGCTGCCAATTGTTATCTAATAATGAAGGTTGGGGTTGATGTAAACCAGTCTCATCTAACTGGGTTTTGGTGGAAGAACACTGAAGATAGGAAAGTTGTGCCTCAATACAATACGAGAGATTGTCTGATTTTTGCTATGGTTGTGGAAAGCTTAGCCATACAACATAAGACTGCAAGGCGGATGTCCAAATGTACGAGGAGAAGCCAAAACACCCAATGTATGGCCCCTGTCTGAATGGAAAAAGTCCGGGTAAATCGAAGCATAATGGATCGAAGGAGGGAGGACTCTCCCAAAAAAGACCTATGAGGAAAAGGAATAAGTATTAAATAATGATCGAGGCAAGATTAATGAGGCAAACCAAGGAGAATGCAACAGGTCTGAAGAAGAAAGAACCCGGGCAAATCGGATGAATCAAGAGGAGAAAAGCTGCATAGAATCACATGATGATGATATAAGGGGAGTTGGAACCGAGACTATGCAGCGGGATGAAACATAATCGATGAGTCAAAATCGAATGGAAAATATGGAGATAACTACTTATGGGAGAGGTACTTGGCTGAATGAAAACAATTCCTTACCACCTGAATCCACCGAAGCTAACCCCATCATGATCCTCTCAACCACTATACAATACACTATCATCCAAAACCCTTCAAACCAACTTCGAAGTCTGAATCAACCCCCATAACCATCCACCATGATATTCCCTCGCCTTCCTAGACCGACCTTACCCACCGACAATCAACCATCCTGAACCTCCCTACAATCAAACCCTCAAATACCATCATCCTTCTTGCTAGAAACATCCATAATAAGATTATCCCTATTGAAGAGCAAAAAAAAAAAAGGTCGAACCCCCAATCCTGAGTCAGCCCTCCAAATAATAGGTCTTAGCCCAATTCTGACCAGGAGGTCTCTGAAAAGAAGGCTCGAGGAGGAGGATGACCAAAACGTAAGGAACAAAAAAAGGATTGATATGACACAAGAAGGGAAGAGTAGTCAAGTGAAAGTAGGGAGGCTGAGAGGGAAGCCTCAAAATAGATATTTACCGACGACATATATTGTGTGGGTACATACCTATTTGCCGACGAAATGGTTTTCGTCGGTAAATACCTATTTACCGACGAAACAAAACATTCTGTCGGTAAAAGAAGAACTCATTTTAAAAAAAATAAACAAAGAAATTACTTTACAAATAGAAGAATAATCAAATAATAACCAATAGAAGTATATATCATTATACAACAGTTCCAAATACACAACAATGACAAGTCTAGGGGTGAGCAAAAAATACTGGTTGGACCAAAATCCTGACAAAATCGATCCGAGACCCGCCCGAATAAGACCGAGACCGACTAGGACCGAGACCGAGCGGGCGGGTTTTTTCTTTTATAATCGGGCATGTGCTCGGTTTTTTCCCCGAAATTCCCGATTCGGTCCGGCCCGGCCCGAGTTTTGTAAAAACCTAATAGAATACTATTATACTTAGTAGGGTTACGGGGTGACTTCACTCCACAGCAGCACTGCCCCCATTCCATTTCCCATTTCCACTTCCAAATTCCAGCTGCGCCTCTCCGACTCTCCCCATCTCCGATTCTCCTGTGATATCCTCTCCTGCGGCGCCTCTCCCGTGTCCCATCTACAGCATCCGCGTCGCCTCTCGACTCACTCTCCGACTCACATCCGCTCTCGACTCTCGGTTAGGATTACTTCGATTGTTTTCAATTTCTTTGAACGTTCTTCGATTGTCTTATATTGAGTAAGTCGGAGTTGTCTAAGACTCTACATACTGTGTTTATCGAATTTTAATAGCATATTTTGAACTTGCAATTAAACCTAGAACATTCGTTGGAGGCTTGGAGCAGCATTTTGGACGTTTCTGTCAGGTAAATAACATATGTGTTTAATAGCATGTGTTTTACATTCAGTGTTGCCTCCGAATTTTATCAAGATACACCTGAAATATGCTTGTGCTTGAGTGTGTATGTTCTGTTCATCTGCTTGATTGCCATAAAAATGATGTTTTTTCTCTGGTTTATGTGATTGATGAGCTTATGTATATTGTTAAACAAGTACAAGAGCTTCTGTTTTTTTGTCTTCAGCTTTTAAAATTCCGAAATGAGAAATCAGAATGTGATGCATTATTCATCAACTGGAATCCACAGTTTTTGAGTGCTTCATCTGATGATAATAGTTGTTGTGTTCATTTCATTCTATTTCCAGGTTGAAGACATCTGATTTCTCTGAAAGCATTATAAAGCTTACAACTTTATCCAATCCTTTACATATATAAATATGTAATCTTGCTTACAGAAATCTGATTTCTCTGAAAGCATTATAAAGCTTACAACTTTATCCAATCCTTTACATATATAAATATAGAAATCTTGCTTCACATTCAAGCTAATGGATCACCAATGACTAAATAGTAAATACTGTGTTTATCGAATTTTAATGTATTTTATGTTTATTTGTAGATGACTTTGGTGACAGATTTTGATGCTCATACTCCAAGTGATGCTGGGTCAACTCCAACTCCACCACCAATAGGAGATGCACCGTCGAGCACTAATATTGAAAGGGTACCACATACTGGAGCTGCAACGACTAAGGGTAATAAAACTTGGTCCTCTGTCTGGAAACATTTTGTTAGAAACGTTGCAACTAGTAGAGCTACTTGCAATTACTGTGGAAAAGATTTTGTTTACAGTAGTGCTCAAGGAACTAGTGGTTTGCATCATCATCTTGAAAGATGCAAACTTAATCCGCATAAAGTTCTAGATAAAAAACAAAAGACTCTTTCATTTACATTTACTGTTAGTAATGAAGTGTCATGGAAGTTTGATAATGAAGTAGCTCGTAAGGAACTTGTGAAGATGATAATTGAGATTGATAAACCAATTAAGTTAGTTGAGATTGAGGGTTTCAAAAGGTTTGTGCGATCATTGAAGCCAAAAGCTGTTTTTCCTGGACGTCATACTATTGCACGTGATTGTATTAGTTTGTACAATGAAGAGAAGTTTAAGCTGAAGCAATATTTTACCGTGTCAAAACAAAGAGTTTGTCTTACTACTGATACATGGACGTCCATTAAAAATAAGTGTTTTATGTCTTTGACTGCTCATTATATTGATCATTGACAACTATCTTGTCTGTTTATCAAAATGGCTAGTAAATTAATTAGTATACAACAATGCCCAGCTCAAGTTGTTCTTTAGCTTCAAGTTGAAACAACAACCCCAACCTTTCTCAGATGGGAATTAAACAGTTGTTGCAGCAGCAGAGAATGTGTTCTCACCAACCACCTCCATAATTGAATCTCTCTCTATTGCAAACAGCAAACACATTAGCATGAGCCAGAGTAGAAGAAGAAAAAACTAAACCCTAATTTGAAAGTTGGGTCTTAAGCTGATGTAATCAAAGCAACTTCTTCAAATTATATTGATCATACAAATAGAAACCGCAAACGTTTAGTAAATGTAGATGTTGCTAAAGACCTAACAGTAGTTCTTCACCCTCCAATTTTACCAACACATGCCAAGCAAGTAGAACCAAGCAACTAATGCATAAACTACAATTTCCACCCATGAATTGGTGAGCACTAATTGGATTGTAACTCCAATTTCATTTGTTTGATCTGGTTCAAGCATCTCAAATGATATAATTTCTATCCATAGACCATAATAACATCAATCTAACATACTAACATCTGTCCAATTGTATGATTCACACAAACATCTAACAATGCAATATACAAGTATGAGATATTCATAAAATAGTTTATCAGATAGAAATTAAGAAGACAATAATCAACTAATAAACAATATTGAAAATCTTGAAAGAGTGGATGTTATTGTATAATCTTTAAAATCATTCTTGATTAATTCTGATGTTATAGTACACATTGAGTATCTAAGCAATTACTTTTAAGGAAGGAAAAAGAAGAAAGAAGAGAAAAATATTACTCTTGAAAGGAAGAATGAAACTGAGGTATGCTCTCCGCATGTACAGATCCACATAGAAGCAAATCTTGCAACAATCGGATCTTGCTACAATTCATCATCATGTCCACTTTGCATGAAGCCATTCAGGTCAACCATCAATTGTCTCCCTTATTTTTTTTTTTAATGCTAAACAATTCTCTTAATTTTATGGTTTATATTTAATTCTTCAAACCTTTTAAATTAATTCCATTAAACTTAAAGTTTGGAAAGTGGTAGACTTAACTGGTCCACACACTTAGCTTCCTCACATAAAATTTCGTCAAAATTTGTCAGCAAATATGGTTGCAGCTCCAGCTCATCACAGAACTACGTACTGCGTGGATTTAGAACAACCCTTGATCATGGATGAACCGCAATGGCAGAACCCCAAAAAGATGAAGACGACGATTCGTTGAGTTATTATAACTTCCCAATCAAGCTTCCGGTATATGCAACGATCGGATCTTGCTACGATTTTAGAAGCAGATCAATAAAGAAACTGGATGGGGTCATAAACACACATATACATAAGCAAAGATAAGACCTTAAAAAACAATTGCTGCAAATGACTCCTGATATATATATATATATAAAGAAAATTATTAGAAAAAAAATATGCCAACAACCGTCCTACCTATGCACCATAAGTAAGCAATACATTCAAGGATGTATTCAATACACGAAATTGGAGAAGGAATCGTACCTGAATCGGAGAAGGAGAATCGAGAGGAAGAGCCGACGACGAGGCTGAATCAAAGAGATACCTGGTCGGCCGAGGGCAAGGCTGGAGCAGCGGTCGAGGAAGAACTAGAGTTGCGGCTGAGGAGGAGTTCCGACCGAGGAAAAGGCTGCGCCCCAGGTAGAGAAGTGTAGAGAAGAAGGCTACGTTTGAAAATGAAGTCTGCGTTTTAGGGTTAAAATGAAAAGTCTGCATTTGAAAATGAACAAGAGTGTTTTTGGAGGTACGAAAGAGATTAAACGTCGGTAAAGAAATGAGACCTTTACCGACAAAATTTTTTATATTGTCGGCACAAATTTATTCCTTGATTTTACTTCAAGGTCGTGGGTTCGAAAGTACCCAGGGACATTTTGGTTTTGCAAGTAAAATTAGTTTTTACCGACATAAATATTATTTTATAGGTAAAATTTGTTTTTTACCGACGAAACTATGATTACGTTGGTAAAATTATAGCTCTTTACCGACAAAATGTAAACTTTGTCGGTAATTGTTACATTTTACTGACAAAATATAGTTATATTGTCGGGGAAAAAAATATTTTTCCGACAAAAAAATTATGTCGTCTAAAACATTTTCCGGCGACGGATATAACATTGCGTCGGTAATAATATTTTTACCGACGGAGTGTTAGCGACAGAATTAAAATTTCATTGCTAAATAGTGAATTTTCAGTAGTGACTGTTGGTCCAGATTTAATTACGCCAGTCAAGTCCTTTCTCAAGTCAGGTGTCTTTCCTTCCACTTTACATTACACAGATATTACCCTCATCCCTAAAATTCCAAGCCCAATAAGAGCGAGTAAATTTGATAATAGATTAAATATAGAAGTATATTTTATGAATATAATCCGTTGAAGATAAATATATATAAATATATTTTGTAGGATTTTGACCATAAACTGGGTTATATTCAAAAACAGCTTTAAGATGAGTCATTATCCAACAGTGTCTTCATCTTCCATCTCTAAATCGGGATTGTTCAAGTGTTACCTCAAATAACATCAATGTTATCCCGTTAAAGTTGCAGGTAATAGTTTTTTTTTTTCTATTAGAAAGACTTTGTTAAGTTTGGTAGAAGTTTAATGAGAGTCTTGTTGATCTACATTTATAACCCTACTGTTATTTCTTCAATAACAATTGTTCACTTTAACAAATTTGGTCACGGTAACTAATTTTTTATTTATGTCACTAAACATACATTTTTTGCAACACATGATTGTCACTATTACAGATATATATATGCAACTAAATATAACGACATTTTTCCCACAAAATAATATAATGTAGCAAAAATAAAATATTGTCTCTGAAAGACTTTTTTAGTGTTAAACAATATTATCGCCGCAAAATATAAAATTTTGTGACAGTAATGTTGGATACTAAAATATTTTATTTAGTAACAAAGTGAATTTACTGTCACTAAAATTGAACGAACCGCTCATAAACCGATTGAACTCCGTTAAATATAAACAAAACTTAATCTCTCATTCCTTAGGCATTTTGCACGTCCCTCTTACTTAAATAATTTGCAGAACTTCTTCCTCATCTCTCCATAAACACTTCCTCTTCTCACGACTCCTCGACTCTGTGATCCTCATGTGCACTCCTCACAATCAATGGCTTTTGCTCATCCATGGAAACATTGTCTTAACCAACCATACCAATCTCTCGTCGGTGTCACCGGTTGAAGTCGTCGATATCTAACACCAGAATGCGCTCTCTGCAAACCTCTTCCCTCACAAATAGTAGTTCTACTTCTTCTACATCCTCTAGTAAAGGTTTCGCAATTGTACTTCTTCTAACATAGAATCGAAGTTCTAGGTTCAGATTGAACCCAGAATCAAAGTTCCGGATTCAGTTTGAACCACCAAATTGTTTATGTTTAACATGTTACAAAGAGATACCTAGGATAAAATCAACTTAATTATTTGTTTTAACTTTTAAGCCCTACTTTAATGTTGTGTATTGCCCTTGTTACTGAATACAAGATTTGTTCGTTAGTTTAGATAGCAATCACAAATAAAAATGGTGATATGAATTTATAATTACTTGTGGAAGAGGTCATTTAAGTCTTAATTACTTTTGGTCATTTATAATTACGGATTGGCAGCACCTGTGAGCTCTGTGAAGAAGAAGACCGAATCGAAAGAACCGGTTGATCGGATTAACAAAAAAAATAAAAACGGAACCGGAACCGGTTGGTTTTTAAAAATTATCCGGTTCACACCAGTTCAATCGGATCCACCATACATTTATAAATTTTTTTTATTGAACCAACCGTTCAGAGTGTCGGTTCGAGGCCGAATACGATCGGACCGACGGTCCGGTTCCGATAACTGTTTAGAAGAGGGGTCGGAAAAGTAAAGGAGGAAAGAGGAAAAGAAAAGAAAAGGAAGAGAGAGAGAGAGGATAAAATGACAAGATAGTGAAGAATTGGTATTTGAACTTTGAAGTTTGAACCGTCCGAACCTATGATTGACCGAGTTAACCGGAAACCGGCCTCATGTTCGGTTTGATGACTGATCCAGTTTTGATAAAAAAAAATTGAGGTTCCAATTCCAATTTAGCCAGCACTCCAACTGA
The DNA here is from genome assembly GCA_946814005.1 of Chamaenerion angustifolium. NCBI lineage: Eukaryota > Viridiplantae > Streptophyta > Magnoliopsida > Myrtales > Onagraceae > Chamaenerion > Chamaenerion angustifolium. The sequence goes on from OX328266.1 coordinate 27,217,698, forward strand.
GATTACAATACAAACATAAATCCAATTGAGGTTCCAATACAAACATAAATCCAACTGAGGTTCCAATACAAATATAAATCCATTACAAACAATCAAACATAATACTACACTTAAGACTTAAAACTAGTTACTTCAACTTCTATCTGAATCTCCAACAATCTGTCAACCAAGCCACCAATTTGCTCATGAAATGTCTGCATGGAATGACTTAAGATTTCTGCCAACTAGAACCACCTTGCGTACTACTACCTTGCTCTTGCTTTCGAGCTATAGTTGGTGACGGTCCTGATGCAACAGGTGGCGATCCATCTGAATCAGAAGAGGCAGTTCCATCAATAAGTACAAGCCTCTGTCACTCAATAAGTCTGGTTTTTCTCTTTTGAGATCCACCTTCTAAACTACCCCTCCTTTTGTTTACCATCAAACGATATTGACGACAAAGACATCTGGAATTGGCCGAACCAAATTGGAATTAGGTCAGGGCCGAAACAAATTGGAGCACAGTGCCGAACCAAATTGCCAAGTTGAACCAAATTACCAACAACAAATAGCAATCTCCAGCATAGCAGATTTTCCTAACAAATCAGATTTTCCTAACAGATTGCCAAATTGAACCAAATTACCAACAACAAATCAGATTTTCCTAATAGATCACTAATTACTAATAAGATTTTCCTAACAGATTACTACTAATCAGATTTACTAATTACTCAATCAACAGCAAATTAGCAATCTCCAATCACAATCAGTACTAGCCTAGCAAGACAGCAACTAAGCAGCATCCAACGAAGAAGACGAACCTGGAGGCGAGGCGAGCGAGTCTGGAGGCGAGGCCAGCGAGTCAGCGACGACCGAGTCTGGAGGCGAGCGACGAGAGGCGAGAGGCGGCCGACGAGCGACGACAGGTGAAGACGAGCGACGAGCGAGCATGAGAAATTGAAGAACTGACAGTTGAAGAATGAAGAGTTGAAGACTGCGTGACTGCGTGAGAATGAAGAGTTGAAGACTGAATTATTGAAGAGGTGAATTACAATTAGGTGAAGAAAAACCGATTTTGTGACTTTTGTCTAGTCTGAAGTGGTCTAGTCTGGTTTAGTATTTAGTAGTATTTTAATGTTAAAACCGGTACAAAAAAGTTCGGTTAATCGGTTTTGAACCGGTTTTCTGTACATATTCTGAACCACTCCATATTTTTTAAAAAAACGTTTATTTTGTAAATCGATTTGAAATCGGTACGGTTCAGATACGATTCGGTACGGTTCGTACGAACCGTTATTTTTGCCCAGCTCTAATAAATATATGTGTAGAGAACGATGTTATCGTCTTCAATTCCGTGAATCCATACGAAGGATCAGATATTATCTATCTGCTCCCTACTTCACTTCCCCTGTCTCTTCGCGCTTCATATCCATAACCCTCCCACCAGTCTCTTCGGAATGGCTTCAATACTGTTATCCCCTCACAGTAGTCTCTTACACAATCCATTCTCAGTGGTGGTCTCAATCCCTATTGTCAAACCCATTTTCCATTTTCCGACAGTAAATCCTAAATTTGCTACATTTCCACCAATAACCTTGAGGCGGCCTCACTCTGTCAGACGACTTCTTGCTGTTGCCGAAGGAACCTCACCCGTGGCTGCAGCTGACCCTTCGTCGGAGGCTGCAAGGAGGCTTTATATCGGAAATATTCCGCGCAAAGTAGACAACGCCGAGCTCACTCAAATCGTCGAAGAATATGGGTCCGTTGAGAAAGCTCAGGTACTTCAAATCTTCCACCATTTTTATCTCTCCGGATTCAGGATTTCTCATAGGAATTTTCTGTGTGGGATGAAGTGAAACAAATCGTAATTCAGAAAGGAGGTTTAGTTCTAGCTGATCTACTTGCTGTGTCAGTGACTCAGTGTTGAATTATGGATTAACGGAGGGCATCAAAGCCCAGGTGACACGTTCCTAGAAATAGGGTTAAACTTGTACATATTTGGGCTAGCAGGGGTATGGATACAACTTAGTAACTTACTCTTACTCATTGACATTATGCGCTTCCATTTTCCTGAATTACTTTTTTCTGTGTTAATAACTTACTCCTGTTATTATTATTTAAAAGAAGGATAAAAAAGGAATAAAGGCAGGTACTGTGTTTTTTTTTGTGGCATCAAATGCTTGAGACATTTTGTTTGTTTCTCTTGCAAGGTGATGTATGATAAGTATTCTGGACGGAGTCGACGGTTTGCATTTGTGACAATGAAGTCTGTTGAGGATGCAAATGCAGTAATTGAGAAACTGAATGACACTGTAAGTTTGAACTCTGTGTATTTTTTCTTGCTGTGAGCAGTTTCGCTTAAGAGGTCTGACTAATCTGCTCTAATATATGTTATGGCAGGAGATTGGTGGGCGTAAGGTCAAAGTAAATATCACGGAAAAGCCCTTGGGATTTGATTCATCTATGCTTCAAGCTGAGGAGTCCCAGTTTATTGACAGCCCCCACAAAGTTTACGTTGGAAATCTATCAAGCACAGTAACTACAGACACCTTGAAGCAGTTTTTCTCAGACAAGGGAAATGTGCTTAGTGCAAAAGTTTCGAGAGTGACTGGAACCTCAAAATCTTCAGGGTATGGCTTTGTCTCATTTTCATCTGAAGAGGATGTGGAGGCTGCTATTTCATCTGTCAACAATGCTGTATGTTCTGTTACTCACTAAAATATGCGTTCCTTATCATCAAATCATGATTATGTTGCACTTTACTTATTACCTGTTTCATATCTAGTAGTTGATGGGGGGTTTTCCTGCAGGTATTGGAAGGACAGAAGATTCGTGTAAACAAAGCGTAGTTTTGTTTTTATAAAAAAGTTTTGTTTGTAAGATTGACATTAACTGTCCATGCTTGTTCTTTCTGTGTTTTTTCTTCTTCTTTGTATGTTACCTTTTTCAACTATGTACTAGAATCTAATATTATGTTGAGATATAGAAAATGATTTTGGGACACATTACTTTTTTTTTTGTTTTTTATGCTCTGCAGGGTGGATGTGAAGTACAAGTAAATTTTAGCTGTTTGCTCAAATGCATGCAAGCCCCTGTTTGTTCACATCTTCTTTATGCCTTTTTGATAGGAAGTAGGAATATCAATCTCATGCTCCAAGACTGTTCGGTTGATTTTTCTCACAATTTGCAAATACCAACACACTGGTAAAATTGAATCAGAAAAAACTAACAGTAAATCGAAAGATGGAAAGAAAAAGAGAATGTGCGAATATAGAAGTAACTAATATACTATACAGTATCCATGGACAGCCTCCCAAAAAGGTGGGGGAAATTAGAGTGGTGAAGACTTTTAAAAGAAACTACGAAATACAGAATTAAAAAAATTATATAACTTGATAAAATGTGGAAATCCTGAATTTTGGTGTACTTTTTCTCTGTTCTGTTTTTAGTGAAATCCTTCCTCGGAAGATGCTGCACCAAAAGTTTGCTTGTGTATATAACTGCTAGTGATGTTGTTTGGAAGGACCCTATGATCCACATTTTGATACTCGGGCTACTTACAGTCTGTTTCCATCATGACTTGATGAATTTGTCTATCTTGGGTGGTTGAGAAGTTGTATATATCATTGGTAGGAAGCATGTGTGGTTGAGTCTTTTCTGCACATGCATTCAGGAATAGGGAACTTTGTGACATCTCTCCCCAGCTTCCCCGTCTTTAGGTCCGGCTGCCCGACTGAATCTTTGTGTAATACTTTCATGATTGTGTTGAATTCCTGCTCGGGAAGTGTGTTGTTGAAGAAGTAAGGTGTCATTTGCCTTTTGTTTGGTGTTATGTACTTGTGATGCCCAGCATAGGCCCTCTGCCCCTGCAGGGCATGTGCCATGTTTCCTCCATGAGAAGGCATGAACACATCACTTTTCTCACAGATGATGTAGTCAATTGCAGCCATTGAGGATGCTCTGTTTCGAAAAGGTTCTAGTTCTCCAGGCAAGGCGAGATCTTGCTTGTTGTAGAAGTTTGGAAAATGTGTCATCAATGGCAGCAATGCTTCCTTTCCCCCAAGTGGCTCCCCTCCTGCCCAGTATATCCTTGCAGTCTTGGGTGCTCCCAGTGCTTTCAGCAACCTATAGATACTGCCAATGAGAAACACTTTTCCTGTGAAGAAAGAAAGACATAAGGAAATAAATGTTGGTACCTCGTGACTTCCACTGCATTTAAAGGGCAGAGACCAGCAATCTTTCTTTGATGAAATGTCATATTGGATCGAGCCGTGAGAAGCTCTGGATGTCGTTGTCTCTCCATGTTGATCAAGTTGTCGTACTTTGGAGTTAACCCTGGAAAACATCCCGTTCTTACCCACACATCTTTTTCCATTCTCAGGTGCAAAGCAAGGTATGGTCCTCTGCTCCTCATCCTCTGTGCTAGTCTGTTTCCCAATTCTAGGATGGAGGGTGCAAACTTCAATGCGTGGAAAGCAACCTATTCATTCATTCATTCACGATCAATGTAATTGTAATTTGTTAGGTGTTTGGATATACAGATGAAGAATGAATGAGATGATTCACCTTGCACCGTAGCTTCTGTAGATCGGAGGGAAGATCTTTGGATAGCTTTGAATCCAGACTCCTTAACAACAGCACTCCTACCTTCTCAACCTGTGATGTTAGGAGAGATGGGTTGATGATATAACATTTTATTCAGTGCAAAATGGATGATGCTGAAACACTTGAGGAGAGGAGGGGTTTCAAATGAATAAAAATACGTTATTTACTTTCTACCTTAGTTGTGGTGGTGTGGAAATTGAAGTGAATGTTGTTATATATACCATACCATACCACGAGATGATGACTGTACCTTCCTTCCCCCTGGGCCAATGAAGCAAAGGGGACGGCGCTGACTTTGCTTATATTTATATATACCACGACACTTTTTAACATACATTATTAAATATGGACCCTAATTGATGGATGCCTCGCTGATGATTGATTCATTCATTGTTGGAAAATCCTCCTCCCCTCTAGCTGTCTCACAGAGACAGACACAGAGAGGAGGATGTCTATTATATACTATAATACTACATGTTTACAAAACAAAACAAAACATAAATGTTTCTGTTGAAAATCACTTGAAGTTCGTGCATCCAATTATGTCTACCTCTGTTCATCCAGTTGAAGAAATAGTGTGGAAGGAAGTGTTCATGTTCTTACACGTTTACGTAGTCGATCACGAATCCAATCGGCCGAAACCTCGACGGAATTGAGATTATCAACCAGCGGTCTTGTCCTGAGATGCCTGGACGGCAATGATGACACGACCCTCACGTCATCCGCTAGCACTCTCTTGAATTGCTCCATATCAAATATATCCGAGAACTCACTGCAATGATGAACAAGATGATGTTCAGGAGGATGAATAATAATAATAATAAATGGATGTTCCTATCCTACCTTTCATCGCCCCAGATGAGGTTGACTTGCAGAACCGGAACAACTAGTGTGGCTCCCAGTATCCGAGCAATGATCACCGCATCCACTATCTGATTCCTCTGCTGATTCAGCCCTCCCGAAACCACAACCACCACATACTTGCGACGACCTCTTAATATCGCTTCCGTTTCTCTCCTGTACTCATTGCTGAAATTTAAACATCCCATAAACCCCATACCATCCGGTTGAGTCCAGAAATCGTCATCCCCCGATGATGCCGGGGTTTGAACTGTATCAGAATCATCAACTCCATCACCAGAAACATGCTTCTTCTTGTCGTCCTTTGACTTCATCTCAACCACCTTAGTCCTCTTCTTCGTAGTCAGAAATCGTGGGGGTGCTGAGAATGCAGGATAGACCAGAGCTTGTAGTTTGTTGGGTGAAGTAATGGAGGGGAAGGAGGGGACCACGATAGGGTCCTCCAGGTTGTACCCCAGCCTCACCATGCCCAGGAGACTCACAAGGAAGATAAAAAGGAACCACCATCTCAGACTGGTTCTGTTATTGTGGGAGGTTATGAGTTTCTTGGGTGCAGTGTTAGGAAGGAGAAGAGACTGCACAGACGAGGTAGAGGAGGAGCTGGTGACAATCTGCGATGATGGAACTGAAATGTAGGAAAGCTTCTTCTTGGTTCTGCTCATTATTGATGTCTTCTGGTTGCTATATCCGACAGCAAGAAGAAAGAAGAAGACGAGAAAGAAGAGAAGGGAGTGGGGGTTATGTTCCAGAGCAGAGAGGGCAGGGACAGTGGAATAAAAATTTGTCCAAGGAAAGAGGGAGGGTGGCCAATTCGTGGCATTATTATTATATGGAATAACTCAAAATATTCATGTTTCGTCTTTGTTTTCTCTGCCAGCTCGATTATGATTAGTTGACATTTCACTCTCCAACAATCTCCCCATATATTGATGTTGTAATAATGTATGGACCCCTTTGGTTTTAGGTTGCTTGATAGTGAAGATTGATCGATCGACTACAGAAGGAAGGGGTTCGTTTCGCCTATCGATCGGCGTGGTCCGTTTTTGTGACTTACGTACTATATATGTGTACGTATGTATATAAGATGCAATTAACCTACATAGATATAATACATACATATTATTTGTTGTAGGAGATATTACTACAGTTGCGCAAAACATACATGGAATCCAAGTGTTGTACGATAGTTTAGGGTTAGACAAGATTCCCAGGAAGATATTAATAATGTTTTTGAAATGAAATGATTGATATTTGATACAGTAAAGATTCGTTCATGAACAATTGCTTGTCGAAATCGAATGTCAACACGTGATCTTTATTATCAAACCTTACAACAAAAATGTCAGTAACAATCCAATGAAGAAAGCTATCAAGTTTTCCAAGTGGAGAATGTGTGCGCCCATTATTATTAATCCATTTCGAATGCAAGCTCAACGAGAAAAAAATAGTTATTCACAGAATTCTAGCAGAGGAGAAGATGACAAAAAACCATAACAGAGGAATCAGAAATATTTCTCCACAACAACTCCTATATATACAAAAATTCTAGTTAGTTATGTTTTTATAATGAATAAATAAACACTAAATATTATAAAATGTACAATAAAGCTTTATTGTACATTTTATAAGTTCCGAATATTGAATTATCAACGTATCCTTCAATACTCTCCTCATCTCCTCAAGTTGACATTTCAATAAATATTGCGCAGACTCAACCCTTTGTTCAAATATGTCATCATAATATGTCTTAACCATGCTTGCATTGATTTGTTCCATTACGAGTCGATCACAATATTTCTCTATCCTCGTTATATATCAAATTAGTTGTTATTTGCAACTTTATTGACACAATAAAAATAAACCAATTTAGTTTAAGTAAAGGGAAAAGTATGAAAAATATGTTTGCCAAAATTGGTAACTAATGCAACTTGTTTTTGGTCGTTTATTTATGATAGTATGAAAAATATGGAATATGTTTGCCAAAATTGGTAACTAATGCAACTTGTTTTGGGTCGTTTATTTATGATGTATTATGTTTCATTTTGTTGGTTTTGAAATGATTTAATAAAACATGAAAGCGTAAATGAAGCGAATAAGAAAAACATATGACTCCATTATTGTGAAACTTATTATTTTGTACATAGAGAACTACATATATATATATATAGTATAGAGATACCTATCTATATATATTGATTATATCTATAAAGATACTCATATTATCTATCTAACTATATATATAATAAACTAAATATAAACGGATAAACTAATTAATATAGATAAACTAAAGATAAAGACTAATATTAATTAATCTAGATTATACTACATAATTCTTTAACATTCACTCATGTTCTTTGTTTTTCTTGATTTTGATCCTCAAATTTTGAAATTTCCTGAATTGATTCCCAAACTTCCAATACTTTTTTGTTTGTGCAAAAAATCCCAAATTCAACCCCAATATAGTCCGCAATTGACTTGAGATCACACACCTTCCATCTCCAACTTGATCATTCGAACCCAACACAAGCACATGGGTAACCGCATACAGACGAACACGAAATTAAACTAAACTAAACTAAAGCAATGTCGCCATGGTCATGTCTGTGGTGGCTTCTTGGTCATCCATTGTGATCTCGCCATTTTGGGCTAAACGAAACAAGTAAGAAAAAGTCTGATCGACACTTGAACTTGCAGCCAAAGCTCGAAGTAATCTCACTAAAGACTTGCTTGTGCACGTAACTCAATCACACACCAATAAATCTTGAACGAGCAACATCAACATCAAGTATTTCAACATTTTTTAGCAATGAATCAACTCAGAAATTCCACATAAATCAGAGCATAAGCCTGCGCGGGAGTCTTGTGGCGGCATACGTGACTGACTGTCGGTGGTCCAGAGAAAACAAGCAAGACGACACAAATGGCGGATTGATGGGCAATTGATTGGTAGCGACTGTGATGGCAAAAGCTGAGGAAGATTAGGGTGGCGGTGGCTTGAGCGGAAGGAGGCCCGATAAATGGCGACGACAGTAGATGAACGTGCGGTAGACGACGGTGGCTGAGCGGGCAGCAGTAACCTTAATTTCTAATTTAAGTTCAAAACCCTAATTTCTAATTACTGTCTCTAATACCATGAACAGATTTAATAAAACATGAAAGCGTAAAGAAGGTGAATAAGAAAAACGTCTGACTCCATTATTGTGAAACTTGTTATTTTGTACATAGGTAGTATAGAGATAACTATCTATATTTATAGATTCTATTTAGGGGTGATAAAAAAAAGACTGGTTGGAGCGAATTCCCGACAAGACCGACCCGACTAGGACCGAGCCCGAGACTGAACAAGCGTTTTTTTCCCTTCAAGGTCGGTTTTGGTCTCAGTTTTCCCCCCAAAAGCTCGACTAGGACCGGGCCGACCCGACCTTGAAGAAAACCGTAGAAATTCATTGTGTAACCCTTGAAACACTAGTAATTCATGACCTTGAAGTATTCAACAACCCTTGGATTAGTTCCATAAAGAAAACGCAACGGAAGACGAGGAGCGAGCAGGTTTTAGACCAAAAGTTCGGTGATTTTTTTTTGCCAATCCGAGTGATTTTTTTGTTTTTACCAAAAAATCCGGTCCAAGACCGAGACCGGACCAAGTCAAGCAAGACCGACTCGGGGGACTTTTTTGCCCAAAGTCGGGCTCGGTCTCGGTCCTCCAAATGCAAGACCAAAATTTAGGTCTCAGTCTCGGTCCTGCCTCCAAGACCGGCCCGCCCCGCCCATGATCAACCCTAATTCTATCTATAAAGATACTCATACTATCTATCTAACTATATGTATAATAAATTAAATATAAAAGGATAAATTAATTAATATAGATAAACTAAAGATAAAGACTAATATTGATTAATCTAGACTAAACTTCATAATACTTTAATAGGTTTTTAATGAGACGTTTGGTTTTCCGTTTAAATTGTTCACGTTCATCTCGCGTGACCTGTTTGTTGCATATGAAAAAAAATAATTAAAAATCCTGAAACTACCCTCCTCATATTTTCCCTCCAATTACCGAACTGAAATCTGACCCTATCTCCCCCCTCCAATTATTTTCGGAGAGAGAAACAACTCCGACAACTATTTAAACAGCCTCAAAATTTTGGGTCTGCTTCTCGCTGGGTGGTGATCCAGGGTTGTCGCGGATCTTCAGCTTCCGTTCAAGGTCCTAATGGAAGAATTGGTTGGCGTTAGTTCATGCGTTATTAGCGACATGACTTCCCGACCAAACTTTGTTCTTAACGAGTTCGATTTTGTCTTCTCGACCCTAGTTGTTGGATCAATCTTTAACTTCACCCTCGTGTATCTCTTAGCACCGACACTATCGTGTTCGACGACCTCCAATTTACCATCCCAATTTACGATCTATAATGCAACAAAACACACAGATCCAAGGACGAAACCTAGGGCAATGGATAAGAGCAATCAACTTATTGGCTCATAATAACAACTTCTGGAATTTTGAAACTAGAGTTGTTTCTTCTTCTGCATGATCCTCAAACTTCCGGGACCTGCAAAATTGGTAACAAATGTTGTAATGACCAATAATTCAACAATCATAAAACAATAACAAACAATCATAAAATGTATTATAATTCAAAATTCTATTTGAAAGACAACTTGACTTATGGAAAACAAATTCCTCCTTACTTCAACTTCAAAACCTATTTCTTCATGTAGCAATATTTTCCACGTTCTCCATATAATGCCACTAATATATATGAAAAAGGAACAAAAAATTTGTTAATACCATGTGATATAAAACCAAAATGAAGTAAGTAAGTCATGAATACCTTGTTCATATTTTTGAGCATCTTCCATGCACTGTTCAATTGTAATAGGCAATGGAGATCTTCTGAGCCAATCTTGAGTACAAATTAAACCTTCCACAAGATTCACGCTCAATGAACTACAAAATTGATCAGGTACACGATCTGATGTGCTAAAGGTTGATTCATATGCTACAGTAGACATCAGAATTGCTAAAATGTATTTTGCCATGATAGCAAGCACCTTATACAGTATTTCATTTTCTTTCGACCAATTCAGTAAATCAAAACCCTTTTTAGTATCCTTTTCACATTTCTCTTCTAGATACCTCTCTAAGTCACTTTGGGATGTCATATCAACGTCCACATCATTCTGCTTATTAAACCATTCTCTTATCTTTGATGGATCCATACTATCAATAAGAGGAACACCGCCATCACCGACACCACCACCATCAATATCATCATAAGGTTCAAAAGTATCGAGATCATAAAAAAGATCATCCTTCGCCTCTAAAAAGTTTATTTATTTTTCATAAAAAGCATATAGACGGTCTAAACCACTTTTAACTTGAGCAACCATGTTTGCAACTATCAAGGGATCACTGCAGATCAACCCGCAACAATATTCAACACACTTCAACTTATGTCGATGATCTAATAGGGAAGCAATCAAAAACATGACATTTGTTTTCTCTATTTTTTTGTAATACTTGTCAAACTAATCCCTCATTTTCCCAGCCATTGACTTGAGATTGTAAGTAACATTTTTTTACCAACTATTCAAAGTTATAAGTATGCTTGCAATTTCATCAAAATAATATTTAGAAGTTACATACGAACTTCTTGAAATTCTCTTGGTAGCTGCATAAAAGTTCTTCAAGAACATTGTTAATATTCTCACATCCTCCCAACCTTCAATAGTAGGAACATTACCATCAAGTTCCTTCACAAAACCTACTTCGTCGTCATCTTCAAGCCTTAAGAAGGCTTGTCTAAATTTAAGTGCAACTTCAACCATAAGAAATGTAGAATTCCATATAGTAGTGACATCAAGACAAATAAATCCTTTAAATGTGATTCCTGCATTTTTTATGCATTCTTCAAATGTCTTAGCTCTAAGAGGAGAACTTCTAACATACTTTAATGAATTATGAATGCGTGGAATTGATTCATTGATTTCTCTTAATCCATCCTTCAAAATCAATTTAAATATATGAGTTGCACATCTCACATGAAAAAATTCACCACCTAAGATAAGTAGACTTTTCAGCTTAATTTTCAAATACCCAAGAGCCACATCATTAGATGATGCATTTATCTACTGTAAGTGGATATATTATCTCTTAACCCCCAACCAATAATGAATTGCTCCACCATATTACCAATACCTTTGACCTAATGACTAGGCATCACAACAAAGTTCAGATTGCGTTTATGCAACTTCTAGTCATCATCAATAAAATGTGCAGTGAGACACAAGTAACTTTGATTTTGAACGGAAGACCATATGTCAGTGGTTAACACATATTTTGATTTCATCTTATTTAAGTGCCCCTTCAAAACTGTCTTCTCACTAGCATACAAATTCATGCAATCTCTAGCCACAGTGAACCATGATACATGATTGTATACATGTTGTAGTGTTGAAACAAAATCCTTAAAACCTTATTTCTCAGCCATTTAAAAAGGTTGCTCATCTACAATGACAATCCTAGCAAGCATATGTCTACATAATTCTTGATTAATTTTCCATGTTCCACGTGTATTAGCAGCAGAAACATCACCATATTTCATTGGTTTGAAAGTCGATGACGGAAGTTTCTCTGTCTTGTCATCATTATCAGGATATTTGCTACAATTTTCAAGTGTTTCCACATAGCTGATGTACCATTAGTCACATGATATTTGATTCTTTCATGACAATAGTTGCATACGTTTTCCTCACACTTCTTCTCTATAATATATTCATTTTTATAATGAAACCATACCTGAGATCGACTTCTTTTGGTACCCCCATGCTTCTGTTTCATACTCGATGACAGATCACTACTTGTTATCGATGCAATAACTGGTGCAGTATTTGTTCCCGGTCCAGTTGCAGAGTCAGATTCAATAATATTACAACTAATCGAATCGTTGTTATTCATTATATGTCACAATCTTTTAATAATAAGAAGTAATTAACAAATGTAGCGGTTCAAAATCACATCATTAAGATTATATATGCTCGACTATAGATGTAATCTTAGACTACAGTATGATTTACTATGTAGTACATTTAGGTCTTACAATTTATCTAGTGAAACGAAAAACACCCAAACACCCAACATTGCCAATTGACATTGACCCATTTATCATCCTTGATTCAATAAATAAATGACCTCCATTTTTGTTTTACTGGAAAGTGGAGGAATCCCACCTCAATGAAACATCATAGATTCATAGTATGCACTACAGAGTCAGCCAATTTCCATACTTCAATCTTATGACACTTCAATCCCCATACAGAGATGTACCACAAAGATATATACTACAAATTGCAACAAGGCAATCGACAATTAGAGTGGAAGTCGTATACCTTGATTAGGAGTTGAGCTGGGCCACTGGAGTGGAAGTCGTGCGGTGCAGGGTTTTGGAGAGTTGTTGGAGTGGAAGTTGTGCCGCTGGAGTGGAGAGTCTGGAGACGCTTATGGTTTTTAACTTTATATATATAGTTCTGATTCCGATTAGTTTAGGGTACCCCCGGGGTATTCAAACTAGAACAAGGACCGAATAAATAGATTATTGGATTTTTTTCCCTCGGAACCTACCCTATTTTTAAAACTTCCACCCAGAACATACCCCATTTTTAAAACTTCTTCTCGGAACCTACCCTAAGCGTGTGTTTCGGATAGGTTCTGGGTCCAAATGGGTAATTTCCTCACCCCTAGTTCTTATGTTTTAAAACACACACCATAGTGAGTTTGAACCAATACCAAAAAGTGCTTAATCACAACAATATCAAATTTCAAATTCAGCAAATGAAGCCAAGTCATTCCAGAAAATCATCCATAATAGTAAGAAAATATGTTTTTATCATCATTAGTGTGTTTAATATAAAGGCCCCAATCATCCATGTGCAAAATATTTAAAAAAGCAACAATAATGGAACTACTAGTTAGAAAAGGAGCCTAGATTGCTTTTTCATAGAACAAACATTGTAATATATTACATCTTTACTTTGAAAAACTACAAGACAAAGGAAATTAGTCTTGATTAAAATTTGCAAAGAGGTATCAGCAAGACGTTTGTGCCATAAAACAAGTGAGATTATAGTACAAGAACTAAAAAGCGTTTAAAAGAATAATAAACAAGATACAACTGTACAACATCTTTACCAATCTTCAACACTAATCTACATAAGTATAATTTTTGGATAACAAATGACTGAATAAGACAATCCTGAGTTAATTTCGCAATATAAATAAAATTATATCTACAACTAAGCAAATATAAAATAGAGTTAATCATCTCAATGGTTATTTATCTTATCCTATGTGACTATTTGGTCATTTTTACTATTTACCATTAATATTTTGTCGTCAGTCACTCGTTTAACAGGTCATTTAACAGGTCGAATGATCAAATTACCCCTCCTTTGTTTTTGGCTATTCTTTCCAAAATTATTAAAGCTAAGAACCTCGATTCATTGGTTGGTCACTTAGGGTTATTTAACCCAGATATCAATTCACCAAAACAATTTCTTCTACCTGTTTTATTCTTTGTCACAAGTTTTATTTTTGTTAACAGATATTCTTCGTCAAGCTTTGCTAGAATAATTTGTTACGCGCCTCCTTCTTTTCCTCTTCAAAATTGAAACCAGAAACCATGATTTTTGGTTTCGAAGAGAACCCATAATTGAATTTTGGGTTCAAACCCAAAGCCATGATTTTGGGGTTTTAATATGTGGAAATATGAAAAGGAAATAAGAATAAGGAAGAAGAAGGTAACAAGATTGATGTTTACCGAGGTGATGATGAACAATTGTTCCTAACAAATATCAAACAGAATTTAAAAATTGAACAAACAGTGAAAAAGACTGCGAGAATAAAAGAATCATATAGTTTCATCAAATCCATCTCTTGGCGCTTGTTTAGAGAAGACATGGATATAGAAATGGGTAGGCAAATGTGAAGAATCAAAAGTCAAAGATGAAGAATTGAACTAAGAAACGTTTTATGCTTCCCTTTATATTTTTCTGCTTGTATTTGGACCTGTACCAATTGAATTTGACAAATTGAAGCTTTGTGATAAACCCACTATGTTTTATTATGCTAATTGATTATAATTGTGATTTTGATTGGCTATTCGATTTTTCATGTTGAGTGGGAGGAATAATAGGATGAAGAACAAGAACAGGTGAAAACAAAAGGGTATAATAGTCATTTTATAATTCAAAAATATGTTAAAAATGTTGATTGACGTAAAAAATTAATGGTTCACTAAAGTTTCCAAATAGTCGCATGCTAAAACATAAGTGACCATGTAGTCACACGAAAGAAGATGAATAACCAAATAGTCACATCGGGCAACCCTGTGTGATCATTGAGTATATTAACCCTATAAAGTATTACTTAGTTTCTTATTCTTATCGAAATTGAAGCTACCAATATGAACAACTAAAGAATGACAACCATTAAGCATTTGAACTCTAGAACTACACAGTATAATATCTAATATCCAATCATCATGACAACACATTTGATTTGTTGTACCAATATCTAAAATATAGTTATCACTATTAGTAGCAACAAAATTTAAACAATTAATATCATCCATATTAGCCTTATGCTCAACATATGAATCAAGTAATTTCAAAACTTGAATATTTTTAACTCAGTAATTTCATCTTTCATACCTGTAACTCAATTATCCTCTTTCACAATTTTAATGAAAGATTTAGGTTCACCTATTTTATCAGTCGAGCCAAGAAAAAGAAATACACACAACTATAGAAAACACAGTTACCAATTAGATGCAAACCATATGAATTATTTTCCACAACATAATCTTCTGGCACAAAATATAATTCTAAAATCCCTAGAGGACTGTCTTGGCTCAACAGCAGTTCCCAATCACTTTAGGAGTGTCAAAGATATGCACAAAAACATATCTTTCATCACATACATATGAATTCGATGATCCACCAATCATATGAATGAACTAAACATTCACATCTTTCGCAACAACACCCGTCAACAATCAATTCAAAGCAGCCTTAGCTCCAATAGGGTACATCAACAACAGAGCAACCCTTGCTCCTATAGGGTCAAACAACAAATTCATAGCAGCCCTAGCTCCAATAGGGTACAACAACAGTTTCGAGCAGCCCTGGCTTCGATAGGGTACAACAACAAGCAGAGCAACCATAGCTCCGATAGGGTCAAACAAATCAGAGCAGCCCTAGCTCTGATAGGGTCAAACAAATCAGAGTAGCCCTGGCTTCGATAGGGTACAAAGACCAACAATATTCGGAAGAAAGACTCCGGATAACAACATAAGGAAGATATTTCACGCAATACTGTGCAAGTTGAGCATTGAAGACCCCACAACTCAACTTGAAGGGGAGTGTCATAATGTCAAAAGATGAACAGTATTGTTGACTGTTAGGAACTTAAACATAAGTAGAGAAATCAAAGAGAGAAGAAGATGAAGACTTACTTGCGTCCGAAGGTATTAGTTTCATTCATCCAGGGTTAAGTTAATATGTTACACCCTAAGACTACTTATAGACTTTAAGTCTTAAGATATTATAGTATGGTCCTTACTTACTAATTCTAGAATATTGCAGAATAATCCCCAAACATTCATATGTTACTATACATATATCCTAACATTGACAAATTATTGTCAACAATCTACACAATAATTTCAACAGTTCATACAATAAATGTCAACAATTAGGTAGATAATAGCAGTATAAATAAATGCGTTAAGAGATTCGAATGAGCAACTAAATACAATGTAATCCTTTCAGAAAATATGTTCTTGCGTTCGATCATTGTTATTCAAATAATCCTTTCAGAAATTCTAACATGGTATCATAGCAGTGTTCTTGATCCTGGAAATCAGAAAAAGATCATCGTTCCATACTTTACTCGACCAAATCAACCCCAAACCCAGCAGATCTGAACTAAACCTTTACCTGATAACCTTCTTCCAAAAGTGTAATCCCTATGATCTGCACGCCGCAGAAGAACAAGCAATGACAACCCCAAGCAAGGAGGCCGAAACACAGAAGACAGAGGAAGGGCAGTCTCAGCCGTGGGCAATCTAGAGGCCACCAACACCGACAAAGGAGGTCACAGAGAAATGGACGAATGGGGAGCCTTCAGAAGAGCAACCGTAGGCAACATCGCCACCACCAGCAGCAGCCACAATCAGATCGTGGAGGTCGAGATGAACCAAAGCCTAGCGGCTTTCAAGCGATGAAGCGGAGAGGGAGACATAGTGAAGAACTAAGAAGCATCGAGAGTGGCACTGCGAAAGACACGAAGGGGAGTGGTCAAAGAAAATAAAGGGAAGAAAAAAATAAAAAATAAAAAGAAATAGAAATAGCAAAATCAAAAGAAGTAATAATGATAATATCGGTAGGACCACCTTTATTAAATGTGAATGATGATGTCGGTCGGTAGGACCGACATCAGTCGTTTTGTAAACAAAAAAAACGAGAAAAAACAAACGAAACAAAAAAAGTTGAAAAAAGGGGGTAAACGAAAGAAAAAAAATGGCACTTCATGAGTATTGAATGTTGTTAAAGTTGAGACTTGAAGACCCTACCGCTTAACTTATGGAGGAGTGTCAACAATCAATTCAGAGAAGCTCTAACTCTGATAGGGTACAACAACAATAGAGCAGCTCTAGCCCGGATAAGGTCAAACAACAAATTCAGAGCAACGCTAGCTCCGATAAGGTACAACAACAACAGAGCAACTCCGACTTTGATAGGGTACAACAACAAGGAGAGCAACCCTAGCTCCAATACGGGTTAAACAAATCAGAGCAGCCCTAGCTCCGATAGGGTCAAACAAATCAGAAAAATTCTAGCTCCAATAGGATACAACAACAAAGCAGAGCAACCCTAGCTAGCAGAGCAACCCTAGCTAGCAGAGCAACCCTAGCTAGCAGAGAAACCCTAGCTAGCAGAGCAACCCTAGCTCCGATAGGGTACAAAGACCAACACTATTCGGAAAAAGACTCTGTATAACAACATAAGGAAGATATATGTCGCAATACTGTGCAAGTTGAGCATTGAAGACCCCACTGCTCAACTTGAAGGGGGGTGTCAAAATGTCAAAAGATGAACAGTATTGTTGACAAATTGTTGTCAACAATCTACATAATAATTTCAACCGTTCATACAATAAATGTAAACATTTGGGTAGAAATTAGGTACATGATAACATTATAAATATGTGTATTAAGAGATTCGAATGAACAACTAAATACAATGTAATCTTTTCAGATAATCTGTTAAATGGTTCTGACATTGTTATTCAAATAATTCTTTCAGAAATTCTAATAACACCATCATCAATAAAAATGTGCCTATCATTCCGATAATGCATTTTAAATGGTTGTAGATCTTCCATGAATCTAACTTTCCTACTAACAAACAAGGTTATTGTTTCTAAGTTTCAATTTATAACCATTTTGCACTAACGAATTACCATCATTATAGAAGGAATGAAATGAGATGCAACTTTGTCAACACAGGTAACACCTTAGCATACAAAACATCCCAAACCCCATAATTGATCTAACTTTGTTTTTATTCTTTTAGTAATTTTTTAAAGGCTACAATCCTCCAACAACATCAATATTCATCAAATAACATTCAATAAGAATACACTCACAACCAAAATCTAGAAGGAACACTACTTTCAAACTCTACAATCTTAGCTCCTTTTCATAATCCCATTTTTCTGAGGTGTACACCATAATAACTAGTTTCATGAATAATCTCTTTACTTTAAAAGAAAAAGCATCGTAATGTTGACTAAATATGTCATCACCATTATCAGTTTTTACCCTTTTAATACACAAACCATAGTGAGTTTGAACCAATACAAAAAATGCTTAATCACAACAATATCAAATTTCAAATTCAGCAAATAAACCCTAAGAAAATTATCCACAATAGTAAGAAAGTATCTTTACATTATCATGCAGAAATCCTAGGAGAACAATTCCTATACAGATTTCTCCTAACTGAATTGAATCATACCTTAACTTTGACCGACGAACTGAATACAACGATAAATACAAAAGAAATGTCGAACATAACGATCAAAAATATTCCGACGAACGTCAAAACAGATTTCTACCAGAGGAGAATGCAAACATTTATAGAAAAGTTTTTCATTTTTTTGGATTTGTAAAATGGAGAAAACTCTCTTATTTATAGAGTTAGAAAGTTGAGTTGTATTTAAAAATACTCAATATTTGTTTTATCATTTTCCATTCACTCTCTAGAATTTGGAGAATTAGTGAAAGAAAACTTAATCACGAACTGACTGCCATTGCAGAGAGGTTAAGCTTCGAAGTCTGCTATGTTTTCATTTTAATTATAACTATTATTACTGCATAGCTTGTGGACTGACTTTCCTTCCTAGTCCATTTAACTCTATACTTTAATTTTTTGTTTCATTGCCTCGATTGATGATGATCAAACTGGTACAATGTTTGTTTACCTAATCTTACCTAAGGGATGAAGGATGACACCAAGTAAATTAATTAAGTGGGTAGGGCACCTAATCTTAACCTACGACGACATTCATAGGCAAATAACAAACTGTTTGATTTGATTACGTGTCAGTTATATTAAAATAATTATTAGAATAAGGTTTGGTAGTGAATGTATCAATCATATTACATCACATCAACCCTACCTATAAAAAGAATATAATAACTAAATATGCATACCGTATTATTAATGTGTAACTTAAGTTTTAAACAACACAAGTTGGTAGAAGAACGGTTGAGGTGAGGATCATGGAGCTCTCGATGGGTCCCCGAAAAACATATTAATTCATGACTATGCTTTTGACAAGTGTTATCAGAATTGGGAAGACGGTTGACTATAAACCGGACACAATGATGGCCTGATTTATTTAACAAATTGAATTGCAGAGCGAATTCAACGAGGAAAAGAAAATTAAGCGTGTTTTTTATCAACCAGACAAATTTTTAGAGAACTGGTCAGTTCTTCAATATAATAATAAAAACAAGAAAAGAGAGAGGGAGGATGGGTGATGCGGGAGGAGTGAGGATTTGTGCTTGGAGTCGCCGTCGGGGGAGGTCAGGTGACAGGGGAGGACTGAGGATTTGTTATGTTTGTTAGATTCAGAGGAGGAGGAGGAATGCTGCTACTAGATTGCCTAACCTCCGTTATGGAGAAGAAGGATGTCTAACTATAGCATGAACTCAGGCCATTCAATTGGCGGATCGCAGTTGGACCGGGAAGAACTGTGACTGACCCCTTGCCGGTTCGTCAAGCGGTCTGATTTTGATAACCATGTACTTAGGACTTACCCTTCTGCCTTCTAAGTGTTATATGCTGGATCACTTCCTAATAGTTTGTAAGCTACAACTCTACATAAATACATACAAATATATAGCTTTAAAAGTATAAATTAAAGATAATTAAATTTTTTAAATTCAAATTCATTCAACCATACAAATTGAGGAGGGATAATTGCCCCTCTCAAAACCCTACATAGCTCAATGCATGTATATACATAGATATTACAGAAAATAAATAATAATATATGTACACATAACACATATACTAGAAAGCGATGCACAATAATCAGAGTGGCTAGGTATCGTCTGAAGGCAACTCTAACTAAGCTTGGCGGGGTATAAGACTATAGTTAATTAGTTAAGAACCTTGAGATATATTAAACAAAAGAAAGTCAACATAATAAAAAATTATGATACCATATGAAAATTAATTAATACAAATCTTATTCATATATCTCATATTGTTTTCAAAGATGCCTATGAAATTGTTGGACCTTAAATTTTGTGTAGGTGAATGGTAATAATAAGTACCTTATCACTTTTGTGGATGATAGTACAAAGTACTGTTGTGTTGAAAAGTAAATATGAAGCAATTGATAAGTTCATTATTTATAAACAAAAGTTGATAATTTACTTAATAAAAAGTAGTAAGGTGTTACACAATGATGGAGGTGATGAATATATTCTTCTCTTGGTGAGTTTTGTGTTCAATTTAGAATCATTCATAATGTCACAATGAGGTACTCACAATAACTAGACAAGGCATTAAAGAGAACAAATTTGAAGATTGAAGGAAAAAATGAATTCAATGTTGATAAGTGGTAGGTTACATTAAAACATATGTAGAGTAGTTAATTGAAGGAGCAATTATATTTTAATTAAGGCGTACTTGAATGAGAGACGGAGAACTCTTTATTGAATTGTGGAATGGTATAAAATATTCTTTAATCATTTTGAGTGTGGGGTGTCTTGTTAAAGTGATGGTACCTCATCGTAAATGGTTACATCATATATATAACTGTTGATTGCATTTTCATTATTAAAAGAAAATTTTGGATATACAAGGATCTAATCAATAAATGTATAATTTCGTAAAAATGTATAACGTCTACGTCTAGGGAGGTAAGTTTTTCAAGGTGAACATATGAGACTATTGATGAAGATAATAAATAGACTATTCAAGTTGAGCTAAGGAAATGAAAAAACCTAGAATGAAAAAAATCTTTTAGCCCATATTTTTTTAACTTATATGTATAAAGTTAAACTTCAAATTTTCAATAAAAAAGTTGAGCTCAAATTAGAAAATAATGTGGAATGAGACAATTAACAATGAAATTGAATTCATCATCCAAAATCATAGTTGGGAGCTAATGAATCTTTCTCGAAGATAGAAATCACTAGGTTGCAAGTGTATTATCACATGAAAAATGAAATGATGGAAGATCTGACAATTATAAGGTAAGCAACGTAATTGAGGATTACAAGTAAAAGGAAGCTTTTGATTAATTTAACATGTTGTAATGAGAATCACATTAGGATGATACCCGCAAATCCAACATTGTGGAATTGAAAAGTTACGTCAAATGGATGTAAATAGATCTTTCTTAAATGAAGATTTAGAAGAAGAAATTTACATGTAACAATCTGATAATTTCTTTGCGCACAAGCATGGTTGATGGTAAATGCTGAAATATAATTTGTTAACGACTAAAAACTGGAGCCCTTACAAATTGACGTTTCATATATAGATGTGTCATCTATTAAAGTGTCAAGAATATGATGACGCCTCAATTAATATGCAGTCAAGAAAATCGCAACTTAAGAAAATAAATGTTGTCATAATTAAAGGATGTCATCGGTATAATATCATCGACATCTTTTCGAGCTGCAATAACGAAAAAATTATTATTATTTATTTTCACAATAATTTATTTTGTGTCGCAAATGATATGTTATGGCACTTTCAATTGAGCCGCTATTAAAAAACATTAAATCATAAATAATTTTTATGACACTTTCATTCTAAACTCCATAATTATAATGCAAGTATAATTATCAAAACCGGTCCGGCCCTCAAATCGGCGAAGGATTCGGTCTCGGTCCAACCTGGTCGGACCCCGGTTCGATGTGCGGTTCAGTGTTATGGCTTGGGAATTGCTGCCGTTTCCTTCAATTTCTAAATTTCTTGACAGTCTTCATGGACTAACCTTGATCAAAAGCATCTAACTCATATTCTTTCTGTTAGACGTGGTGGATTTAGGAATTGACACGTGCAGAAAGGGCTATGTGATTTTATTAGGGACTTGTTTTCCTCTGAATTACTCATGTCAACCAAGGACGATTTTTTTTTTTACTTTTTGACTTAACAACAAGATGAAATCTGAAATGATTACCTGAATTAAGATGGACAACCACTGGATGTTATCACCAGCTCCAGTTGATTGAGTTTTACTTGAATCCCTGGCATGCGTTTATCTTCAGATCAAAACATATCTGTTTAAGTATTACTATTGGATTATCCTACTTACACCAGCATTTCTTTTTCTGTATCAAGCTCCAATATTGTACATCTTAAAAGGTTTCTCATTTGTGGCCACAAGTGAAGAGTGTTTAGATCATGGAGCTGATATGCCACAGCTTCCTATCTACATCGTTACTACTCCATCTGAACTTCCAGCTGACTTTTTGGAGCCTGATGGGGTTTATAAGGGACGCTTTAGTTTAATAAACCATTAATTACTGACCTAAATAAAATCAATAAGATTTATATAAACCATTTATGTAAGGCGTCGCCCCTATGAATGTGCGAGAGGCGTCAGCCTATAAAAGGCGTCGCCTCCACGTGTCAAGATAAGACCGCATTAAATGGGATCAGACCGCATTAAATGGGATCGGACATCTCTGATATTTGAGGATAATGATCCATATCCCATTCGAAAGCCAGTTTGACCTCAGTTAAAAGGTTAACCATGGTAAAAAGGTAACACTATTCATCAGGTTAACCAAAACCTATAAATACCAGCATTCATTATCATTATTACTCTCTGATTTTTACCACATCTACATAAAAGCTCTTCAAAGCCTCAGACTGACTTAAACTTCAGAGTGGAATAAGCGGGTCAACCCGAAGTTGTCAACTCTGTGCAAGTCCGAACCGAGAGGAGTGACGCCTGCGTAGAAGGAAGATTTTCAGAATCCAACATCTGACGCCGTCTATGGGAACCCTTGAGCAAAATATTGCCATGACTACCGCTGATACACGAGCTAAGAAAACTCAGCAACCGGAGGAGAGAAGTTCACTCCATGATCTGCAGCAACACCTGACGCCTTCACCTTTCATGCCAAGGTTTCATAGGAATTCGGGAGCGGCGCTCCCAAGTGCTTCAGCCCCAATAGGAGTCTAGTCTAGAGTACTGCCACCTCAGCAGGCTCGAGCGCCGCTCATGCCAGCGCAGTCTCATATAGCCTCATCCGGAGGAAGAGCACCCTCAGCAGTGGCTACTGCCCAAGAAATTGTTACTCCCGCGCTTATAGCAGCGATAGACGAGCTTTTGAATCGAAGAGAGCTTATGGCTGCTGCTCGTGCAACTCGTCTTGATGAGCATCATCGCACGGGTGAGGCAACATCAGAACCCCGAGTGGTTCCCGCAGTAGGACTGCCGGTTATGGCGGACCCTGCGCCCGAAGCGTCGCTACACCAATACCCTCAGTAATAATGGCTCCTCCTCCGGGGTGAAATAACCCTTGATAAGGCGAGTGAGCTTATTGCTGAGGTGAACAAGGAACAACAAGGCAAAGTAATGCCCGAGTTGAGAGAAAGGGCATCGCACCCTTTCACAGATGAAATTCTGGATGTATAAGTACCAAAATCCATCCAGATCCCTAGGATCGAGGTTTATCGAGGGGAGGGTGACCCCGTGGAGCATGTCCAAAGTCATGAATATTCCCTATTCGGAAGATCTAAAAATGAAAAGCAATTTGCAATACGTTTTCCCTCAACATTGAGTGGCGCCGCCTCGCATTGGTTTTTTGGATTGCCTAAAACTTCGGTCAAGTCTTGGACGGATTTGAAGGAAACGTTTACCGTCCAGTACATGGGTGGGAGACAATTGCTGAAAAGCGTTAGCACTTTGGACCGTATCCAGCAAGTGGGGGATGAAAGTTTGGGAGATTTCTATAAACGCTTCAACCAGGCTCTGGCTAGTATCGATCAAGTCATCACGGGAGGTGAGACCATTCGATCTTTCGTCAGAGCGGTAGGTCCCTAGGGTTCAGCTTTATATGACAGTTTGAGCATCATCCCTGTTCACACCATATCAGATCTAGCGACGAGAGTCAAATCATATATTAACCTCGATATAGCCCAAGAAGGAAGAAAACCTCCTAGGGATCATAGAAAGGAGGTACAAGAAGGAAAAAGGCCAGAGCAGTGGCCACAAAGAAGTCGTCCCTAAGAGGATAGATGAAATCGTCCCCAGGAGGACAGGCGCCGCCCAAATATCCCGCGTCTACAGCGAGAAGTTTTTGAGGCTTTACGCCCTTAAACCAGGTGATTTCTGTGATCCTAAGTGAAATGGAGAAGAGGGATTTGGCGACGCCACCATTGCCTCGAAAAGCAGGAGGGCCTATGGGACCCTATCATGAGCAGTATTGTCGATACCATCGAAGCAAGGGGCATAGTACTGATAGCTGCAAAATTTTGAAGAGAGATATTAAGGCGCTCATCCAGAAGGGACTCCTCAAAAACTTCGTGGCAAAAAGGGATCGGAGTCCTAGCCCACGGAGGGAAAGAAGGGTGTCGCCTAAGAGAGAAATGGGAGATGAGGGATCTAAAGGCAAGCAAGGACATGTACGAGTGATTAGTGGTGGTTTTGCCTCGGGAGGAGAAACTAGTAGCGCCAGACAGGTGTATGCTACTCAGTTGTGTGGAACCTCTAAGGTCGGAAAGCACCCTAGATCGCCGGAGGAAACTAGCATTACTTTCAGGGAGGATGAGATGGATCATGTGACATGCCCACATGAAGATGCACTGGTCATCACTGCTGAAATTGCTGGATATGACGTAGAGCGAGTACTTATCGATTCAGGAAGTTCGACATATGTTTTTTTCTCTCGATGCTCTAAAGAAAATGGGACAAAATGAGAAAGACTTGAAAAAGTGAACTTCCCACTTTTGAGTTTTACTTCAACCCCCACATACCTTGTAGAAGCCATTACCTTACCAGTATTTTTAGGTGAGGGATGGAAATTGTTGATAGTGGACGTCACCTTTATTGTAGTCGACGCCCCTACAGCCTACAACGTGATTTTGGGACGATCTAACTTAAATCCCCATCGAATGGTTCATTCAACATATCATCAACTCCTGAAGTTCCCAACGCCTCATGGGATAGGAGTGGAAAAAGGCAATCAGCCTGGGGCAAGAAATTGCTATGTACAATCAGCCTGAGTGTTGAAAGGAAAGGAAACCTTATCCATCCAAGCATAGGAGTATTTAAGGGAAGGGAAGGTTCGTCCAACACCAGTAGAAGGACTGGTGAAGATATGGATCGATGGCCCTAAAAAGGTCGTCCAAATTGGAGCGACGTTTCCAGAAAAGAAGGCTACGACTTTAACCCTCCTACTAATTGAATTTCGAGTACTCTTTGCTTGGAAATCGAGTGATATGTCGGGTATAAGTGAGGAGATTATTACTCACAAGATGAATATAGACACCAGTATCAAACCAATCGCTTAGAAGCGACGACCCGTGGGGGAGGAAAAGGCCATAGACATTCGACAAGAAGTGGCGAGATTAATTGAAGCTTAATTTATCAAGGAAATTAGATTCCAGACATGGGTCGCAAACCCTGTACTGGTGAAGAAAGCACGGGCAAATGGAAAATGTGTGTCGACTTCAGGGACCTGAACAAAGCATGCCCTAAACATTCATATCCCTTGCCGCGAATTGACCAACTGGTCGACGCCACTTCAGGGCATGCGTTAATGAGTTTCATGGATGCTTATTCTGGATACAACCAGATTAAGATGTCAGCAAGCGACGCTAATCACACAGCTTTCCATGCAGGTAGTGATATATATGACTATACTGTCATGCCTTTTGGGCTTATCAATGCTGATGCCACCTACCAAAGGATTGTCAACAAGCTTTTTGCGGGCATGATAGGGGTGAGAATGGAGGCTTATGTCAATGATATGTTGGTAAAATCTATTAAGAGCGTCGACCATACAGAAGACCTCAGGAAAACTTTCGAAGTTATGAGGCTTCATCAAGTGCGATTAAACCCCGCCAAATGTGCATTTGGGGTCCAATCTGGAAAGTTCTTGGGGTACATGGTGAGCCACAGGGGAATTGAAGTAAATCCCGAGAAGCTGAGCGCCATTGAAGGCATGAAAAGTCCCACTTGTCACAAGGAGGTACAAAGTCTAAATGGAAGGTTGGCGGCGTTAAGCCGATTTTTATCCAAAGCTGGGGACAGATCCCTACCCTTCTTCCAAGTATTAAGGGCCAACAAAAAGTTCAAATGGACATCAGCATGCGAAAAGGCGTTTCAACAGCTGAAGAAGCATCTTCGAACCTTACCTTCGCTAGCTAAGCCAGAAAGGGGGGACGCTTTAGTTCTCTATTTAAGTTTCAGTCCAGTGGCTGTAAGCTCTGTACTTGTAAAGAACATAGAATCTGGTCAGGTGCCAGTTTACTATGTATCTAAAGTCCTTTCAAAGGCAGAAATAAACTATGTAGAAGTTGAGAAGTAGCTCTTTGCGTTGGTAGTTTCTGCTAGAAAGCTTTACTCCTACTTCCACGAGTATGAAATCACTGTACTAACTAATCAACCACTAAAACATTTTCTCCAAAAACCAGATGCGTCTGGAAGGATGATAAAGTGGGCGATAGAGTTAAGTGAATTTTGAATCCAATTTGCTCCGAGAACATCCATCAAAGGTCAAGCTTTGGCAGACTTCATAGTCGTTTCCACACAGATGGAAGGCGTCGCCCTCAACAAACATCTTGCCTCCAATCATTATAGAAGAAACATCTCCTGTATGGAAGTTGTACACAGATGGATCTTCATCCATTGAAGGCTCAGGAGCCGGATTGGTGCTAACTCCACCAGATGGAGGGGAATCTTTAAGATACGCCCTAGTTCTAACCTTTAAGGCCACCAACAACGAATCTGAGTATAAGGCGTTGATTGCGGGTCTAAGGATAGCTAGGGGTATAGACATCAAAGCCATCAAGGTATACTGCGATTCCCAGTTGGTGGTTAATCAAGGAGGAATATGCATCCAAAGGGAAGATGATGAAAAAGTATTTAAGTGAAGCTAAAATTATGACTGAAGGCTTTGCCCAATTTGAGATTAACGCCATTCCGAGAGAAGAAAATGAAGAAGCAGATGCTCTGAGCAAATATGTGTGGCAGCAAACACCCTCGAGGGTGCATTTTGTTGAAATTTTTTTGGATCAAGGAACCTATGAATGTTTTAACATTTATAGTATCGATACATGGGCGACGCCCATAAATGCATATTTGGAATCAGGGATCGAACCTTCAGAGGAAGCGGAGCTTAAAAGAATGAAGCGTATAGCGCCAAGCTATACCTTGATTTTGCATTGTTTATGCGTTGTCCATATGCCTTGCAATATTTGGTTATCATCTCCTTCAATTCCCTAGCATTCTCCACCGTCCCCTTTAACAAGAATAGCGAGTCATCTGCAAAAAATCGGTGGTGCAGTTCTAGACATCCTCTTTTCAGAGTTAGACCGCGCAACCTTTCTAATCGAATGGCCTCTTTAACTTGTCTTGATAGTACATCTGCCAGAAGGATGAACAAGTATGGTGAACGGGGATCGCCTTGCCTTAATCCTCTTGTGGGTCGAATTGTTTCTCATCTCTTCCCATTAATCAGGACTCTGTATGACTTCTTTGTGACACATTGTCGCATCCATTTAATCCATTTTATGTTGAATCCCCTATTCTCAAGGCTCCTTAATAGGAATTCCCATTCCACTCGATCATACGCCTTTTGCATGGCCAACTTCAATGCACATACGATTGTCTCGCTTCCCCTTCGTGTTTTCAAGTGATGGAACACCTCATGAGATATTAATATCTTATCCTGAATTGCACGACCTGCCACAAATGCAGTTTGATAGGGGGTGACAAGATTCGATATATAGGGTTTTAACCTATTCACCAAGACATTGGATACAATTTTATATATGAAATTGCATAACCTTATAGGTCTAAAATCACTCGCTTTGGTTGGGCTTGGTATTATAGGAAAAAGGGTTGTATTTGTTTCATTTATAATGGATGGAAATACATCTGACCTGACAAAGGATTTGACTGACGTGATTACATCTAGACCGACAGTGTGCCAACTCCCTCAGTAGAATAGACCCGGAAAACCATCTCGACTCGGTGCTCTCGCCCCTGGTAATTAAAATACCGCATCCCTAATTTCATCGTCTATCACCTTTTTCTCCAAATCAGTGTTCATCTCCTCAGTGATTTGTCTCAGAATGACCACCAGTCTTTCCATTTCATTCAGGTCCTCACCCTAAGCCTTGAAGACCGATCTAAATTACCCGCAAATTCGTCTTCTATGCCCTTGCCGAGTCAATCCACTCCCTCCCTCGATTATTTTGAACCATGGTAATTTTGTTCCTTATTCTTCTGGCATTGGTCCTAAGGTGGAAAAAAGTAGAATTTCGTTCGCCGGCCTTTCGTGAGCCACTTGATTCTGGATATTTGCTTCCAGCATACCTCATCATGGTGATGGAGATATTTTATCTGATTTTTACGAGCACGCGCTTCCTATGGTCCGTCGGAGTCGCTCTTTAATTCGACTTTGTTGTCCCCAAACTTCTCTTTTCTCCACTGAGTTAGCCTCCTGCAGAAGCTCTCCAGTTTCACACAAATGTCCACTGGCGTTTCATCTCCATCCCATTCAGTCCAAGCCTCCCTAATGATGTCCTTGCACTCAGCGTTTTCCAACCATATTTCTTCGAACCGAAATTGGTGTCTCCTTCTTTTCCCTCCTTGAACTCGATGCTTGATTATGGTGTATGCTATGATCCAATCGCAAAGTCATTTGTGCATTGGATATCAGGATATAAAGTTGCTCATACTGCATTAATAAGGACTCGGTCTATGCATTCAGATACCCTTTCCTCCCCTCGTCGGTTGTTGGACCACATGAACCTTGATTCCTTGGACCCCAAGTGTTCCATGTGGATGCTATCTATCATTTCATTAAGGGAAAAGTAAGAAAAATATGTAATATGTTTGCCAAAATTGGTAAATGATGTAACTTGTTTTGGGTCGCGGGTTTTTGATATATTATGTTTCATTTTGTTGGTTTTTGAAGAAACGTTTGTTTTTCCGTCAATTTATCCGTTTAAATTGGGCATGTGCAGCTCACGTGTTTTATTTTTTAACGTAAAAAAAAATAAAAATATTGAAACTACCCTCATCATATTTTCCCTCCAATATCCCAAATTGGTGTCCCTATATCCCATCCTTAACCTCCTCAATTCTCTTGATGGTCTTCGAACGGTCACATTTCCTAGTTCGCCGGCGTCACGGACAACCTCAACGGATATGACACAAAGATCGATCTCTCGAATTGGGGCCTACAAGTGTCTCTGATTTCGAGTCATTTCGTAAACTTTCGTCCCTTGAGAAGCTCGCAGTTGGAATCAAATCCCTCCACTGCACCATCTCCAGTGAGCTCAAGAACTGCGTTAAGTTAAAGTACCTCGATCTCGGCAACAATTTCTTCACAGGAGAGTTCCCCAACATATCCGCGTTAACGGAGCTGCAACTCTTGTACTTGAACGGATGCGGATTTTCTGGCAGCTTCCTATGGAGTTCTCTCAAGAACACGACCAAGCTCGTCATTTTGAATGTCAGAGATAACCCGTTTGAAAACACACAGTTCCCGGTCAAAATTTGAAGGCTTTCTGACTTGAATTTGACCTACATGTCGAACTGCAACATCAAGGGGACAATCCCAGCCACAACCGGAAACATCAAGAACCTAGACATCTTGGAGCTATCGGATAATTACCTATCCAGCGATATCCCGCTGGAGAACGCAAAGTTGACGAATCTCTGGCGGCTGGAGCTGTACAACAACAGCTTGACCGGTAATTTCCATACCGGGTTCAGAAACCTGACGAAGCTCGAGTACCTCAACATCTTGACCGGTAAATTCAATAATCTTGAAGGTGATTTGTCAGTACTAAGATTCTTGAAGAACCTGGTCTCTTTGCAGCGGCTGGAGAACAACCTCTCCGGCAAAATCCCACTGCATATAATAGGAGTGAAGAAGTGAGGAGCATTTGAGGAATTTCACACCAAAAGGAGTTCACGTGCAAGGCATGTGCGATATTAACGAAATATTTTTAACGGACTTCATCAAAAACCAACAACACCAAACATATTGCATCAAAAACAAACATTGTGTCACTTTTACCACTTTGGTTAAACATGTTACATCTTTTCCATACTTTTCCCTTTCATTAAGGGTTAATTACTTGAATGGTTACACATCTCTGCTCAGTGTGATTAATTGGTTATTTATCGTTTTTTGCGTGACTCAATAGTTACGTATCTTTCAGCATCTGACTCACTATTTGGTCACTCCGTTAAGCAACCGTTATTTTTTTTCCGTCCATTAAACATTTTAACATATTTTTGAATTAATAAATGATTTTTTTACCCTGATTCATATGTTCATTTTCTTCAATTATCCACACATTCGTTCTTCATCTTCTCGTTTCAAATTTACCCAAAAAATCAATTTGTTCATTTGGTTCTCCATATATTCAATTAACCCAAAACAATCAATTATTTGGTTCTCCATATCATCCGTGCCAAAAATTATCTGGTTCATAAAATATTAAACCAAAAATTCAATTATCCATATTCGTTCTCCGTATTTGGTTCTTTATCTTCTTCCGACCACCAGGCGACTACCTGTCGCGCGCAACCACCAGGCACCCACCTGACACTAGTCACGCGTCGACAACCGGTTGCGCACGACCACTAGACACCCACAAGTCGCGCCTTACTAATTAGAGAAATGAGTGGTCGTCGTCTGTTTGTTTGTGAGGTTGGTGTGGCGTTGAAATGCTTTGCTCCTCTTAGTTCCTACTTAATGGAAGCTATGCGAAAGAGAAGTATGCATGCTAAAAATACTTAATTGGATTGAACATTGCAAAGGAGGTGGATAGAAGTTTTCTTCCTCAATAATATCCAGTCCACCAATCAGAGTATAGATAACTCTATCCAACAATAGTGTAAATTCTAAATGTTCACTTGATCCAAATGTTCAAGCAAGTTCAATCAACTAGTAAAGAGAAGTAGTTTTTTAATTTATGGAGAGAATTTTTACTGTTATCTATTTTTGCCCTCTTCGAATTTACCCAATCCTGCAGTACCAAGCAAAGGATATAAGGTTAATAAGCTAATTAAATAGGGGTAATATTGTCATTTATATGTTAGAATAGTGGCTTAACAGAAAAATTAAACGATGAACGGTAAAAATGACCAAATAATCACATGCTCAAACTTATGTAACCATTCTGCACAATTTATAACTAATTAGTCACATGAGCAAGGATACGTTACCAGTGAGGTAATTGACCCTTTCATTAAACTCATCCATTTGTCGCTGAGATATTCGTCGGCCCACTTCCTTTTCATGGTAATGGCTTATTGCATTAAATTCGTCCATACACGCCCAGACCACGCTTCGCCCGCTACCAATGTCCCGCAGCTCATTCCAGTTTTGTTTTCTCCTTTGTGGATCCACATCCACATACACCTATGTCATTAAGCTTGAGTTCGATTGGTTGATCATTTTCACTTCACAATCAATTATATTTTGGGTAGCTGCCTTTATTGTAACACAAAAATCATCCATCCACAATAGTGCTAGTCCTCCTGATATACCCCTCGTATTTACATAGTATGCACTACGCATCCCCACTTGCTCTCAAATTCTTTCACAGAATGCATCCCCTTTCTTTGTTTCCATCAAGCATATAAACTTCGGTTGATACATCCTGTTGAGGTCCTTCACATGACGAATTGTCAGGGACGACCCCATACCCTGGCAATTCCAGTATTATATACTCATTGGTCCCGTGCGGCTATTTCGGGGCAGACACCACAACCCGTTTCAGCATTCTTCGGTTCTTCCACATTAATGTATAAGTTTTCACAACCTGTGTGGCTGTTTTCATTTTGGAAATGTATTCAAGGTAATCTTTCAATGAGATGATCAAATGCAGAAGCATGAACTTATGTTTATAAGTTCTTCACAAGAATAAATACTCTAGCATTATATTGACTTCTAGCCATATATAGGCTAAGTCAACATCTTCACAATGAATGTGCAACCAAAATCTCATCAGAAGAAGATGTATTAAATAGTTCATAAAATATCTAACTCGATTTCTAATAGTGTGCATTGTTATGTACGGTTCACTAATTTATATAACGGAAAAAATAAATTATTGTCTGACATTATATAACACGAGACATATACTATCCAAGTAGAGCTGCCAAACTGTGCCTCTCGTCAAAAGATGGACGCAAGAAATTTCTCCTAAGCAAGATATGGACGCAATAATATTCCTCACGGAGAACACACACTTCTATATTTGGAGCTTGCAACAAGGGGTTGGTCATTGCAATAAAAGAATAGTTCCATGTAGGTGTTCGTTGGTACTGAAACTTTCTCCAATTTTAAAAGGTTTCTAACTTTTGCTGAACTAGAGCACATACAATACTACAAATCCAGAGAGGTTGTGTTTAACTTAATTTTGTGATCTACTATGAAGAGTGTCAATAGAAATCCCATCCACGCATATAATCAATGGCAAGCTAAACAAACTCCACCTCGTAGTGAATGCAAGCGTCGTTCGTGCAACCCTAATCCTCACATGTGGAAACCTCCAACGGAGACTGCTTGAGCTTCCTAGTGTCGAGCTTCTGGCTACGGCTGAACCTATACTCGGTTTGGGTTTTCACGAGTTTCACAAAATCATAATTTTTAAAAATAGTTTATGCAATTTATGGTTTATCTGAAGAAGACTGGCGAGGCAGGACAGAGACGCGGTGAGGCGTAGCTTCCGAGAGACGAGGCGGAGCCACCGAAAGAAGAGAACGATCAAAAAAAGAACTGAGAACGCAGCAAGGGAGAGAGGAGGAGAGGAGATGGTTGCGTGACTTTTCATCTGAGTTGTGTGACTGGAGCAGTTAGGGGTTTCTATTTTTTAGTTCATTACAAAAATTAATATTAACATATATTAAATATTTCATAAAAACTAGTACAAATGCTATATGGTTTGGTGGTAAGGAAACTTGATATGTACTACAAGGTCATGGGTTTGAAACAAACCGCAGACATTATTTTTATTTAACAAATAAAAATTGGTTACTTTACCGACATAAATTTCAGTTTCGTCGGTAAATTTATGCATTTACCGACAAAAACTAAAAATTGTTAGTAAGTCATCGATAAATTAAAATTCATCGACGTAATGTACATATCGTCGGTACAAATTATTTTTACCAACGAAAATAAAGATTGTCGGTAAAAATAATATTTACCGACAAAAAATTAGTTTCGTTGATAAACTAAGTTTTACCGATGAACTTTTACCGACGATATTATTCTTTTTGTCGGTAAATGATGGAATTTCAGTAGTTATTGCACTGCTTTGTTTCCTTATTTGTATTCCTTATTGTTCTCACGGTTTTCTCCTTGGAAGTCGTCTTTTGGGGCATCCTCTCTCTCTATTGGCCTGCACTATTCCAACATCCAGACTTTGCTCAGTTTGGCCATACTCCAATCCCATTCTTTTCTTTTCAAGGACAATTTGGTTAGGATTGAGCTAAGGCCACTGAATTGTAAGGTCGGCTCTAGGCTAGGTGTGCGGCTTCGGGACTCATTCGACTCTTCTATTGTGTGTGTTTGGGTTGGAAGTTTCTAGCGTGGATCATTATGTTCTTCATCGGATTATATTCATATTCTTTATGGAGGGTAGTCGATTGGTATATGAAATTAGCCCAATTTGGCTGCGGGGCAATCGTCCGGGGAGTTATGATGGTTTCTCCAAAGGTTAAGGTCATGGTAGAAAGGGTTATGGATTAGGGTTTGGTTGATGTTGGTTGAGAGGAGCATAAGCGGGTTTGCCTCATTGTGGGTTGGTGACAGTGTTAGGGTGTATTGCAACCTCAGTATTTCACAGCTAGTCGAGACCACAGGCTGGTTATTTTGGCTCTGCCTCACTTGTTTGGTAATTTCCATCTGCCTCACAGGCTGGTTACCTCTTCTCCGTTCCCTTCTCCTTCATTTATTGGTTCCTTTTGCTTCCTTCCGAACCTCGCTTCATTCATTATTTCAAATCAAGATTTCCTTCAGCTAGGGCTTTTTTGGTTCGGTCCCCAGGCTTCTCCCTTCTTCTGTCCTCTATGTGGGTATTTTCGCTGTCTTTTCCCATCAACCATGAACCATACATTGGATATCCCAGTTTCTCCTTCGACATTTGTACCTCTTCCTTCCACGCTTGTGTTGTATGGCCCAGTTTACCGCATCCATAGCAAAAGTCTGATAGTCTCTTGCACTTTATTGATTCCCATTTTTCTTTGCCTTCTAAATTCGCCCACGAAAATCCAGCCATTAATGATTTGCTTACATCTACTTCAAATTTCATTCTCTGATAGTGGTTTGTGGCCTTTTCAAGATCTCCTTCAGCTTCAATGAATCTCCCAATCTTACTTCCTATCTTCTCCGCATTTGCAACATTGAACATCTTCAACCCTAGGTAGGTCATGGATTTGGAGTCAGAATTGAACCATTCAGAAATTCACTTTGGTCAACCCTACACTCGGTGCCCACTTTTTATTCTCAAGCTGTGTCCTTGGACTAACCAAGGGGACATGTCGAATATCTGTTTATAGGTTTCCTCATTCTAAAATTCAAACAACACGACACTATCCATGGCTTCCGTGATTTTGATTCCACCAAACCCTTCCCATGATCTGTGTAACACATTGATCATTGTTGTCGTCTTGACTTGCTTTTGCGCTATGATCGTTCCTACATATCGATTATTCCCTGTGGATTTCGAGTTCGATTCCATGGCCAACGTGATTTTCCTATGTGTTCTACGACCACCAGAGTTGGCGTTATTCATGTTGCAGCAACCCAGAAGTTCTCACGGCGATCACTTCCCCCTGCAATCACATGTAAATAGAAATAGGGTTACTCACTGACAGACTGATCTCTGCTAGGTATAACTCTCGGTTTGCTGCAGGTCAAACTCCTCACACCGTTTTGGATAGTAACGTACGGTGTTTATGACTCCCTTAGGGCTTCTGCTATGTTATGTCTGGAGTCGATGGAGAAGACAACAGTTTAATGTGAACTAGGTGTGCCCTGCGACAATGTTGACTGCAGAAGCCAGCGACGGCGGCACTCTACAGAACCCTAATTCAAGTCGTTCCACGTTTGTGTCACCTTTCGTCTGGGCCTGCGTGATATCCTTCTATTGTTGTTGCACCGACTTCAGTTTTCGTTCTGTCTTCCTTCACGCAGGTGTTTTATCACACTTTGTTTATCTAGCAAGCGGATGTGCTGATGGTGGTGGTCGACAAACCTTACAGTGATATTTCTCTCACAAACCTAGGAGAGAAAACACGTGAAAAAAACTTAGTAAACATAAAATTCAGAAAATTAAACCTAAATTAAAATATAAAACTTTTTATTTTTAAATGAATTATCGAAAAAAAATAAACTAGTTTAGGAACCTTGGGGTCTGATTGACTGAGCCCAAGGTCGAACCCTTGGCTAGGTTGGAACCCGACCAGCTCGCTTGATCTGGGCGATCAGGTGTGGGTCAGACTCAACCCTGGGTTCGACCATGGCTGGGTTATGTAAACACCCACGTCAGGCGTCCATCATCGCCTAGTTTTTTATTTATTTATTTAAAAGTAAATTTATAAATAATATATTTTATAATATTGGAGTTATAAATTAAATGTTTTATTTTAAATATAAATTTAGTTTTTATTTATATTTGTTATTCTTAATTTTTATTTTTCAGTTAATTATGAACTATTTTTCTATACATTATTTTCTAATTTATAGAAGTTTTATTTAAAATTTATACATTTTTATTATATAAATTATTTTTAAATTAAATAGTATATTATATATCTACGTGGCAATATCGTAGAGCTAATAGGGTGCTAAATCGGCACAACATTTGCAAGTCACGTGACCATTAAGCAAAAAATGCAAACACAAGTTTACAGGACAATATCCACAAACTTATGGTACCACACATTAATAAAAAGTTAAGTACCATCCGATAACATGGGTCAAGCATAGTGTATTATTGGAACCATTAACACTTGTATTTAATTATATTTAAATAATTAATTATTAAAAAAAAAGTTTGAGACAACCTTAGGTGATG
Organism: Chamaenerion angustifolium; assembly: GCA_946814005.1. Classification (NCBI taxonomy): domain Eukaryota; kingdom Viridiplantae; phylum Streptophyta; class Magnoliopsida; order Myrtales; family Onagraceae; genus Chamaenerion; species Chamaenerion angustifolium. The sequence continues at coordinate 27,254,022 of OX328266.1, forward strand.
ACGGGGCAACTTCAACAACAATTGTTTAAATATGTGGAGGTTGATCTGATATAGTCACAACACCGGGAGGACACCAAAGACTAAACATGGTGAGGAAGGCAGCAAGACCTGGGGCTAGGGCTGAGTTGGGGAGGAGGGTTGGCTGTGAATTGGCTGAAATGTTCAGTATTTATGCGCAATGTACCCTTGAATGACATTCACGAGTTGGTAAGTCTACCTGTGGTCATTCACAAGTAGTTAAAAACTAACAGTCTACCACCGAATGACATTCACATGTAGGACTGATAATTGTTATCCCAAGTTACTAGCGGACGTTCCACCCGTAAATGACATTCACATGTAGGACTGATAATTGTTATCCCAAGTTACTAGCGGACGTTCCACCCGTAAATGTCATTCGCATGTAGGACTTAACTTAGCTTACAACCACGAATGTCATTAGTTGGTGACAACTTTTCTTTTTACCCGTGAATGACATTCACATGTAGAGTTTCCCTTAATTTATACCCGTGAATACCATTCCCAGGTAGGTATACTTTTGTAATTATACTTTGGAAGTTGATGTTTTGATATTTAAGTTTAATTTAGGGTATATTTTGAGAGAAAAATAAAAATAAATGTTGTTTTTAGGTGTCTAACTTTGTCTCAAAACAAGGTGAATGTCTCAAGCACGCCCCAAATAGGCTTAAATAAAAAAATCTCACAAAAACTAACACCTCTCCTCCAACGAGGCGGGTACTTTGTCCTCACCCTCGATAAGGAAAGGAGCATGCATAACTAATGAGAGTCGACCTAACTGCCTAAAGATGAGACGAACACCCTATGATTGTCCTCGTCAAACAAAGACTTAGAAAACTACCTAATTCTCCAGTGCCTTCCACCACAACGACGATATTCACCTAAACATTTTAGATCTGGTAATCACACTGAATATTAGCGCACAACAACAGTTAAAGATATTAGTAAACTTGGTTACGATCCTCGTCGAAACCTTACACCAAACCTTAATCCTAAATTAATTGACAGTAAAATACATCACATTTATACTCTTTACCGTATGACTAATTTACGAGTCATATACATTCAAACTCGACTTAAGCATTAGAGATGGATCCGGAGGAACATCTTCCATTGATCTTTTCTTACAGGTCAAGAAGCTTACGATTCGTCTAACGAGTCTGCTCAGTCGATATTGGTACGGTTTCCGATACTTCCAACGAGTTTTTCCAACACGGGTGAACCTCATCCCAAGAACTTCCATGCATCTAAGCCAACAAGTAAAATTTATTCTATTTCACAAAAATATTTGTTCCCCTAATTTTTTTTCTCTATCTTTAACATACTCGTAGATACTTCCATCGGTATATTCTTCTAAAATAAAGATGAAAAAGATAACAGGGAAAATTTAATCAAACTTAATCTTACAGAGAAAATGTCTGAAAACTCTTATGCTTTGCTTACACGAATCGTCTGTCCTTCCAACACCTGCAGGAAACAATACCCCATCAACAACTAACATGAAACAGGTGCAAGAAACACCCATGATTTGGTAATAAAGCATAAGAAAGAAGACCTTTTTAAAAGTTCTAGACAGGAAAACTTACAACGCCGTTAAAAGATGAAATAACAGCTTCCACATTCTCATCGGACGATAGTAAAACAACCCCATATTGTGAAGAAGCGGAGGTTCCAGGCACGGTTAAAATGTCTGCACTAAGCACCTTACTCTTGTGTGAGAAAAAACGCTTCAAGCTATCTCTGGTTACTCTCTTTGAAAGATTTCCTACGTACACCTTGTGTGGGCTTTTAATAAAAGCTGTTAATATTTGCCTTCTTTTATAATCTATTTTGAGCTTATGTCTTCTAATTTTCTGCCACAACATATAATACACCACACTAGTCAGACATCATTAGTAAAGTAACATACACCTTATGTTTTTCTTACACTACATGCAGAGGTTAAACTTACAATGCCATTCAGATTCTTAATTACTGCTTTTGCCTCCTCAACAGTCTTCATTGTCACATATGCAAACTGTAGACTCTGTCTCGTATGCTTACCATAGATCACCTTGCAAGAGAAACAAGGAAAATGTCTCAATCACTTGATGCCGCAAATAAAGAAAAAAATGGAATTTCATTGATCATCCAATACTTGTTTTGCTGTTGATAGAGTAGGGTTTCACAAACTATGTGGGTGCCAACTAATTAAAAAAGTGTAAGTTATTAACACGGAATAAGATACAGAAAAAAGAAAATCATCAAGATGGCAACACATTAAGTCAATGAGTACGTGTAAGTTACAAAGCTTTATGATTAAAACTCTCTTTGATAATAGAAGTACAAAACAGTATGCCTTTGCTAGACCAAGGGAATGCCGATCAATTACAAAAGTGTATATAACCCTGCCAGACCAACTATGTATAAGTCTAACACAATTTCTGTAAACATGACACCTGGCAGATGTCCTCCATTATTCCATAACTCAACATTGACAAAGTAAGAAAATCAGCTAGAGCTACAGTAAACCTTGTTTCTGAATTTTGATTTCTTTCACTTAATCCCATAGACAATTCCTTAATAACACACTACAGACGGTTCACTAAAATACCAAGCATAGGTTCTACCTTGTCATTCATCCTAATATCCTGGAAAGGGAAAGCTAATGAAGACTAAACCTTCCAAGCAAACTTTGAGCCAGCGTGCTATCCATCGTTGTCACTATATAGCCAACAAGTAACCACCTTTACCTTAACCTGCAGACTTTAACTTACATGATTATACCATGTGCAAGTGATTTTCACATCCAACTTTATAGGATTCATCATTCCTTTAAATGAAGTCCCAGTTTTGACTCTTACTTCATTTTAAGAGCATGAACAATTGAGCTTTATCGAGGAGACAGATGTTGGAATGTGAAATTTTTCCAGCATAGAGCTTTTGGGTTATACTGACAACAAGGCCAACCCTCATATCATAAAATCTAGAAACATCTAAGAGATGACAAAAAACAGTCCGTCTGATCAACCAATAGCCACCACCTATGGATGAAATAGCAAAAATTTAAGGAGTACCGAAATTCCATAATTTTGCCGCTGATAATTGGTTACAGCTTTAACCAGAAAAAACAAACTTATATTATGCGAAAGTCGATCTTAAATTCACTACTTTTATTTGGTATCGAACAGTCCTCTTCATTGCAGAAAAATGGAATCGTGACAATAACACTCAATTTCCTCCAGTAACATAAATTGTTCAATTTGCTGAATCCTCATGTGGTAATAAAGACCAAAACAGAATTCTAACACAGCCAGAGATAGAACATTTGAAGTACCTGGGTTTTCTCAACGGACCCATATTCTTCGACGATTCGAGTGAGTTCGGCGTTGTTCAGTTTCCTCGGAAGGTTCCCGACGAAAAGTGTCCTTGCAGAATCCGACAAAGGGTCAGCTGCAGTGACGTGTGACGTTCTTTGGGCCACGGAAAGAGGTCGGGTGAAGTGAGGTCGCTGCAAGGTTATTGGTGAAGATGTGGGGAATTTAGGAATTATTGGAAAGTGGATAGTGGGTTTGAGAATTGGGAGAGAGACCTTCGAGCATGGATCGTGCAAGAGACTACTGTGAGGGGATGACTGCGAAATGACGAACACTGAATCCATGGTTCGACGGCAAGTGGCAAAGCGAAGAGGGTTATGGGAAGTAAAACGAACACGAAGAGCGGGAGACAGGAGTTAAGTGTTATCGAGACCATAGTTATCAAAACCGGAACGCTGATCGAACCGGTTATGCTGCCCGTTGCCGATCTGAATGTGGGTTCGTCCAGTTCGATTATCAGTCCTCCATAAGCTCGCTCCCTCCACAACACTGATAGTTCTCTATTTAGTATTTACAGACCTTCTCCTACGACGAACGTAACAATAGGTCCAGATGAATTTTGTATAGATCTGTAAATTATGAACTCGACCCGAAATGACCCGGAATGGTTTCACTTCAGGTCAGTTTCATGTCATCAAAATAGGGTGGCGGGTCAAAATAGGTTTGACCCATCTAACCCGTCCATAAAAACAGTACAGATTTTGGACTAAAATCTGACCCGTCTGATCCGAAAAAACAAACTTAATATATTTTTTTCCACACACATCTTGTGACCCTTCATTCTTCATAAGAAAGAGAGATTCTTCACTTTTCAAGTGTGGACATCATCCCTTCACTCTTTAGCCTTCGACGTCACATTTCAGTTCTCTCCTCTCCTCCCGTCCTACGATGACAGTCGTGGACGTCTCTCGCCATGGAGGTCTCTCGTTCTCTTAGACTCCTTGTCTCTCGCAGTCACCGTGGACATCAGTCGTGGACGTCTCTCGTCATGGACTTCTCATTTTCATCCAGCTTTCTCCATTCTCCGACTCCAATCGGTCATCCAAATCAGTAAGTAAATTTTGTTTTTCTTTTATTTGTGGTGTGAATGTGGGTGGGACATGGGTTGTCATCTGTGTATGTGGTCGAGGGGTCAGGCTGAGGACGTGAACTATGTTAGTGGTCGTGGGGTGTGACTATGTTCGTGCTTGTTGATATGATTCTCGTCGACTGTTAGACAAAAAAACGTAACCTAGCAAGATGAAGTGGATTCTTTCTGCTTCATGTAAGGATGGGTGGTGTTGGGTATCGATAGTGACGGCCCAGTAAGAAAAGGCCTCGAAGGCCCAATAACTATAGAGGGGGTAAACCCATGACATCCGAACCGGATCGGCCCAAGTACAAGCCAAACTTGGCCCACCATCGAGTAATCCAGAATCGAGCCCAAAGTCTATAGAGACGCCAAAGGCTCTCAGACTGCTCGCCATTCTCTACCAAGTCGCGACCTTCCACTGCTCGACATGGGAGTGCTCGCCCCGAAGAGAGCCTTGCCTCTCTCCTCTGGTCCCACTAAACCGTTAATAACAGAGTGGCCAAGATATCCCGCATATCCCGGTCACATATTCACTAAAGATTAGATTTGGTAACTGCAATATCTCGCAGTAACTGCCATATCCCACGATCCGAATCTTCAGCAACTCAATATACATTAAGATATTCAGTTGCCTTTATACGGTTCTATCGCTCTTACCCTATAAATATCCTTGCTTTACATACGTACTTTACGTTTTGAGTTTTATACACACATATACTCATTTAAGCATCGGAGAGGGACCCAGAGGCACCCCCTCTGTTGCGCTCCCCTACTTGCAGGTTCACCGGAGTTGGAGCTGAAGCGTCATCCCAACCTTGTCTGGTATTCAATTCACTGCCAGATCAGCATTCAGGATTTCACGATCCAACATTTGGCGCCGTCTGTGGGAAACGAGCAATTAAGCCATGAGAACTCGATCCCAAAGCAACCGTCGGAATCAGACTAGGGAGCGATCCTCAGATAGCTCTGATTCCGCCGCCGCTTCACCGCTTCAACAGGAACCTGCCAGCCGAGCAGGAGTTAACGCTGTTCCTCTGCGGACAGCCCGAGAACATGTCGGTGATTCAAGACCGACCCCAGCTGCTGATCAAAACGGAGCCCCTGCGCCGCAGACAGTCCACATTGCGGGGCAGAATATTAATTTAACCCCCGAGATGGTCTCCTTGCTGGAAGCCATCCTAGGACAGGCGCGCCGCCAGGCCCCTGCTCCTCAGGAAAACAATCCCTCTGCTCCTAAGGAAAATCACCGCCCTGCTGCCACAGGGCCTTCACCTTCAGAAGCGGCCAATCCTAGTCCTGCTGCGCATCAGGAGGATCAGGAGATGACGTCAGGTCAGCAGTCCCTACCTCCAGCGCACACCAAGGAGCCAGCAGCCGCATATACTGCCAATCCTTCCGGTCCGCCTCCACCCGGAGCCTCTCCCATGTACTGCACTGTGGAGCAGATGGATGACCTCCTCAACAAAAGGCTCCAGGAAAGACAGTTGACAGTCATAGCTCCCTTCAAGGAGCAGTCCTCTCATCCATTCACCGACGCGCTCGTCGCTATCAAAATCCCGAAGGATGTGGTTGCTCGGGCCATACCTGAGTATAGCGGTGGAGGAGATCCCACCGTACATGTCAACAAGCATGAGGCCTCCCTTCTGGGTAAGTCAAACGATCCCAATCATTTGGCTTTGCTATTTCCATCTACTCTTTCGGGTTCGGCTTCGTCCTGGTTCTTCGGCCTCCCTGCAGGATCAATCGGAACTTGGGCAGAGTTAAGAAGCAAGTTCCTGGAGAGATACATGGGCGAGCGCCAGTTGCTGAAGAGCGTGGTCGCCCTTGACTCGGTCAAACAGCAGCCTGGAGAGTCGCTGTCCAACTTCTACGGGCGTTTTCATCAAAACGTCACAGAATTAGATCGCCGAATCTCGGATGGGGAGATCATTCGAGCATTCTACAGAGGTCTGGATGTGGCCAACAAGGCCTCGAGAAAGCTGCGAAACAGCTATCACGTAAAGGAGATAGAGACATTGGAGGAGTTGGCATCCAGAGCGAAAGGTTTCATAGACCTTGAGCGCGCAAACATCGAGGCTAACCTCCTGACGACCTCGCTAAGGGTAACCCCTGAACCCCGACGCGATGGTAAGAAGGAGGTCAAGAAGGAGAAAAAGGGAAAAGAAAGTAAGCCGCGAGTCGAGTCTCTTCCAGCGCCTCGCCATCCAGAGGTCCCTGAGTACTTCACGCCTTTAAATAGGCAGATCTCAGCGGTACTAGTCGAGATGGAGAGGAGATCCTTGGCGAGGCCACCGATGCCTCGCCGAGGTGGGTTACCCATGGGCAAGGATGTCGAGAGCTATTGCAGATACCACAAGTGCAAGGGCCATAAGACAGACGATTGCAAGATTCTGAAACGAGATATAGAGAGGCTGATTCAGGGGGGAATGTTGAAGGAATTTGTGGCAGGGCGAGACCGAAGTCGAACGCCCCCCAGGAGACATCGTTCACCAGCCCCTGCGGATCAAGCTGAGCCTTCTGGAAGCAAGAGGAGAGTGAATCTGATTGCGGGAGGATTCGGCGCAGGCGGCGAGAGGTCAAACTCCAGAGAGGTCTACGCCACTCAGATCTCTACGGCAGTTCAGTTGGGGAAGCGACCCCGACCTGAAGAAAACATTGTCATCTCATTCTCTGAAGATGATTTGGCACATGTCACTACGCCCCACAACGATGCTCTGGTCATTACGGCAGATATAGACGGCTGTGATGTTGCAAGGATTCTGGTCGACGGAGGCAGCTCGACAGACATCCTGTTTCTGGACGCCTTCGAAAAGATGGGCAAATCAAAACGCGACCTGAAGAGGGTCGACTTTCCGCTGATCGGATTTGCGGGAAGGACAACTTATCCACTGGGGGCTATAACCATGCCAGTGATTTTTGGCGAGGGGTGGAAAAGCATCAAGGTGTCGGTCACTTTCCTGGTGGTCGATTCACCTACATCCTACAACGCCATTATAGGGAGAACCACGATCAACCCAAATAAGATTGTGGCCTCCACTGTCCACCAGAAGATGAAGTTCCCTACTCCGAACGGGATTGGAGAAGTGCTCGGAGATCAGCCTTCCTCGCGGCAATGTTATGTGAACTGTTTACGCAGGAAGAACCAAAGGGAGGCGCTCGCCATCGAGACAGAGGCCGATCCCCGCGAGGACTTGGCTCGACCAGCACCCATGGAGGAATTGGAGGAGGTCGAGATCGATGGTCCGGACAAAAAGGTGCGCATTGGGACCACCTTGAAAGAGGATCAGAAGGAGGCCATGACCGCTCTCCTCAAGGAATTCAAAGAGCTCTTTGCCTGGCAGCCGAGCGACATGCCAGGAATCAGCACAGATATTATCTCGCATGAGCTCAGGATAGACCCCTCCATCAAGCCGATCGCCCAAAAGAGAAGATCGTTCGGGACTGATAAACGTTTGGCGATCAGGCAGGAAGTCGGCAGGTTGATTGAAGCTGACTTCGTCAGAGAGGTAAGATTCCAGAGCTGGGTAGCCAACCCAGTTTTGGTCAGGAAATCTAATGGCAAGTGGAGGATGTGCGTCGACTTCCGCGACTTAAACAAGGCTTGCCCCAAAGATTCATATCCCCTTCCAAGAATTGATCAGCTAGTCGATGCTACCTCGGGTCATGAGATGCTGAGCTTCATGGACGCCTATTCAGGCTACAACCAGATCAGAATGCATCCAGACGACGAGGCCCACACTGCTTTCTATGCTGACGGGGACATTCTATGCTACAAGGTGATGCCCTTTGGTCTCATCAATGCCGGGGCAACTTATCAGCGGATGGTGAACCGACTGTTCCAGGACATGCTGGGAAGGAACATGGAGGCCTACGTGGATGATATGCTCGTTAAATCCATCAAAGGCAATCCTCATACCACCGACCTCCGTGAAGCTTTTGAATGCATGAGGAGACACAGCGTTCGCCTGAACCCAGCAAAGTGCGCCTTTGGAGTCAAGTCCGGGAAGTTCCTGGGTTTTATGGTCAGCGAAAGGGGCATTGAAGCAAACCCGGAAAAGCTAAAGGCCATAGAAGAAATGAAGTCACCAACCTGCCATAAGGAAGTCCAATGCCTGAACGGCCGACTAGCTGCTCTTAACCGCTTCCTCTCCAAAGCAAGCGACAAGTCCCTCCCGTTCTTCAAGACCTTGAGGGCCAACCGTAAGTTCGAATGGACGCCAGACTGCGAGGAAGCATTCCAGTCCTTGAAAAGGCATATTCAAACACTCCCAGCTCTGGCAAAACCCGTTCCAGGCGAGCAGCTTTTCCTCTATTTAGGCATTAGCGATGTGGCAGCCAGTGCTGTTTTAATAAGGGAGGAGAATAATGTTCAGAGTCCAGTGTATTTCATTAGCAAAATGTTCAACTCAGCAGAAATAAAATATGTCCAGATTGAGAAGTATCTCTATGCCTTAGTTATTGCTGCTCGGAAGCTGAGACCATACTTTCATGCGCACGACATCACGGTCCTCACCAATCAACCTCTCAAAAACTTCCTGATGAAGCCAGATTCTTCAGGAAGAATGGTCAAGTGGGCGATCGAGCTCAGCGAGTTCAGGATCAAATTTGCGCCAAAAACGGCCATCAAAGGTCAAGCACTAGCTGATTTCATAGTGGAAAGCACGAGTAACGGTCAAGCGGAGGCAGAAAACAGGCCAAGTCAGTCAGCAAACGACAATCAAATCTGGGAACTCTATACGGATGGGTCTTCATCAAAAGAAGGCTCGGGGGCAGGTTTAATTCTTATTCCTCCTGAGGGCGAGCCGCTGAAATACGCGATCGCCTTGACATTCCCGGCGACCAATAACGAAGCAGAATATGAGGCTCTTATCACTGGACTCAGACTGGCAAAAGGAATGGGTATAACAGCGCTTAAAGTAAAAAGTGATTCAGAACTTATTGTCAATCAGGTTAATGGCGCCTACGAGGCAAAGGGAGAAAAGATGAAGAAATATCTCGGCATCGCCAAAAAACTAGTTATGGAAATCCCAAATTTCGCGATTGAGTTTATTCCTCGCCAAGAAAACCAGATGGCAGATTCTTTGAGTAAGCTAGCCTTCGGAGGGGCGACAATCCAGGATGTGCAATTTCTGGAAAAGGCCCTATGTTCAGTCCTTGAAAACAGAGCGGAGGTCTTCAACATTCAAGAACAGGTCACCTGGATGACCCCGTTCCAGAATTATTTGAAAGAAGGCATCCTCCCAGAGGACGAAGGCGAATCCACTAGGATTAGAAGACTCGCAGCCAGTTATCTAATCATCGATGGAGAACTCTATAGAAGAGGTTATTCGACGCCTTACTTGAGATGTGTTGCTCTACCCGAAACAGAAAAAGTTCTTCGAGAAGCTCATGAAGGGGCAGCGGCATGTCATGAAGGTGCTCGTTCACTAAGCAGGAAAATATTCAGACTGGGATATTACTGGCCGACCTTGGGAAAAGACGCAGCCGAATTAACACAGAAGTGTGAAATTTGCCAGCAGTTTGCACCACGATCGGGTCGACCATCGACATTATTATCCCCAATGGCGGGTGCCTGGCCCTTCGCTCAATGGGGAATCGATATATTGGGTCCTTTTCCCATTAGCACTGGTCAGCGTACTCACATTATAGTGGCGATCGACTACTTCACTAAGTGGGTAGAGGCGAAAGCTCTAGCTTCGACAACGGAATTCCAAGTTATCAAGTTCATGCAGGTCAACATATTCTCCAGGTTTGGTATTCCCAAAATACTCATCAGCGATAATGGTCCGCAATTCGTTGGAAAGGAATTGAAATGGCTCTGTGAAGAGTATCACATCGACCATCGCTTCAGTTCAGTACATCACCCTCAAACGAATGGGCAAGCTGAAGCAGCCAACAAGGTTGTCTTAGCAGGACTCAAGAAAAGGGTTCGAGCATTCAAAGGGAACTGGGCAGACGAACTGGAAAACGTATTATGGGCCATCAGAACAACGCCTAAGGCGGCCACAGGAGAAACGCCTTTCAGTTTAGTGTACGGATCAGAAGCAGTAGCACCAACTGAATTAGCAGTGCCTACCCACAGAGTCCTACACTTTAACGCGGAGGCAAATGAGATCGAGCGCAGAACTGACCTCGATTTGGCAGAGGAAAAGAGATGGCTCTCGGAAAAAACACAGGCAAAAATGCGCTTGGCGACCGCTCGGTATTTCAATAGACAAGTTAGCGCTCGCCAATTTTTCGTGGGGGAGATGGTTATGAGAAGGAATGAATTTACAAGGCTGGACAGTAAAAACAAACTTTCAGCCAAATGGGAAGGACCATACAAAGTAGTAGAGATCGCCGCACCAGGATCCTACTATTTGGAAACCACCGAAGGCGAGAGGTTACCTCGTCCATTTAATTCAGAGCATTTAAGAAGATTTTATGCATAGCTTGTAATCAAACGGATTATGTCAATAAAAGAAAGCCATTCCTTCACAAAGCGTGTCCACTCGAAGCAAGCTGAAGCCAAAAGCCCTAGCACCAAAGCTAGGCCAAAAGCCCTGACGCCAAAGTCAGGCCTCAAAAGCCCTAACAACAAAGTTAGGCCAAAAGCCCTAGCAACCAAGCTAGGCCAAAAGCCCTGACGCCAAAGTCAGGCCTCAAAAGCCCTAGCAACAAAGCTAGGCCAAAAAGCCCTAACAACAAAGTTAGGCCAAAAGCCCTAGCAACCAAGCTAGGCCAAAAGCCCTGACGCCAAAGTCAGGCCTCAAAAGCCCTAGCAACAAAGCTAGGCCAAAAAGCCCTGTCGCCAAAGACAGGCCAAAAGCCCTAACAACAAAGTTAGGCCAAAAGCCCTAGCAACAAAGCTAGGCCAAAAAGCCCTGTCGCCAAAGACAGGCCAAAAGCCCTAACAACAAAGTTAGGCCAAAAAAGCCTTAGTAACAAAACTAGGCCACAAAAGCCCTAACAACAAAGTTAGGCCTCAAAAAACCTGACGCCAAGAGTCAGGCAAAGCCCTGACGCCAAAGTCAGGCCAAAAGACCTAGCAAAATGTTAGGCAAAATGAAAGCCCTGACGCCAAAGTCAGGCCAAAGAAAGTTTAGGCGATCACTATCGATGATAAAGCCTGACAAATTACAAATCCCTTGTTATTAGGCCAACACCTCAAAGGTTTAAACTTCAAAGAAGGTAATATCTCTTTGAACTTAGAAGTTTACGCTTTTAAGTGTCAAAAGTATTATCCTTAGAAAGTTTAGCTTATGATGGGTCTACGGCTTTAAGGGTCGACGACATTACAAAGCAAGAAAAAAGTGGAAAGTAATTATGAGTAAGATATTGGATAGCTAAATATGTTCGAAGTCGATTAAAGGCTCAAGAATATAAAAGCATTCAATAGAAAAATCCAAGTCTTCGACAGATAATTACAAACCAAAAACAGAAAATACAAAAATGGCTATCTAAAAAAGAAAAATACGGTCGCCAAGGAGTTAGGTACTTCAAGCTTTGGGGTTCTCGGGGGCAAAGACGCTCTGCTCGCCTTCGGGGGCAGAAGTATCGGGCTCGCCTTCAGGAGCAGCCTCCCCAGCAACAGAGGGCTGCGAAGGCTGACTCCGCAGGAAGGTCTTCAAGGAGGCAACTTCCCCAAGAGGAAAGTGGGGATCGACCGCCTGGACCTCCTCCACCAGGCCTTGAAGAAATTCGGCAATCGCCGACTTCATCACCTTCAAGGCCTGGTCCTCAAAGTCTTCGGAGGCCTTGAACTCCTCAATCATGGCATGGGGTGAAGGAACCGCTTTCAGCTGATCAGCCAGTCGGTTCTTTTCCTCCTCTAGGGCGACCCCCCTAGCTTCGGCAGCATTCCTCTGGGCCTCCGCGGCGACCCTAAGAGCGTCTGACTCGACCAACTGGGCACGAGCTTCCTTCAACTCGGCCTCCAGGCGAGCACGGACCGCCTCCCCTTCATCAAGGCACTGATGAAGGGCCTCAGCTTCATGAAGGAAGGCTGCAGCATCAGCCTCCCTCTTCTTGACATCAGCAAGGAGGCGCTGCTCCTTCCTGAAATACTCCTCCCGGGCGCCGTCCACCAAGGTGATTGCCATGTCAGCAGTCTTCTTGATGGCCTCCAACTGCCCGGGGGTGACCCCTGTGCTTCGGTATTGCTCCAGCTCGACAAGCAGTTCAGAGTGCTTGTCGGCGAGCTCGCCGAAAACGCGGCCGAGGATCACCTCTTCCCGAACGAGCTGACAACAAAAGCACAAGGAAAATGTCAAGTCATCAAAATGAAAAGGAATGACAAGGAATAAATAATGGAAAGAGGGCGAAATCATACCAGGGCAACTCGTTCGAAGTGGGTCCGTAAGAACCCCTCGATCTGAGGAAGCTCCGTAGGGACAATCGAACGGTCCTTGGGAGGAATTATCCCATCAAGGAGCCGCATGCACATATCCGGGCTACCCCGTAGGCTCTTCTGGGCGGGGTACCCCTTCTTGGCAAGGTCCCCACAAGGGACCCAAGGCCTCCGAGAGTCCCCAACCTTAAAAGGCTGGAACAAGCTCGCCATGGAGCAGTACTCCTCGGCGGGAGCCCTCGAGGAGCTGGAAGCAGCAGGCCCCTTCTTTTGGGCCCCAGACTCCTTAGTAGGAGCCGTGGGCACTGAAGAGGCGGGAGGCGCCAAAGACAAGGCCTTCTCCTTAGCGGCGGAAGGGCCCTGAAGAGAGGGAGAAGGAGACGCCGTGTCCAAACCCTTCCCTTTGCTGGCAGAAAGGTCCTTAGGAGGGGAAGGAGAAGGATGTTGGTCGACATCAGGGTGCTCTTCACTCCTGACCTTCTTAGAAGGAGGAGGAGGAGGGTCCCGGGCCACGTCCGCCAAGGACTCCACTGCAAAGCAACAAGACAATAAGTCAGGAGTCAGAGAACCGCAGAATGTAAAAACATTAAATCAACAAAAGGCGAGGTAGTACCTGGTTGGCGAGGGCCAGTAGTGGCCGAAGGAAGCGTCTCCTCGGGCTTCCTCTTGGTCGAACGCCTAGAAGGAGGAGGGGGAGAGCTTAGCAGCACCTGGTCGGAGGACAATCCCGCCGATCCCTGGTCATCAAAGAGACCTATCAGTTTTTTGCTCTTGCTTACAACCTTCCCTACAAGTAATAAAACAAGGGAAGGGTTAGAAAATTACCCAATCATCAAAGATTGGTGTAGCTTGATGAATGCCCGCCATCTCAAGGGCATTCTCGGTAGTCTCCGCCACTGAGCGGATGGACTTGAACTGAGATGACCGATGCAGCCGATATAAATCGTCGATGGCATTCCGATCACTTCCGGACAATTCTTCGAAGGAGGGAGGAAAATCCTTGTCCGGAGCAAACAATTTCCAAGGTACGCCCCCCTTATACAAGAAGTAAAACTTCTTGTAATTGGAGTTAGTGGCCCGGAAATCATCGATCAGGCGGACATGGACGTTCCAAGCCCATCCTTGAGGGCCTCCCCACTCCGAAAACTTCGGCCAGCGGGATTGGAAGTGGTGAAAGTGGTTAGCCCCTGCTGCCAGCCGGAAGAAGCACCGGAACAGGGCCAGTGAATATACCCATTCCTGGCGTAAGCATAGGAACTTGAAGCCGACCCACATTCTGAGGGCATTCGGGACAAGCTGTGTGGGGTGAATCCCGTAAAACTGACACAAGGTCTGTAAATCCTCACAGAGAGGAAAACGCAACCCAGCATCGATCTGGGCCGCATAAATGTAAACCTCTCCATAGTGAGGAAAATGCAGACCTAGGCCAGGATACCTAGGAGCATCCTCCGCACTGAAGCCACCAAGCGCCACCATGGTCTTAAAGTAAGCCGGCTTCAGTTCGTTAGGCTTGATATCTACTCAGAATGATTCAAGTATGGCACAGCAAGTATAAAAACAAAGGAAAACAGAGGATATTGCCAAAATAGAGCAATAAAAGGGCGAAAGTTTACCTTTTGGGGAAAAAATAGGCGTGTTCAGCTCAGGGCCATCTACCACCACTGGGGTGGCCGCAGACCTTCCCACGTCAGGCTGTTTCCCCGCTGAGGAGGGCACAACTTCATCCCTAATGGTCAAGGGAACACCGACATTCTGAGGGGCGCTGGCTTTGTTAGCACCCTTGATGGCCATGTGTTTTATTCGCTGACTTCTGGGGGCCATGGAAATGGTCGAAATGAGAACTGAAGAGGATTGAAAGAGAAAGGGAAGGTTTGCAGCGAAGTTCTGAAAATCTGAAGGAGTGGATAAGCGTAAAAAACAAAATGCAGAAACTGACGTTTCCTATATAGACCAAAAGGGGAGTAACCGCCACGAGCAAATCGAAGCGACGCAGAGGAATCATTGCACCCTTTTGGAAAAAACCGAAGCAATGTCAGAATTCCAAGAGACAACGGTTGGCTGGTACAGACAGCTGTCAAGCTACCCTGGGTTTACGGAAAAGTAAATGTCAGGCGTGCCTCAAGTGACCGTTCGATTTCTGGACAACCGTGCAGTTATTAAATGCTAAAATTCCACTAAGGAGACAAGGTGGTCGCCAACGCACTAATAAAGCTTTAGCAGAAATACCTCGGGTAGATAATGATCGCCTAACTAAGAAAGATAGACTTCCATAAGCCTGAGTCACCTCGAGTGGTCGCCAAAAGGGAATAAAAGGAAGGATATTCTTTCGGCTTTGAACAGAGAAGGAATCGCTCGCCAAATGAGCTCGAAGTGTCTCAAAGGCACTGAACCATTACCAAAGACGTCACTATCTAAAACCCTACCAGGAAATCAAGCTCGACTGAAGGAACTTCAATCAAGCTTCGGGGGCAAATGTTGGGTATCGATAGTGACGGCCCAGTAAGAAAAGGCCTCGAAGGCCCAATAACTATAGAGGGGGTAAACCCATGACATCCGAACCGGATCGGCCCAAGTACAAGCCAAACTTGGCCCACCATCGAGTAATCCAGAATCGAGCCCAAAGTCTATAGAGACGCCAAAGGCTCTCAGACTGCTCGCCATTCTCTACCAAGTCGCGACCTTCCACTGCTCGACATGGGAGTGCTCGCCCCGAAGAGAGCCTTGCCTCTCTCCTCTGGTCCCACTAAACCGTTAATAACAGAGTGGCCAAGATATCCCGCATATCCCGGTCACATATTCACTAAAGATTAGATTTGGTAACTGCAATATCTCGCAGTAACTGCCATATCCCACGATCCGAATCTTCAGCAACTCAATATACATTAAGATATTCAGTTGCCTTTATACGGTTCTATCGCTCTTACCCTATAAATATCCTTGCTTTACATACGTACTTTACGTTTTGAGTTTTATACACACATATACTCATTTAAGCATCGGAGAGGGACCCAGAGGCACCCCCTCTGTTGCGCTCCCCTACTTGCAGGTTCACCGGAGTTGGAGCTGAAGCGTCATCCCAACCTTGTCTGGTATTCAATTCACTGCCAGATCAGCATTCAGGATTTCACGATCCAACAGGTGGTATGAAGAAGTCACAACCAATGATGAAAAACTTGACAGATAAGTTGAAATCTGATACGTTCGATAGTTCTCAAAGAACCAAGAGAAAAACAAATCTCTCACAAACTATTTTTGTCAGTCTGATCACTAAAATTTGGCCATCATCTTAGGTGGTTATTAAAAGACTCCAAATTAACTCTAATGACACCCATAATTAATTAAAATAAACCCTAATGGACGTATCTAACTATATTGGATATTTTTCAGCCAAACTAAACCCTTAAAAGATTAAAACAAACAAAATTAATTAAAAGACCTAACCTTAAACGCTCAAACATAATTCAACTTATTAATTGTTAAAAATACACTTAATCAAACTACGAATAATAACTCAAAATATATAAAAACTTGAAGACTTCATCTCCTTATCAAGATTTGTTGAACATGCTTACAAAAATCTTCATCTTCGTGGTTTGAGTCCCTTAACGTATTAGGCTCCTCATATCATTCCCCCTCTCCTCAAAAAAGATCATCTCAAATATTGGCTTTGAAAATCCAATTTTGCTTTTCGGTGACTTGAAAATTTTGTAATCCTTAAATATAATGGTGATGAAACTCTTGGGTCAAAAACAAAGTAAATTAGATGTTCAACTTCTCTCAAAAATAGTAATCCCTTGGCCACGTTATAAAGGAATGAATCTTCATAAACTCTCATACGCAGTGATACTGGTGGAATCCTAAATTGTTTGTTAGCTGGAATTTCTCCACATTCATTTACATATTCCAATTTATAGTAAGTGAGACGTTCCTTGCAATTCAACTATGGTTGTTGTTCTAACATTATATAAGCCTCTCTCTTAAATTGTACATCACAATTTGTTATATAAGATTGGTAATGACAAGGAACAGTATCATCACCAGCTTCTTCGCATTTACCATTATATTCATCAATGCACTTTGCATATTGGAACATTTGGGTGGCGGAACACTATGTTCCTTTTCTAAGCATATAATTATCTCACTAAGCATGTTACCAGACGTACCTTCACACACATCTTCGTAACTCTTCACTACTGATTTCGCAATCGCTTCTACCAATATGAAATCACTGGAAATGGTTAAAAGAGTGTTTGAGCTGCCTTCGGATGCCTCGGTACTAACGGTTGTGTTAGAGATCGGTTTTACCTTAGTAACATTGAATATAAAATTTTCTTTCCTTGAAGTAAATCGTTATCTCATCACCGCTTTCATATCCTCCCACATCTAAATCAGAGGTTCCTTGTTCTTTCTTTTGTTCACAACTAATTGATCCCACCAAGTAATGGCAGTTAATCTTACCTTTTTTTTTTTCCTCAAAGAAATTTGGGCAATCAAACACTAGGTCCATCTTTTTTCTCCCACTCAAAATATGCTTCATATCATTTTTTCTCTGGTAAGATGGAATTTTTATCTTGATAGTTCAAAATTGTTGTCTAACATGTTCTTATGTTCCCGATTCCAAATTTAACTCTTGTAGTTTTGAGTGAATTGACGTTGCACATGTTGTTTGCTCTCCTTCGCACAATAAAACTTCTATAAACTAATTCCATATCAATACTTGATATGCATTTCATCTTCTCTATAAGTGTAGGCGCAAATTATTGAAACTCTCTAGATATATTGTACATCAAATTCTTAGCCACAACATATATATATATATATATTTTTTTGCAGAATTTAATTTTTTTTCTTTGCTTTGTAAACCAGCAACACCTACTAAAAACTAAAACTTAATGAACAATATATATTGGATAATCATGAAGCTTGAAGTTGCGCTCTGATACCAACTGACATGATTCTCATCGATAGTGAGACGAAAACCTTAGCAAGATGATGTGGACTGTTTCTGCTTCAGGAAAGGATGGATGATATGAAGACACCATAACCTTGGATGGAACACTTGATTGATAAGTCGGAGTTGAACACCACATATAAATTTGATAAGTTCAATAGTTCTCAAAGAACCAAGAGAAAAAAACCACTCACAAATTAGTTTTGTCAATCTGATCACTAAAACTTGGTCATCCCCTTAGGTGCTTGTTAAAAGACTCCAAACTAACTCTAATGACACCTATAATTAATTAAAAGAAACCATAATAGACTTATCTAACTATATTGGGTATTTTTAAGCCCAACTAAACCCTTAAAATGTTAAAAACAAGCTAATTTAAATAAAAGATATAACCTTAAACGCCCAAACATAATTCAGCATATTAATTGTTGAAACCACACTTCTAAGAAACTTATAATAATGACTCAAAAATTATAAATACTTGAAGACTTCATCTCCTTATCAAGATTTGTTGAACATGCTTGCAAAAACCTTAATTTTCGTGGTTCGAGTCCCTTAACGTATAAAACTGCTCACATCCGAATCAGTAAGTCAATTTTGTTCTTCTTTTATTGTGTGGTATGACTATGCGTGTGGGTGGGCCATGGGTTGTCAACTGTGTTTGTGGTCGAGGGGGTCAGACTGAGACCGTGAAATGTGTTGCTGGTCATGTGTAACTATGTTCGTGCTTATGGACTGTGTTCATGGTCGTGAAGTACTAGGATGAGGCCTTGAGAGTCAGGTTGAGTCCCTGAGAGTCAAGCTAAGACTGGTTCATGGTCGTGGGGGTCCGGATGAAGTCGTGGGGGCCAAGTTGAGGTTGTAGGAGTCAAGCTGAGGTCAGTTCATGGCCTTGGGATCAGGCTGAAGCCGTGCTAATTTATTCTTGTACATTGTCAATTGTTGACTAATTGCTGATTTGTTGTTCGTATATTCTTATGTTGATTGGTTGTTTAATTTTTTTTAAGATGGGAGAGGACGAACTTTGGAGGCTTGATTTTGACGACGATATATTCAATGAAGTTGATGTGGACATTGAATAACTTGAGACTGGATCAACAAATAACAAAGGCAAGTGCAAAATAGAAGGAATTATTGAGAAGGTTAATGCAAATCAAACGTACAAAGTTATGAGGTTGAATGTTCAAAAATACAAAAGTTATTAAAGTCTGATGTATGGAACCATTTTGAAATTCTTCCATTACACAAAACATATGGGATAACTAAAAGTAGTTGTTTAAAGTGTGGAGAAAAATGTTGTTATGATATTAGTTATGGAACTTTTAATCTGAAATGCCATTTACAAAAGTGTGAAGAGAGTTTAAGGGCATAGGTTAAATGTTAATTGCAACTAACAAAATTATTGTTTCTCTGGAAAGCAACTGTTTTGATACTATTAGGTTCAAAGAGTTGCTTACAAATGCTATTTTAGTGTATAATTTGCCTTTTCCGTTTGTTGAATATGCCGATATTAAAGAGGTTTTTAAATATCTACCATAGAATGTGTAGTTGGTTAGTAGAAAAATAGTTATATATGATGGAAAGAAGGGCAGAATTCTTAGAAACACTTGCAGAGCCAGGAAATGCCAATCGCTAGAACGGGCATGAATGCATGAACTTAACAATACTAGAAAAATACTTGTATGAGTTATGTGAGTTATGTTATCATTTACACCAACGACAGACAGTTCAAACACATCGCATCTACTGACTAGCGATGTAATTTCACAAGTGAATGCTCATAGGGTAACACCTACCTATCCTATGCAAGTGTCAATTGTTGAACTCATATTCCGAGTCTAGAACGTCTAGGAACTCTTTCAATTCTCGATTCATGTAGGGTCAATTTTTATAAATTGGGCAAGACCAAATATTGTATAAATCTGGGTCGGTGCTTGAATGAGAATTGAAAATTCAGCATATACCTGAAGTAACAATTTAGCCAATATAATATATTATGAAATATTCTCCACAATATTACCTAGGATATTGTTAGTATGTTTCTTATGTAACATTATGTATTTGTCATGTTAAGGGAATATTATAATGTTAAGGGAATATAGAATATTTTCAAATATAAAATAGTTGTTGATATATTATAATATTAAGGGCATATTTCCTAAAGAATGTTTCCTAATATAATATAGTTGTTGGTAATTTCAGTTTTAACAATTAATTTAGATTCAGTTTTTATAATTTAATTTATGAATGACCTTAATGAAAATGAGTATCATTAACCCTATAAATAAGGTTGGTTATTCTCATTTGAGAATAATCCCAAAAATTCGAAATATTACCATCAGATATATTACTCCAGAGTTAAGTCATAGTCAAGTTCATAGTTGTGTTTGAATTTTCGTCGAATTTCGAGTTCAGGTATTGTTCAATTCGGTTAAGGGAAACACCGTGTTTGTTTCGCCTTAAGGACACTATTTTATTCTGGGAGGTAATCGTCCCAATTTTCCTCTTACACGAATCATTACGGTGAGGGAGGACAAAATTGGCTTAAAGAGACCATTTTGATACAGGACTCAGTATTTTCGAAAAATCCATTCTCTAGGGCAAGTTCATCATTTCGTCAATTTGCATGTTTTTCAAATTATTATGCATTTGTAATCCAAATATTATTATTAAATTACAATTTTAATTCCCCTATATTACTAACAAAACCTTCATCTACATCACCTCCATTCATCGAGGCTATCGATTTTAACTCGTAAAAGTTAATAATACCTCTGAAGAGCACTTCGTCTTGGGAGTGGCCCTCGAAATCCTTCCAAGAAGCCCTAGGCAGAGTACCAATAATGATACTTGGGACCGCTTTCCTTTTGGGTTGCCTAGCTGTTGGAGGAGGACGAAGGGTTGCCTCTTCAACAACATCCCTACCTGGATCTGTCAAGGAAAAAAAATGGCATATAAATAATTGTCAACAAGCACCTACAAAAAGGAAAGAAAAAGAAAATAAAGATAGAAATTTACTTAGACTACAAGACTCGAAGGTGCTTGAAGGTCGCTCAATTAAAGCGTGAGCTTAGAAACTAGGTCGACCCCAATGGAGGTGCTTGAAGGTCGATTCATTGTGGCACTTGTATATTTTATCAATGATGATGTATGTTCTCGTGTAGAAAGATTGTTTAAGCCAAATGGAGTATCTCAAAAATGTGGGAGTAGAACCCAAGGGACTCTCCCTTGGAAAATGAAGCACTGCTTCTTGTAAATAGAATTAGTTGATCAAAAATCGTTAAATAATCGAATCCCGGTGTCCAAATTATTGGATTTATTTGTCAATAACAAAAGGAAAGGGCATGAGATTAACTATATTACAGGATAGAAAGGACATAAATAGACAGGAAGGGCGATTTTTTGAAGTAAGAATTTGTCAACAAAGCACATAAAATATCAACAAAGTGACATTCTTTACCAGTCAAAAGAAGCAGAAAGGTGCAGCTACACAACACAGATTGTCAAATGTAGATCATCAATTTGTCAAATGTAATAATTAGTATTTACAGTAAAAAGTATGATTGTAATCTCTATATATCCAATGTACTTAGATGAAATAAGAACAAGTGAAAGAATTTTACACCAATATCAGTGTTTCTATTGTTCTACTCTCTATTCAACATGGTATCAAAAAATGTCTATCCTAACTAAATTATTTCATCAAGAACCGGATTTGTCATGTCTACACCAGAAGGCAAATCCGGAACCACAGATGGTACAGATGATTTAGCCACAACACTTCTCAAAATTTTGAGAAGTGGTATGAAATCTCAGCCACGACAACCATCAACATCAAAATACATCAGAAAATTTGACCGTGACGGTTAAGTTAAACGAGTCAAATTACCCGCTATGGGCAATTGTCACGAAGGCAGCAATTGGAGGGCGGCGACGACTCAACCACATTACTGGGGTGCCATTACCACCAACCCCAACCTAGTCAACATATCCGGAATGGGAGGAACGTGACTTAAGTGTTTTCTCCTGGATTATACAAAATATAGAACCAGAGTTAATCGGGAATGTTGCAGCATACCCGAGTGCAAGAGCACTATGGAGTGCCCTGGAAACAACTTACGGTGTAGGAGGGGATGCTCTACAGACATACGACCTCCATGTCAAGGCAAGCGAACTAAGACAAGGTGAATTGTATTTAGAACGCTATTTTAATACTCAGTAAGGAATTTGGCAAGCAATAGATCGACAACATCCGAATCCAATGAGGCATGAAGAAGATATCACGATATACAATAAAGAACACCAAGAAACTCGTCTATTCCAGTTTCTAGCCGGACTTAATATCAGGTATGAAACAATATGACGAGAAATACTCAAGGAGGAGCCACTACCTTCGGTCGAACGAGCATACGCGCATGTCCGACGTGAGGCAACCCGAACCGGTATCCTCAACCAATCGACCGACCCAACCATAGGAAGTGGGCTCACGGCAAAGGCCAGAACCACAGACAGACCTGGACACGGGAAAAACCTAAGCAAAGCAGATCGTGAAAAACTTTCGGAGGAGAAAAACAAACTACGATGTTCTTATTGCGGACATAATCGACACACAAAAGACGAATGCTTCAAATTAGTCTGATATCCCGAGTGGTGGGATGAAAAAAAAACGAACCGGAAAACCAAAAGCTATGGTCATGGGAGCCACCAGTACGGGTAATCTTGCGGTCACTAGCTCCATGAACGGAGGCGGTCAAGAGGAAGGGTCGATATCTAACCTTGGAGTCGGACGGGGCTACTCAGTTGAGAGTTATCGAGCAACTTCATTTGCCCACGACCGAATTCAAATAGGCACATACGGTGGAGCTGCTGCATGCCTCTTCGGTGGAGCCACTAGTGGAGACCACGACGCGGCTGCATGTCTCTTCGATGGAGATCCAAGCGTGGTCGACAACAAGGGTGGCCGACAACAAGGAGCGGCTGGTGGGAGACAAACCGAAGCTAGTGGAGCTGGCGTGGGCCCTTCGGCAACTGGTGCCGCACAAGGGTCAGTTGGAGGAGTTGGCGTGGGTCCCTTGGCCAGTGGTAGAGCTGCGGCTGGTGGAGCTGTGGGTCCAGCAGCAGCTCGTGGTTGACATATGTGTGTGTCCAGCTGCAACTGGTCTTCGGCTGGGTCCTCCTCGGTGGAAGACAAGCCTTCATTGTCTGTGGGTCCAGCAGCAACTCTCGGTGGAAGAAAAGATGGTGCGCTGAATGCTGATGGAGGAGCTGCAATGGTGGCGGGCCCAGGAGCGGGAGCTGGTGCACTGAATGCTGATAGAGGAGCTGCAATGGTGGCGGGCCCAGGAGCGGGAGGTGGTGCGCCGAGTAGAAGAGCTGGTGCGATGACGGGCCCAGGTGCAGTAGCTAGTGCGAAGACAGCTGGAGCTGGTGCATACCGAGGTGCAGCGACTGTTGGAGCGGGTCACTTTGACCACCTAGGTGACAAACTTTTGAATAATTGCAAAAGTGACCCTATAGTTTGTGCTATACAGGATTTTAACCCCGACAAATATTCTGAGTGGATATTCGATTGCGGAGCAACATATACAATGACTCACGATAGTCGGGACTTAATTTCCTAGACGACTCCACGGAAGGGAAAAATTCAGACTACTAATAGGAGTCTCACACCAGTAATGGGGGCCGATACTATTCAAGTGTCTCCAAATTTGAAAGTGTAAAATTGTCTCTACGTGTTGTCATTGACATGCAAATTATTGTCAATTAGTCATGTTACTAGAGAATTAAACTGTACAATACTGATATATTCGAATTGCTGTATTTTACAGGATATTCAGACGAAAGAGATAATTAGGCGTGGAACTGAGCGAGATGGACTATACTATGTAGATGAGGTGTCTCAACAAGGGACTGCGCTACTGGCTCACGGGACTGTAGAAAGACAGTTATGGTTATGGCACCGTCGGTTAGGGCACCCATCACCCTCTTATCTCAGTATTTTACTTCCTAGCTTCAAGAATAGGGATTGTGGTGCATGTGAAACTTGCATTTATGCTAAGAGTCATAGAACTACTTTTCCAGCAAATAATACGCGTGTCAATTCAGTGTTTGAGTTGGTTCATTCAAATGCCTGGGGGCCAGCTCCAAACTCTATAAATAGTCGTTTCCGGTATTTTTTACTCTTTATTGACGACTATTCCAGAATGACTTGGGTATATTTCCTCAAAAATAAGTCGGAAGTTCCTGATAAATTTGTGTCCTTCTACAACCTCATAAAAACCCAGTATCAAAAATAAATCCGCGTCATTCGATCAGACAATGGGGGAGAATATGTTAATTAAACTCTCACCCAATTTTTTAAACAGCATGGGCTCGTCCATCAAACCACCTGTCCTAATTCCCCACAACAAAACGGAGTTGCAGAACGCAAAAACAGAATTATCTTAGAAACTACCCGCGCCTTTATGCTTGAGTCCCATGTGCCCCAATATTTCTGGCCAGAAGCTGTAGGTACAGCTGTCTATCTTATTAATCGACTACCCACAAAAATTCTCAATTTTCATACTCCATTTCGTCTATTATCCCACCAAACTGAAACATCTCAAGTCTCGGATCTTACACCCAGAGTCTTTGGATGTTTTGTGTTTGTTCATATTCCAAAGTCGGAAAGGACTAAATTTGAGTCATGCGCTATAAAATGTGTCTTTGTTGGGTATGGGCCACATCAGAAACGGTATCGATGTTACAATCCAGTTACACATCGCATGTACACTACATTGGATTGTAACTTTGTTGAAACCGAGTACTATTACTTACCCCAGCTTAGCGGTCAGGGGGAAAAAGAGGATGATCGCTTAAGTTGGGTTAAGATGTACGACCATAATCAGAACATGTCCAATACTGACCCAAAAGAACCAGATATCAGTCCAAACGATGTAACCTCTGAAACAGAAGGACGGTCCATCGAACTTAGCAACACGCATCAAGAATCTCTAACATCTGGAAATCCTGAGGTATGTACTACTCCCAGTATAGATCATTCTCTTTCTGTATTTGAAACTGAAACTGATGATCCAGAAGAAGTAGTCGATGAGGAGAATTCTGGGAGATACATACTACCTCCACGAACCACCAGAGGAATACCGCCAAAAAGGTACTCACCAGAGTATAAACCAAGCATATCGCGATATCCATTGGTTGATGGCGACAGGGGGAGCCTATCTGCAATAGCAAAAAGTTTCAGATTCGCAATCGACAATGAAATTATCCCAAGAACGGTGGAAGAAGCCAAGTGAAACAGACAATGGAACGAGGCAATGGAAGTTGAGATGGAAGCTCTCATGAAAAATCAAACGTGGGAGAAATGCAAGTTACCCACAGGGAAGAAACCTGTTGGTTGTAGGTGGGTATTTACAATCAAACACAGCGCAAATGGAAAAATAGAGAGATACAAGGCTCGATTGGTGGCAAAAGGATATACTCATACGTATGGAATTGATTAATCTAAAACATTCTCACTCGTGGCAAAAATAAACACAATTCAAGTACTATTCTCAATAGCGGCAAACCAAGATTGGCCGATTCACCAATTCGACGTGAATAATGCATTTCTACATGGGGATCTCGAAGAAGAAGTGTATATGAGAGCTCCACCTGGTTTTGAATCAAATTTTCAACCAAATGAAGTCTGCAAGCTGAAGAAGGCATTATATGGTCTCAAACAGTCACCTAGAGCCTGGTTTGGAAGATTCTCCACTGTCATGAAGAAATATGGATACAAACAGAGTAATGCAGATCATACGTTGTTTTATCAACGCAAAGGTGAATTGACTACTTGTCTAATTATCTATGTGGATGACATGATAATTACTGGAAACAACCAGGAAGAAATTAGTCAACTCAGAAAGAATTTATTCTCAGAATTTGAAATGAAGGATCTGGGAAACCTCAAATACTTTCTTGGGATTGAAGTTCTGAGGTCAAGAAGAGGTATCTATATTTCCCAAAGGAAGTATATACTCGACCTTCTAGCCGAAGTAGGGATAATAAACTGTAAACCAGTTTGTACACCTCTGGTTCCCAACCATGGCCTGAAGATGGGAGATGAAGTCAAACCAGCAGACCGTGGGAGATATCAACGATTAGTTGGTAGGCTTATTTACTTAGCACATACGAGACCATACATCTCATATGCTGTGGGAGTAGTGAGTCAATTCATCCACAATCCACAAGAAGATCACATGGAAGCTGCGTTGAGGATTGTTAGGTATCTTAAAGGCTCTCCTGGGAAAGGAATCTTGTTTGAGAAAAATGGACATCTCGATGTTCAAGCATACACGGATGCAGACTAGGCAGGAAATCATATAGACAGAAGATCCACCTCAGGATACTTCACTCTGGTGGGTGGAAACCTAGTAACCTGGAAAAGCAAGAAACAGAAGGTGGTAGCTCTTTCAAGTGCTGAAGCTGAGTTTTGAGGGATTGCAAAAGGTCTAACTGAAGTTTTGTGGTTGAGAAGACTTTTGGAAGAATTGGGATTTCCAATTAAACATGCATGCAAGTTAATGTGTGATAATAAAGTTGCGATCAGTATATCTGAAAATCATGTGCAACATGATAGGACGAAACATGTTGAAGTGGATCGTCGTTTCATCAAGGAAAAGTTAGATGAGGGACTGGTCGAGTTTCCGTGGGTTAAGTCAGAAGATCAGTTAGCTGATATTCTGACTAAAGCTGTTACTGGTAAAGTATTATAAACAATTCTCTGCAAGTTAGGTATTGCAGATCCTACTACCCAACTTGATGGGGAGTGTCAACAAAGCAGATAAAATGTCAACAAAGTGACATTCTTTACCAGTCAAAAGAAGCAGAAAGGTGCAGCTACACAACATAGATTCTCAAATGTAGATCATCAGTTTGTCAAGTGTAATAATTAGTAATTACAGTAAAAAGTATGATTGTAATCTCTATATATCCAATGTACTGAAATGAAATAAGAACAAGTGAAAGAATTTTACACCAATATCAGTGTTTCTATTGTTCTACTCTCTATTCAACAGAATTAAGGTTTTGAATTAAGTTATTCTCTGTTTAAGAACATTACATCTATCTTCTTTATTGTTCTATGTATTGCTTGATTGATCGAGTTTTCACTCCATATCTCCATTTTGTTTGATTTAAGATGGTATTAGAGCTAGTCAAATTTGGTATTTCCAAACATTGATCAAAGAGTTTGTTTGGTCTCGTCAGTTTCTTTAATAGGTGAACTGTGTTTATATAGCTTCCAATCATGGAAGCAATAACTTCTTCTTACAATGTGAGGTTTTAACTGTAGTATCCAGCAATATCCACATTCACCAAAAGGTGGACTATGCTTGACAACTTGAGCTCCCTCCTTCGATCTGCTTCTAAGATACTTAATCTAAATTTTCAGAAGTTCAAAAATCAAGAGGGAAAATGACTTTCATGGATACCTCTTTATTTGTAGGATGGATTAATTCCTAAATTGTAATGATCATTTGCCCTTCAAAAGGTTTAACAACCACAAATACCAGTCCTTATTTCACAATGGATTTGTGGTATGAGTTCGGCTTACTTTTTTCTACAATACTTAGCTATCTACATGAACAAATTTAGAAACTATAAAATTCAATACAAATGTTCATTTGCCTTTGCCAGAAGATTGTGGTGTTGGAGCGACAACTCGATTGTTAAGTGCTAGTTGGACTAGTTTGGCCTACCTGAATTAGCATGTGTTCATATTGAGTTGGTTTGACCACTTTGTGATGGTCAGACTAGTTGATGTATTGTGGTTCTGATCATGAGCATTGTGTGGGCACATATATTTTAAGGGTTAATTACTTAATTGGTTACACATGTTTGATCAATGTTCAGAATGGTTACACATGTTTCAAAATGTGATTAATTGGTTTTGAAATGTGACAATTTGGTTTTTTCACTGTTCACCGTTAAAATCACAGTTAAGTCACTATTTAGATACGTAAAATGATGAAATTACCGCTAGAATCATCTTCAAGAACACATCATCTTCAAGAACAATAATTGAAGAACCCAGAAATCTGATTTCTGGGTCTTGAAGAACCCAGAACCCAGAAATCTGATTTCTGGTTCTTGAAGAACCCAGAAATCTGATTTCGGGGTTCTTCAAGAACCCAGAAATGCTGTTTCTGGGTTCTTCAAGAACCCAGAAATGCTGTTTCTGGGTTCTTCAAGAATCAAGAATCACAATTATGGGTTCTTGAAGTTCTGTATTGCAGTATATGTTATCACCAAATGTGATTAAATGGTCATACATGTTTCTCTATAATGTGATTAAAAGGTCATACATGTTTCTCTATAATGTGATTAAAAGGTCATACATGTTTCTCTATAATGTGATTAAATGGATACTGTTGTTTGAAATGATGTGATTAAAATGTTCGACATGTTACCCACATTGTGAAGAACCCAGAAATCAGATTTCTGGGTTCCTCAAGAACACAGAAATCAGATTTCTGGTTCTTCAAGAACACAGAAATCAGATTTCTGGGTCTTCAAGAACCCAGAAATCTGATTTCTAGGTCTTCAAGAACCCAGAAATCTGATTTCTGGGTCAAGAACCCAGAAATCAGATTTCTGGGTTCTCAAGAACATCAGAAATCAGATTTTTGGGTCTTCAAGAACCCAGAAATCTGATTTCTGGGTTCTCAAGAACATCAAATCGAATTTGATTCGATTTTGGTTCTTCAATCCTTCCAATATGTTCTTCAATACAACTAAGGGCATAATAGTCATTTCACAATTCAATAATATATTAAAAAAATGAATTAACGTTAAAATTAACGGTTTACTAACGGAATAACCAATTAATCACATTTGGAAAAACATGTGTAACCAATTAGTCACATAGCAAAACCAATTAATCACATTTTGAAACATGTGTAACCATTCTGCACAATGGTGAAACATGTGTAACCATTCTGCACAATGGTGAAACATGTGTAACCAATTAAGTAATTAATCCATATTTTAATTGGTTAAGGCTTTTGTTTATACGTTTTTTAAATAGCTTTAGGCATATTCAATTAACCTTATATCTTGGAATGATGGGTCAACCTTATATCTGTACAAAATCTTGGAATGATTGTCTGTCCATGACTAATATGTAATATGGTTCATTAAAATCCCTCGATTACCTTGTGATTATTTGTAGTGTACTTTTTCTTAAAGTTTTAATTTGATTAGTTCTTCATCCAAGATCAATATATCACCGCGTTTGGGTTTACTCAGATTCTTAGCTTACCTCATGTATATTGTAGCGTAGTTATGCTTTAATTTTGTGTGTGGAAATAAAAATTGATGACTTTTATAGTAATTAGGTGTGTTGCTTGAGATCCTTAGCAACCTCTATGTTAGGCGCATGCTCTTTTTTTATGTAATTTTCATGGTGATTTACCCCCAAGACTTTTGCATCGAGACCTTAGTCTATTGACGTACGTTCGTTGAGAATTTAGTCCCTAAACTATGGTTTGTTGAGTCTTTATAGTTTGAACTTCCATTCAATAGGACATTAGTCCTAAACATTTTATTCATTAAGACTTACTCCTCGAACTTTACTTAATTTAGACTTTAATCCCCCAAACATTTGTTTACAATGATTTTAGTCCCCAAACTTCTAGCTCACGTGATTTTGGTCCCTAAGCTTGTTAGTTATTGGTGGATTAAGGTTTAACTTGTTCAACAAAATTCCTTGGCGGTACTGGGATATGTGTTAACTTTACTTGAGCAAACTCATTGGAAGACTAGATTTAGAGCTCTTTGACGTCAAAGAACGTGTCCATTGTTATCGTGTCAAGTGTCACTCACAACTTGATTTCGTGCCCCGAGCCATTTATTCATGTTTCTCTCACCGGAGGTGATCCCTCGTATTCTGCCATTTCTTTTAAAAGTTTTTCGGTAAACCTCATCATTCCTTTTCATAAACTTACACGAGCCCTTTCATATTTCCCTCCTTTGAAATAGGTATTTGCGTGGGGACTACATTTCCTCCCTTCAAAAGTTTTCCAGTCATTTTCAGAATTTTTTTTAATAGTAAGCATTTTTTTTAGAAAAGTAAGTATGCAAAAAAAAAAAATTCAAAATAGGTATACGCGCACCCCCGGGTGATGCCTATACAATAGGTATACGCGCACCCCCGGGTGGCGCCTATTGCATAGACGCCATTTGTTGGGTATTGATAGTGACAGCCCAATAAGGAAAAGGCCTCGAAGGCCCAATAACCATGGAGGGGTGAACACAGGTTATTCGAACTGGACCGACCTATGCTAAAGTCGATCTGGCCCGCAATAGAGTGGCCCAAGGTTGAGCCCAAGCTAATATGGATGTCAAAGGTTCCATCGCTGGTCGCCATTCATCACCAAGTCGCGAACTCCTACTGCTTGCCATAGGAGTACTCGCCCTGAAGAAAGTCTTGTCTCTCTCCTCTGATCCCACCAATCGTTACTAAAGATATGGCCACGATATCCCGCATATCTCGGGCACATATTCACTTAAGATTAGATATGCTAACTGCAATTTCACGTCATAACCGTAATACCTACTATCCTAATCTTCAACAACACAATATTTACAAAGATATACAGTTGCCTTCTACGGTTTGGTCTCTCCTACTCTATAAATACCTATGCTTTACATACATTCATTACGTTTTGAGCTATACACACACATATACTCATTTAAGCATCGGAGAGGGACCTAGAGTCACCCCCTCTGTTGCGATCCCCTTCCTGCAGGTTCATCGGAGTTTAAGCGGGAGCATCTTTCGAGACATCCATTGACATTCAATTCACTGCCAGATCAGCATTCAGGAAATCAAGATCCAACATTTGGCGCCGTCTGTGGGAATCGAGTAATACAGCCATGCAAACTCGATCCAAAAGCAATCGCCGGGACTAGACTAACGAGCAGTCCTCTGACAACTCTGATTCCGCCGCTGCTTCGCCGCTCTACCAAGAACCTGCTAGCCAAGCAACACCCAATGCCGTCCCCCTAAGGGAGGCCCGAGAACACGTCGGCAATTCAAGACTGACTCCCGCTCCCAACCACACCGAGACTCCAGCACCGCAAACCATCCACATCGCCGGGGAAAACATCCAGTTAACTCCGGAGATGATATCACTGTTGGAGGCAATCTTAGGGCAGGCTCGCCGACAAGCCCCTACTCCTCAGGAAAACACTCGCCCCACTGCCGCTGGGCCCCTGGCAACAGAAACTGGAAATCCAGGCACCACAGCCCCCCAGGAGGATCAGGAGATGACATCAGGACACCATTCCCTACCCCCCGCGTCCACTGAGCCGCCGACGGCTACCTATTCCACCAATCCATCTGGTCGCATGCCGAATGGGCTCCGCCAAACCAATGCACTTTGGACCAGGTGGACGAGCTTATCAACAAGAGGCTCCAGGAAAGGCGAACGACAATCACAGCTCCCTTCAGGGAGCGATCTGCTCATTCCTTCGCCGATGATCTCGTCGCCATCAAAATCCCGAAAGACGTCGTCGCCAGGGCTATCTCCGAATACAGTAGTGGATGAGATCCTAATCATAAGGCCTCTCTTTTGGGTAAGTCAAATGATCCAAATCACTTGGCTTTATTATTTCCGTCAACCCTATCGGGTTCGGCGTCGTCCTGGTTCTTTGGCCTCCCTGCAGGATCCATAAGGACTTGGTCAGAGCTTAGAAGCAAGTTCCTAGAGAGGTATATGGGCGAGCGCTAACTGATGAAGAGTGTGGTCGCCCTGGATGCGGGCAAACAACAGCCTGGAGAGTCGCTGGCTGATTTCTATGGGCGTTTCCATCAAAACATCACGGACATAGATCGTCGAGTCTCAGACGGGGAGATTATCCGAGCCTTCTATTGAGGACTGGATGTGGCTAACAAGGCCTCGGGAAAGCTGTGCAACAGTTACCACGTGTAGGAAATTGAGACGATGGAGGAGCTGGCAGCCAGGGCGAAGGGTTTCCTGACGACCTCGCTAAGGGTGGTTCCTGAGGCCCGACGCGAGGGTAAGAAGGAGGTCAAGAAAGACAAGAAGGGACGAGACAGCAAGCTCCAAATAGAGAAGCCAGGGCCTAGAAATCCAAAGGTCCCCGCGTATTTTACGCCCTTAAACAGGCAGATCTCGACGGTACTAGTCGAGATGGAGAGAAGATCTCTAGCGAGGCCACCAATGCCTCAAAGGGGTGGTCAGCATATGGGGAAAGATACAGAGAGATATTGCAGATACCACAAGTGCAAGGGCCATAAGACTGATGATTGTCGCATTTTGAAGCGGGATATTGAGAAGCTGATTCAGAGGGGGATGCTGAAAGAGTTTGTGACGGGACGAGATAGGAGTTGAACGCCACCAAGGAGAAACTACTCGCCAGCTCCGCCTGAGCAGGCCGGCCCGTCCCAGAGCATGAGGGTAGTTAATCTGATTGCTGGAGGGTTTGGCGCTAGAGGCGAGGGATCACATGCGAGGGAGGTCTATGCGACTCAGATTTCTACAGCGGTCCAGCTGGGAAAGCGTCATCGACCTGAAGAGGACATTGTCATCTCATTCTCTGAAGACGATTTGGCACATGTCACCACCCCCACAATGATTCCCTGGTTATCACAGCCGATCTATACGGTTGTGACGTGAAGATAATTCTGATTGATGGAGGAAGCTCGACATATATTTTATTTCTGGACGCCTTTCAGAAGATGGGCAAGTCCAAGCGTGACCGAAAGAGGGTCTGTTCGAATTCATAACGCAATAATCAAGAGCTTGAACAAATCATCGGATTGAAATAAAGCAAGAAACCCTAGAGGAAGAACAAAGGAGAGAAACCTACGTTAATCACTTATCTGATTGAAATCCAACTTACTGTTTTTCACAGACCAAGACATACTTAACAAGGACAAAGTTTGGAAATTACAAACTGACCCCATACGAAAATTACAAACAGACCCCTAACAGATTTGCACAATCATCCCTTATCTTTTGGACAACGACAGATTACACCCTGATGTTTATATACTTCAATATTCCCCCATGAAGTTTGGTTCTCAGCATCTTGATAGACTGCATTGTGTTTGAACAGCTCGGTGCACTAAAGAGAACTGTATTCCAGAATTTGCAACAACTGGTAATCCTGTCATATCAGATCTAACAGTGTCTAACTCAACTCCACTGAAATGCACAAACATGAAATGCATAAAGGCACACAAGATTCGAAATGAATGACAGAGAGGTTTGAGCCTCTTTCTTACCAGTGTGATTGGAAGGTTTTGCCTTCATCTTTTGAGTCCTCAAGAGTAAACACATGGAGTGTCTTTCAGTTGTCTCCAATTGATAGTGAGTACTCTATTTTTGGAACTGAATCACACCCTATGTGATTACCCGTGATTGGGAGGTTTGAGCCTCCATCTTATTATCCTCAAGAGGGTGGAGAAACACCACTCTGTTTTTGGATAGAAACCACAGTGTTTAACTTAAAGCAAGGCATAAGGAGTGCATAACTAACCAGCTAAGGCACTTAAGACAGAATATGCACATCAGACAGAGGAGAAGAACCATAAGAGATCTACAAGAACAGACTTACCAGTTGTCGCAAAGCTGAAAAAACAGGTTCAGCAGCAGCATCAAATGTCGAACAGCAAGCATAAATCAAGACCTACAACCATTCATGAAAGAAGTAATACAAGTATATAAATAGACAAGGCAGCTAATAGCTAAGGGTACTCGAGCAGACATCTATAGATTCAGTAATACCATAAGAGGTATGAAAATCAGCCATGTAGGCTGCAACTGTATTGAGTTCTTGAGCGGATGTGACACCTATTCCTGCTTTTCCGTGAGAGGCTTGGTTAAGATATCCGCCACTTGTTCTGTAGCAGGAACAAAATTAATCAATACTTGACTTGCAGCTACCTTTTCCCGAACGAAGCATAGGTCAATTTCTACATGCTTCATTTGGAGTGTTGCACAGGATTTTCCGAAATTGCTACTGCACTACAATTATCAGTCCAGATAGTAGGTGTAGATGCAAGTGATATATTTAATTCAGATAAAAGAGAAGTTACCCAAAGGACTTCACAGACAGCATTGGCAACTGCACGGTATTCAGCTTCTGCTGAAGAATGAGCCACAACATGCTGCTTCTTGGAACTCCAAACTACAGGATTTCCATTGAGCAGCAGGAAGTGACCCGATATCGACCGACGATTCCTGGCATCACCTCCCCAATCTGCATTAGAATAGGATATTAAAGTTGCATCAGTACATGAGACAGAG
Organism: Chamaenerion angustifolium; assembly: GCA_946814005.1. Classification (NCBI taxonomy): domain Eukaryota; kingdom Viridiplantae; phylum Streptophyta; class Magnoliopsida; order Myrtales; family Onagraceae; genus Chamaenerion; species Chamaenerion angustifolium. Next base: position 27,288,067 of record OX328266.1, read on the forward strand.
GTGTCAACTTTGAAAATTAAGCCGTGATCAAGCGAACCCTTGAGATATCGAAGAATACGAAGCACGGCTTTCCAATGTGATAAGTGTGGATTTTGCATAAATTGACTGAGTCTATTAACAACAAAATGAATATCTGGTCTAGTAATTCAAATGTGTTGAAGTGTGCCTATAGTACTGCGAAAGAGTAAACCATCCAAAAAAGGTTCTTGGTCAAGAAGCATACCTGATTTTGACAGACACTTACCTGTCATCAGTGTGGGAAGTGGGTCAGCATTGGTATGACCTGTCTTCGAAAGCATCTCACAGATGTATTGTTTCTGTCCAAGCAGAAGAGAGTCAGTGGTGCGATGGACTTCCATACCTAAGAAGTGGTTAAGGACCCCAAGGTCCTTGAGTTGAAATTCATGGTTAAGTTGGGAGATAACATCACATATAACTTCATCAAAACTCCCTGTGATGACAATGTCATCAACATATACCAAAACAAGAACAGAACCAATGTTAGAAACCTTGATAAAAAGACAACTGTCAGAGTTAGAGACTGAAAACGGCAGAGAATTCAACAAAAAATACTTAAGACGTTCAAACGAGGCCCGAGGAGCCTGCTTGAGGCCATAAATGGCCTTGTGAAGATGGCAGACCAGAGTAGTTCCGTGAGGATCACGAAGCTGAAAGCCCGGTGGTTGTGTCATATAGACATCCTCCAGCAAGTCACCGTGCAGGAAAGCATTGTGAGAATAATTTTCATGGTTTGAGGTTTGACCACAGGACTAAAAGTGTCTTGAAAGTCAAACCCGGGTTTTTGTGAAAAACCTCGGGCTACAAGCATAACTTTGAGGCGATCTACTGAACCATCAGGTTTCTTTTTTTATTTTAAATAACCACTTACAACTTATAGGAAGACGACCCGGTGGTAGAGGAACAAGAGACCACGTGTTGTTGTTGATGAGAGCATCCAGTTCAGCATGAACAGTAGTGGCCCAGCTGGAGTGAGCCATTGCTTCGTGAATATTGGCAGGTTCGGTAGGCAAGTCTGAAGGAACACCTGCAGCAAGCAAGGCCTGATTAGATCTGGATTTGGACCTTGTTTGCATTGAATGAATTGAAGGGCGAAAATCAGGCTGAGAAAGAGGAACTAAAGTAGAGTCAAGAGAACTTGAAGGCACATACCTGATGGAGGAAGGATCGACTGGGGAAATAGGATTAGAATGAGGAATTGAAGGGTTAGGGAAGGAAAATGATACCTGGGGAGCAGAGCCACCAACTGGGACAAGACCAGAAATAGAAGCTGTAGGCGATGTAGTATCAGGAACATACCTGATCACTGGTGCAGTTGGGTGGGGCAGAGACGAACAGGCAGTCCCTAATAGGGATGCTGGATTGGGAAACTGAGCCGCAGGGTCTGAAGGAGGTGCAAACACTGGGATGGTGCCTCCGAAAGGGATGGAGACAGGGGGACAGACCCGGAGTGTTGAGCTGGAACAGAAACAGGTTGAGAATCTGGTGAAGGAGGAGCTGAGATGTCTAATTCCTGTAACAGAGAAGGATTAAATGGTAAGAAAAACGGTAACGAGGTTACCGTGTTTTTGACAGATGCCGAGGTAAGAAAGGGACCTGTTTTATCTGCAAAAGGGAATTTAGATTCATGAAAAGTAACATGTATGGAAATGTAAATTCTACCCGTGGCGTCTAGACAACGATAGCCATGATATGAGGAGCAATAACCAAGAAAAACACATGGAACCAAACGGAAATCAAGTTTGTGAGAATTATAGGCACGAAGATGAGGAAATCAGAGACACCCAAACACCCTAAGAAACATGTAATCAGGTTTTAGTTTGAACAAGCATTCATGGGGTGAGACATCTCCCAACACACGCGTAGGTAGTATATTTAATAAAAAAACGGCGGGAAAAAAACATCACTCCAATAATGTAAAGGCATGGAGGCTTGAGCCATTAAGGTCAGACCTAACTCAACAATGTGCCTATGTTTTCGTTCCACAATGCCATGCTGTTCAGAAGTATGGGGGCATGTGAGACGATGCTGAATGCCACACTGTTGAAGATAGGAGGAGAGGGGTTTAAATTCAGCCCCTCCATCAGTTTGAACAGCTTTGAGGACAAGTCCGAGCTGTTTTTCAGCTGCTTTGTGAAATTGGGCAAAGAACTGAGTTGCCTCACTCTTGGACCGAAGAAAATATATCCAGGTATACCGACTATGAATATCAACGATGCTCATATAGTATCGGTTACCGTTGGATAGGTATGGAGCCGGACCCCAAAGGTCCACCTCCACAAGTTCAAGGGGAATTAAAAGGGAGTTTTTTACTTTTACCAATTGAACAAGCAGTACAATCTTGAGGATAAATTGAAACAGAAATTTTATTTAATCTTAAAATTCGAGACAAAAGCTGAGAGGAGGGATGACCTAACCTCATATGCCAGACATTAACATCTAACATCCTATGAGCAACATGACAACTAACATTAGAATTTAACCTAGAACCTAACTGAGCAGTAGAACCTAACTGAGCACTAGATATGGGACGAGTAAAGTTATCTAAATCCAAGCAGTAGAGACCATCACGTTCAGCACCAGAAAGCGGGACCTGATGAGAGATTGAATACCGAATCACACATTTGGAGGGGTGAAATTCGAAAAACATATTATTGTCCCTGGTGAACTGCGAAACGGAAACCAAATTTTTAGTGACATTAGGGGCAAACAGAACATTATTCAGCATAAGAGGCCTAGTCGAAGTATGAATTGCAGAGTTACTAATACCTGAAATTTCAAGAAACGAACCATTACCTACGGTGATCTTACCTGAGCCATGAAATGGGGATGTGTCAACTACAGTGGCAGTGTGGGTGAGGTGATGTGTGGCCCCTGAGTCAGCATACCAAGCAGCAGTCTGGATTGAAGCCACAGAGGGAATGTGTAAGAGCTGAACCGAGGCAGGCACAGCAGCCATAGAGCCAGGCACAACATGTATCGATGGACCAGGTGCTGGGAGACCAGGATGAGACACGGCATGCTGATGGTAAGGAGGCAAGGCCGGTCCAGGATAGGTGAGGAAGGCTGAGCCAGGCTGAGTGTAAGGCTGAGGGGCTGCAGGAGGCACCACTTGAAATGATGGGACCTGGTAGGGTTGAGCTGGACCGGGATAAGGTAGGTCTACACCATATGGTTGTTGCACAGGAGGGACAACCGAGGCAGACATAGGATGTGTATGATCGGGCCAGTTGGTAACACACAAGTTTGCACTCATGTTACCACCAGCAGAAGTACCATTGTTCGGGTCGGTCACTCCCACAAAATTAGTATTAAAGCGTTGAAAACAGCGATGAACAAGGTGGCCGAGCTTACCACATAGTTGGCATTGGGGCTTGTTGGCACCTGAGCCCCTACCACGACCCCGACCACGCCCCATGTATGGTGGGGAGGGGGTCAAATGCTGGTGCTGCTCGGAGGGTGCAGAGTAGGTGGAGTGGGCACTTGTGTCAGAAGACACAATCTTCAAAGGGTGGGCCGAAGGTTTATCCGAATCAGAGACCAAGGATGCAGCTATAGGAATTACAGGTCTAGAGGCAATATTAGAAGCAGGAGGAATATCAAAAAGCAGATCCCTTTGTCTTGTTTCAGTATTTAACAGGACCGAACATACTGAGGTAATATCATAAGGATTTCTACTAGCATGAATCACAGCAGCAACATGATCAAATTGACCCTTGACTCCATTTAAGATTATAGAGATTTGTTGGATTTCTTCTATGGGGTGACCACAACTAGCTAGACTATCACATGTGGTTTGAATATCAGTAAGGTAATCACGCATAGGCTGATGAGGAAGCTTACGGATTTTTAACCGATCATACAAGCTCATGATTCGAGTAGTAGAGGAGGAGGAAAATACCTGATGAAGCTTTTGCCAAATGGAGCATGCTGTCATGCATCCAAGAAGACACCTATTAACCGAAGGAGATATAGAAGAAGAAGCCATGAAGCAATAAGCCATGAAGCTAAGGAGTTGTTACGTTGAATAAACTTGGGATATTATGGATTTTCAGCATTGTTACCAGCTGCATCCACAATGAACTGTGGGACAGCAATGGTACCAAACAAATGAGCCTCAAGATTGAAGCCCCTCACCGTGAGTAAGACTTGTTAGTTCCAAGATTGGAAGTTCTTGCCTCCAATGAGTAATGAGATTTTCTTACTTGAAAAAACTGGTGAGGAGTCATCCATATTGGCCACACAACTCAAAGGAACAATCGGTTTAAACCAGAACAAAGAAACAAAGAGGTGCAGTACCAAAATAAAACAGAGCTAAAGCAGATAAGAAATGTAAGATAGCAGCATAAGAACAACAAATAAAGCAGCGGAACCGAAAGCAGACTGAGCTGAATGTTACAATAAAAAATTTGAAGAACACCCAAAAACCACATTCATAAAACAATCTTGATGCAGGGATGGAGAACCGACAGCATCAAGGTCGAGCTAGATACACATAGAGAGGTGTATCAGCTTGAGAAGCGAAGCAAAACCAGAGAGAAATCATTGAGCGATTCCACCCGAGACAAAACACATAGAGCAGCGGAAGAATAATCAAACGAAGCATAGAAGAGAAATGAGAACAATCAATCAACTGAACCCATCTTGTCAAAGGACAAGATAGGCTCTGATACCATGTTTGAATTCATAACGCAATAATCAAGAGCTTGAACAAATCATCGGATTGAAACCTACGGTAATCACTTATCTGATTGAAATCCAACTTACTGTTTCTTCACAGACCAAGACATATTTAACAAGGACAGAGTTCAGAAATTACAAACTGACCCCATACGAAAATTACAAACAGACCCCTAACATATTTGCACAATCAGCCCTTATCTTTTGGACAACGACAGATTACACCCTTATGTTTATATACTTCAGTAGGCTCGATTTTCCATTGATCGGGTTTGCTGGGAGAACGACTTATCCGCTGGAGGCAATAACCTTGCCCGTGATTCTGGGCGAAGGACGGAAGAGTATCAAGGTGGCGGTCACCTTCCTGGTGGCCGACTCGCCTAAATCATACAACGCAATCCTGGGGAGGACCACGATCAATCCCAATAAGATTGTGGCCTCCACAGTCCACCAAAAAATAAAGTTCCCCACACCCAACGGGATTGGAGAAGTACTTGGCGATCAGCCTTCCTCGCGACAGTGCTATGTGAACTGCCTGCGCAGAAAGAATCAAAGGGAAGCCCACGCCATTGAAACAGAGGCTGACCCTCGCGAGGATTTGGCTCGACCAGCGCCTATGGAGGAATTGGAAGAAGTAGAGATTGATGGCTCAGATAAGAAGGTGCGTATTGGGACCACCTTGAACAATGATCAGAAGCAGGCCATGACTAGCCTCCTCAAGGAATTCAAGGAGCTCTTTACCTGGAAATCGAGCGACATGCCAGGTATTAGCACTGACATCATCTCTCACGAGCTCAGGATAGACCCCTCCATCAAGCCAATCGCTCAGAAAAGGAGATCATTCGGGTCAGACAAGCGCTTGGCGATCAGACAGGAAGTTGGCAGGCTGATCGAAGCTGATTTTGTCAGAGAGGTGAGATTCCAGAGCTGGGTCGCCAACTCAGTTCTGGTCAAAAAATCAAACGTCAAGTGGAGGATGTGCGTTGACTTCTGTGACTTAAACAAATCTTGCCCCAAGGATTCCTACCCTCTTCCCAGGATTGATCAGTTGGTCGATGCAACCTCTGGTCACGACATGCTGAGCTTCATGGACGCCTATTTAGGCTACAACCATATCCGGATGCACCCAGATGATGAGGCACATACCGCTTTCTATGCAGACGGGGACATTCTTTGCTACAAAGTGATGCCCTTTGGTCTAATCAATGCCGAGGCGACCTATCAACGGATGGTGAAACACCTGTTCCAAGACATGCTGGGGAGAAACATGGAGGCTTATGTGGACGACATGCTCGTCAAAACAATCAAGGGAAGTCCTCACATAGCAGACCTTCGTGAAGCTTTCGAGTGCATGAGGAGGCAAAGCGTTCGCCTGAATCCGGCAAAGTGCGCCTTTGGAGTCAAATCTGGAAAATTTCTGGGATTTATGGTAAGTGAGCGAGGTATTGAGGCGAACCCATAAAATCTCAAGGCCATAGAAGAGATGAAGTCACCAACGTGCCGCAAGGAAGTCCAATGTCTGAATGGTCGCCTAGCTGCTCTCAAGCGCTTCCTCTCCAGGGCGAGCGACAGGTCCCTGTCATTCTTCAAGACGCTGAGGGCCAACCGCAAGTTCGAGTGGACGCCAGACTGTGAGGAAGCATTCCAATCCTTGAAGCAGCACATTCAAACATTCCCAGCTCTAGCAAAACCCATTCCTGGCGAGCATCTCTTCCTTTACTTGAGCCTCAGTGATGTGGCAGCCAACGCCGTTTTAATAAGGGAATAAGATAATGTCCAGAGTCCAGTGTATTTTGTTAGCAATATGTTTAATTCTGCAGAAATAAAATATGTCCAGATTGAGAAGTATCTCTGTTACTTAGTTATTGCTTCTCGAAAGCTGAGACCCTATTTTCACGCGCACGACATTACAGTTCTCACCAATCAACCTCTCAAAAAATTACCGCTGAAACCAGATTCTTCAGGAAGAATGGTCAAGTGGGCGATTGAGCTCAGCGAGTTCATGATCAAATTTGTGCCAAAAACGGCCATGAAAGGTCAAGCACTAGCAGATAGCAGGCCAAGTAATGGCCTGACAGAAGTAATGGTCTGACAGAAGCAGATAGCAGGCCAAGTTCATCAGCAGACAACAGTCATATCTGGGAGATTTATACAGATGGATCTTCTTCAAGAGAAGGCTCAGGGCAGGTTTAATTCTCATCCCTCCTGAGTGCGAGCTTTTGAAGTATGCGATCGCCCTACCGTTTCAGCGACCAATAATGAAGCAGAATACGAGGCTCTTATTACTGGACTCAGACTGGCAAAAGGAATGGGTATATCACCACTCAAGGTAAAAAGCGACTCAGAGCTTATTGTCAATTAGGTCAATGACACTTACGAGGCAAGGGGGAAAAGATGAAGAAGTACCTTGACATCGCCAAGAAACTTGTCGCAGAAATTCCAAATTTTGCGATTGAGTCTATTCCTCGCCAAGAGAACCAGATGGCAGACTCTTTAAGTAAGCTGGCATTTGAAGGAACCAGAATTCAAGACGTACAGTTCCTGGAAAAAGCCTTATGTTCAGTTCTCGACAACATAGCAGAAGTCTTCAATATTCAAGGACAGGTAACATGGATGACGCCAAAAGTCATGCGAAAGACCTACCGCCAAAGTTAGGCAAAAACAAAAGACCTGACGGCAAAGTCAGGCAAAAGACCTAGCAACAGGGTTAGGCAAAACAAAAGACCTGACGCCAAAGTCAGGCAAAAGACCTGTTACCAAAATCAGGCAAGAGCCCTAACGACAAAGACTATCAATCCATCAAGGAAGCTATCCTCTTATAAGTTGGACAAATTTTGGAGAAGTTATCCATACTAAGGATAAAAGTTCCTTTGTGAAGCAAATTTTAGAAGACTTGAAAGGAACCTTAAGCAATCACTATAGATGATGAAGCTTTAAGTAACAAGTTCCTTAAGCAATCACTATAGATGATGAAGCTTTAAGTAACACTCCGAAAGGTTTAAACTTCAATAAGGTAATACATCTTCAAGCCTAGAAGTCTATACTTTTAAGTCTTAAGATGTTTTCCATAAGGAGTTTATACTTGGCGAGATAAATGGATAATTCTATAATGACTTATCATTTTAAGCCTAAAGAAAAGTCCAAAAATCTTAAGGGTCGAGACCCACATAAAGTGAATAAAAAGTCGAAGGTAATTATGACTAAGACCTCGGAAGAATCGCCAACACATTTAAACTCAAATAAAGATAAAGGCTTATGAATATAAAAGGCATTCAATATTATGAAAAATAACCGAGTCTGAATTCGAAAAATGATTATAAGGAAGGATAAAAAAACTATTATCTAAAGCAAAAATAAAAGATATGATCGCCGAGGAGTAGGAGACTTCAGGCCTTGGGTTCTTCAAGAGCGGAGGCATTCTGCTCGCCTTCGGGGGCAGCTTCCTCGACAGCTGCAGCATTGTCAACCTCTTCAGTAGCAGCAAGAAGAGTCTCTGGGGGAAGGGTGTTTCGGAGAAAAGGTTTAAGGGCCTCAACTTCCTGAAGTGGGAAGTTGGGATCAACAGCCTGGATGTCCTCGACCAGGACTTGGAGATAGTCAACAATCTCTGACCTCATCACCTCCAAGGCACAGTCGACGAACTCCTCCGATTTCTTAAAATCGTCGACCACACTTTGGTGGGATGGAACAGACTTTAGCTGCACAGCAAGCTGTTCCTTCTCCTCCTCCAGAGCGTTCCCCCTAGCCTCAGCAGCAATCCTCTGAGCCTCAGCAGCTTCCCCCTGAGCCTCAACGGCGACCCGTTGAACTTCTGCATCCGCCCTCTGAGCTTTTGTGTCTGCCCTCTGAGTTTGGGTCTCCTTAAGCTTAGCATCCAGGCGAGCTTTGGCAACCTCAACCTCGGCTAAGTGCCGATGAACTGCCTCAGACTCCTGAAGGGCGACCGCTGCATCTGCCTTCCTCTTCTTAACGGAGGCGAGAAGTCTCTCCTCCTTCTTGAAGTACTTCTCTCTAGCGCTTTCCACTAGGAAAACCGCCGAGTCGGCAGTCGACTTCATGCTCTCCATTTGCCCAGGGAAGAACCCTAGACTCCGTTATTGCTCCAACTCAAAAAAAGGTCAGTCTGCTTATCGGCGAGCTCCCCTACGACCCGACCGATCTCCACCTCCTCTCGAACGAGCTGGAAATAAAGGAAATAGGGGCAAAAATACTGTTAGTCTAAGAAAAGTACAAGTGATATGAAAACACAACAGAGATCTAAAATCTTACCAGGGCGACTCGTTCGAAGTGTGACCCCATCATCCTCTCGATGATGGGCAACTCCGAGGGAACCTCAAAACGATCCTTGGGAGGAATTATCCCCTCAAGGAGTCGCATGCACAAATCCGGGTTGCCTCGGAGAGACTTATGATCGGAAACCCCCGTCTTCGAGAAGTCTCCGTTGGGGATCCAGAAGCCCCTGGAATTTGCAGCCTTGGGCGGCTGGAACAAGCCCACCAAGGGGCAGTACTCCCCAGAGGGAGTCTTTAAGGACCATGGGCGTCAGACCCCTTCTTCCGGACCCTGGAATGGAGGTTGAGGGCTCAGGAGGAGGAGGGGTCGCCGTGACCACAGTCAGGGCCTTCTCCTTAGGGGAAGCAGGACCCCTAGGAAATGAAGGACTCTTAGGAAGAGCAGGGTACTCCTCGCCTGAACTCCTGACCTTTTTGGAATGAGGAGGAGGGGGTCCCGAGCCACATCAGCAGTGGGCTTCTCTGCAAAAAATACACAAAAGCTTCAGAAACCCAAAAACTCAAGGCGTGGAAATAAAAAATGTATGAACAGGAAAACAATGTACCTGGTTGGCGAGGGCCAGGGGTGACCGGGGGACGTTCCTCCTCAGGCTTTCTCTTGGAGGAACACCTTGAGGGAGGAGGAGGAGGGTTCAGCGACCCCTGGTCTGAAGACAGCCCCGCCTTACCTTGGTCATCAAAGAGACCCATGAGTTTACGACCCCGACCGTCTACAACCAAAAAAAAATATATGTTAGAAGAATTACCCAATCAATAAGAAGTGGCGTGGCCTGATGAATGCCCGCCATCTCTAGCATATTCTTAGTGGTCTCCGTCACTGAATGGATGGGGTGAAAACTTTAGGACTTGTGCAACCGGAACAAGTCGTCGATGGCATTCCGGTCGCTCCCTGACAGCTCGCCAAAAGCAGGGGAAATATCCATTTCTGGCTGAGACAACTCCCAGGACACGCCCCCCTTGTAGACGAAGTAGAACTTCTTGTAGTTGGAGTTGGTGGCACAGAAGTCGTCGACCAACCGGAAATGAACATTCCAGCTCCACGCCTGGCCTATCCACTATTCAAACTTCGGCCAGCTGGTCTAGAAGTGATGGAGGTGATTCACTCCAGTGGCCAATCAGAAGAAGCATCGGAACAAGGCCAATGAATACGTCCATTCTTGACGTATACACATGAACTTGAATCTGACCCACATCCTAATGGCGTTGGGTACGAGTTGCGTGGGACCTATCCCGTAATACCGGCACAGTTCTTGCAAATCCTCGCAAAGAGGAAAACGCAACCCAGCATCAACTTGGGCCGCAAAAAGGTAAACCTCTCAATTGCGAGGATAATGCAGTCCCAGGCCCGGGTACCTGGGGGCATCCACTTCGTTGAAGCCACCTATGCCGACTACCATCTTGAACTGAGCCGACTTCAGTTCGTTAGGCTTGATGTCTACTTTGAAAGTCAGATATGGCAAGAACAATATGAAAATAAGAAAAACAGGGGATATTATTAGAAAAAACAACAAACAGAGGAACCTTGATGTTTACCTTTTGGGGAAAAGATGGGCACGTTGGTGTCTGGCCCATCCACCACCACAGGTGTGGCCGCGGACCGTTCGATGTCAGGATGTCTCTCACCCGAGGCTGGAGTAGAACCGTCCCTGATTAACAGGGGAGCGTTGGCATTCTTCGGAGGCACCTTTGGGGCCGAAAAAGAAGACCTGTTGGCTGTCATCTTGGTCTTGTCGTTCGATTGACTTCGGGTGGCCATGGATGTTTTGGGTTTGAAGTTTCTGGAAATTGACAAGAAGAAGAAGAAGAAGATAGAAGGAACTTAATGCGGAAAACAGAAAGAATTCTCTAGAATCTAAAGGAATAGAAGTGTAAAAAACGAAAGAGTGGAACTCTTGTCCCTTATATAGACAAAAAAGGAATAACCACCACAGACAGAATCAAAACTGCACAGAGAATGATTGCAACTTTTGGGTAAAAATTGAAGCAATGTCTGAATTTTAAGAGACGCCTCGGGGAGACAAATGGTTGGCCAGTACAGAAACTGTCACACTACCCTTGGGTTACGGAATAATAAATGACATGCATGCTTCAAATGACCGTTCGACTTCTGGTTGACTGTGCAGTTATTAAATGCTAAAGTCCATAAATGGTAAAGTGATCGCCAGCGCACTAATAGGCCTCTTTGGGAAATCCGTTTCAGAGGCAGTGATCACCCAATAGCAAAGGGTAAACCTCCATAAGCCTAGACTACCTCGAGTGATCGTTAAGAAGGAATAAAATATCGAATATTCCTTCAGCCATGGACAACTGAGCGACTAGTCGCCAAAAAAGCATAAACTGTTCATAGAGGTATAAACAACAGAAAAGGATAAAGAAAACCAAATTCAAGTGTCACTATCTCAAACCGTACCAAGGAATCAAGATCGACTGAAGAAACTTCACTCAAGCTTCGGGGGCAAATGTTTGGTATTGATAGTGACAGTTCAATAAGGAAAAGGCCTCGAAGGCCTAATAACCATGGAAGGGGTGAACCCGGGTTATTCGAACTGGACCGACCTATGCTAAAGTCGATCTGGCCCGCAATAGAGTGGCCCAAGGTCTAGCCCAAGCTAATATGGACGCCAAAGGTTCCATCGCTGGTCGTCATTCATCACCAAGTCGCGAACTCCTACTGAAGAGAGACTTGCCTCTCTCCTCTGATCCCACCAACCGTTACTAAAGATATGGCCATGATATCTTGCATATCTCGGGCACATATTCACTAAAGATTAGATATGGTAACTGCAATATTACGCCATAGCCGTAATATCTACTATCCTAATCTTCAACAGCACAATATTTACAAAGATATACAGTTGCCTTCTACGATTTGGTCTCCCCTACTCTATAAATACCTTTTCTTTATATACATTCATTACGTTTTGAGCTATACACACACATATACTCATTTAAGCATCAGAGAGGGACCTTGAGACACCCCCTCTGTTGCGATCCCCTTCCTGCAGGTTCATCAGAGTTTAGGCGAAAGCATCTTTCGAGACATCCATTGGCATTCAATTCACTGCCAGATCAGCATTCAGGAAATCAAGATACAACACCATTCAAAGTGGCGTCATTGAATAGACGCCTCTAATTTTTTATTTTTAAAAAAAAACTTTTTCCACTTATGACGACTCGATGTTTAATTAAAAATAAAATTATGTATCTATTAAAATAATTTAAAAAAATTATAATAAGTAGATATTTTAATTGTAATTCAAATGATACAAAAAGTATTAAATTTATATTTACGGATTGACTGTACGACATGTCGTAAATTGAGATATGAAAATTTGACATAAAAAATTATAACTCAGACCATGTAAGTCCAAACTCAACACGGTTAACGTCATTTATGTCATAAATCAATTATCTACCTAGGGTAATTTATTTGATTAGAAATACAGTGATTTTGTAACCTAACATCGTTTGTTTTATAATTTGACTGAAATAAGTAAATGCATTAGGTGAGAAGTTTAATTATGTACTTACTCAAAAAAAAATAAAAAAATATTTACTGTTCAAAACACTATTTGAAAGGTTTTGTATCGTATGTAGAGGTTTTTACGTATCGTATTATGCAACCGGTCTAAAAGTAAAACATTAACGCATAGTTAGCGTCATTTATTTCGTAATTAAATTATCTAAGCACCGTAATTTTTTTACTTAATTAAATTTCTCACCTAATGCATTTACTTATTTCGGTCAAATTATAAAACAAACGATGTTAGGTTACAAAATCACTGTATTTCTAATCAAAAAATTTACCCTAGGTAGATAATTGATTTACGACATAAATGACGTTAACCATGTTGAGTTTGGACTTACATGGTCTGATTTATAATTTGTTAAGTCAAATTTTCATATCTCAACTTACGGCATGCCGTACAGTCAATCCGTACATCTAAATTTAATACTTTTTGCATCATTTGAATCGTAATTAAAATATCTACTTACTATAATGTTTTAAAATTATTTTAATAGATACATAATTTTATTTTTAATTAAACATCGAGTCGCCTTTAGTGGAAAAAAAATATCTTAAAAAAACAAAAATTAGAGGCAGGCGCCACTTGGGGTGGCGCCTATGTATGTCCAATACACGCTACCCGGGGGTGCGCGTATACCTATTTTTTCAAATATTTTTTTTGTATACTTACTTTTCTAAAAAAATGCTTTTTGAGACTTTCTTTGCGAACACTTGCAATTTTTTCAATTTTAGTTGTTGGCTAAGTAAAAACTGAGTATACAGAACTTGATAATTTCATTGATTCAGATTACTACAGATTGTAACATTACTTATACAATAGAGTTATTATTCTACTTTTGACAATTCTATATGCACTCAAGTACGTGTACATGTATGTTAATATTCAGATCTGTTTTTTTCTCCTTTTTGACAATTTATTGTCCCTAGTTTCTAAGCTTTTTGACTCTGGTTTATTTTGTGTAGATTCTGACACTCCCCCTCAAGTTGAGTTGTCGGATCTCCGAAGCTCAACTTGCTCAGTGCTTCTCTGAATGATTTAGAATTTACTGCCTTTGTAAGTATATCTGCTAGCTGGTCCTCGGAGCGAACAAATTGTAATTTGATATTCTCATCTTCGAGATTTTCTTTTATGAAGTGTCTGTCCACTTTAATATGCTTGGTTTGATCGCGTTGAACCGAATTTTCTGAAATACTGATCGCTGCTTTGTTGTCACATAGCAGTTCATAGGGTCTCTTTTAAGGAAAACTTATATCTTTCATTAGACTTCTTATCCACAACATTTATGTTAGTCCCCTTGCTATTCCCCGGAACTCTGCCTCTGCACTAGATAGGGCCACCACATTTTGCTTCTTGCTCCGCCATGTTACCAGATTATCTCCAACCATGGTAAAATACTCAGATGTGGATCTTCGATCAACCAGATTTCCCGCCCAGTCTGCATCTGTGTACTCTTGGATCTCTAGATGACCATTTCTTCTAAATAGAACTCCATGTCTTGGAGTACTCTTCAAATATATTATTATTCTCATGACTGCTTCCATATGAGCCTCTTGAGGTTGATGCATGAACTGACTTACTACTCCAACTGCGTAGGCAATGTCTGGTCTAGTATGTGACAAATATATACGTTTACCCACTAGCCTCAGATATCGTTCTTTATCTGCTAGCTTCGCCCCTTCCATCATACGTAGACCGTGATTTACCACCATTGGAGCAACAGCCGGTTTGCATTCCAACATTCCAGTATGTGTCAGGAAATCCAGAATATACTTCCTCTGAGCTGTAAAGATCCCTTCTCTTGATCTTAGTACACCAATCCCAAGAAAGTATTTTAAATTTATGAGATCCTTCATCTCGAACTCCTCGAACTGATTTTTCTTCAACCTGTCCATCTCTTGTGGATCATTCCCTGTGATAATCATGTCATCGACATAAATAATCAAACAGGTTATTCAGTCTCCTATCTTCTTCAAGAATAAGGTGTAGTCTGAGTTGCTTTGCTTGTACCCATATTTCTTCATGCGTATAGTAAACCTTCCATACCACGCCCTAGGAGGTTGTTTCAAGCCATAGAGTGAATTTTTTAGTCGACATACATTTCCTTCTTGACCTTCATTCATGTATCCTAGAGGAACCTCCATATACACTTTTTCATCAAGATCTCCGTGGAGAAATGCATTCTTCACATCAAACTGGTGGAGAGGTAAGTCTTTGTTTGCAACTATAGACAACAATACTCTGATTGTGTCTATTTTTGCTACAGGAGAGAATGTCTCAGAGTAGTAAATCTTGTATGCCTGCGTGTATCCCTTTGCGACCAGTCTTGCTTTATACCTATCAATGGAGTCATCCTGCTTGTATTTGATGGTATAAATCCACCTAAAGCCTACTGGTCTTTTTCTGACTGACAACCTTTTTCCAGCTCCTGGATTGTTGGGCCTCTCTGATCATACTTGGAATATCTTCTGAGAGGATATCCATGGCGAATGCCTTTGCTTCCTTACTTAATCTCCCCTTACTTCATTTGCCACCGGATATCTTGATTTGTTTGGCTCTATCTGGTGTATATCTCTTTGGTGGTCGGCCTCGATTTTCTCATGGGGGTAACTTGTATCCTTCCGTCCTTGGTTCCTCCTGTTCTTCAATATCAATGTCCTCAATTATATTGATATTTTGAGGTTCAGACGGACTTACCGGGCTATTCTCGGATACCTCAAACGAGGGATTATGAGTTGTGACCCTTAGCTCGTTGGTTGCTACTGGCGTGTCAGATGATGGATTACTGATTCAGTCAGGCACCTGAATTTGATGATCAGGCGATGGACTATGGCTATCATATGATAGATTTGGACTCCTTACCCAATCTAGTGGATCTACTATCTGATTCCTCTCTAAACACTAGATTGGTGGTAGAAATATTCTGTTTCAAGGAAATCACAGTTCATAGTAGTTAACGTGTGACGATTATTAGGATCATAACACCGATACCCTTTTTGATTGACCCCATATCCGATAAACAGACATTTGACAGCACAAGGATCAAATTTGATGCGATCAATTTTTGGTATATGTACGAACACGGAGCACCCAAAGACTCGAGGAGTTAGGCTGAGGTATGTGGGTATTTTGGTAATCTTGGACAGAACATGTATCAGTGTTTGAAGATTTAGGATATTTGTGGGAAGATGATTTAAAAGATATGTAGCTGTTGCAACAACATTAAGTCAGATTATGCGATTTTTGGTACTTTGGACTCGATAAGGAGGGATCTTGTCATTTCAAGTATTATGCGATTTTTTCTTTCCGCCACACCGTTCTGTTTTGGAGTGTGTGAATAGGAAGTTTGATGAATAATTCCTTTTTCCGAAAAGAAATTTTCATATTTTGGTTGACAAATTGTCCTCCATTACCAGACTGAAGTACTTAAATATTTTTCTGAAACTGAGTTTGGATCATATTGAAGAAGTGAATGAATTTGTCACACACTTCGGATTTTTGCTATAAAAAATACACTCATGTCATACGAGTGCAATCGTCGACAAACACAAAATATCTGAGACCATGACCCCCAGATATGGGTGCTGGACCCCACACGTCAGAATCTACTAAGGAAAAAATAGACTCCATCCGAGTATTATGTGGCTTAAACGTTTGTCGATGACTTTTTGCAAGAATACAAGTCTCACAAAAAAGATTAATACTTTTATTCAAAAACAAATGGGGAAACAAGAGTTTTAGATAACCCGAGGATGGATGACCCAGTCTCCTATGCCATAGCCAAGCCTCTCGTTCTGAAGATCCATCAGCAAGAAACAACGAACCTGGTTGAGCCATTTCGTCCACGTAGTATAGACCCGCGCGTTCAGTGTCATGCCGAATAATCACCCCCGTTTGGATATCCTGCAATACACAGAAATCCGGATTCATCACCAAAGTACAATTCATCCCCTTAGTGACATGAGACACTGATAACAATTTATTCGAAAGTGTCGGAACCAGGAGACAATTTAATATCTTCAAAGTCAGTGAAATTTCTACAGTGCCCATTCCCGTAACTGGAGCCTTCCCTCCATCCGTTGTTTTAATATATTCAATTCGGGATCTCATAATATTAACAAGATCATTTAAATCATGTGTCATTTAAGTCTGGTATTATGTTGGACTGAATAAGCCTGTGTCAAATGTTGAGGGACTGTTTTGCAATAATCAGGGGCTATTCTGTCAGTTTTTATAACATTCGGGTAAAATACGCTAGGGTTATAAGTAGAAGGACTTGGATGAAATTTCCAATTCCATATACCCTCATCATCTGCTCCTCTACTAATTTCCTACGCTCCATTTGTAACATTCCAGGAGCTCTCTTGCGGCTGCTCCATTCCTCTAGGGTTTCGGCTAGGGTTTGGCCCTTCTCGGCGCCGCGCCTCGCTAGGGTTCCGGCCGAACCCTTCGTCGTCTCCTCTAGGTAAGTAGTCTTTGTCCCGATTGTCTTTTGCATCGTGATGGCTTCTTCTTGTGATGTTAGAGTTTTCGTTGAGCCCTACTACTCCGGGGAAGGGAGGGCCGCCTTCGGAGGCTGGTGGCCACGGTTGAGCCCAGTAGAAGGAGGGACCTTTTCCGGTGTCGTCTACGTCTCTGACCCTATCTTCGAGATGCAAGCTGTCGATGGCGCCTCCGACGTTGGTGGCCGTGGAGTCGCTCGTTGCGACAACGACCCGGTTCCGAGCCTTCTGCGTGCGGCTCTCGTCCCACCACTCCGGGTACCCGACCAGTTGGAAGCACCCCTCTTTGGTATGCCTATTCCTTCAGCAATGTGTACATTTGAGCTTTGATTTGTCGATTCGGGATGACGAACCACCGGGTTTCCCAGGTGTTTCCGACCGATTCTGTGGTGGTCGGAATCTCTTTGTTGCGTGTGTTGTTGATTGTGTTTCGACCCTAATGTAACCCATAGTACGAACCCGATGATGGTCCGTCACCGGAGGTTACCGCTCCCAGGATGTGGAGCCTGGCGGCTTCCTTTCGGATGGAAGCATACGCTTCCTCGACTGAGGGTATTCGGTCCTGTTGAAGGACCTCTCGTTTGATCCCCCATCAAATTTGGGATCAATTCCTCACAAGAATGGATAGACTTTAGTTTCAGTCCAAAGCTGGTTGTATGTTGTGATGTCGTGGTTACACACCATCGGATTTGGTCTTCTGGCTTCGATTTCTCCCCATAGGGATTGCATCGTGAGCCAGAATTCTTCGAGTGTCATTGTCCTCTGAATCATCTTTGCAGCTTTGTTATGTAAATCGAATATTTGTAATGCATCTTTACCACTTCCGTAAGTAGTTTGTAATGCTTTTCATAAATCCCGGGATGTAAGGTAGTGTGCGACATTATTGGCTAGTCGTGGATCGATATTCTGAATCATCCATGAAAAAACGACTAGGTCGTCTTGTTGCCACCTTTCATAACCCAGTTCAATTTGGTTTGGGGGTTCCGGGTCTTCGGTGAAATGCTGCATACGCCCCCGACCTCCAATAGCTATCTGCATCAATCTGACCCAAATATGATAATTCTGGTCATTAGGTTTTGTACTCACCGTGATGGTTTCTGGTAAGTCCTTAACCTGTTTTTGATTGACGATGATGCCGTTTTTAAGAAGGTTGACTATTTTGATGGTTAGGTCTTCATCACTGAGACCTAAACCTGTTTGGGTTTGGGAATGACTTTCGGTGTCAGACATGTTGGTTCAGTCGATTCGGTTCTGGTAGATGATGAGCAACTAGAAACCCAAGAACATAATCCTAGAAGGGATTGTGGTCGTGCTCTGATACCATGTTGGCTAAGTAAAAACTGAGTATAGAGAACTTGATAATTTCATTGATTCAGATTAGTACAGATTGTAACATTACTTATACAAGAGAGTTACTATTCTACTTTTGGCAATTCTACATGCACTCAAGTACTTGTACATGTATGTCAATATTCAGATATGTTTTTTCTCCTTTTTGACATTTTGTTGTCTCTAGTTGCTAGACTTTTGGACTATGGCTTATATTTTGTAGATTCTGACATTAATGCCTTATTTGCTCCTCTAAAACCTTTTGAGTTCATTTCTAAGGCTCAGTGACAGGCTTCTAGTAACCAACAAAGTTCACGACTTTTTTGTGTCTTCTACTGCTGTTGGAGGTTCATTGAAGGAGACTTACACTAAACGTGCACATTCTCCTAAGGGTGAGTACTGAGTACATTTTCTGTGCTGGCGATTTTTTCTTTTGTTTTTTTATTCTTATATATCTAGTTTAAGTCCCCGCTACTTTTTTTATATATCTGCAAGGGCTTCTAATCACGGTTTTAGTTTATCCATCAGACTTATGTTTATATTCCTTGAGAATACAAGGATTAGGAGTAGGGTCGGCAATGGTGCGGTGAAAAACCCATAACCATGGTTATAACCGTTACTGTTTAATATGGTTAACCGTACCATTATGGTGCGGTACGGTTATGGTGATTAATTTTCTACCCATAATAGTTATGGTTATGGTAATTGAGTTATACACATGGTTATAACTATGGTTATTATATAAATATAATAATTATTTATTATTAATAAACTCATATATATATATTAAATAATGGAAGTTACTATACATACATGTAATAATTAACTATGATGTTAGTTTTATATATTTTTATTGTTGACAATATAGATTTATGTATTTTTTTAAACATAAAATTTTCGATCTTTTATTATATTACATGTGTGGAATAAATATGGGTATACGAGTAAAACCATGGTTAATAACCACGGTTATTTTAATGGTTATGGTATTGAAAATTTTACCTGTAATGGTTATGGTATGCGGTTTAAAAATATGGTATGGTTATGATATTTGTCATACCCGTACCATACCCTAACCATGGACAGCCCTAATTAGGATGTGTGGGTCCTACAGAACATATCTTGTTCAAGTACATTCTTTTTTGTTTGTTGACAAAATTTGTAGAGATAACTCTTCGGTTGACAGGCATTCAGTAGGTTACCTCTGCTTTTATTATTTGGGTAATTTTTAAATCTTTTTGTTTTCTCCTTCCTGTAGGTGCGTGAGGCTCCAAGATTCTTAGACTTGTTACAAATAACCTAGGACTTTCCTTTTTCTTGGGAAGGCCTTGCCTAGGATGCTTATTCCTCCTTGACTATCCCATAAAGCAAAGGGCAAGAATTTCCAGGCCCCGTGGTTCCCCTCTGAGGAGGAATTTCATGGGTGATTGCGTCTTTGGAGGTGTCTACTGTGATGTTGACAGGCCATATGGTTGGAGTCTCAGGTGAGTGTTCCCGTCTTTTAATTTTTTGCTTTTTTTATCTGATTATGGTGGTATGTCGTTGACCCCTTTTTCTTTCTTGTCTGGTTCCTCAGAACAGATGATTGTGCCTCCTATCGCTCGAAAGATAAAGGTGAATACATTGGCTAGTATTCTATGGACGACTGTCCATTCTCCCCACACCCTGCATCTACGCCCAAAGCCAAGGCAGTGGTCGTTGGGCTGCGTCGGAGTTAGTCAAGGTCCCTTGCGACGAGAAGTCTAGTCAGTTCAAATTATTTTTTTCCTTGGAAAGTAGTTTGGAATATTGTGGTGATCCTCTCTACGTGAAACGACATGGCTTTGGACACCATGCGTTTATCTAAACGACACCCGAATCCTGGAGGATAGCTACAACTTATGCATGCCTCTGCTAAATTAGATGGTCCCTCCTTGGTAAGACGCATGTGGATATTGGAGATGTTGAGGAGGCTTTTAGATTGCACCTCATCCGCCTGGCCTTGGTAAGTTATTTCAGCTTGTTCAATTATTTTCCAGTAAGCGTTCTTTTGATATCCTTTTTTTGTGTAGCTCATCCATGAGGAGACGATCGTTGTTTGCATGGTTGGGCACCTGGCTCATGTCAAAGTTGACTTGACCTACAAGTTAGAGTCCTACAAGACCTACGAACATGCCCTTTCAAAGGTATTAGATTTGAAGGTCAAGGTCAAGGAGTTGACGACATAACTGAAGAGACTCTGACGAATATGCAGTCGAGGAACATAATGCTGATTTCCTCGGAGGAAGACGAGATGAGGATTGAAGAGTTTGGAAAGAATTGAAGAACCGAGATTATAAAAAACCCTAGAACGGCAAAACAGACTTGGGGATCATCATAAGTCGTTCCTTAATTTGGGACTTCTTCACCCTTTAAATAGTAAAACCTAGGAAAACTAATTGTTAATTACGTCCCAAGACAAGATAATTGCAGAAAAGAACAGATCATTTGTTGGGCCGAAGAGAACTCGGCTGGGCCAGATGGCTTCATATCTTCTGCAAGTGGGCCAGACGAGATTATGGCTTGGACTTCAAATGAGAAACAATGAGAAACAACCTGCAACATGGTGTTTCAACACTCCCCCTCAGTCTGTGTCTCCCTCTATCTTCCAAACAGATTTTTCATACCAAGCTTCCCAGATAATAAATAATGTTGTTGGCTTGCCAATGCTTTCGTAAATAACTCAGCCAATTGTTCTCCAGATTTAACAAGTCTAAGCTCAATAATACCTTCCAACAACTTCTCTCTTATATAATGACAATCAATTTCTATGTGCTTTGTTCTTTCATGGAAAACAGGGGTATTTGCTATTTGAATTGCAGCTTTGTTGTCACAATGTAACACAACATGCTTAACATGTTCTTATCCAAGCTCACTCAACAAGTTTCTAAGCCAAATAATTTCAGACAAGGCTGAACCCATGCTTCGGTATTCCGACTCAGTCGAAGATCTAGACACAGTACTCTGTTTCTTGACCTTCAATGAAATGAGAAACTTACCCAACATTATGCAAAAACCAGTCACAGACTTTCTAGTCTCTATGCATCTGGCCCAATCAGAATCACAAAAACCAACAAGATCTAAAAATGAATCAGATGATAATAAAATCCCCTTACCTAGTTCTCGTTTCACATACCTGATCACTCTTAAAGCTGCTTCTAAATGCGTATCCGTAGGATCCTGCATATACTGACTTAAATTTTGAACCGCTTCAGGTGCTCATCATATTCTCGACTAGTCAGTTTTAAATTTGTTTCCATTGGTGTTTTACTGATCTTTGCACATGAAAGCCCAACCTCAGATATCAACTCTAAAGCATACTTTCTTTGCGACAATACCAAACCCTTATCAGACCTGGCAACTTCTATACACAAAAAGTACTTTAACTCCCCCAGGTCTTTCATCTTACAACTAGACTCTAAGGCAGTTTTCAACTCAGATATCAATTCAGCACTATTCCCAAAAATGAGCAGGTCATTAACATATATAAGAAGAACAACAATCTGATTACCTACCTTTTAGTAAAAAGTGAATAGTCCATCTTGGATTGGTTATAACCTGCCTTAACCAACACATCACACAGCTTTAAGTTCCATTGCCTACCTGCTTGCTTGAGGCCATATAAAGACTTTCTTAACCTGCAAACTAAGTATGTCTTACAGTCATAAAAGCCATCAGGAATTCGCATATAGACCTCTTCGTCCAAATTACCTTATAAAAAGGCATTGTGGACATCCATCTGATATAGGGGCCAACAGATAATAGAGGCTAGGGCTAATACAGTTCGGGCAGTGTTCATTTTTGCAACAGGTGAAAATGTTTCAAAATAATTCACACCGTGTTTTTTATTGTAACCCTTAGCCACAAGTCTAGCTTTGTATCTACTCAAACTTCCATCAGAATTAAACTTGAGTTGATATACCCATTTGCAGCCTATAACAGATTTACCTTTCGGCAACAGAACCAGATCCCATGTATGATTTTCTTCCAATGCATTAATTTCTTCCTGCATTGCTTTAACCTATGACCTCTCTTTCTTAGCTTCTCGAAACATTTCTGGTTCAACCAGGTTAGACATAGATGAAACATAACATTGATACTTATCAGACAATTCATCATATGAGACATAATTCTCGATACAATGCGCATTGGAAACATTAGGCACGTGATAATCTTTCATCCATATTGATGGCCTAACAGCCCTTCCAGACCTACTTATCCTAGGTCTGGGGAGAATATCAGAAGAAGGATTTACTCCATCAGAGTCAATAATAGACTCATCATTTGAAGGGGCCCCATCTGAGTCCTGTTGGGACTCATCCTGTGGGTTTTCTCCATTTTCATCCTCAGTTTCAGCAATTTTTGGGTTGCTTACATCATCAGAATCATTTATCTGAGAGTCAAAGAATATGGGTAACTGTTCAAGTCTACCAGTCCCAAAAGGAAATATGCTCTCATTAAAATTCACATCTCTACTAACAAAAAATATTTTTTCAGTTAAATCATAGAGCTTGTATCCCTTTTGGGTCTCAGAGTATCCCATTAAAACTGATGGGATAGCTCTGGAGGCCAACTTGTTGGTCACAACCATATTCTTGGCATAAGCCAAGCAACCGAACACCCTAAGGTGATTTATATTGGGTTTTTTCCCATTCAACATCTCATAAGGAAACTTACCTCCTAAGATTCTGGAAGGCATGCGATTAATCAGATAGCAGGCTGTAAGGATACAATCTTCCTAGAATTTGTTCGAGACAGATCCTTGCAATTTTAGGGCCCTTGCGATTTCAAGCAGATGTCTATACTTTCTTTCGGCCTTACCATTCTATTGACGTGTGTAAGGACAAGATCTTTGATGATTGATCCCTTTATCCCCCAACAACCTTTTCATATGCTCATTGAAAAAATCTTTTCCATTGTCTATTCTAAAACATTTTATCCTCCTGCTAAACTGATTCTCAATCATAGAAATATAATCCTTCACAACAATACAAACATCAGATTTGAATTGCATAAGATGCACCCATGTGGTTCTAGAAAAAATAACCAACCAATGTTAAAAAATACCTCTTATCATCATGTGTGGGGCAATAAAAACGAAACGGTGCAAATAAAGAACAGGTCACTTGTTGGGCCGAAGAGAACTCGGCTAGGCCAGATGGCTTCATATCTTCTGCAAGTGGGCCAGACGAGATTTGGGTTGTACTTCAAATGGACTTCAAATGAGAAACAACCTGCAACATGGTGTTTCAACAAGGATCAACGCGAGGGTGGAACATTTCAGTCGATAACTTGCCCAGGCTGGGATGTGTTGGATCGTGAAATCCTGGATGCTGATCTGGCAGTGAATTGAATGCCAGACAAGGTTAGGAAGACGCTTCTGCTCCAACTCCGGTGAACCTGCAGGTAGGGGAGCGCAACAAAGGGGGTGTCTCTGGGTCCCTCTCCGATGCTTAAATGAGTATATGTGTGTATAAAACTCAAAACGTAAAGAACGTATGTAAAGCAAGGGTATTTATAGGGTAAGAGAGATAGAACCATATAAGGCAGCTGAATATCTTAGTGTATATTGTGTTACTGAAGATTCGGATCGTGGGATATGGCAGTTACTGCGAGATATTGCAGTTACCAAATCTAATCTTTAGTGAATATGTGACCGAGATACGCGGGATATCATGGCCACTTCCTTATTAACGGTTTTGGGGGACCAGAGGAGAGAGGCAAGGCTCTCTTCGGGGCGAGCACTCTCATGGCGAGCAGTCAGATGTCGCGGCCTTAGTGAAGAATGGCGAGCACTCAAGGCGTTCTTCAGAGTCCTTGGGCTCGGTTCTGGGTCACTCTATGGAGGACCGAGTTTAACTGGTATTTGGGCCGATCCGGTTCAAATGTCGTGGGTTTACCCCCTCTATAGTTATTGGGCCTTCGAGGCCTTTTCCTTACTGGGCTGTCACTATCGATACCCAACATTTTCCCCCGAAGCTTGATTGAAGTTTCTTCAGTCGAGCTTTATTATCTGGTAGGGTTTTAGATAGTGACGTCTCACATTCGATTTTCTTCGTTTCTTGTATTGGTTCATAACCTTTGAGGCATTTTGAGCTCTTTTGGCGAGCGGTTTTTTCTTCGTTCAAAGCTGAAAAAATATCCTTCCTTTTATTCCCCTTTGGCGATCACTCGAGGTAATCTAGGTTCATGAAAGTCTATTTTTCTTGATTTGGGCGATCACTACTCGCCTGAGGCATTTCTGGTAAAGTCTCTTAGTGCGCTGGCGACCACCTTGTCTCCTTAGTGGACTTTTAGCATTTAATAACCGCATAGTTGTCCAGAAATCGAACGGTCACTTGAGGCACGCCTGACATTTACTTTTCCGTAAACCTAGGGTAGTCTGACAGCTGTCCGTGTCAGCCAACCTTCTGTCTCCCCAAGGTGTCTCTTGGAATTCTGACATTGCTTCGTTTTTTTCCAAAAATGTGCAATTATTCCTCTTAGTCGCTTCGATTTGCTCGTGGCGGTTACTCCCTTCTTGGTCTATATAAGAAACGTCAGTATCTATATTTTGTTTTTTACGCTTATCCACTCCCTCAGATTTCCAGAACTTCGTTGTGAACCTTTCTTCTTTCTTTTCCAACCTTCTTCAGCCTTCTTCATCCATTTCCATGGCTCCCCGAAGTCAGAGAGTCAAGCATATGGCCTCCAAGGGCACTAGCAAAGCCAACGCTCCTAGGAATGCCAATGCCCCCTTGACCATCCGGGATGCCCTCAGTGGGGGAACCGACTGATCTGGGAAGGTCTGCAACCGCTCCCGTAGTGGTGGACGGGCCTGAGCTGAACACGCCTATTTTTTCCCCAAAAGGTAAACTTTCGCCCTTTTACTGCTCTGTTTTGGCAATATCCTCTGTTTTCCTTTGTTTTTTATACTTGCTGTGCCATACTTGAACCGTTCTGAGTAGATGTCAAGCCTAACGAATTGAAGCCGGCTTACTTTAAGACCATGGTGGCGCTTGGTGGCTTCAGTGCAGAGGATGCTCCTAGGTATCCTGGCTTAGGTCTGCATTTTCCTCACGATGGGGAGGTTTACATTTATGCGGCCCAGATCGATGTTGGGTTGCGTTTTCCTCTCTGTGAGGATTTACAGACCTTATGTCAGTTTTACGGGATTCACCCCACGCATCTTGTTCCGAATGCCCTCAGGATGTGGGTCGGTTTCAAGTTCCTGTGCATACGCCAGGAATGGGTGTATTCACTGGCCCTGTTCCGGTGTTTCTTCCGACTGGCAGCAGGGGCCAACTACCTCCACCACTTCCAATCCCGCTGGCCGAAGTTTTCAGAGTGGGGAGGCCCTCAAGGATGGGCTTGGAACGTCCATGTCCGCTTGGTCGATGATTTCCGGGCCACTAACTACAACTACAAGAAGTTTTACTTCTTGTACAAGGGGGGTGTACCCTGGAAATTGTTTGCTCCGGACAAGGATTTTCCTCCCTCCTTTGAAGAATTATCAGGGAGTGACCGGAATGCCATCGACGATCTGTGCCGGCTGCATCGGTCATCTCAGTTCAAGTCCATCCGCTCAGTGGCGGAGACTACCGAGAATGCCCTTGAGATGGCGGGCATTCATCAAGCCACGCCAAATTTTGATGATTGGGTAATTTTCTAACTCTTATCTTGTTTAATTAATTGTAGGCGAGGTCGTAAGCAAGAGCCGAAAACTGATAGGTCTCTTTGATGACCAGGGATCGGCGGGATTGTCCTCCGACCAGGCGCTGCTAAGCTCTCCCCCTCCTCCCTCTAGGCATTCGTCCAAGAGGAAGCCCGAGGAGATGCTTCCTTCGGCCACTACTGGCCCTCGCCAACCAGGTATATTACCTCGCCTTTTGTGGATTTAATGTTTTCACATTCTGCAGTTCTTTGACTTCTGACTTATTGTCTTGTTGTTTTGCAGAGGAGTCCTCGACCGACGTGGCACGGGACCCTCCTCCTCCTCCTTCTAAGAAGGTCAGGAGTGAGGAGCACCCTGAGGTCGACCAGCATCCTCCTCCTCCCCCTCCTAAGGGCCCTTTTGCCAGCAAAGGGAAGGGTTTGGACACGGCGCCTCCTTCTCCCTCTCCTCAGGGCCCTTCCGCCACTAAGGAGAAGGCCTTGTCTTTGGCGCCTCCCGCCCCTTCAGTGCCCACGGCTCCTCCTAAGGAGTCTGGGGCCCAGAAGAAGGGGCATGCTGCTTACAGCTCCTCGAGGGCTCCCGCCGATGAGTACTGCTTCATGTCGAGCTTGTTCCAGCCTTTTAAGGCTGTGGACTCTCGGAGGCCTTGGGTCCCTTGTGGGGACCTTGCCAAGAAGGGGTACCCCGCCCAGAAGAGCCTCCGGGGTAGCCCGGATATGTGCATGCGGCTCCTTGATGGGATAATTCCCCCCAAGGACCGTTCAATTGTCCCTACGGAGCTTCCTCATATCGAGGGGTTCTTACGGAACCACTTCGAACAAGTTGCCTTGGTATGATCTCGCCTTCTTTCCATTATTTTTCCTTGTCATTCTTTTTTATTTTGATGACTTGACATTTTTCCTTGCGTTTTTGTTGTCAGCTCGTTCGGGAAGAGGTGATCCTTGGCCGCGTCTTCGGCAAGCTCGCCGACA
The DNA here is from genome assembly GCA_946814005.1 of Chamaenerion angustifolium. Lineage (NCBI taxonomy): Eukaryota > Viridiplantae > Streptophyta > Magnoliopsida > Myrtales > Onagraceae > Chamaenerion > Chamaenerion angustifolium. The sequence continues at coordinate 27,315,058 of OX328266.1, forward strand.
AGCACTCTGATCTGCTTGTCGAGCTGGAGCAATATCGAAGCACGGGGGTCACTCCCGGGCAGTTGAAGGCCATCAAGAAGACCGCTGACATGGCGATCATCTTGGTGGACGGCGCCCGGGAGGAGTACTTCAGGAAGGAGCAGCGCCTCCTTGCTGATGTCAAGAAGAGGGAGGCTGATGCTACAGCCTTCCTTCAAGAGGCTGAGGCCCTTCATCGGTGCCTTGATGAAGGGGAGGCGGTCCGTTCTCGCCTGGAGGCCGAGTTGAAGGAAGCTCGTGCCCAGGTGGTCGAGTCAGACGATCTTAGGGTCGCCACGGAGGCCCAGAGGAAGGCTGCTGAAGCTAGGGGGGTCGCCCTGGAGGAGGAGAAGAACCGGCTGGATGATCAGCTGAAGGCGGTTCCTTCACCCCAAGCCGTAGTTGAGGAGTTCAAGGCCTCCGAGGACTTTGAAGACCAGGCCTTGAAGGTGATGAAGTCGGCCATTACCGATTTTGTCCAAGACCTGGTGGAAGAGGTCCAGGCGGTCGACCCCAACTTTCCCCTTGAGGAAGTTGCATCCTTGAAGAGCTTCTTGCAGAGTCGCCCTTCGCAGCCCTCTGTTGCTGAAGAGGCTGCTCCTGAAGGCGAGCCCGGTACTTCTGCCCCCGAAGGCAAGCAGAGCACCCTTGCCCCCGAGGACCCCAAAGCTTGAAGCCCCCAACTTCTTGGCGACCGTATTTTTTTATCTTTTTTAGATAGCTATTTTTGTAATTTCTGTTTTTGGTTTGTAATTATTTATTTAAGACTTGGGTTTTTCTATTGAATGCCTTTTATATTCATGAACCTTTTTGAACATGTTTGGCTATTCTTCCAATGTCTTAATCATAATTACTCTCCGCTTTTTCTTGCTTTGTAATGTCGTCGACCCTTAAAGCCTTAGACCAATCATAAGTCGAACTTTCTAAGGATAACACTTTTGACACTTAAAAGCATAAACTTCTAAGTTCAAAGAGATATTACCTTCTTTGAAGTTTAAACCTTTGAGGTGTTGGCATAATAACAGGGGATTTGTAATTTTTCAGGCTTTATCATCGATAGTGATCGCCTAAACTTTCTTTGGCCTGACTTTGGCGTCACAGCTTTTATTTTGCCTAACGTTTTGCTAGGTCTTTTGGCCTGACTTTGGCGTCAGGGCTTTTGGCCTAGCCTTGTCACTAGGGCTTTTTTGTTTTGCCTAACTTTATTGTTAGGTCTTTAGGCCTAGCTTTGTTGCTAGGGCTTTTGGCCTGACTTTGGCGTCAGGGCTTTTGGCCTAGCTTTGTTGCTAGGGCTTTTGGCCTAACTTTGTTGTTAGGGCTTTTTGGCCTGACTTTGGCGTCAGGGCATTTGGCCTAGCTTTGTTGCTAGGGCTTTTGGCCTAACTTTGTTGTTAGGGCTTTTTGGCCTGACTTTGGCGTCAGGGCTTTTTGGCCTGACTTTGGCGTCAGGGCTTTGGCCTAACTTTGTTGCTAGGGCTTTTGGCCTAGCTTTGTTGCTAGGGCTTTTTGGCCTGACTTTGGCGTCAGGGCTTTTGGCCTAGCTTTGTTGCTAGGGCTTTTGGCCTAACTTTGTTGTTAGGGCTTTTTGGCCTGACGTGGCGTCAGGGCTTTTTGGCCTGACTTTGGCGTCAGGGCTTTTGGCCTAGCTTTGTTGCTAGGGCTTTTTGGCCTGACATTGGCGTCAGGGCTTTTGGCCTATCTTTGGCGATAGGGCTTTTGGCTTCGGCTTGCTTCGAGTGGACACGCTTTATGAAGGAATGGCTTTCTTTTATTGACATAACAGTTTGATTACAAGATATGCATAAAATCTTCTTAAATGCTCATAATTAAATGGACGGGGTAACCTCTCGCCTTCGGTGGTTTCCAATTAGTAGGATCCTGGTGCGGCGATCCCTACTACTTTGTACGGTCCTTCCCATTTGGCTGAAAGTTTGTTTTTACTGTCCAGCCTTGTGAATTCATTTCTTCTCATAACCATCTCCCCCACGAAAAATTGGCGAGCGCTGACTTTTCTGTTGAAATACCGAGCGGTCGCCAAGCGCATCTTTGCCTGTGTCTTTTCCGAGAGCCATCTCTTTTCCTCTGCTAAGTCGAGGTCAGTTCTGCGCTAGATCTCATTTGCCTCTGCGTTGAAGTGTAAGACTCTGTGGGTAGGCACAACTAATTCGGCTGGTGCTACTGCTTCTGATCCATACACTAAACTGAAAGACGTTTCTCCTGTGGCCGCCTTAGGCGTTGTTCTGATTGCCCATAATACGTTTTCCAGTTCATCTTCCCAGTTCCCTTTGAATGCTCGAACCCTTTTCTTGAGTCCTGTTAAGACAACCTTGTTGGCTGCTTCAGCTTGCCCATTCGTTTGAGGATGATGTACTTAGCTGAAACGATGGTCCACATGATATTCTTCACAGAGCCATTTCAGCTCCTTTCCAACAAATTGCGGACCATTATCACTGATGAGTACCTTAGGAATGCCAAACCTGGAGAATATGTTGACCTGTAGGAACTTTATGACCTGGAATTCTGTTGTTGAAGCTAGAGCCTTCGCCTCTACCCACTTAGTGAAGTAGTCGATTGCCACTATAATGTGAGTACGCTGACCAGTGCTAATGGGAAAAGGATCCAATATATCGATTCCCCATTGAGCGAAAGGCCAGGCACCCGCAATTGGGGATAATAATGTCCATGGTAGACCCGATCGTGGTGCAAACTGCTGGCAAATCTCACACTTCTGTGTTAACTCGGCTGCATCTTTTCCCAAGGTCGGCCAGTAATATCCCAATCTGAATATTTTTCTGGTTAGTGATCGAGCACCTTCATCACATGCTGCTGCCCCTTCGTGAGCTTCTCGAAGAACCTTTTCTGTTTCAGGGTGAGCAACACACCTCAAGTAAGGTGTCGAATAGCCTCTTCTATAGAGTTCTCCATTGATGATTAGATAACTGGCTGCGAGTCTTCTAATCCTCGTGGATTCGCCTTCGTCCTCTAGGAGGATTCCTTCTTTCAAATAATTCTGGAATGGGGTCATCCATGTGACCTGTCCTTGGATGTTGAAGACCTCTGCTCTTCTTTCCAGGACTGAACATAAAGCTTTCTCCAGAAATTGTACATCCTGGACTGTCGCTCCTCCGAAGGCTAGTTTACTCAAAGAATCTGCCATCTGGTTTTCTTGGCGAGGAATAAACTCAATAGCGAAATTTGGGATTTCCGCGACTAGCTTTTTGGCAATGCCGATATATTTTTTCATCTTTTCTCCCTTTGCCTCGTAGGCGCCATTAACCTGATTGACAATAAGCTCTGAGTCACTTTTCACCTTAAGCGCAGTTATACCCATTCCTTTTGCTAGTCTGAGTCCAGTGATAAGAGCCTCATATTCTGCTTCATTATTGGTCGCCGGAAATGTCAAGGCGATCGCGTACTTCAGAGGTTCACCCTCAGTAGGAATAAGAATTGAACCTGCCCCCGAGCCTTCTTTTGATGAAGACCCATCCGTATAGAGTTCCCAGATTTGATTGTCGTCTGCTGACTGACTTGGCCTGTTTTCTGCTTCTGTTTGACCGTTACTCGTGCTTTCCACTATAAAATCAGATAGTGCTTGACCATTGATGGTCGTTTTTGGCGCAAATTTGATCTTGAACTCGCTGAGCTCGATCGCCCACTTGACCATTCTTCCTGAAGAATCCGGCTTCATCAGGAAGTTTTTGAGAGGTTGATTGGTGAGGACCGTGATGTCGTGCGCATGAAAGTAAGGTCTCAGCGTCCGAGCAGCAATAACTAAGGCATAGAGATACTTCTCAATCTGGACATATTTTATTTCTGCTGAGTTGAACATTTTGCTAATGAAATACACTGGACTCTGAACATTATTTTCCTCCCTTATTAAGACAGCACTGGCTGCCACATCGCTAATGCCTAGATAAAGGAAAAGCTGCTCGCCTGGAACGGGCTTTGCCAGAGCTGGGAGTGTTTGGATATGCCTCTTCAAGGATTGGAATGCTTCCTCGCAGTCTGGCGTCCACTCGAACTTGCGGTTGGCCCTCAGGGTTTTGAAGAATGGGAGGGACCTGTCGCTTGCTTTGGAGAGGAAGCGGTCGAGAGCAGCTAAGCGTCCATTCAGGCACTGGACTTCCTTGTGGCAGGTTGGCGACTTCATTTCCTCTATGGCCTTTAGCTTTTCTGGGTTTGCTTCGATTCCTCTTTCACTGACCATAAAACCCAGAAATTTACCGGACTTGACCCCGAAGGCGCATTTGGCAGGATTCAGGCGAACACTGTGTATTCTCATGCATTCGAAAGCTTCGCGGAGGTCTGCCGTGTGAGGATTGCCCTTAATGGTTTTGGCGAGCATATCATCCACGTAGGCCTCCATGTTCCTTCCCAGCATGTCCTGGAATAGCTGGTTCACCATCCGTTGATACGTTGCCCCGGCATTGATAAGGTCAAAGGGCATCACCTTATAGCACAGAATGTCCCCATCAGCATAGAAAGCGATGTGAGCCTCATCGTCGGGATGCATTCTGATCTGGTTGTAGCCTGAGTAGGCGTCCATGAAGCTCAGCATCTCATGACCCGAGGTAGCATCGACCAGCTGATCAATCCTCGGAAGGGGATATGAATCTTTGGGGCAAGCCTTGTTCAAGTCACGGAAGTCGACGCACATCCTCCACTTGCCGTTTGATTTCCTGACCAAAACTGGGTTGGCGACCCAACTCTGGAATCTTACTTCTCTGACGAAGTCAGCTTCAATCAACCTGCCGACTTCCTGCCTGATCGCCAAACGCTTATCTGTCCCGAATGATCTTCTCTTTTGGGAGATCGGCTTGATGGAGGGGTCTATCCTGAGCTCATGGGAGATGATATCTGTGCTGATTCTTGGCATGTCGCTCGGCTGCCAGGCGAAGAGCTCTTTAAATTCCTTGAGGAGGGCGGTCATGGCCTCCTTCTGATCCTCTTTCAAGGTGGTCCCAATGCGCACCTTTTTGCCTGGACCATCGATCTCGACCTCCTCCAATTCCTCCATGGGTGCTGGCCAAGCCAAGTCCTCGCGGGGGTCGGCCTCTGTTTCGATGGCGAGCGCCTCCCTTTGGTTCTTCCTGCGTAAACAGTTCACGTAGCATTGCCGCGAGGAAGACTGATCTCCTAGCACTTCTCCAAACCCGTTCGGAGTAGGCAACTTCATCTTTTGGTGGACAGTGGAGGCCACAATCTTATTTGGGTTGATCGTGGTCCTCTCTATGATGGCGTTGTAGGATGTAGGTGAATCGACCACCAGGAAAGTGACCGACACCTTGATGCTTTTCCACCCCTCGCCAAAAATCACTGGCATGGTTATAGCCCCCAGTGGATAAGTTGTTCTTCCCGCAAACCCGATCAGCGGGAAGTCGACCCTCTTCAGGTCGCGCTTGGACTTGCCCATCTTCTCAAAGGCGTCCAGAAATAGGATATCTGTCGAGCTGCCTCCGTCGACCAGAATTCTTGCAACATCACAGCCGTCAATATCTGCCGTAATGACCAGAGCATCGTTGTGGGGCGTGGTGACATGAGCCAAATCATCTTCAGAGAATGAGATGACAATGTTCTCTTCAGGTCGGGGCCGCTTCCCCAACTTAACTGCTGTAGAGATCTGAGTGGCGTAGACCTCTCTGGCACTCGACCTCTCGCCGCCTGCACCGAATCCTCCCGCAATCAGATTCACTCTCCTCTTTCTTCCAGAAGGCTCAGCTTGATCCGCAGGGGCTGGCGAACGATGCCTCCTGGGGGGCGTTCGACTTCGGTCTCGCCCTGCTACAAATTCTTTCAACATTCCCCCCTAAATCAGCCTCTCTATGTCCCGCTTCAAAATCTTGCAGTCATCTGTCTTATGGCCCTTGCACTTATGGTATCTGCAGTATCTCTCGACATCCTTGCCCATGGGCAGCCCACCTCGACGAGGCATCGGTGGCCTCGCCAAGGATCTCCTCTCCATCTCGACTAGTACCGCTGAGATCTGCCTATTTAAAGGCGTGAAGTACTCAGGGACCTCTGGATGGCGAGGTGCTGGAAGAGACTCGACCCAGGGCTTGCTTTCCTTTTCCCTTCTTCTCCTTCTTTACCTCCTTCTTACCATCACGTCGGGGTTCATGGGTCACCCTTAGCGAGGTCGTCAGGAGGTTAGCCTCGATGTTTGCGCGTTCAAGGTCTATGAAACCTTTTGCTCTGGATGCCAACTCCTCCAACGTCTCAATCTCCTTCACGTGATAGCTATTTCGCAGCTTTCTCGAGGCCTTGTTGGCCACATCCAGACCTCTGTAGAAGGCTCGAATGATCTCCCCATCCAAGATTCGGCGATCTAATTCTGTGACGTTTTGATGAAAACGCCCGTAGAAATTGGACAGCGACTCTCCCGGCTGCTGTTTGACTGAGTCAAGGGCGACCACGCTCTTCAGCAACTGGCGCTCGCCCATATATCTCTCCAGGAACTTGCTTCTTAACTCTGCCCAAGTTCCGATTGATCCTGCAGGGAGGACGAAGAACTAGGACGAAGCCGAACCCGAAGAGTAGATGGAAATAGCAAAGCCAAATGATTGGGATCGTTTGACTTACCCAGAAGGGAGGCCTCGTGCTTGTTGACATGCACGGTGGGATCTCCTCCACCGCTATACTCAAGTATGGCCCGAGCAACCACATCCTTCGGGATTTTGATAGCGACGAGCCCGTCGGTAAAAGGATGAGAGGACTGCTCCTTGAAGGGAGCTACGACTGTCAACTGTCTTTCCTGGAGCCTTTTGTTGAGGAGGTCATCCATCTGATCCACAGTGCAGTACATGGGAGAGGTTCCGGGTGGAGGAGGACCGAAAGGATTGGCCATACAAGCGGCTGCTGGTTCCTTGGTGTGTGCCGGAGGTAAGGACTGCTGTCCTGACGTCATCTCCTGATCCTCCTTAGGCGCAGTGGGACCAGGATTTGCCGCTTCCGAAGGTGAGGGCCCTGTGGCAGCAGGGCGGTGGTTTTCCTTAGGAGCAGAGGGATTGTTTTCTTGAGGAGCAGGGGTTTGGCGGCGCGCCTGCCCTAGGATGGATTCCAGCAGGGAGACCATCTCGGGGGTCAAATTAATATCCTTCCCCGCAATGTGGACTGTCTGCGGTGCCGGGGCTCCGTTTTGATCAGCAGCGGGGTCGGTCTGGAATCACCGACATGTTCTCGAGCTGTCCGCATGGGAACAGCATTAACTCCTGCTCGGCTGGCAGGTTCCTGTTGAAACGGTGAAGCGGCGGCGGAATCAGAGCTATCTGAGGATCGCTCCCTAGTCTGATTCCGACGGTTTCTTTGGGGTCGAGTTCTCATGGCTGAATTGCTCGTTTCCCACAGATGGCGCCAAATGTTGGATCGTGAAATCCTGGATGCTGATCTGGCAGTGAATTGAATGCCAGACAAGGTTAGGAAGACGCTTCTTCTCCAACTCCGGTGAACCTGCAGGTAGGGGAGCGCAACAGAGGGGGTGTCTCTGGGTCCCTCTCCGATGCTTAAATGAGTATATGTGTGTATAAAACTCAAAACGTAAAGAACGTATGTAAAGCAAGGGTATTTATAGGGTAAGAGAGATAGAACCGTATAAGGCAGCTGAATATCTTAGTGTATATTGTGTTACTGAAGATTCGGATCGTGGGATATGGCAGTTACTGCGAGATATTGCAGTTACCAAATCTAATCTTTAGTGAATATGTGACCGAGATACGCGGGATATCATGGCCACTTCCTTATTAACGGTTTTGGGGGACCAGAGGAGAGAGGCAAGGCTCTCTTCGGGGCGAGCACTCTCATGGCGAGCACTGAGATGTCGCGGCCTTAGTGAAGAATGGCGAGCACTCAAGGCGTTCTTCAGAGTCCTTGGGCTCGATTCTGGGTCACTCTATGGAGGACCGAGTTTAACTGGTATTTGGGCCGATCCGGTTCAAATGTCGTGGGTTTACCCCCTCTATAGTTATTGGGCCTTCGAGGCCTTTTCCTTACTGGGCTGTCACTATCGATACCCAACAGGATGGAAATTGTACGCCATCTGGCGTCATTACGGGCGATATGTGCTTATCAAGATGATACGTGTGCTAAGAGACCTTTTGGCAGTTGTGAATGAGATGGTTTCGGCTAAAAAAGCTTACCTAGAGTCTACAATGATAGGGTTTCTCACTCATACATGGTAGTCGTGGACTATAAAAAGTCAGAGCAGTTTATTTACGCTTCCCTTAACGTGAGTAAAGAGGATATCTCGAAATATCTCCAGGTGTTGATTATTGGCATCAACACAATTGACCCTGAGTTCCCTTTGAGCGAGGTGGTGGAACTTCGTATTTTTCTGGACAATTCCTACATCGTTTATGAATCTTTGGGCAAGGTAGTCCTGATTCATCTTGCAACTGGACGACTAGCAATGGTGAGGCTTCAAGGAAGTTATTGGGCCATTTTCCTCGTCGTAATGTTGTTCGTCTTATATAACCCCGCCTTTGTAATACTTGCTTGTATTATGAATGAAAAATTACATTTCTTCAAATTATTTTTTTATTTATTTCTGAATGCGCTTACGAGCACATTGGCCTTATAGAATGTGCTTGGTCGTGAGACGATTTGGAGTCAACCGTTGTGACAGGTCAGGGATCCCTACTTATTTATGAGGGAATATTAAGTTTACCATTACAACAAGTATTTTTTAGTAGTGTTTTGTTCGGGTGATCTTAAGTGGACCGTTATAATAAATCTTTTATTTGTGCTCGGTTATAGGCGGTCTTAAGTCAAACCATTATAACAAGTCTTTTATTTGTGCTTTGTTATAGGGTTTCCTTAAATCAATCGTTACACAATTATTTTTATTTATACTTGGTTATAAGGTGATCTTAAGTTAACCGCTATAACAAGTCTTCTGTTTTTGCTTGGATATAAAGTGATCTTAAGTCCCCCGCTATAACAAGTCTTTTATTTGTGCTTGGTTATAAGGTGATCTTAAGTCGACCGCTATAATAAGTCTTTTATTTGTGCTTGGTTATAGAGTGATCTTAAATTTACTGTTATAACAAGTCTTTTATTTGTGCTTGGTTATAGAGTGATCTTAAATTTACTGTTATAACAAGTCTTTTATTTATATTTCGTTATAAGGTGATCATTAGTCAACTGCTATAACAAGTCTTTTATTTGTGCTTGTTTATAGGATGATCTTAAGTCGACCGTTATAACAAGGCTTTAGGATTTTATGCTCGGTTATAAGATGACTCTTAATCGATCGTTATAATGAGATTTTAGAGGCAAGAGGAAGGGAATGACTTATGCTTTGATACCTTTATTACTGGTACGATATCAGTGCCATAGCGTAATGGGAAATCTGTCATCGATTGGTTGGCTGAATACGCTCCCTACCTCAAGTTCCGGATGAGTACGCCATGCTTTTCCACTAGTATCACTTGTCTTGTTGGCGTAAGTTTCCTTGTGGTTCTTCTTCCCAAGGTAGTTGGCATAGCACCTTTTAGAAAGGATCTGATCGCCCCTAACCTCGTTTATCCCATTAGAAAACGCGAATTTCATCATTTGATAGTTGGTGGACACGAAGATCTTATGTGGGTGAATTGTGGTCCATTTGAGGATGGAGCGTTATAGGTTAAAATGACATCCACCACTATAAAAAGGACGTTTATATTGATGATTTTCCATCATTTGCCTAAGACTAATCGGAGGTTTAATACCCTTAGGGAATATGATGTGCACCCCGCAAATTCGAGGAGAGGGAAATCTACCCTTTTAGATCCTTCTTAGTCTTTCCTATCTTCTTGAACGCTTCTAGGAACATGATAGTCCTCTAGCTTCCCCCATTCACCAATATCCCGTTCATGTAAAACCCCTTGACTTCAGTCGTTATCACCAAAGCATCATCATAAGGAGTTGTCACATAAGCCAGGTCTTCCTCGACAATGGAGATGATTGTATCCTCTCGGGGTTGTGGTCTCTTTCCAAGTTGTACGACGGTGGAAACTTGGGTGGCGTATACATTTTGGGAATTACTGTCACCTTCTGCTGCAAATCCTCCCAATATGACGTTGATAGTCCCTCTTTTACTTAGAGAGCGACAATGGTAATTTGGGGTCAGGAGAGCCCCAACTTTGAAGGGGGGTGACTTCTCTCGTTGTATTCTGTGAGATTCTTCAACAAGCCTCTTCAGATTAGTCTCTCGATGTCGCGCTTAAGGATTTGACAATCATCGATCTTGTGCCACTTCGCTTTGTGATATCGACAATAGGTCTCAATGTCACCCATATGTTGCATGTTCTTTTTTGGTTGTGCAGGATGATCCAAGTCCTGTCTTTCCCTCTCGACCAAGGTCGCAAAGATCTCTTTATTGAAAGGGATATATATGTCGAGAACGTTCCTTGGGGCCCTACTCCGCTCTTGTATCCCTTTCTCCTTGCTCTTCTTCTTTTTTGTTTTTGTCCTTATGAGGTACGTTTATCATGTGTGAAAGAGTACCAATGGTTACCCACTTGATTTACGCGTCGCACCGATCTAAGTTGACAAACCCTTTCGCTCTAATGACAAGCTCCACTAGGTTTCTATCTCTGCTACCTAATAGTTGTTGCGTAGCTTCCAGGATGCTTTCTTTGTTATGTCCACATCTTTGTAGGCGGCTCAGGATACCTCTTCGCCTGTCACCCGATGCTCAATGTCGTTGACTTTGTTATGAAATCTCACATAGAAGTTGGCGTCAATCACAAAACATTTCTTTTACCTCGTCTTGGGTGATAATGTTCCTATGCTCAACCATATATCGCTCTAAAAAATTGTTCTCGAAGTTGGTCCACAACCTTATGGATGATGCATGATGGTCGAGGAATCATTCTCATGCCATTATGAAGAAAGTTAAAGGGAACAAGAAAAGCGAGGTGGTCGTCATTGTCGGTTTTTCTTAGAAGGTAAACTCGTGTCGATTGATATGGTGAAAGGATCGACGCTACCGTTGTATTCCGGAATGGCTCTTGTGACCACTTCTTTTGATATCTTGGTACAAAAAACTGAGGGAGTGAAGGGGTGTGAAGCATAGTTATCAGAACCGGACCGGACCGGCGGTCCGACCGGGTCTGACCGGGAACCGGACCCCTGTCCGGTTTGGTTCAGTTAAAAGACCGTTTTGCAAATAAACAGTGTTTGAACTGGGCGGTTTTCCAAAAACCGTCCGGTTTCCGGTTCACATTTCACTTCTTTTTTTTTTTGCAAACCAACCGGTATCTATCTCCCTCTCCAACGGATTCAAAGTGGATTCATTCTGGATGCCAGACACGGGTGGTCCAGACACTGCAGTATCTCCCTCTCCGTCTGGGCTCGTTGGATCTTCTTCCGCTCCTCCAAATTATCCTTATCCATCACCTTCATCGCGAAGAAGCTCTGAGTACCCTTCAACTCCGACAGATATACACTCCAGCCTCTTCAATAAACGGAAATGATCCAATCCAACTGACCCATAACGCGATCGGACGGCCTGGATCGCTTCCCACCTTACATCGTTCGCTTTGTGCGGTTTGTGGAGGACTGCAGTGAAGCTAATGTCTTCGCTGATGTCACTCCCTGTGCTTTACCGGGATCCGGTGAGTTCTTCCGTGTTGGTGAAGCTCTGGTTGGCTTCTGCATATGAAGTGGTCGAACATATGCTGTTCTCTGGACTCGGACAAAGGTTGGTCGCTGTCGAGTCAGAATCGCGCATTTGGCGGCCGAAGGAGTTCAATTTGCGGACATTACCTGAGACAGAAGAGCAAAATTAAGAACACAGAGATTTATGAGGATAAGAAAGTGATTACTTGCTGATATGTGAAGTCACCTTTGAAAAGCAAATAAATTTGTTATTTGTTAAACTTTGAGTTCACAAAATTCCACCTTGTAAATTATATTTTCTTAAGAGTTTAACTGATAATTTATATAAAATATATAAAAATTATTGTTATCATTTAATAATAAATTAAACATATTAAAAAAATATATATATATTACATAAAAATAAAGTTCTGTTTATATGTCAAAACTTAGTGCTGAATCAATTATGAAAAATAAACAGCTGTCTTCGATGCAACAAAAAGGATTTTTTTTCTGGGTGAATAGTGAACCGCATACTGAACCAGGTTGGACCGTCTGAACCGTGAACGGGCCTCCTCGTCGGTTCGATGGCCGGTCCGGTTATGATAACTATGGTGTGAAGTCATATTGGATATGTGATCATGATGGGCCTTCATTTTTCCTTCAGCTTTTTGTTGATCATCTTTTCTACCCATATGAGGGTGAAACGATTACGTAAGTTTCTTTGCAAAGTATCAAGATGGGTATTTGTCATGGCACCTCGTACATATTGAACTTGTGTCTGCCGGTCTTAGAGTTACTAGGAACTGATACATGTGGTAGGACGTGTTGTCTGATGCCCGATGTAGCCTCTTGTTCATACATGAAAGGGTTTGCCTACTGTTGTGGTGGACGAATAACCCTTTGGACTTGAGAGGTTTGTTGTTGTGCATAGTCTAAGAAGGCCTTTATTATGGCTATAAATTTGGGGGGAACGTGTAAGAGTTTGGAAGGTCATATGAGGAATGGTTTGGGCTATAGTTGGTGCTAGAGGGTTGACTAGTGGCACAGGTAGTCGTTGGCAGGTCGCTGGATCCCTGCCAGTGCCTAGAGGCTCACTTGTCGAGGTAGAGTTGAAGCCCTAGAGGTTGAGTCCCTTTTACCAGTTCGCTAAGGGTCTGCTTCAGGAGTGGCTCCTAGAGGAGGCTAGTGATTTACCGATTCAGGAGTTGCCTGAGAGGGATGGTACATGATCTATTTCCTGTGACTAGTGCTTGAATGAGTTTGCATTCTTCTATAGTTTTAATCAGATTCCCACAGATTTGGGCCAATGTTGGATCAGGGTTTAACCTGATTGGAAATAACCCTCAAAGTTATTAGGATGTGTGTAAATTCACTCGTTGGAAAAATGGATTGGGAGCACCTTAATCTGCAAGAATGGATAATGGAGGGTTTACTTCTGAATTCCTCTCTGACGCTTATGTGAGTGCATGGTTTGAATGTGTTAAATTAAGCTTATATGTATAGGGAGAAATAACAATGTATGTATAGATATGTCGATTTTGGATTTCACCGCCTGTTACCTGTCAATTAAGATGTTGTGCATGAGATCACGTCGAGAATCGTATCTAGGTTTATATTAAGTTCATGATTTTACATTTATGCATTAAGATTCAGTGTGTGTGCTAGATCAAGTTGTGGAATTAAGTCTAGGTGAGCATCGTTTTTGTTTAATAGTGTCCTCGAGACATAGGTTCTTACTTAAGTCTTCGAGTCCTTGTTTGGCGAGGGTGGGCATCATGTACTCGCCTCGTACTTAGGCAGTAAAGTTGTCTTTGATAGTCCTATGTGTGTTCTCCTTTGTGAGGGCGAGGCTTAAACACTCACCTCGAAGGAAAGAGACACGGACCTCGCGGTCTTTACCTTTGCGTACCTGATAATGGCGAGCATGAAGCTCTCCCCTTAGTGGTTGAGGATGATTTGATCTTTGTCACACGTATGTCACATGACTTTCCTTACCCCCGAGCATGATCGGTTTCGGTGTTGGAGCAAGTTTTCTCTTATTCGAGGTAAAGTCAACGCTTGGGTCCAACAATAGCAACTCTTGGGTATGATTAAATACAGAGCATACTCTCTGACATGACTGAGATTGTTAATAGTGACATTCAGTGTTCTACGATATTTTGTAAGCTCTTGAACATGTCCTGATCGATTTATAACTTATCATATACATGCTTAGAACATTGTTCATTGTGTTAACATGATCCTAAGCGGCGTAATTTCTTTAGTGAAATGATATGTTCGTAAAAATAATATTACTGACTAATTGAATATAAGCATCAAACTGAGAGGTGATAATCACGCTATACTGAGCAGCGATACATTTAGATACTCATGACAGGAGATAAAGTTGTTACTCTACTCTTGGGACAACAGGCAGAGATGCACAACACATGGGCGCAAACACAACATTGAAGCAAGCCAAAACTAAAATAAAGCTGGAGGCCTTCTCGGTGATAAGCATTGCAGTTTCATCTGCACAAGATCCACCTGACATAATGGGGTGCTATGAGTGAGGCCATAAGTGTTACATTCTCGATGATTGCCTGAGAAAAAAAAAACATATGTGTGTTGATGGATTATCTAATGAATTTTTTGTCTATAATAATGTTTATACTTTCATCTACTTTCCGTTCAGTTGACTTTGGAGTCAACTTTATTTGGCTTTAGGTTTTGTTTAAGATGGATTTAACATTGAATCTGCATTCGTACAATCATAGTTTCACGTCTTCTTCTACTCGTATTTTATCTGTGCTGTGAGTAAATAGTGTGCTACACTAGGTCACATTGTAAAGATAAATTATAGTGGTTGGCCCATCGGGACTTGTCGTATGACATTCCATAAGTTGAATAGCATTGCCGTGTAAATTGTCTATCATGAAAATTCATTTGAAAGCGCTTCAGTAAGGCACCTAATTCACTCAGGCGTATGTAGTCTTTTATATGTTAGACTCAGCATGGAGCGCTTCATTACATTTGTAGATGATCACACATTATGAATTTGGTTAAGAACTAGTAAAGTCAGAGAATTACAGCTCTCCACAATGATTGTAATAAAGAGTACCTTTTAGCAAAATTTAATGAATTCTTTAGTGACTTTGTAGTACGGATTTAATTGATACATTTACGAGATATTAGTATCTGTATATATATTAATTTGGTTAGATAGTCTAACATCATGATATTAGTAAACGTTTTACACTATTTTGTCTCTCATATGTGTTTAAATATCTCATTTTCATTGGCTTACATTAAATTTTATATAAGTAGCATTTAAATCATTATTCTCAATCCTGCACATGGAGCTCAAAAATGACAAAAAATCCTCTCATTGAATTTAAATTTTCGTTACATAAACAAGTTGATAAAAATAATCTTTACACACTAACATAGAAAATTGAAAGATTTGCACCCTAATAAATTTATTTGGAAAATTGCACTAAGATTTGGGGTAAGTAAAACTAATAAGAGCATAGGATAACAAATCATAAGACTAGAAGAGGAAACATTTTCTATAAACACAAATAAAAATATATAATGAAAAATAAAAATACAAGTTATAAGTTGTAGTTAATATATATATGTTGAACACTACAATTATACATAGGGTAATACCAAGGAGCTACCTGAACTTTGGATGTTTTGCAACGAACTACCTGGACTTTAAAAAATCAAAACGGGCTACCTAAATTTTGGCGAAGGTGCAACGAGCTACCTCCATTCAAATTACCGTCAACTGTTGACAGAAAATTGTCGAAAATCCGTCGAAAATTCATTGGAAATTAGTCAGAAGTTCATCAAAAATTTGTAAGAAATTGGACGGAGGTAGCTCGTTGCACCTTCGTTCAAAGTTAAGGTAGCTCGTTTTGATTTTTTAAAGTTTGGGTAGCTCGTTGCAAAATGTCCAAAGTTCAGGTAGCTCCTTGGTATTTAACCCTTATACATAACTATAATTTAATATCTATAATTTAATAGCATACATTTTTCAAAAGTAAAAAATATAGGAAAAATAAAAGCGTATCCACGTATTTCCTTTAATAAAATTCATAATTAAAAAATTTGATAAAGTAATTAATTATTCTAATTTGTTTAAAAGTAACTTTTCACACAATTTTAAGGGTTAATTAACTGAAACGTTACACATGTTTGACCAATGTGATTAATTGGTCACACATGTTTTTTCGCGTGACTGAAACAATACACATGTTCCAGCATGTGACTGATTGGTTACTCCGTCACTGAACCATTAAAATTTTCTGTCTAATGCTCATGTGCAGGTCACGTGATAGGAGGTAGTTTATTTTTGGAAATACAAAATTACCTTGAAGCCCCTTACGTCCCCTATATTCAGTTTCATCAACTCTTTGTTTCCCTTCCCCCCATTTCGTATGACCCGTCTTCTCCTTGCTGTCGAAGTCCTCTGCAGAAGAATCTCTCGCGCGTCCGCCTGCCCTGCATTTCCGAGGTAAGCTTCTTCTTCTTCTCGGCTTCAACTTCCGAAATCGCAAACTTGTGTTCGGTTCTGTTGTCGTTTCTACACGTGTTGATTTGCTGCGACCGAACTCTGTCTCCCCTGTTGATCGAGCAAAGGTACGACTCCATTTAGGGTTTATCGGTAGTTTGCGAAATTTAGTGTGTGAAAATGGGTATTTTACCGAAACTTGTTGTTGAAGAAGTATGAAATAGCATAGTTATGTGTTTTAGTGCGTAAAGTTTGAATTTTTCGTCCAAATTATAAGTTTTGATGTTCAAATTTTGTCATTTATGTATGTTTCGGTGTAAAGTTTTACTGATTGTGGTTAAATAGTCGGAGTTCGTTTGTTGTGGCTTCCTTCTTGGTTCGTTTTATTGATTTAAATGTTGTCTGCTTTGGTTGTTTTCAGAAATTAAAAACTGTAGTTCAATGGGGAAGAAGGATCACATTGCCGAAGCTATTTTTCATCATGGTGGAAAATGGGTTGATAATGGGGGTACCCAAACAAATGTAAGTGAACTGGAGTCACTCAAAGTGCCTTATCATAAGTTGAACTATCTATCACTTACCAGACTAGCTGAGGTGTATTGTGACCTTGTCGAAAATGGATCCATGTTTTGGTTGGCCCCCGGTGGAAATCCGAACACCGATCTTGAAGCGATAACTTCATATGCCAATCTCCACCCTATACTAGAGCGTCAAGGAACAACAAAGGAGATCAGTTTCTACATTATGCCATCATTTGATAGAAAAGATTGTTTGAAAGATCCCTTCATGATCCAGTTCCGCAACAAGTTGATAAACAAGACTCGTCGTGCATGTCGTGCAAAGGAGCTTGAATTAATTATTGAACGACAGGTAAAAGAGGAGAAGGGCAAAAAGATGGACTGAACAAGTGGAAAGGGGAAGAAAAAGTTGTTTCCTGATGATAGTGACATCATGGAGACTTTAAAGAATCTTCTGGACGACTTGCGAAACTTCAATTTTGAAAGTTAAGATGACAGCGATGATTTAGATTTTGTCACCCCAAAGGTTGCTGAAGCAGACGAGTCAAGTACGTATGAAGACATGGAGTCTGATGAGGAAATGAAGCTACACGAGGAGTAAAGAAGTCTGAAGGGTGGAAGCGATGAAGCTGGACGAAAAGACAGAAAACTGAATGTTGAAAAGAAAAAAATGTTTGTTTGGGAGGAAGTTGGATTTGAAGAATCAGGTAGTGACAATCAAAGCGACACGTTGGAAGCTGAAAGGAAGACCGACAACGAGGACGAGGTAAATAGCGCTGAAAAGATAAAGATCTACGATGAGGACAAGGATGCTGTCGGCTTGGATCTCAACCACGGGATGTTATTTGGTACTGTTGAACTTTTCAGAAAGGCAATGAGGGACCACGCTATAGTGAATGGGTATGATGTGGACTTCCCTGTGAACAACCAAACTAGAGTCGAAGTTTACTGCAAGCATAGGTGCAGATATAAGGTGGTCGCACGAAGAATGAACCGGCAAATGACATTTGAAATATGTCAACTTGTGAAGGATCATCAATGTCCCCGAGTGCATCATAACCACCACATCGGGATGAAATGGGTATACGACAATTTTATCGGCATGCTAAGGGACGACCCGAAAGTGAAGGTATGGTTATTGTACTGATGTTCTACGTAATTGTACCTTTGTAGCTGCTTAACATGTTCTATGTAATGCTGCAGAATAGTGTAATTCGTGGTAAAATTAAACGGAGATGTGGGTGGAATGTAAATCGTTTCACTGTGAGTCAGGGAATGCGTATGGCAAAGGAAAAAACGGAAAGGTGATCGTTGTGAAGAGTTTGGAAGAGTCTGTGATTATGCAGCAACTTTACAAGAACATAATTTGGGTACGACTGTGGCGGTCCATGTGGATTCGGTTTCCAGCCCTTTACGCCCAAGGTTTAAAACACTTTATGTGTTCCTGGAAGTATGTTCTACTGGACTGAAAAATGGGTGTAGGCCCTTCATTGCTTTGGATGGTTGTTTTTTGAAGGGGCCAGACGGGGGACAACTCTTATGTGCTGTCACCCGAGATGCAGATAATGTGTTGTTCCCGGTAGCATTTGCATGGGTTGAACCGGAAAAATACAACTCATGGAAATGGTTCTTGGACATCCTGTTTAGAGACATCGGTGTTGATAGGCCATGGATGCTAATGTCAGATCGACAGAAGGTATTTCTCTGTTAAGTTTGTTCCATTTGTGATTAATTAATCAATCATGTATGTTGGTTGTGTGATTAAATGATCAGTCATGTAGCTGGTTTTGGAATTATTTGATCAGGCATGTATGCTGGTATTGTGATTAATTGGTCAGCCATGTTTGTTGGTGTTGTGATTAATTGATCAGGCATGTATGCTGGTTTTGTGATTTATTGATTAGGCATGTTTGCTGGTGTTGTGATTAATTGATCAGGCATGTTTGCTGCTGTTGTGATTAATTGATCATGCATGTTTGCAGGTATTGTGATTATTTTGTCATTTTTAGGGCTTAATTCAAGTTGTACAAGATATCATCCCAGATGCTGAACACAGATACTGCATGCGACACATATATCAGAATATGCAAGTAAGAGGTTTGGGTGAAGCCGAGGTGAGGAAACGTGTTTGGTCCTCTTCATGTGCATATACCTACCAAAGACACAAATGGCATATGGACTTGTTGAAAGTAGCAAACAAAAAAGCTTGGGACTTCGTCTCAGCAATTGACACAACCGCTTGGTGTAGATATCGTTTCAGGCATGTTACTAAAACTGACTTGGTCGTCAACAATATATGCGAGAGCTTCAACAACAAAATCATCAACGTGAGGGAAAAAACACCTATTACCCTAGTTGAAGAAATCCGCAAAATGTTGATGCGGGACTTTGCTAAACGATGACAATTTGCTGTTGATGCCCAAGGGGAACTTGGAAGGAATATCGTAAAGAAACTAAGGAGGCTGACAGATGGAATAAGTGGGTGCGAGGACTTATATATTGCCGATGGTAAGTATGAGGTACACGTTGGTCCAGATGTGTCGTATAAAACTAATACTAATGCAAAAACATGTACTTGTTGTGCCTCGGAATTAAATGGTTTACCATGTCTTCACGCGCTTGCTTGCCTGTCATATGCCCGTGTCCATGAGCTCGCACCGTACTGCGATCCCATGTACCACAAAAGTGCATACCTACGCACCTACACAGGTGTAATTCATGCCTTGCCTAGACGGGATGATTGGGCAAAGACAAACGCATTACCTATTGATCCTCTGCTCTTTAAGGCACGTTCTGGAAGGCCAAGGAAGAAACGATTTTGGTTGGTAACAGAAGACGCTCATGCAGACTGAGCAAAATTGGTTTAAAACAGTTTTGTTCATAATGTGGTGAACATGGCCACAATAAGAGAGGATGCTCCCAAAGGATCCCTGAGGTGCTGTTTTTATATAAGATTCCTGATTTTGAATATATGCTCGTACAATTTCTGATATGCTCGTTTTTTACGTAGGTCAAGGATAATGTTAGTGCTGGCGTTAGTGGGACGAAAAAATCAGAGAAGTGTCTTACCAAGCGAAAGTTGAAGACGGATTGACAACCCCAAATGGCAACGACGCATACCCAATTGCAGTATACATAACTGAAATCCATTTCCACAATGCTGATCAACTAATTCAAATACACCTACTTGTTTAGTATATTGATCAAAATTAAACAACACAGAACGACAATTGCAGCATACAACTTCCAGTATTTTTGTTTCGCAACAGCTTCTGCAGGATGTGCAGTCGCAAGTTCTAATCGAAACTGTCCATCTATACCTTGAAACTTAAACACGGCGTTTCTTCCATATTGACACATCAGTGGATCTTCCCATTGGAAAAATCCGCACCCAGGATTTTGTACAGACTAGACAACACAAAAATGGAAAAAGATGTTAAAATTAGGGTTCTTAACAAAATTAGGGTTTCTAACATAACAAACTAATAGGGACAACATGGTACCAAACGTGCAATTATCTCAAAATGTGAACACCCATGAAACCTACGACTGAAATTTTTCCAAGTACCCGCACATTTGACCGACGAAATTTCACCGCAGAAACATAATCGGGGCGTTGACACTAAACGGGACGAACCTTGGATGCTAGAGTGGGAACGCACAGACGTTGAGGGCTCTCGCTGAGGGGAGGGGCTGAACCCATTCCATGGTTCCTTCTTCATCTTCGAAGGAAGGAACGCTCTGCTGCTTGAAGAATGGAAATGTCTTCTAATATACACCATCAAGGGCATTTTGGGAAGTTAAGGTTGGAAGTAACTCACGTGCACGGCACATGGACATACTAACGGTGATATTTAACGGTGAACAGTACAAATGGCGTTTCAGTCACGTGCTGAAACATGTGTAACCATCCTGCACAAGTTATAACCAATGAGTCACTTGCGCAAACATGTGTAACGTTTCATTTAATTAACCCTAATTTTAATTTTCTCTCTCATATGTGCTAAAATAACTAATTTTGATTGGTCAGTACAAAGTTTGTAAAAGAGTTTTGGGTTTACATCCTAACAAAGAGAAACGCAAGTTTTGCACCCTACTAAGTTATTTGGAAATGTGCTAGGGTTTAGGGGAAATAGTAATAAAAAAAATGGATTGGCAAACAAATTATGAAATAATATTTATAAAAAAAATATAAAATGTAAAAATAAATTAACAAAATATAAGTTTTAATTTATATATTTAAACTAACTGAAGTATACATAATTATAATTTAATGTCACATTTATTTTAATAGAAAAAATGAAAAGAAACACAAGAAAAACGTATCCAATGGTATTACAATACATAAAACTCGGGATTTGTTTTAACAAAAAACAAATTTGATGAAATAATATTAATTAATTTATTAAATACTGAAGAGAATATAACTATAATGAATAGGTTGTAAAAAAAAGTAGTCATTACAGTTACTATATAATTTTTCCTTAGTTTATAATGATTTTAAAAAGATGAAGACAAGATAACTCACCGAAGGGTCATTTATCAACGTTTAGTTTGAAATATATATATATATCACTACATATTTATCAATAAACTTTATTGAAAAAAAGTAAAAATATTTATTTTTCCTAAAAAGTTAAGCAACTAATATATAATTTTATTATAAACTTTTATATTTTTTAGTTAATTTCATAAGTACATATATTTATTTTTTATATACTTTATAAATAAGTTGAATTATTTTAAATTAAACTATGAATATATCTATATCTATATATCTATAAGGTCTTTATACATTTATTATTATTATAAAATATTTTTTGTATTTACTTCTATATAAGTTTAAATTAAACAAAATTATATTCCACGCGTGCATCAATTCCCTAAAATGCTACATTATTTAGTAGCAAAGAAAACCACATGTCACTAGAACTTTATTATTATTTATACTTTAAAAGAAATATTTTTTAAAATCATACTAAAAAAATTCTGTACTCATTTTATTATATATTTAAATCAAATGTTATATGTCTATATAATATTAACACGACATTGATGTAGTACAACATTATGATATGATCAAGATATAACATATAAAATCGAATCAAACCAAGAAAAGCAGATCTGAGTTCGAACTGAACCCAGATTTGCAATTCAGGGTTCAATTTGAACCCGAAAATGCAGGTTTGAGTTCAGTTTGAAGCCAAATTTTCGAAAATCTTAGTCCGACATTGGATTTCAGGTTTGAATCAATGAAGAAAATAATGAAAATGAAGAACATGAAGATGAAAAAGATGACTAAGAGGGTATTTTAGTTAATTTTTTGCATGATTTTTTTATTTTTGTAATCGTTCAATCATATGTTGAAATAATAGTGATCATTCAAAACAAGTTTCAACTTTCACTCACATGTGCCAACATAATTAACTTTTAAGATAATTTGTCCGATTTGTTTTCTATAAATAGATTGTGTACCTGAGATCCAATCATGACAAAAAAAACAAGGATTATAGGTACACTCCGTGTTAGGGTTGTGCATGAACCGATCCGTGGCCTAACCGATTCAAAACCGTACCTTATCTAAAATGTGGTAAAGTTACGGTTCGACCCCTTCATCTGAATCGCTCCATATTTTTTATGATTTACCGTGTATCTGTTCTGAACCAATTCAAAGATTCAGAACCGGTTCAACTAAGCCTTTTTATATGTATATATAGAGATAAATTGCAGAAACAATGGCGCGTCGTGAGGCACAATTTGCAAAAACCTATCAGCAGTTGGTGTGGGAGTTAGTGGAAAGTGAGAAACAATGAAGAAGAACAACACGATTGTTTTTCTGAGTGGCTGAGTCGTCAGTTGTGTGCTACTGAGTCAGGGTCACTGTTAAGTGGAATAAGCAAGCAACGACTGGGTTGTTGAGTCTTCTTAGTGCGGGAGCAAGCAAACGTCTCATCTGGGTCGTCGACTGGCGTGACGCGGGTGCTACTGAGTGGCTCAATGACAAGTGTCGTCGCTTTGAAGAATAACAGAACAAGTGCAAATTAGGGTGTCAACATGTTGTGCGCTTGCTCGCCTCGCCACTCGGTGTCGTGTGCTGCTGCGGAAACTACAGTCGCTCGCCTCGCCGCTCGGTGCCGAAGTGGGAACTCAGGAAGGAAACTGGAAGATAAAGAATCAGATTTACTCTGATTTAGGGTTTAACTAATTTAGGTTAATATATTAAAACTGGTTCAAAAAGTTGTACAATTTACTATATATGAACTAGTTTTTTGTGGTTCATCAGAACCACTCCATTTTTTACTGAAAAACCGTTTGTTTTATATAACAGTTTGATCAAACCGGTTTGAAAGTGGTACGGTTCGCAAAAGGTACGATTCAGTTCGTCTGAACCAGGTTTTTTGCCCAACCCTACTCCGTGTGAGTAAATGATATACTTATAAATTTTGTGTGGCCGAGACATATCAATATACTTCATTAATCATCAATTTTCCAGAATGAGACGACCACTTTGAAACGTCGAACTTATGCAAAATTTCCTTTTGAAGTAAGGCACGCACAATCGTGGTAACTGGTGTAAAGTAAGCAGCCCTCACACCAAAACGGTAGTGTATTTAACTTCTATAGTTTTTCCCATAAATGCTTGGTTCTCCTGTCGTTATAATGTCCTACTTTGATTCACTCGTGTAATGTGCACTCAAGTTAGCTTATGGCGGCCAGCTCTGACCACCTAATTAGCGAATTTGCAACCAAGATTTTCTTTATCGGTTTGTACTCAAACTAGAAATCGAACTCCGTAAGAAAAATACTCACCTGCGGATAAGGTGGCTGCTTTTAGCAAGCCTATGATTAAACAAACTAAAAGAACATACTACAGTGGAATAGCCTTTATAAACGGATATTCTTAAAGTAACTATGGTTCACTTGCCCGAGAGACAACTTTGATTACTATGGTAGGATCTGACCTTACTATGGTCCAGGTATGGAATGTTATAAATACTCCATTATCATCCTCATTCAAAGGGTAATGTTTTCTGGTCTCTCAACTATCATACACTCTAAGTACTCATATTAAGCGAACCCCCGACTACCTTTGTCAACTGAGGGGAAAAACGGGAACACCCGGGCTTTCCTTTTGTGCAGGTTGAAGGAGCGAACGCAAGGAAGAAGTTTCCAGTTTATGTGATCCAACACATTGGTGTCGTCTGTAGGAACCCTTTGAACAAAATTCAACCATGGTTCCCCCTGCAACTCGAGCAAAGACTATTCGCGAAGTTAACGAAGAGGATTCGCTCCAAAACCTTCAACAACACCTGGGACAAACAACGTACATACCAGTCCAGATGGTCCATCCCCAACAACCTGTCCCGAAATCACCTGTCCCTGAGGCACCTCCTGCTCCTGAAGAGCAAAGATATGAATCGGAGACACCAAGACCCGCACAGTCTCGTATTGCTTCTTCCGCAGAAAGGGCGTCACCTCGAGTGGAAGAAATTCCATAAATCGTTTTAACACCGGCATTATGGCGACCCTTGACGAGCATCTGTTCAAGAAGCCCAATGGGAAAACGCCCAAACAGCCTAGGAAGCCACCTCCCGGCCCTAGGATTTAACAAGGACACATAAGCAAACTCATTTCGCTACGAGTGCCGCCACAATAGGCACAGGTCCGACAATGGATCATCCCCCTAGCACCCCCTAGCATAATAACCAGGGAGGAAATCGAAGAGCTTGTCTCTCAAAAGGTGAAGGAACAAAAAGGAAGAGTCATGCCACGTCTGCGAGATAGGGCGTCACATCCATTTGCTTCAGAAATCCTGTTTGCCACGGTGCCACCCATTGTGCAGACACCGCGAATTCATTACTATCGAGGAGAAGGCGGCCAGGTCGAACATATTCAGAGGCACGAAGCCTCCTTGATGGGACAAACAAATGATGATAATCATTTTGCGCTACTTTTTCCCGCTACCTAAGGAGGGGTCGCGTCGCATTGGTTTTTCAGTCTCCCTAAAGCATCAGTAAGATAATGGGGAGACTTGAAAGAAAAACGTATAGTACAGTATATGGGAGGACGCCAACTCCTAAAAAGAGTGGGAACTCTGGATCACTTAAAGCAAAAATGAGATGAAAGCCTGGGTGACTTCTACACCAGGTTCAATAAGGAACTAGCTGGGATTGATCAAGCCATCACCGAAGGGGAGACTATCTGTGCTTTTGTACGTGGATTGGGACCAAGGGTTTAAACTCTATATGACTGTCTGAGTGTCATCCCCGTCAGCACAGTGGAAGAAATGGCGGTGCGAGTCAAGTCTTACATATATTGGAGATTGCAAGAGAAGGAAGGAAGGCGAAAAAGGAAGTGTTTAAGAAAGATACTTCAGAAGGAAAACGTCCAGAGCAATGTCCTTCCAAATCTGTACATGAAGATAAG
Source organism: Chamaenerion angustifolium (assembly GCA_946814005.1). Classification (NCBI taxonomy): domain Eukaryota; kingdom Viridiplantae; phylum Streptophyta; class Magnoliopsida; order Myrtales; family Onagraceae; genus Chamaenerion; species Chamaenerion angustifolium. The sequence goes on from OX328266.1 coordinate 27,340,096, forward strand.
TGTTGGGTATCGATAGTGGCAGCCCAGTAAGGAAAAGGCCTCGAAGGCCCAATAACTATAGAGGGGGTAAACCCATGACATTCGAACCGGACTGGCCTCCATAGAATGGCCCAGAACCGAGCCCAGAGTCTCTGAGGACGCCCTGAGTGCTCGCCATTCCTTACCAGGCCGTGACCTCTCACTGCTCGCCATGAGAGTGCTCGCCCCGAAGAGAGCTCTGCCTCTCTCCTCTGGTCCCACTAAACCGTTAATAAGGAAGTGGCCAGGATATCCCGCGTATCTCGGTCACATATTCACTAAAGATTAGATTTGGTAACTGCAATATCTCGCAGTAACTGCCATATCCCATGATCTGAATCTTCAGCAACACAATATACACTAAAATATTCAGTTGCCTTATACGGTTTGATCTCTCCTACCCTATAAATACCCTTGCTTTACATACGTTCCTTACGTTTTGAGTTTTATACACACATATACTCATTTAAGCATCGGAGAGGGACCTAGAGACACCCCTTCTGTTGCGCTCCCCTACCTGCAGGTTCACCGGAGTTGGAGCAGAAGCGTCTTTCCGTCCTTGTCTGTCATGTAATTCACTTCCAGATCAGCATCCAGGATTCTACGATCCAACATTTGGCGCCGTCTGTGGGAACTAGCAATTCAGCCATGAGAACTAGATCCCAAAGCAACCGTCGGAACCAGACCAGGGAGCGATCCTCAGATAGCTCTGATTTCGCCGCCGCTTCACCGCTTCAACGGGAACCTGCCAGCCGAGCAGGAACCAATGTCGTTCCCCCGCGAACAACTTGAGAGCACGTCGGTGATTCAAGACTGACCCCCGCTGCTGATCAAAACGGAGCCCCGGCACCGCAGACAGTCCACATTGCTGGGCAAGACATCAATTTAACCCCAGAGATGATCTCCCTGCTGGAGGCCATCCTAGGACAGGCGCGCCGTCAAGCCCCTGCTCCTCAAGAAAACAATCCCTCTGCTGCTAAGGGAAACAACCGCCCTGCTGCCACAGGGCCCTTACCCTCTGAAGCAGCAAATCCTGGCCCCACCGCGCCTCAGGAGGATCAGGAGATGACGTCAGGACAGCAGTCCCTACCTCCAGCATACACCAATGAGCCAGCAGCTGCATACACTGCCAACCCTTCTGGTCCTCCTCCACCTGGAACCTCACCTATGTACTGTACTATAGATCAGATGGATGACCTCCTCAATAAAAGGCTCCAAGAAAGACAGCTGACAGTCGCAACTCCCTTCAAGGAGTAGTCTGCTCACCCTTTTACCGACGGGCTCGTTGCCATCAAAATCCCAAAGGATGTAGTTGCTCAGGCCATACCTGAGTACAGCGGTGGAGGAGATCCCACTGTACATGTCAACAAACACGAGGCCTCTCTCCTGGGTAAGTCAAATGATCCCAATTACTTGGCTTTGTTATTTCCATCTACTCTTTCGGGTTCGGCTTCGTCCTGGTTCTTCGGCCTCCCTGCAGGATCAATCGGAACTTGGGAAAAGTTAAGAAGCAAGTTCCTGGAGAGGTATATGGGCGAACGCCAGTTGCTGAAGAGCGTGGTCGCCCTTGACTTGGTCAAACAACAGCCTGGAGAGTCGTTGTCCAACTTCTATGGGCGTTTTCATCAGAACGTCACGGAGATAGATCGCCGAATCTCGGATGGGGAGATCATTCGAGCATTTTACAGGGGTCTGCATGTGGCCAACAAGGCCTCGAGGAAGCTGCGAAACAGCTATCATGTGAAGGAGATTGAAACGCTGGAGGAGTTGGCGTCCAGAGCAAAAGGTTTCATAGACCTTGAGAGGGCGAATACAGAGGCGGACTTCCTGACGACCTCGCTAAGGGTGGTCCATGAACCCCGACGCGATGGTAAGAAGGAGGTGAAGAAGGGAAAGGATAGCAGGCCCCGGGTCGAGTCTAATCCAGTGCCTCGCCATCCAGAGGTCCCTGAGTACTTCACGCCTTTAAATAGGCAGATCTCGGCGGTACTAGTCGAGATGGAGAGGAGATCCTTGGCGAGGCCACCGATGCCTCGTCGAGGTGGGCAGACCATGGGAAAGGATGTCGAGAGCTATTGCAGATACCACAAGTGCAAGGGCCACAAGATAGATAACTGCCGCATTTTGAAGCGGGATATAGAGAAGCTGATTCAGGGGGAATGTTGAAGGAATTCGTGGCAGGGCGAGACAGAAGCCGAACGCCCCTTAGGAGACATCGTTCGCCAGCCCCTGCAGAGCAAACTGAGCAGTCTGGAAGCAAGAGGAGGGTAAATCTGATTGCAGGAGGATTCGGTGCAGGCGGCGAGAGGTCGAGCGCAAGGGAGGTCTATGCCACTCAGATCTCCACAGCAGTTCAGTTGGGGAAGCGGCCCCGACCTGAAGAGAACATTGTCATCTCATTCTCCGAAGATGATTTGGAACATGTCACCACCCCCCACAACGATGCTCTGGTTATCACAGCAGATATTGACAGCTGTGACGTTGCAAGGATTCTGGTCGACGGAGGCAGCTCGACAGACATCCTATTTCTGGACGCTTTTGAGAAGATGGGCAAGTCCAAACGTGACCTGAATAGGGTCGACTTTCCGCTGATTGGGTTTGCGGGAAGGACAACTTATCCACTGGGGGCTATAACCATGCCAGTGATTTTTGGCGAGGGATGGAAGAGCATCAAGGTATCGGTCACTTTCCTGGTGGTCGATTCACCTACATCTTACAACGCCATCATAGGGAGGACCACGATCAATCCGAACAAGATTGTGGCCTTTACTGTCCATCAGAAGATGAAGTTCCCCACTCCCAACGGGGGAGAAGTGCTCGGAGATCACCCTTCCTCGCGGCAATGCTATGTGAACTGTTTGCGCAGGAAGAACCAAAGGGAGGCGCTCGCCATTGAAACAGAGGCCGACCCCCGGGAGGACTTGGCTCGACCAGCACCTATAGAAGAATTGGAAGAGGTCGAAATAGATGGTCCGGACATGAAGGTGCGCATTGGAACCACCTTGAAGGAGGATCAAAAGGAGGCCATGACCGCCCTCCTCAAAGAATTTAAAGAGCTCTTCGCCTGGCAGCCGAGCGACATGCCAGGAATCAGCACAGATATCATCTCCCACGAGCTCATAATAGACCCTTCCATTAAGCTGATCGCCCAAAAAAGAAGATCATTCGGGACGGACAAGCGTTTGGCGATCAGGCAGGAAGTCGGCAGGTTGATTGGGCCTGACTTCGTCAGAGAGGTGAGATTCCAGAGCTGGGTCGCCAACCCAGTTTTGGTTAAGAAATGAAACGGCAAGTGGAGGATGTGCGTCGACTTCCGCGATTTGAACAAGGCTTGCCCCAAGGATTCATATCCCCTTCCGAGGATTGATCAGCTGGTCGATGCTACCTCGGGTCATGAGATGATGAGCTTCATGGACGCCTACTCAGGCTACAACCAGATCAGAATGCTTCCAGACGATGAGGCTCACACCGCTTTTTATGCTGATGGGGACATTCTGTGCTACAAGGTGATGCCCTTTGGCCTTATCAATGCCGGGGCAACTTATCAGCGGATGGTGAACCGACTGTTCTAGGACATGCTGGGAAGGAACATGGAGGCCTACGTGGATGATATGCTCGTCAAAACCATCAAGGGCAATCCTCACACAGCGGACCTCCGCGAAGCTTTTGAATGCATGAGGAGACACAGTGTTCGCCTGAACCCTGCCAAGTGCGCCTTTGGGGTCAAGTCCGGTAAATTTCTGGGTTTCATGGTCAGCGAAAGGGGAATCGAAGCAAACCCAGAAAATCTAAAAGCCATAGAAGAGATGAAGTCGCCAACCTGCCACAAGGAAGTCCAATGCCTGAATGGACGCATAGCTGCTCTCAACCGCTTCCTCTCCAAAGCGAGTGACAGGTCCCTCCCATTTTTCAAAACTCTGAGGGCCAACCGCAAGTTCGAGTGGACGCCAGACTGCGAGGAAGCATTCCAATCCTTGAAGAGACATATCCAAACACTCCCAGCTCTGGCAAAGCCCGTTCCAGGCGAGCAGCTTTTCCTTTATCTGCATTAGCGATGTGGCAGCCAGTGCTGTCTTAATAAGGGAGGAGAATAATGTTCAGAGTCCAATGTATTTCATTAGCAAAATGTTCAACTCAGCTGAAATAAAATATGTCCAGATTGAGAAGTATCTCTATGCCTTAGTTATTGCTGCTCGGAAGCTAAGACCTTACTTTCATGCGCACAACATCACAGTCATCACCAATCAACCTCTCAAAAACTTCCTGATGAAACCAGATTCTTCAGGAAGAATGGTCAAGTGGGTGATTGAGCTCAGAGAGTTCAAGATCAAATTTGCGCCAAAAACGGCCATCAAAGGTCAAGCACTAGCTGATTTTATAGTGGAAAACACGAGTAACGGTCAAACGGAAGCAGAAGACAGGCCAAGTCAGTCGGCAGACAACAATCAAATCTGGGAGCTCTATACGGACGGGTCTTCATCAAAAGAAGGCTCGGGGCAGGTTTAATTCTTATTCCTCCTGAGGGCGAGCCTCTGAAGTACGCGATCGCCTTGACATTCCCAGCGACCAATAATGAAGCAGAATATGAGGCTCTTATCATTGGACTCAGACTGGCAAAAGGAATGGGTATAACTGTGCTGAAGGTAAAAAAATGACTCAGAACTTATTGTCAATCAGGTTAATGGCACCTACGAGGCAAGGGGAGAAAAGATGAAGAAATATCTCAGCGTCGCCAAGAAGCTGGTCGCGGAAATCCCAAATTTCGCGATTGAGTCTATTCCTCGCCAAGAAAACCAGATGGCAGACTCCTTGAGTAAGCTGGCATTCGGAGGGACAACAATCCAGGATGTACAATTTCTGGAAAAGGCCCTATGTTCAGTCCTGGAAAGCAGAGCAGAGGTCTTCAACATTCAAGGACAGGTCACATGGATGACCCCTTTCCAGAATTATTTAAAAGAAGGGATCCTCCAAGATGACGAAGGCGAATCCACGAGGATTAGAAGACTCGCAGCCAGTTATCTAATTTTCGATGGGGAACTCTACAGAAGAGGCTACTCGACTACTTACTTGAGGTGTGTCGCTCATCCTGAAACAGAAAAGGTTCTCCGAGAAGCTCACGAAGGGTCGGCAGCATGTCATGAAGGTGCTCGATCGCTGACCAGGAAAATCTTCAGATTAGGATATTACTGGTCAACCTTGGGAAAAGATGCAGCTGAATTAATGCAGAAGTGTGAGACTTGCCAGCAGTGTGCACCACGATCGGGTCGACCATCAACACTATTATCCCCAATGGCGGGCGCCTGGACTTTCGCTCAATGGGGAATCGATATATTGGGTCCTTTCCCTATTAGCACTGGTCAGCGTACTCACATTATAGTGGCGATCGACTACTTCACTAAGTGGATAGAGGCGAAAGCTTTAGCTTCGACAACGGAATTCCAGGTCATCAAGTTCCTACAGGTCAACATATTCTCCAGGTTTGACATTCCCAAAATACTCATCAGTAATAATGGTCCGCAATTCGTTGGAAAGGAGCTGAAATGGCTCTGTGAAGAATATCATGTCGACCATCGTTTCAGTTCAGTACACCATCCTCAAACGAATGGGCAATCTGAAGCAGCCAACAAGGTTGTCTTAGCAGGACTCAAGAAAAGGGTTCGAACATTCAAAGAGAATTGGGCAGAAGAACTGGAAAACGTATTATGGGCCATCAGAACAACACCTAAGGCGGCCACAGGAGAAACGCCTTTGAGTTTAGTGTACGGATCAGAAGCAGTAGCACCAGCCGAAATAGCAGTGCCTACCCACCGAGTCCTACACTTTAATGCGGAGGCAAACGAGATCGAGCGCAGAACTGCCCTCGACTTAGCAGAGGAAAAGAGATGGCTCCCGGAAAAGACACAAGCAAAGATGCGCTTGGCGACCGCTCGATACTTCAACAGAAAAGTCAGCGCTCGCCAATTTTTTGTGGGGGAGATGGTTATGAGAAGGAATGAATTCACAAGGCTGGACAGTAAAAATAAACTTTCAGCCAAATGGGAAGGACCGTACAAGGTAGTAGAGATCGCCGCACCAGGATCCTACTATTTAGAAACCACCGAAGGCGAGAGGTTACCCCGTCCATTCAATTCTGAGCATTTAAGAAGATTTTATACATAGCTTGTAATCAAACTGTTATGTTAATAAAAGAAAGCCATTCCTTCATAAAGCGTGTCCACTCGAAGCAAGTCGAAGACAAAAGACCCGACGCCAAAAGTCAGGCAAAGACCTGATAACCAAATCGGGCACAAAAGCCCTAGCAACAAAGCTAGTCCAAAATCCCTAGCAACAAAGCTAGGCCAAAAGCCCTGACGCCAAAGTTAGGCCAAAAGCCCTAGCAACAAAGTTAGGCCAAAAGCCCTGACGCGAAAGTCAGGCCAAAAGCCCTGACGCCAAAGTCAGGCCAAAAGACCTAGCAAAAAAGTTAGGCAAAATAAAAAGCCCTAGTAACAAGGCTAGGCCAAAAGCCCTGACGCCAAAGTCAGGCCAAAAGACCTAGCAAAAACGTTAGGCAAAATAAAAGCCCTGATGCCAAAGTCAGACCAAAAAAGTCCTAACAATAGAATTAGGCAAAAACGGGAAAGTAGACGCCAAAGCCAGACAAAGACATCTGCTATCAACCCATTAAACAGAGGATAAGGAATTTTAGGCGATCACTATAGATGATGAAGCCTTAGAGTTAACAAATTCCCTGTTATTATGCGAATACCTCAAAGGTTAAACTTCAAGGAAGGTAATATCTCTTTGAACTTAGAAGTTTATGCTTTTAAGTGCTAGAGTATTGTCCTGAGAAAGTTTGTATAGACTTATGATCGGTCTGAGACTTTGAGAGTCGAAGTCATTATACAGCAAGAAAATTCGAGAGTAATTATGACTAAGATATTGGATGAATAGCCAAATATGTTCGAAAGTCAATCAAAGGCTCATGAATATAAAGGCATATAAAGAAACCAAGTCTTAATAAATATTTACAAAGCAAAACAAAAAAATTACAAAAACAGCTATCTAAAAAGACAAAGAAATATGGTCGCTAAGGAGCTGGAGGCTTCAAGCTTTGGGATCCTCAGGGGCATGGGTGCTCTGCTCGCCTTCGGGGGCAGGAGTACTGGGCTCGCCTTCAGGGGCAGTCTCTTCAGCAACAGCGGGCCGAGGAAGGCGACTCCGCAAGAAACCCTTCAGGGATTCAACTTCCCCAATGGGAAAGTTGGGGTCGACCGCCTGGACCTCCTCCACCAGGTCTTGGAGAAAATCGGCAATCGCCGACTTCATCACATTCAAAGCCTGGTCCTCAAAGTACTCGGAGGCCTTGAACTCCTCGACCACGGCTTGGGGTGAAGGAACCGCCTTTAGCTGATCAGCCAGCCGGTTCTTCTCCTCCTCCGGGGCGATCCCCCTGGCTTCAGTAATGTCCCTCTGGGCCTCCGCAGCTTCCCTCTAGGCGTCAGCAGCAGCCCTTTGCGCCTCAGCGGCAACCCGAAGAGCGTCTGAATCGGCCACCTGAGCATGAGCCTCCTTCAACTCGGCCTCTAGGCGAGCCCGGACCGCTTCTCCTTCATCAAGGCACCGATGAAGGGCTTCAAAATCCTGAAGGGCAGCCGCCACATCGGCCTTCCTCCGCTTGATATCAGCAAGGAGGCGCTGCTCCTTGCTGAAGTACTCCGACCGGGCATTGTCCACCAAGGCGATCGCCGCGTCAGCGGTCGTCTTGATAGCCCCCAGCTGCCCAGGGGTGATCCCCGTGCTTCGGTATTGCTCCAGCTCGACAAGCAGGTCTGAATGCTTGCCGGCGAGCTCGCCGAAGACACGGCCGATCATCACATCTTCCCGAACGAGCTGACAACAAAAGAAAAATGAGAATTGTCAGGACACGAATAAAAGGGAACGACTATGAAAAAAAAAAAAGGGGACAAGGTCTTACCAGAGCGACTCGTTCGTAGTGTGACCGAAGGAACCCCTCGATCTGAGGAACCTCTGTAGGGATGGACGAACGGTCCTTGGGGGGAATTATCCCATTAAGGAGCCGCATGCATAGGTCTGGGCTACCCCGGAGGCTCTTCTGGGCGGGGCACCCCTTCTTTGAAATGTCCCCACAAGGGAACCAAGCACCCCGAGAGCTCGCAGCCTTGAGCGGCTGGAACAAGCTCACCATAGGGCAATACTCCTCCCCAGGAACCCTTGAGGAGCTGGAGGCGTCGGGCCCCTTCTGCTGGGTCCCAGACTCCTTTGGAGGGACCGTGGACGCCGTAGGAGGAGGGGGCGCCAAAGATAAAACCTTCTCCTGGCCAGCCGTAGGGCCCTGGGGAGAAGGAGGAATGACCGCCGAAGCGGGAGCCTTCCCCTTACCAGTGGAAGGACCCTTAAGAGGAGAAGGAGGAGGATGATGTTCAACAGCCGGCTGTTCCTCACTCCTGACCTTCTTGGCAGGAGGAGGAGAAGGGTCTCGGACCACGTCAGCCGTGGACTCCTCTGCAAAACAAAAAGGAGAAAGTCACGTCAAACAAATTCTGAAAACTTGGAAATAAGGCAGAGTATGGAAATAATACAGTGTGAAACAACATACCTCGCTGGCAAGGGTTGGCAGGGGCCGAAGGAAGGGCCTCCTCTGGTTTCCTCTTGGACGATCGCCTAGAGGGGGGAGGAGGAGAGCTCAGCAGCGCCTGGTCGGAGGACAATCCCTTCGATCCCTAGTCATCAAAGAGACCTATCAGTTTTCGGCTCTTGCTTACGACCTTGCCTAAAAATGATAAAACAGGATAAGGGTTAGAAAATTACCCAATCGTCAAAGATTGGCGTGGCTTGATGAATGCCCGCCATCTCAAGCGCATTCTCAGTAGTCTCCGCTACTGAGCGAATGGACTTGAACTGGGACGACCGATGCAGCCGATATAGGTCGGCGATGGCGTTCCGGTCACTCCCTGACAGTTCTTCGAAGGAATGAGGAAAATCCTTGTCCGGGGTAAACAATTTCCAGGGTACACCCCGCTTGTACAAGAAGTAAAACTTCTTGTAGTTGGAGTTAGTGGCCCGGAAATCATCGACCAGACGGACATGGACGTTCCAAATCCATGCTTGAGGGCCTCCCCACTCTGTAAACTTCGGCCAACGTGGTTGGAAGTGGTGGAGGTGGTTCGCCCCAGCTGCCAGTCGGAAGAAACACCGGAACAAGGCCAGTGAATACGCCCATTCCTGGCGTATGCACAGGAACTTGAAACCGACCCACATCCTGAGGGCATTAGGAACGAGTTGCGTGGGGGTGGATCCCATAGAACTGGCACAAGGTCTGCAAATCCTCACAAAGAGGAAAACACAACCCAGCATCAATCTGGGCCGCATAAATGTAAACCTCTCCGTCATGAGGATAGTGCAGACCCAAGCCAGGATACCTAGGAGCATCCTCCACACTGAAGCCACCAAGCGCCACCATGGTCTTAAAGTAAGCCGGCTTCAACTCATTAGGCTTGACGTCTACTCAAATAAATTCAGATATGGCAATGACAAACATGAAAAACAAAGAACAGCGGATAATATTACCAAAACAGGGCACTGAAAGGGTAGAGGATTACCTTTCGGAGAAAAGATGGGCGTCTGAAGCTCAGGCCCATCCACCACCACTGGGGCGGCTGCGGATCTCCCCACGTCAGGTTGTCCCCCCGCTGAGGGAGGCACGGCGCCATCCCTAATGGTCAAGGGGGCATTGGTACTCTTGGGGACGTTGGCATTCTTAGACCCCTTGACGGCTGTGTACTTAACTCTCTGACTTCTGGTGGCCATGGAAATAGTTGAAGGGAAAGCTGGAGAGGATTGAAAAAGGAAGGAGAAGGGTTCGCAAAGAGACTCTGGTAATCTGAAGGAGTGAATAAGCGTAAAGAACAAAACAGAGAAACTGACGTCTCTTATATAGGCTCAAAAAGGAGTAACCGCCACGGGCGAATCGAAGCGACACAGGAGAATAATTGCACCTTTTTGGAAAAAACCGAAGCAATGTCAGAATTCCAAGAGACACCTCGGGGAGACAAACGGTTGGCTGGTACAGACAGCTGTCAGACTACCCTAGGTTTACGGAAAAGTAAATGACAGGCGTGCCTCAAGTGACTGTTCGATTTCTGGACAACTGTGCAGTTATTAAATGCTAAAAGTCCACTAAGGAGACAAGGTGGTCGCCAGCGCACTAATAGGCTTTATCAGAAATACCTCAAGTAGGTAGTGATCGCCTAACCAAGAAAGATAGACTTTCATAAACCTAGGTTACCTCGAGTGATCGCCAAAGGGAAATAAAAGGAAGGATATTTTTTCAGCTTTGAACGAAGAAGAAACTGCTCGCCAAACGAGCTCGAAATGCCTCAAAGGTCATGAACCATTACAAGAAACGAAGAAAACCGAATCTGAGACGTCACTATCTAAAACCCTACCAGGAAATCAAGCTCGACTGAAGAAACTTCAATCAAGATTCGGGGGCAAATGTTGGGTATCGATAGTGACAGCCCAGTAAGGAAAAGGCATCGAAGGCCCAATAACTATAGAGGGGGTAAACTCATGACATTCGAACCGGACCGGCCTCCATAGAATGGCCCATAACCGAGCCCAGAGTCTCTGAGGACGCCCTGAGTGCTCGCCATTCCTAACCAGGGCGTGACCTCTCACTGCTCGTCATGAGAGTGCTCGCCCCGAAGAGAGCCCTGCCTCTCTCCTCTGGTCCCACTAAACCGTTAATAAGGAAGTGGCCAGGATATCCCGCGTATCTCGGTCACATATTCACTAAAGATTAGATTTGGTAACTGCAATATCTCGCAGTAACTGCCATATCCCACGATCCGAATCTTCAGCAACACAATATACACTAAGATATTCAGTTGCCTTATACGGTTTGATCTCTCCTACCCTATAAATACCCTTGCTTTACATACGTTTTGAGTTTTATACACACATATACTCATTTAAGCATCGGAGAGGGACCTAGAGACACCCCCTCTGTTGCGCTCCCCTACCTGCAGGTTCACCGGAGTTGGAGCAGAAGCGTCTTTCCGTCCTTGTCTGACATTTAATTCACTTCCAGATCAGCATCCAGGATTCTACGATCCAACAATAAGCATCGCCAATTCATGCCTCTCCCCCAATGAGAAATCTTTGAAAGTTTTACACCCTTGAATATGGAAATTTCCGTTGTTCTGGGGGGAATGGAAAAGAAGAACTGGGCGACGCCTCCACCACAACGAAAGCTCGATGCAGTCATGTAAAATAATCTGAATCATTATTGTCGATATCATCGTTGTAAGGGGAATCATACAGATGACTGTTATATCCTGAAAAGGGGTATTGAAAGGCTAATCCAACAGGGGCATTTATAAAACTTTGTGGCCCGACGCTAGAGCAGTAGAATCCCAAGAAGAGCGTCGCCTAAAAAAAATCGACAAGTAACTGGATCTAGTAGGCAGGAAGACTTGAATGTGATAAGTGGAGGTTTCACCTCGGGAGGAGAGACAAGCGTCGCTAGGGAGGTTTACGCCTCTCAAATTTCAGGAACTTCCAAGTCAAGAAAACGCCCCAGAGAAGAGGAGGAAGTGATTGTTTCTTTCTTAGAGAAGGAAATAGGACATGTCATTTCTCCCCATGGCGCTGCCCTGGTGATTACGGTGGGGGTTGATAGGTTCAACATGAAGAGAGTGTTGGTGGATTCGGTAAGTTCAATGGATGTTTTGTTTTTGTATGCATATAAGAGGATGGGACAAAAGGAAAGAGACGTGATGGGATTCGCCTCATATACTACCTACCATATAGGAGCTATGACCTTTCTGGTGCATGTGGGTGAGGGGTGGAAAGCATTGGATTTGGAGGTCACCTTCATTGTAGTCAATGCCCCCACATCATACAATTACATATTAGGGCGTTCGACTCTAAATCCAAATAAAATGGTGCATTCCACATATAACCAGTTGCTTAAATTCCCAACGCCTCATGGTGTAGAAGTGGTTAATGGGGATCAACCATCAACGCGCAGTTGTTATGACCAAGCAAGGCGACGCCAGATAAGAAAGAAATAATATTTGATGATTCAAACTGAGAAGGATCCTAGAGAAGAGAATAGTCGGCCCCAGACGATTGAGGGATTGAAGAAGGTGGAGATGACCGTCCAGGAAAAGAAGTACATATTGGAGCATCACTCCAAGAAGAAGATTTGTGAAGGAAATCAAGTTCCAAACCTGGGTAGCAAATCCTATACTGGTAAATAAGAAGAATGGGAAGTGGAGGATGTGTATTGATTATCGTGATTTGAATAAGGTGTGTCCAAAATATTCATATCATTTGCCAAGGATAGATCAATTGGTCGATGTTGGGTATCGATAGTGACGGCCCAGTAAGAAAAGGCCTCGAAGGCCCAATAACTATAGAGGGGGTAAACCCATGACATCCGAACCGGATCGGCCCAAGTACAAGCCAAACTTGGCCCACCATCGAGTAATCCAGAATCGAGCCCAAAGTCTATAGAGACGCCAAAGGCTCTCAGACTGCTCGCCATTCTCTACCAAGTCGCGACCTTCCACTGCTCGACATGGGAGTGCTCGCCCCGAAGAGAGCCTTGCCTCTCTCCTCTGGACCCACTAAACCGTTAATAACAGAGTGGCCAAGATATCCCGCATATCTCGGTCACATATTCACTAAAGATTAGATTTGGTAACTGCAATATCTCGCAGTAACTGCCATATCCCACGATCCGAATCTTCAGCAACTCAATATACATTAAGATATTCAGTTGCCTTTATACGGTTCTATCTCTCTTACCCTATAAATACCCTTGCTTTACATAAGTTCTTTACGTTTTGAGTTTTATACACACATATACTCATTTAAGCATCGGAGAGGGACCCAGAGGCACCCCCTCTGTTGCGCTCCCCTACTTGCAGGTTCACCGGAGTTGGAGCTGAAGCGTCATCCCAACCTTGTCTGGCATTCAATTCACTGCCAGATCAGCATTCAGGATTTCACGATCCAACATTTGGCGCCGTCTGTGGGAACGATCAATTTAGCCATGAGAACTCGATCCCAAAGCAACCGTCGGAATCAGACTAGGGAGCGATCCACAGATAGCTCTGATTCCGCCACCGCTTCACCGCTTCAACAAGAACCTGCCAGCCGAGCAGGAGTTAATGATGTTCCTCTGCGGACAGCTCGAGAACATGTCGGTGATTCAAGACCGACCCCAGCTGCTGATCAAAACGGAGCCCCTGCACCGCAGACAGTCCACATTGCGGGGCAGGATATTAATTTAACCCCCGAGATGGTCTCCCTGCTGGAAGCCATCCTAGGACAGGCGCGCCGCCAAGCCCCTGCTCCTCAGGAAAACAATCCCTCTGCTCCTAAAGAAAACCACCGCCCTGCTGCCACAGGGCCTTCACCTTCAGAAGCGGCCAATCCTAGTCCTGCTGCGCCTCAGGAGGATCAGGAGATGACGTCAGGTCAGCAGTCCCTACCTCCAGCGCACACCAAGGAGCCAGCAGCCGCATATACTGCCAATCCTTCCGGTCCGCCTCCACCCGGAGCCTCTCCCATGTACTGCACTGTGGATCAGATGGATGACCTCCTCAACAAAAGGCTCCAGGAAAGACAGTTGACAGTCATAGCTCCCTTCAAGGAGCAGTCCTCTCATCCATTCACCGACGCGCTCGTCGCTATCAAAATCCCGAAGGATGTGGTTGCTCGGGCCATACCTGAGTATAGCGGTGGAGGAGATCCCACCGTACATGTCAACAAGCATGAGGCCTCCCTTCTGGGTAAGTCAAACGATCCCAATCATTTGGCTTTGCTATTTCCATCTACTCTTTCGGGTTCGGCTTCGTCCTGGTTCTTCGGCCTCCCTGCAGGATCAATCGGAACTTGGGCAGAGTTGAGAAGCAAGTTCCTGGAGAGATATATGGGCGAGCGCCAGTTGCTGAAGAGTGTGGTCGCCCTTGACTCGGTTAAACAGCAGCCTGGAGAGTCGCTGTCCAACTTCTACGGGCGTTTTCATCAAAACGTCACAGAATTAGATCGCCGAATCTCGGATGGGGAAATCATTCGAGCATTCTACAGAGGTCTGGATGTGGCCAACAAGGCCTCGAGAAAGCTGCGAAACAGCTATCACGTGAAGGAGATAGAGACATTGGAGGATTTGGCGTCCAGAGCAAAAGGTTTCATAGACCTTGAACGCGCAAACATCGAGGCTAATCTCCTGACGACCTCGCTAAGGGTAACCCATGAACCCCGACGCGATGGTAAGAAGGAGATAAAGAAGGAGAAGAAGGGAAAAGAAAGTAAGCCACGAGTCGAGTCTCTTCCAGCACCTCGCCATCCAGAGGTCCCTGAGTACTTCACGCCTTTAAATAGGCAGATCTCAGCGGTACTAGTCGAGATGGAGAGGAGATCCTTGGCGAGGCCACCGATGCCTCGCCGAGGTGGGTTACCCATGGGCAAGGATGTCGAGAGCTATTGTAGATACCATAAGTGCAAGGGCCATAAGACAGACGATTGCAAGATTCTGAAGCGAGATATAGAGAGGCTGATTCAGGGGGGAATGTTGAAGGAATTTGTGGCAGGGCGAGACCGAAGTCAACGCCCCCCAGGAGACATCGTTCACCAGCCCCTGCAGATCAAGCTGAGCCTTCTGGAAGCAAGAGGAGAGTGAATCTAATTGCGGGAGGATTCGGCGCAGGCGGCGAGAGGTCAAGCGCCAGAGAGGTCTACGCCACTCAGATCTCTACGGCAGTTCAGTTGGGGAAGCGGCCAAGACCTGAAGAAAACATTGTCATCTCATTCTCTGAAGATGATTTGGCACATGTCACCACGCCCCACAACGATGCTCTGGTCATTACGGCAGATATTGACGGCTGTGATGTTGCAAGGATTCTGGTCGACGGAGGCAGCTCGACAGACATCCTGTTTCTGGACGCCTTCGAAAAGATGGGCAAATCAAAACGCGACCTGAAGAGGGTCGACTTTCCGCTGATCGGATTTGCGGGAAGGACAACTTATCCACTGGGGGCTATAACCATGCCAGTGATTTTTGGCGAGGGGTGGAAAAGCATCAAGGTGTCGGTCACTTTCCTGGTGGTCGATTCACCTACATCCTACAACGCCATCATAGGGAGGACCACGATCAACCCAAATAAGATTGTGGCCTCCACTGTCCACCAGAAGATGAAGTTCCCTACTCCGAACGGGATTGGAGAAGTGCTCGGAGATCAGCCTTCCTCGCGGCAATGTTATGTGAACTGTTTACGCAGGAAGAACCAAAGGGAGGCGCTCGCCATCGAGACAGAGGCCGATCCCCGCGAGGACTTGGCTCGACCAGCACCCATGGAGGAATTGGAGGAGGTCGAGATCGATGGTCCGGACAAAAAGGTGCGCATTGGGACCACCTTGAAAGAGGATCAGAAGGAGGCCATGACCGCCCTCCTCAAGGAATTCAAAGAGATCTTTGCCTGGCAGCCGAGCGACATGCCAGGAATCAGCACAGATATTATCTCGCATGAGCTCAGGATAGACCCCTCCATCAAGCCGATCGCCCAAAAGAGAAGATCGTTCGGGACTGATAAACGTTTGGCGATCAGGCAGGAAGTCGGCAGGTTGATTGAAGCTGACTTCGTCAGAGAGGTAAGATTCCAGAGCTGGGTCGCCAACCCAGTTTTGGTCAGGAAATCTAACGGCAAGTGGAGGATGTGCGTCGACTTCCGCGACTTAAACAAGGCTTGCCCCAAAGATTCATATCCCCTTCCAAGAATTGATCAGCTAGTCGATGCTACCTCGGGTCATGAGATGCTGAGCTTCATGGATGCCTATTCAGGCTACAACCAGATCAGAATGCATCCAGACGACGAGGCCCACACTGCTTTCTATGCTGACGGCGACATTCTATGCTACAAGGTGATGCCCTTTGGTCTCATCAATGCCGGGGCAACTTATCAGCGGATGGTAAACCGACTGTTCCAGGACATGCTGGGAAGGAACATGGAGGCCTACGTGGATGATATGCTCGTTAAATCCATCAAAGGCAATCCTCATACCACCGACCTCCGTGAAGCTTTTGAATGCATGAGGAGACACAGCGTTCGCCTGAACCCAGCAAAGTGCGCTTTTGGAGTCAAGTCCGGGAAGTTCCTGGGTTTTATGGTCAGCGAAAGGGGCATTGAAGCAAACCCGGAAAAGCTAAAGGCCATAGAAGAAATGAAGTCGCCAACCTGCCATAAGGAAGTCCAATGCCTGAACGGCCGACTAGCTGCTCTTAACCGCTTCCTCTCCAAAGCAAGCGACAAGTCCCTCCCGTTCTTCAAAACCTTGAGGGCCAACCGTAAGTTCGAGTGGACGCCAGACTGCGAGGAAGCATTCCAGTCCTTGAAAAGGCATATTCAAACAATCCCAGCTCTGGCAAAACCCGTTCCAGGCGAGCAGCTTTTCCTCTATTTAGGCATTAGCGATGTGGCAGCCAGTGCTGTTTTAATAAGGGAGGAGAATAATGTTCAGAGTCCAGTGTATTTTATTAGCAAAATGTTCAACTCAGCAGAAATAAAATATGTCCAGATTGAGAAGTATCTCTATGCCTTAGTTATTGCTGCTCGGAAGCTGAGACCTTACTTTCATGCGCACGACATCACGGTCCTCACCAATCAACCTCTCAAAAACTTCCTGATGAAGCCAGATTCTTCAGGAAGAATGGTCAAGTGGGCGATCGAGCTCAGCGAGTTCAGGATCAAATTTGCGCCAAAAACGGCCATCAAAGGTCAAGCACTAGCTGATTTCATAGTGGAAAGCACGAGTAACGGTCAAGCAGAGGCAGAAAACAGCCCAAGTCAGTCAGCAAACGACAATCAAATCTGGGAACTCTATACGGATGGGTCTTCATCAAAAGAAGGCTCGGGGGCAGGTTTAATTCTTATTCCTCCTGAGGGCGAGCCTCTGAAATACGCGATCGCCTTGACATTCCCGGCGACCAATAACGAAGCAGAATATGAGGCTCTAATCACTGGACTCAGACTGGCAAAAGGAATGGGTATAGCTGCGCTTAAAGTAAAAAGCGACTCAGAGCTCATTGTCAATCAGGTTAATGGCGCATACGAGGCAAAGGGAGAAAAGATGAAGAAATATCTCGGCATTGCCAAAAAGCTGGTCGTGGAAATCCCAAATTTCGCGATTGAATTCATTCATCGCCAAGAAAACCAGATGGCAGATTCTTTGAGTAAGCTAGCCTTCGGAGGGGCGACAATCCAGGATGTGCAATTTCTGGAAAGGGCCCTATGTTCAGTCCTTGAAAACAGAGCGGAGATCTTCAACATTCAAGAACAGGTCACCTGGATGACCCCGTTCCAGAATTATTTGAAAGAAGGCATCCTCCCAGAGGACGAAGGTGAATCCACTAGGATTAGAAGACTCGCAGCCAGTTATCTAATCATCGATGGAGAACTCTACAGAAGAGGTTATTCGACGCCTTACTTGAGATGTGTTGCTCTGCCCGAAACAGAAAAAGTTCTTCGAGAAGCTCATGAAGGGGCAGCAGCATGTCATGAAGGCGCTCGATCGCTAAGCAGAAAAATATTCAGATTGGGATATTACTGGCCGACCTTGGGAAAAGACGCGGCCGAATTAACACAGAAGTGTGAAATTTGCCAGCAGTTTGCACCACGATCGGGTCGACCATCAACATTATTATCCCCAATGGCGGGTGCCTGGCCCTTCGCTCAATGGGGAATCGATATATTGGGTCCTTTTCCCATTAGCACTGGTCAGCGTACTCACATTATAGTGGCAATCGACTACTTCACTAAGTGGGTAGAGGCGAAAGCTCTAGCTTCGACAACGGAATTCCAAGTTATCAAGTTCATGCAGGTCAACATATTCTCCAGGTTTGGTATTCCCAAAATACTCATCAGCGATAATGGTCCGCAATTCGTTGGAAAGGAGTTGAAATGGCTCTGTGAAGAGTATCATATCGACCATCGCTTCAGTTCAGTACATCACCCTCAAACGAATGGGCAAGCTGAAGCAGCCAACAAGATTGTCTTAGCCGGACTTAAGAAAAGGGTTCGAGCATTCAAAGGGAATTGGGCAGAAGAGCTGGAAAACGTATTATGGGCCATCAGAACAACGCCTAAGGCGGCCACAGGAGAAACGCCTTTCAGTTTAGTGTACGGATCAGAAGCAGTAGCACCAACTGAATTAGCAGTGCCTACCCACAGAGTCCTACACTTTAACGCGGAGGCAAATGAGATCGAGCGCAGAACTGACCTCGACTTGGCAGAGGAAAAGAGATGGCTCTCGGAAAAAACACAGGCAAAAATGCGCTTGGCGACCGCTCGGTATTTCAACAGAAAAGTTAGCGCTCGCCAATTTTTCGTGGGGGAGATGGTTATGAGAAGGAATGAATTTACAAGGCTGGACAGTAAAAACAAACTTTCAGCCAAATGGGAAGGACCATACAAAGTAGTAGAGATCGCCGCACCAGGATCCTACTATTTGGAAACCACCGAAGGCGAGAGGTTACCCCGTCCATTTAATTCAGAGCATTTAAGAAGATTTTATGCATAGCTTGTAATCAAACGGATTATGTCAATAAAAGAAAGCCATTCCTTCACAAAGTGTGTCCACTCGAAGCAAGCTGAAGCCAAAAAGCCCTGACGCCAAAGTCAGGCCTCAAAAGCCCTAGCAACAAAGCTAGGCCAAAAGCCCTGACGCCAAAGTCAGGCCTCAAAAGCCCTAGCAACAAAGCTAGGCCAAAAGCCCTGACGCCAAAGTCAGGCCACAAAAGCCCTAACAACAAAGTTAGGCCAAAAGCCCTGACGCCAAAGTCAGGCCACAAAAGCCCTAGCGACAAAGTTAGGCCAAAAGCCCTAGCAACAAAGCTAGGCCAAAAGCCCTAACAACAAAGTTAGGCCAAAAGCCCTGACGCTAAAGTCAGGCCACAAAAGCCCTAACAACAAAGTTAGGCCAAAAGCCCTGACGCCAAAGTCAGGCCAAAAAGCCCTAGTAACAAAACTAGGCCAAAAAGCCCTAGCAACAAAGCTAGGCCAAAAAGCCCTAGCAACAAAGCTAGGCCAAAAAAGCCCTAGTAACAAAACTAGGCCACAAAAGCCCTAACAACAAAGTTAGGCCTCAAAAAACCTGACGCCAAAAATCAGGCAAAGCCCTGACGCCAAAGTCAGGCCAAAAGACCTAGCAAAATGTTAGGCAAAATAAAAGCCCTGACGCCAAAGTCAGGCCAAAGAAAGTTTAGGCGATCACTATTGATGATAAAACCTGACAAACTCCAAATCCCCTGTTATTAGGCCAACACCTCAAAGGTTTAAACTTCAAAGAAGGTAATATCTCTTTGAACTTAGAAGTTTACGCTTTTAAGTATCAAAAGTATTATCCTTAGAAAGTTTAACTTATGATTGGTCTACGGCTTTAAGGGTCGACGACATTACCAAGCAAGGAAAAAGTGGAAAGTAATTATGAGTAAGATACTGGATAGCTAAATATGTTCGAAGTCGATTAAAGGCTCAAGAATGTAAAGGCATTCAATAGAAAAACCCAAGTCTTCGATAAATAATTACAAACCAAAAACGGAGAATACAAAAATAGCTATTTAAAAAAGAAAAATACGGTCGCCAAGGAGTTGGGGACTTCAAGCTTTGGGGTTCTCGGGGGCAAAGACGCTCTGCTCGCCTTCGGGGGCAGAAGTACCGGGCTCGCCTTCAGGAGCAGCCTCCCCAGCAACAGAAGGCTGCGAAGGCTGACTCCGCAGGAAGGTCTTCAAGGAGGCAACTTCCCCAAGAGGAAAGTGGGGATCAACCGCCTGGACCTCCTCCACCAGGCCTTGAAGAAATTCGGCAATCGCCGACTTCATCACCTTCAAGGCCTGGTCCTCAAAGTCTTCGGAGGCCTTGAACTCCTCAATCACGGCATGGGGTGAAGGAACCGCCTTCAGTTGATCAGCCAGTCGGTTCTTTTCCTCCTCTAGGGCGACCCCCCCTAGCTTCGGCGACCCTAAGAGCGTCTGACTCGACCAACTGGGCACGAGCTTCCTTCAACTCGGCCTTCAGGCGAGCACGGACCGCCTCCCCTTCATCAAGGCACTGATGAAGGGCCTCAGCTTCGGTATTGCTCCAGCTCGACAAGCAGATCAGAGTGCTTGTCGGCGAGCTCGCCGAAAACGCGGCCGAGGATCACCTCTTCCCGAACGAGCTGACAACAAAAGCACAAGGAAAATGTCAAGTCATCAAAATAAAAAGGAATGACAAGGAATAAATAATGGAAAGAAGGCGAGATCATACCAGGGCAACTCGTTCGAAGTGGGTCCGTAAGAACCCCTCGATCTGAGGAAGCTCCGTAGGGACAATCGAACGGTCCTTGGGAGGAATTATCCCATCAAGGAGCCGCATGCACATATCCGGGCTACCCCGTAGGCTCTTCTGGGCGGGGTACCCCTTCTTGGCAAGGTCCCCACAAGGGACCCAAGGCCTCCGAGAGTCCCCAGCCTTAAAAGGCTGGAACAAGCTCGCCATGGAGCAGTACTCCTCGGCGGGAGCCCTCGAGGAGATGGAAGCAGCAGGCCCCTTCTTTTGGGCCCCAGACTCCTTAGTAGGAGCCGTGGGCACTGAAGAGGCGGGAGGCGCCAAAGACAAGGCCTTCTCCTTAGCGGCGGAAGGGCCCTGAAGAGAGGGAGAAGGAGACGCCGTGTCCAAACCCTTCCCTTTGCTGGCAGAAAGGCCCTTAGGAGGGGAAGGAGAAGGATGTTGGTCGACATCAGGGTGCTCTTCACTCCTGACCTTCTTAGAAGGAGGAGGAGGAGAGTCCCGGGCCACGTCCGCCAAGGACTCCACTGCAAAGCAACAAGACAATAAGTCAGGAGTCAGAGAACCGCAGAATGTAAAAACATTAAATCAACAAAAGGCGAGGTAGTACCTGGTTGACGAGGGCCAGTAGTGGCCGAATGAAGCGTCTCCTCGGGCTTCCTCTTGGTCGAACGCCTAGAAGGAGGAGGGGGAGAGCTTAGCAGCACTTGGTCGGAGGACAATCCCGCCAATCCCTGGTCATCAAAGAGACCTATCAGTTTTTTGCTCTTGCTTACAACCTTCCCTACAAGTAATAAAACAAGGGAAGAGTTAGAAAATTACCCAATCATCAAAGATTGGCGTAGCTTGATGAATGCCCGCCATCTCAAGGGCATTCTCGGTAGTCTCCGCCACTGAGCGGATGGACTTGAACTGAGATGACCGATGCAGCCGATATAAATCGTCGATGGCATTCCGATCACTCCCGGACAATTCTTCGAAGGAGGGAGGAAAATCCTTGTCCGGAGCAAACAATTTCCAAGGTACGCCCCCCTTATACAAGAAGTAAAACTTCTTGTAATTGGAGTTAGTGGCCCGGAAATCATCGATCAGGCGGACATGGACGTTCCAAGCCCATCCTTGAGGGCCTCCCCACTCCGAAAACTTCGGCCAGCGGGATTGGAAGTGGTGGAGGTGGTTAGCCCCTGCTGCCAGTCGGAAGAAGCACCGGAACAGGGCCAGTGAATATACCCATTCCTGGCGTAAGCATAGGAACTTGAAGCCGACCCACATTCTGAGGGCATTCGGGACAAGCTGTGTGGGGTGAATCCCGTAAAACTGACACAAGGTCTGTAAATCCTCACAGAGAGGAAAACGCAACCCAGCATCGATCTGGGCCGCATAAATGTAAACCTCTCCATCGTGAGGAAAATGCAGACCTAGGCCAGGATACCTAGGAGCATCCTCCGCACTGAAGCCACCAAGCGCCACCATGGTCTTAAAGTAAGCCGGCTTCAGTTCGTTAGGCTTGATATCTACTCAGAATGATTCAAGTATGGCACAGCAAGTATAAAAACAAAGGAAAACAGAGGATATTGCCAAAATAGAGCAATAAAAGGGCGAAAGTTTACCTTTTGGGGAAAAAATAGGCGTGTTCAGCTCAGGGCCATCTACCACCACTGGGGTGGCCGCAGACCTTCCCACGTCAGGCTGTTTCCCCGCTGAGGAGGGCACAACTTCATCCCTAATGGTCAAGGGAACACCGACATTCTGAGGGGCGCTAGCTTTGTTAGCACCCTTGATGGCCATGTGTTTTATTCGCTGACTTCTGGGGGCCATGGAAATGGTCGAAATGAGAACTGAAGAGGATTGAAAGAGAAAGGAAAGGTTTGCAGCGAAGTTCTGAAAATCTGAAGGAGTGGATAAGCGTAAAAAACAAAATGCAGAAACTGACGTTTCTTATATAAGCCCAAAAAGGAGTAACCGCCACGGACGAATCGAAGCGACACGGAGAATAATTGCGCCTTTTTGGAAAAAACCAAAGCAATGTCAGAATTCCAAGAGACACCTCGGGGAGACAAACGGTTGGTTGGTGCAGACAGCTGTCAGACTACCCTAGGTTTACGGAAAAGTAAATGTCAGGCGTGCCTCAAGTGACCGTTCGATTTCTGGACAACTGCGCAGTTATTAAATGCTAACAAGTCCACTAAGGAGACAAGAGGGTCGCCAGCGCACTAATAAGCGCTATTAGAAGTACCTCGGGCAGGTAGTGATCGCCTAGCCAAGAAAGATAGACTTTCATAAACCTAGATTACCTCGAGTGATCGCCAAAGGGGAATAAAAGAAAGGATATTTTTTCAACTTTGAGCGAAGAAAAAACTGCTCGCCAAGCAAGCTCAAAATGCCTCAAAGGCGCTGAACCATTACCAAAGACGTCACTATCTAAAACCCTACCAGGAAATCAAGCTCGACTGAAGGAACTTCAATCAAGCTTCGGGGGCAAATGTTGGGTATCGATAGTGACGGCCCAGTAAGAAAAGGCCTCGAAGGCCCAATAACTATAGAGGGGGTAAACCCATGACATCCGAACCGGATCGGCCCAAGTACAAGCCAAACTTGGCCCACCATCGAGTAATCCAGAATCGAGCCCAAAGTCTATAGAGACGCCAAAGGCTCTCAGACTGCTCGCCATTCTCTACCAAGTCGCGACCTTCCACTGCTCGACATGGGAGTGCTCGCCCCGAAGAGAGCCTTGCCTCTCTCCTCTGGACCCACTAAACCGTTAATAACAGAGTGGCCAAGATATCCCGCATATCTCGGTCACATATTCACTAAAGATTAGATTTGGTAACTGCAATATCTCGCAGTAACTGCCATATCCCACGATCCGAATCTTCAGCAACTCAATATACATTAAGATATTCAGTTGCCTTTATACGGTTCTATCTCTCTTACCCTATAAATACCCTTGCTTTACATACGTTCTTTACGTTTTGAGTTTTATACACACATATACTCATTTAAGCATCGGAGAGGGACCCAGAGGCACCCCCTCTGTTGCGCTCCCCTACTTGCAGGTTCACCGGAGTTGGAGCTGAAGCGTCATCCCAACCTTGTCTGGCATTCAATTCACTGCCAGATCAGCATTCAGGATTTCACGATCCAACAGTCGACACCACCTCGAGCCATGAACTTCTCAGTTTCATGGATGCTTATTAATGTTACAACCATATACAGATGGATGATGGTGATGCTCAACATACAACCTTTTATGTTGACAGTGATATTTACACTATACGGTGATGCCTTTTGGTTTGATAAATGCAGTGGCTACTTACCAAAGGATGGTAAACAATCTTTTTTCTGGAATGATAGGTGTTACCATGGAAGCATATGTGGATGACATGTTGGTAAAGTCGATAAAGAGTGTCAATCATGTTGAAGACCTGAGGAAGACATTTGAGAGGATGCGTCTTCAACAAGTGCACCTAAACCCAGCAAAATGTGCTTATGGTGTTCAGGTGTTGAGGGCCAACAAAAAGTTTGAGTGAACTTATGAATGCAAGAAGACTTTTCAAGACCTGAAGAAACATCTCAAGACTCTCCCACCACTGGCGAAACCCTCCAAAGGCGATGCATTGTCTTTATATTTAAGTATCACTCTGGTTGCTGTAAGTTCAGTGTTGGTCAAAGAAATAGGAAGGGGCCAAGTGTCGGTATTTTATGTATCCAAAGTGCTCGCCAAAACTGAAATGAATTACCTGGAGGTTGAAAAGTATCTTTATGCGTTGGTAGTATCCGCCAGGAAGCTACGCCCATATTTTCATGAGCATTAAATTATTATTTTAACAAACCAACCGTTAAAACACTTCTTGCAAAAGCAGACACCTCGGGGAGAATGGTCAAACGGGCCATTGAATTGAGCGAGTTCCGAATTAAGTTCCCTCCAAGGACTGCAATCAAAGGACATGCTTTGGCGAATTTCATTGTGGAGTCAACATGCCCTCAGCCAGCGACGCCTTCAGATAAAGAAGAAGAGGAAAATCATTGGATACTTCACACGGATTGTTCCTCATTAGTTGAAGGCTCGGGGGCAGGATTAATCCTGACCCCACCTAATGCTGGTACACTGTTACGATATACTCTGGTACTCACCTTTAAGGCAACCAATAATGAGGCGGATTATGAAGCGCTTGTTACTGGTTTACGGTTGGCCAAAGGTTTATGCGTTACTTCTATTCAGGTGTATTGCGATTCACAATTGGTAGTAAACCAAATTAAAGGCGAGTATGCAGCGAAAGGTGAGAAGATGAAGTTGTACTGGAAAAATGCTAAGACATTGGCAGAAGGATTCAAACGATTTCAAATCGAAGCCATCCCACGAGAAGCGAATGAGGAAGCAGATGCCTTAAACAAATATGATTGGCAGACAACGCTCATACAAGTGCATTTCATAGAAACCAATCATGGGGATGGGAACATGATATGCGTGAATATTAATGTGGCAGTTGATTGGGCGACGCCTATTCGAACATATTTAAAGTCAGGAGAGCTTCCTCAGGATGATGTCAACGCAAAGAAGATTGTTTGACTGGCTCCTAGTTTTAGAATAATCGATGGAATGCTTTATAAGAAGGGGTTTTCTACACCCTATATTAGATGCGTCGCTCATCCAGAAATGACTACCATATTGAGAGAAGTACATGAAGAATATGCAGCCTGTCATGAAGGAGTGAGAAAAGTCTTGAACCAAGGACATTATTGGCCTAGAATGAACCAAGAGGCGACGACTTTGGTCATGACATGTGAATCATGCCAGAAGTATAGTCCGAAAATAGTGTGTCCCCCGACAAAGCTTACTAGTATAAGTGTGGCATGGTCATTCCTCAATGGGGAATCGACTTGGTAGGTCATTTACCAAGGTCTAAGCAACGCACTTACATCATAGCGGTGGTCGACTATTTATCGAATTGGATTGAAGCAAAGGCGTTGGCATCTACTACAGAGTTTCTAGTCATCAAATTCCTTAAGTCAATTATTGTTTCTCGATATGGAATCCCAAGTGTTCTAGTAAGTGACAATGGTCCACAATTCGCCGAAAAAGAATTTAAATGGTTTTGCGGTGAAAAAAGTAGTTCGATTAGATCACCCTCTCACACGGGTGATAGTTTCTCTGCCTTTGTGTTTAGGTGAAGCTAATGATAGTTTCTAGTTCTGGAAGTCTGATGGGATGACCGGAAAGGGCTTTGTGTCCGAAACTATCTGATTTCGCACTACGATGGATTCTGGTCTGTCAATCCACTCAGGGGTCGGATGCGAGTTTTTGTGACTTTTGGTTCGGGTACTTTGTGTGCCTTATGAACATATGTACATCATTTGGACATATGCTCCATCGGAGCGGAGATATGTTGTAGCGCGTGTTCTCGACCGCAGCGCACCCAAAACGACCATGGGTATGACCCGATATGTGATCTTTGTTAGGATATAACATATGATAATATGTGTTCATACGTGAAACTCTATAAATAGGTGTCATATGATTTGTAATAATCAAGTTTAAGGCAATGCAAAGATGAAGTTTCCTCTCATAATTGCCTTAAGCTCACATTTCTCTCCTCATTGCTCTAAAACACTAACATGGTATAAGAGCTACAAGATCAGTGACCAAATCTGAATTTCATTGGAAATTTTCGTTGGAAATCTTCCGTGCACTGCAGCTTCTTCCCGCACGGACAGCATCTTCGAAATCGATCCAATTACAGCAGCATACTTGGTCGAATTAAGCAGCCTTCACCTTCAACACATTTAGACGAGAAAGAATCGATCGATTCCAAGCTAAATGAGATCAGGTACAAGCAGTTCTTCATCAATTCTGCAAAACGCATCAACGCATCAGTTGTTTGTTTCAGTTTCGGCGAACCAATCGATTCCTTCCTGTGAATCCTTCCAGCTGCAAGATCCTAGGTTCAGATCAGTTGATTCTTGATGATTCTCATTGTGATGCTGTTTGTTTCATTTCATTTCGATTGTGATGCTAGATGTTGTTCTGTTTCTTCTGATCCTGCCCTGTTCAATCGTGATTCAGTGATTTTATGCAATGTTGTGATTCGTTGCTTTGTGCTGCTTTGCGATGCTCTGATTAGTTGATTCTGTGATGCTCTACGATGATGTGATTCACTTCGAGTTGATTATGCTGAGGTTCTATTATGCTCAGATGATGTTCGTCTTTCGCATTTTGGTACTGTTCGATTTTGGCGTTTTGGTACTGTTCGATTTGGGCATTTTGGTACTGTTCGATTTTGGCGTTTTGGTACTGCTGCACTGAGACAATTACATCCTACTAATTCCACATTGGTTTTGTTGGCTTGCTGCTGTCAATTACATTCTTGAATAAGTCTGTCAAAACTGATTCATAACAAGGCAATTTAGCATATCCTGAAAAGTTGAGATTGTTGAGATGCTTCAGCTTCATTACTGATTACTGAGTTGCATACTGAACCGTTTCATGCTGGAGTTGATTATGTTTGTTGAGGATGCTTGAACTGTTTCATGCTGGAGCTGATTATGTTTGTTGAGGGTGTTGTTCTGGTTCATACCGAGCTGCCTCACTAAGATTGATGATTAGGAAAACAAAACTGATTCATCCAAATGCCCTGTGTTCATTCAGTTGTATTGGCTTACTTCCCTATCCATTCAGCTACATTATCTGTGCCAAGTTGAAGCAGACATGTGCTTCTTGTTACCATTGTTGTAGTTGTTATCTGAGTTGTCTTATGCTCGGTCGTGAGGGATGCGAGACATGAGGATCAAGAACTCGCAATATCGAGCAATCAAGGAATCTCAAAGTTCGTAGACCCAAAACCAACTATACATCGACTGGATCACCTCTTCCGAACATACCTGTGCTCGGTGCACATTAAAGAGCGAGCAGACCTGTGCTCGATTCCCATTAAAGGACAAGCATACATGTGCTTGGTCTATTTCAGCTCCAGTCCAGTTTCAGTGCATCTTCAGTGCTCCATACGTGCTTCTGTCGTGCCTAGTGCCTCAGTCGTGCCAGTGTAGTGCATATTCAGTAGTGCAGATAAAGTGCAGCAACAGTGCCCACCTAGTGCAAATCAGCCTTAGTGATTCATCAAGTTTTAGAAGTTAAAGTTCTGGTATTTTTACAAGTTTTAGAAGGTTTATCTAGAAAGGGGAATGTTAGGATATATGATATGATGATATGTGTTCATATGTGAAACTCTATAAATAGGTGTCATATGATTTGTAATAATCAAGTTTAAGACAATACAAAGATGAAGTTTTCTCTCATAATTTCCTTAAGCTCATCTTTCTCTCCTCATTGCTCTAAACACTAACTATCTTAACTCGGAATCGTGTGAGACGCAGAGCTCTTTGCGTAAGAGTCGCGTACGTACCCTCAATACTCTGAACAGAGACTTTAGGTTCAGTTCAATGTTTGGTATCTTAGTCTGTGCTCGATGGACCTTCAACATATTGCGATCGGGTCCCGGTTCTAGAAAAGGAAGTTGAATGGTGTTGATGGTTTTGTGGGAAGAGGATTGTCATTATGTGATCTTCTCGATATTGTGTCCACTAGGTGGCCACCAACCGCGGTGTCGGCTGCGATTGTAGGCACAATACATAGATAGGTCTGAAAGATCATTGTGTGGTCAGACCTGGAGAAAGATTACATGACCAAGGGTGCAGGGCACATTTCCACTGCTGGTGTGGGATATACGGGTCGCTACGTATTTTGAAATGGTGCGTAGCACTTTGCTCGTTGTGCTTGCCGGTCGCACGGCTGCCTCCTCGTATGTGACTTTACTGTATAATGAGATTTGTTCTATTGGTGCTGGCATGATGAATGAGCGCCCCCCCTCCCCCATACACACACATACACATTGTGCGAGAAAGAGATGTTGGTTTTAGGATAATAGGTCGCCCATAAGTGAGAGCTCATTCACATCAGCTCAGTTGTGTGTCTGGCCTTAAAATCTATCCCTCTATATATCAGTATATATAAGGGTGCTCAAGGTTAGAAAAAACATGATGATAGATAGTCACCCTACAGTTTAGACAGAGGTCATTAGATGTGGTATTATAGGTCATTGCCCGTAAAACCGTGGCGTATCCTCCCGTCCGGCAGACCGTGATCCCAACCTCAGGCAGATCCGCTTCCGTTAAGGCAATAGTTCAAGGAGGTAACTTAAATATGTCTTATGTTGTGCCTTAATCGATTGCATATTTCGTACAAATTCCAACAAGATCAAAATTACATCTTCAATAACTTCTCAATACATGGATCAGCGGGTTATGCGGAAAACGAAAACCTAATTCAGATCCAAGAACAATGCAAAACGCAAACCTAATTCAAACTGAGAAGAAATGCAGAACTGGAAGACTAGAATGCACGACTGAGAAGAACTAAAGATTGACTTTTGAAGAACGACTGAAATGATTCAAATGAAATGAAACCTAATTCAGATTTCAGACCTAATTCAGAAGTGGAGAAGAATCATGAACCGGAAACTGGTCGCTTCTTCAAAAACCAACTATTTCAAAATGGTTGCACCGGGTTCACTTTGCATTCCGGTCTTTTGAGTGATCCAAACCGTTCGAGCTCCCAGTTCGCGGTCGAACACGGACGGACCGTCGGTCTGGTCCGGTTCTGATAACTATGAGTGAAAGAAAGTGGAAGTAGTTGACTGAAAGAGAAGATAGGGGAAAGAGAAGTTTTTTTCGTAAATATGAAAGAGGAGGTTCGACAGTGTTATCAGAACCGGGCTGACCCTCGAACCGGCAAGGTTCAATAGGGTTGGTCCCAGTTCAATGTGTGGTTCACTGTTCATAAGTAAAAAAAATACCAAATTAAAAACTATATAATTTCAAACACATACATAATTACCTCAAACTACATAGTCTCAAACACACAAAAACTACATAGTTTCAAACATTACTCTCAAACACAATATAACACAATAAAACCAACAACTGAAAGAAAAAAAAAACTGATTGGCTGTTAAAAAAACCGGTGATTGGTCTAATCAACCGAAACTCTAATAACTAAAAACCAATTTGTTTAAACGAAAAATCAAAACGATTGGTCTGTTAAAAAAATATCCCAAAGAAATGAATCAAACACTGATTTTTGCAAAACCATCCGGTTCACACCGGTTCAAAACACTGTTCACTTGCAAGTCGGTCTTTTAACTGAATCAAACCGGATAGTGGTCCGGTTCACGGTCGACCATTGGTTCGGTCCTGATAATACTGGTTTGATGAAGAGAAAAAAGGAATAGTGAAATTGAAGAGTTGCAACTGAGTACCTAAAAGGAGAAGAGAGGAGGATAGGTGGTCGGACCGTATGAACCGGACCCTTGACTGGTTCGATGTCCAGTCCGGTTCAGATAACTATGATTTATAGTCATGAGTAGACAGTCCTAACTCTTACCTATATTACTGTAACTATATTTTATTCGTTTAATTTTTATACCAATAAAAATATTTTTACCTTTAAAAAAAATTAAACACAAAATTGAAATTCATACATGACTTCGTATGTATTAATTAGGCTAAGCAGTTATGTATTAGTTGAGAAAGCACAAAAGCTTCTTTCATACAAAATCAATCCCACATTATTTGTGTCCAAACAAAACGACTCATTCCCTAATAATTGTGTCCAAACGTGCTAACAAAATTATCACTTTATTTGGATATCTATCCAACACTAGCTCTTTATGAATCTATATAATCCCTTTTGATTAATTTCAAAATCCCTTCCTTCCTCAAACCCAAAAAAGAACATCTCTGATTTCAAGTCTATGATGTCTTCTGATCTGAAACCTTAAGTTTTGCCTTTTGTTTCTTGGAATCTAGGGAGCCTAAACCTCGGCCAAGACCCACAGGAGGCTGGCCTTGTCCTTCCTCCATAGCGGTACTGTTCTCCTCTTTGGCTTTCTTCTTTAAGTCATCCGTCTTTTCTTTGTTGTCAGTAGGAGTGGGAGAGACCGTCGTTGGATTCATGATATTGAATAGCTGACTAGGAGGCCGTAATGCTTGGGGTTGGACTTGAGTATTGTTGGGGTTAGAGCGTACTGGAATGCCTCGAGCTGCAGCTTTCTTCCTAACCTCTGCAGCAGCCTTTGCTGCCCTCTCATCAAAACCTCTTGCCTTTGAGTTAACGGATTGGTTGATAGATGAGCTTGAGCTTCCAGCGCCACTAGCCATAGCGCCAGCTTGAAATGCTTGCATCAAGTCCGGATGGGCCTATCAGAAACAGGTGGAGTAGCATTACAAGTCAATCAACTGATTGGATCAAAATATAAATGTGTAAGAATAGAAAGAGAAAAAAAATAAAACACATTTCCAAAAATAGAGATCAAACAAAAAATATATACAAAACGAACCAGCATACAATTGGTAATCAAAGCAAGCACCAGCATAGAATTCTTCAAATCCAAGAAATATGATTTTTCAAGGCAACAAACCTATACAATTTTTCAAAGGGATAAACTAATACAACTTTTCAAAGGGCCAAAGTAATAGAATTTTTCAAGGAAAACAATAATCAGGTAAGACGTTGAGCAGTTTACAAACAATATGGTGACCGACCATCTGTAACCTCCAAAAGCACAAACGATGTGATTTACAAATCCAGGTTCTTATTTAATCTTTTCAATACCTTAAAAACCCATGTTCTTCAATATCTTCCAATAAGGTACATACTTCCTCTAACACCTACCCAGTTGCCATTAACACCAATCCAAACTTAAACTGACATAACAAAATGAAGCCGCTACAAACTTGAAACAGGACTTGCGTGGTGCGGGGGTTAATACAAAGACATGTAAAGTTCAACTTCAAAGAGGGGCCAAAATATCCTTTGAAAAAATGATCATAAATAGAGTTATGAGAAAGAGGACCCAAATTACCTTTAAAAGATCAAAAGCCTTCTTAGCAGAAACAGCATCGAAGGCTTGTCCTTTCTGTTTTTGTGCATTTGCCTATTGAAACAACAGAAAAACATTGTTGACTCGAAAGAAGTCAAATGCTAAAGAAGAAACTTGACAACACTTACACTTGACATTCATAATCCTTTATTATAATGTCTGTACCTGATTTTCACGCAACTTGAATGTATTCATCCAATTCTGCGAGTCTCGGGTCCTTGAGTCCTCTTCACCAAGTTGTTTCACAAGAATGTCATAAGTTTTCTTCTCATTCTACAGGAATTGAGCAGGTATTGATCAGAACATGCCTACAGTGAGTAACCCGGTAATAATTCTTGGAGTGTTAGAAAGACTTGCCTGATGAGATAGCTTAAATGCTCCCATGCAATTGAATGCAATAGCAAGGGCATGATAGCAAACAGCAGTTTGAATATGTTCCTCCCCTAAAAGCCTCTCATTCTTTTTCAATGCCTCCTGCAGATAACGAAGGGCTTTGTCCATATTCCCGATATCTTGATACATCATTGCTACATTGATGAAGGTAGCAGCAACATCAGGATGATCAGGACCAGATGACAGACTTAACAAGAGTAGTGCTCTAGACATGTGCCGGAGAGCAAGTTCCGTTTGATTGAGTCCGTGATAGAACAGAGCCATATTACCATAACTACAAATGGAGGAAAACAAAAGGCTCAGTTTCAAAATGATATGAGAGAGAGAGAGAGAGAGAGAGTTAGCACATGCCTGTGAGCAGTATCAGGATGATCTAAACCTAGACAACGTTCATTAATTATTAGTTCTTTGTGCTGCTGCATTATTGCCCCAGGCATGTCTCCTGCGTGGTATAGAACCATGGCTAGGTACCTATAAAGTTGGAAAGAAACTATCAGTACTATCTATGGTAAAAGCATCGATTCAGAAGCAACAAATGTGAACATTCTAATCCGGGGAAGAGAAAAAAAAAATGCTGGATCTTAAAGTTTCATGTGTTTCCAAACTGCCCAAAACTGTTTCTTTTATTAAATATAAGTATTAAAGTTTGACTTGCACGCAAATGTCCCAATTATTCAAATATCAAATCAACAGCAGGTCGGGATTTGATTAATACCGGCAGCAGTTAGCAACTTCACGATGCATTGGACCAGTCACCTGCAAATCAATAAAAAATGCCATAAGAAAATAATTAAGCACGAGGTTGAGGACCTATAAGATAGACTGAGTCTGTACCTGCTGAAGCAAAGAAAATGCTTCCGAGAATAATGTGTAGGCTTCACCCAGCATTCCCTGTGAAAATGAAGAGTCTGCCGGTTTTAAAAGGCCAAATACAGAAGAGATTAACTTTGGACCTTTCACAACTAGAGTTTTTTTTGCCACGTGAATATACATAAGATGCCTAATCAAAATAGTGTCATAGACTCATAGCTACACAAATGCGACTGGGCATTCTCAGGCAGAGTAGGTTATAGTTATTTGAGATATCTATATCACTCCATGAGGTGTCTTAATGTACTAACCAACAGCGTAGCAGCTTAAGCTGTACAGAAAACTTAACTGTAACCACTTAAGAAAGAAAAGACAAAAGCCAAACACACATATATGTGTGTACTAAAGAGTCGTAAAACTCACAAATCAATCCTCCCATTATTGGTAAATAAAGACTCTCAATATGCAAAAAGAGTCTTATAGGATAGCATACAATCAAAAATACAAAATTTGCTACTACAGCACTGTGCTTGGATCCCATTGCTTGACTTATGCAATTCCATTTCAAGCTCAATATCTTTACACATTGCTCAAGCTCTATTAAAATCAAACTTGTCATTAGGTTAACCACCCCTCAACTCAGGCTTCAAATAAGTATTTGAGAAAAATGGCTGAAGTATACCAAAAAAAGTAGCAAAAAGTTACCTCAGCTAACTGAATTTTCCCAAATTCAACCAAGTCCTTTGCCTCTGAGGATACTGGAATGGAATGCTTGACCACGGGTTGAATATTGAAAACATCGGAAGTTTGGAAGGGTGAGGCAACAGCAAGGTCATACTTTCGTGCAGCAACAGATATGCCAACCTGTTAAAGTTTAAATTCACAAATGACTAGGAGCTCGTTGATTCTTATGGTGATAAATCTACAATAAGGATCTGCCATTCAAATACCAGGAACATTACATGATCAAACAGAGAATTCTACCAAAACCAGAAGACGATCAGAAAAGCAATTTGAAGTCATTGGAAAAGTTAGAAAAAATAATAAGGCCTTATTCAGAGCAGATACGTGAATAATACTATTAAGAGAATAAATAGATGTACCTTCTGGCAGAAGTTGCGGATAACTGCAAGTTTCTTGACGCGCGTTCTTGCATCCTCTGGCAGGTTAAACTGTTGAAAAGGTGTAATCCGTCATCATCTCTATATATATATATTATTATTTTTGCTAGAGTTTTCAAATCTCGACGCATAAGAAAACACACCAGCAACAGTATCAAAGCAGACGTTTATTACCGCTCCAAATCAAATTGTTTATCATAGATAGATGTCTTGTGTTATTTTAATGAGTTAGAATTGCTGCAAAACTTCTTAGTGCATTTTTAACACTTATTTAATTTATTTATTACTATCATATTAATTAATTTATTTCCTCTATTGTGTGACTTACAAAATTATCCTATTGGTCTATCATTTGACTTAATACAATTAAAAAAAATGATAAACCCATTATAATTGATATCTAAAACCATCAATTTTAGACTACTATAAGATCAATTATGCTATATATATATATATATATATATATTCTATTTACATACACCTTGTGGCAAATAAATAAAGTTTACATCTACATGATACTTCTAAATTTAACAATATCAACATTTATTACAGATAATACTACTTTAATTAATTTACTACTATCAGCTTAATTTTTTAATACAATCAGAATCTAGTTCTTAGATGTTACCTCAAAAATGAGATTAAGCTTCAATGGTGAAAACAATTACCTTGTATTTCATTTTGGCAAATTCTTGAATGTCAGACCAAAGGGATTCAGAGCAGGTATTTTTGTATGGAGATTGATTCTTTTTTGTAGATGTTCTGTCTTTCCACCTTGCCTGCCCCTTTGAAGACTTCCCTGGAGATTGGTGACCACTTTGATCCTGAAAAGAGTCAAAACATGATACAAACATCAGCATGAAGTAATCCAATTTCTTGGTAACTAATAATAAATAAGATTTAAAGTAATGCTTCAAAAAATTATCCCTTGAGTGTATTAATAAACAATAATGTAAGAGAACTTTTTTCTTGCTAGGAAATAGAGCTCATAAATCGAGAAGTCCTAAGTGAAAAATGATTCAGAATCAGCAAAACTAGAAATCTGTTTACAAATGAGCACCTTCTTCTGGACCCTTGATTGCATGCTGTTACCACTTCCTTTTGTACCAACAGGTTGGCAATCTCCAAAGAAGCAGTTAAGGAAGTGAGATACTGCTGGCCCTAGATCATGATCCTCAGCATCACGTAGAGTATCCTGTGATATCAAGAAAAAAAAATGAAGCCTGAGATTTGAGGGGCATTGTCAATTATGCATCAATAACATTTTCAGACTCGGTACATAAACTGCAAGAAAGCAGGAGTGTCGAGGGTGCTTTCGCACCGAATGGACATTCAATCCAGCATTAGATACCGGCAGGTTTTGCTGATCAGAAAATACTAACCTTGAAAATATGCTTTGCAGACCTGACCACAATTTCATTACAGCAAAGATCCCAAAGATGTGGCAAATTTCTGGTCCCCTCAGCAACCTACTTTGCAACCAAACAATTCAGAAACGTAAATTAATAAATAAGAAAAGTGATCAAAGAACAATATAATATCGACTACAGTTGATGCATCCAAAACGCTCAATGAAGCCGTTTTGCAAATATTACCTTGCCAATATATCGGACATTGATTCCGTGAGCATGAAGTGCTTCAGTTAATGTTTGACCATCCATTGGGGAAACTTCAAGGGTGCATAGGTCTTGTACAAATTTCGGTATAACAAATTCTATGAGATATGAACTAACTTTCCTCACATGCTCTTCATCTGCAGCTATTTCCTGGTTGAGCGCATGGATGAGGATAGAATAAAAACTCAACCTCCAGTACAAACACAACTGAAAAATTATAGGATTTAGAACTTGCCTCTTTATTGCCAGCCAATTTAAATTCAGTGAAAACATTTGGATTGAAAAGTAAATAGTCCTTCACATCAGGAGACGAAGGACTACACTGATTCTCAGAGTCACCAATTCTTTCTTCTAATGTCTCCTGCAATAATCCTTTGTAAATAATATGGTCTACAGTTGCAAATTGTTCCAATATCACTTATAAAAAGTAAACACATAAAATTTGGGATTAAAGTCACTGCAAACTATACACATATACCAATTTTACATAGAGAGAGAGAGAATCAGAGAGAGCTACAAACAAATAAAAGCAGGAAAAGAATTCTCAGAGCTCCCCTGACAGATCAGTAATATCCGTCATTGATATTGCTGTCAGCTGTAAAGTAAGAAGAGAGGCACAACAAGCTCAAGCAGAGAACGTCAAGGACAAACATTTCAACTATTGTTGTAAACAAAAGACATCCACTGGAAAAATCCATTAACAGTATATATAAATCTTCCATGTTTTATATATAATAATAAATAATAGATCTTCATCTTCCATGTCCCGCTATAGGGATATTGCAATTCGCTATAATGCACTTGAATCATTTACATATACATATTCCAACAATTTTTCCCCAGGTTCCCAAAAAACAAAAAATCAAACAAATCTTTTTGTGTTCTATGTTATATGCGATTCTACAGCAGAAATCAGTACAGTAATCGTTATTTCAACCTGTGCAGTAGGTGCTTGGCCAAGGATGTCCCTTTAAGACCAATGTTTAAATCAGGCAATGTCAGAAAAGCATAATACATATAAACCATATTAAACTAGGCCTACAATCTCTCTTTGTGATTTAAGTATGCAATGTTTACCAGCGAAATTATAAAAATGTTGAGAAGTCAATTAATCATTGTTCCTACCTTTATGGTACATTACTATCTTCTAATTATTCCTTGCCACCTCTCTTCCTTCTCTCTTTAAACAGGAGGTCACAAATCAGTCACAATTCTTTAACTCATATATGATTCAGTTGTAGCTTACAAAAAATAATTATGTAATCTATTGCCTAAAAAGGATCTCTTGTGTTTAAAAAGTCCCCTAAATAAGCTTATGTCATTATATGCCCACAAATTATTTTAGATGCCAGATAATAATAATAAATAAAAAAAGAGAAGTCAAAGATAAAGAGAGATCAGTCCAACAATATTAAACACATACTATCTAAACAAACAACAGCAAGAACGAAGACCCAAGAGTAGCTAGCAGGCTGAGTGATCCAAAAAACAACACAGAACTGATTCGCCTTGATATTCTGTTCTTACTTGAGCTGTATTAAGTTCATACATATGTGATATGTCTAAGGCATCAGAACCATTAACACATTTCACTTGATGAATATATTTTTGTTTTTTTTTTCCCCAAAACCTGACCATCACCATCCTCAACACTCTTTAAAGCTCGAAGATTCAAGCAGGTTAAAGAAGCATAAAATGAGAATAAAATAGAATAGAATAGAATACCTTACTCTCAAGGACATCATCAACCTCAATTTTTTCATAGTCGTCACTATCTACAGATTTCTGAAGTTCTGCATGCTCGTCAATAGTGGCCTTATCAATCTTTACATGCTCATCAACCTCAGCAGTTCCTTCAGTTTTTGAATGCTCATCAACAACACCATCTGCATTAGCCTTATTTTTTGATTTCTCTGCTGCTTGTGCCTTCACAAATTTCACCAAAATCAGAAAGACGCGTGAGGCAAGACAATCGTTTTTTATTTTCAACAAACTTCTGTCTAACCTGGCAATATGCAGTCACTAATTCTGGTCGCAATATACAAAACCTAGATCCTGCTCCAGTATAGTTCGCATCACGAGGTGTTACTCTCATCAAATCAAGAAGGTAATGCCTGAGTGCAAATGCGAGTGTAATGATGAGCAGCGCTCCTCCATAAAAAATGCATACAAAACAAAGGAACAGCAAACCAACTTGACAACTACCACGTTATGCTACAAAGTAAATTGGACACCAGGTCTAAATGTGATACTCAAATTCACAAATGCACCTCTATTTACTATGTCTAGAGGCTTGATTATTGAAATATGGAAATGAGAGATAAATTGGTTAAAGATAAGTAATCACCTGTCATCACTTCCAACGATACCCTTGCATTCTACCGGTGCAGCCAATCTGAAAACATTTCCAGACCCATCAAAAACTTCATGTTCCTTTAGATGAAGTATTTTAGCTGCCTCTAAAACCTAAAGAGGTGAGAAAAGAAATTCATAAAGTTAAATCCAAAGATAAGACCTTTACAAAGAAAAATTGGAAGTCACTTAAATAGAAAAATACAACTTCCCAACACCTTAGAGTGAAAATCTTGATTCCAGCATATCTTCTTGCCATTGTCAACTGAACCATACAGAAGGGAGTCTGATTTATCCCCTTGAAGTATGCCAGGCAACACGCTCTACAAGAGGGGATGCACACCCCTTATTAGAAATGTAAAAGCAGAAAGAGAATCATATGCTCATGAATGGTGCAAACATCATACAAATTAGTTGCAGCGTCCCCACAAAATTCATATATAAATCGCCATATTTTTGTAGTCAAACAGGAGAAAAAGCTAAAACTCAAAACATATTAATATGCAATAAGTTACCACACATAAAGAGACCAACAAAAATAATTAAACAGAAACGGCTTCCAACAGCAATCCTGAACTACAAAACACCTAAGATGGTAAATATTAGAAGTTGACGCACCTGTGCTACAACCCGATGACCTCTGTAGTCAATTATAGCCATAGCAAGATTATGAAGTCCAGCAACATCAGCTTCCTGATATGCCTTGGTTCCTTTCAAGTCATTATTTGCAGATGCATATGTAGCTTGCTCGCTATCTGTTATTTGTGCCTCAGCAGATATATCAGGTTCTTGTTCAACAGTGCCTACACTATCCTCTGTGTTTGACCCCTCAATCTTTCCATCATTTGCAGAAGATGCATGCACTAACTCAATGGACGCCATCTCAGAAGAGGAAGAATTAGTTGAATTGCTCACAGAACGGTTTTTAGAGAGCTGTTCAACATCAGCATCAACAGCAAAACTAAAGAATATATTGTTGTGAACATACCTGTGTTAAAGAAGAAAATTCAGTTTGCGATGATAAAAAGGAAAATTCTGTTTTTTTAAAGATGAAAATGTACATTAGAGACTAAACAAGCATTCCTCTTGTAGAAGCATAGAATTCGACTCAACTTATGACCAGCATAGCAACAGAACCAAAGGGAGCATCATATTCTAAATACGGACTAACGAATTTCAATCTTTAATTAAGTATATCTGAACATAATTTACACAATAGATTATACGGCATCAGAACATAGGATCAACAGAAATATTGTTCTAGTTAACTAAATGAGAGTTGGGTTACCAATTATGATAAAGAGGGAAGGTACATTTACCATTTATAATACCTAGAGCATATAAAAGCAATCGAGAATCCTAGCTATCTAATGAGTACTGCAGCATTATAATGTACTAACATATGAAAGCACTCAGGATCAGTAGGATTTATGGGAGGGATGCATCTGTTGATGACTCCCATTGCACCATTAACTGCTGCATCAACAAAGTCCGAGGTGACTTTATAAAGAGCTCGATCCCTCAAAATCCTGCGGGAATGGATATTCAAATTAAGAGGAAAACAAAAATAACTGTAGATGCATGCAATAACATTATTAGCTGTAAAACTAGAAGTAGAATGTAATCGTCAAAATTATTATCCCCAAATACCTCTCATGGGGTGTTGCATGGGGAAACTCGCGACAAGATTGCAACTCTTCATTCCAATCCCGCTGCATACCGATAAGCTCACTCCCATATGATAGGGTGAGTGAATCCTCAGCTCTTGCTGCATCACGCTTGTGTTCTAACAAAAGAAGCATACCATTACATCAAAGTTTGTAGGCCATCTAGAGATGATGTATATGATTACTAGGCACACAGCAAATAACAAACTTATGTTGTTCAATGTACCAAACAGAAACTCTAGAAATTATGTTAAGTGGAAAGCAAATAAGTCATTCTGACTTTTTTGACATATCAACCTTTTTCAAAAGGTTTAGCGAAATTAATTGCATAAGAAGCACTCGTTTTTTAAAAGACCATATTTACAACTTTCCACTCAAACTGAACGTTGACACAAGAAAGCAACATGGATAACTCAATTTAGGTCGTACAAAAAATCAGTCACAATTTACGACCTAACCTGGTAAACTGTAGTAGTTATCCATGTCTAACTCTAACGAAACCCCAATCCATATCTGAGATGCCAGAGAATGGCAGGAAACAGGAATCATTTACTTATGTTGTTATTCTCTTTTTAAGGAGGGTATTTTTAAAAATTATTTTCCATTAATTTATGGCCATAATTTTATTGATAGTTGTAATTGTTATGATGGTATAGAGTATAGAACCCATGTAATTAATAATTTCAAAACAGACAGTAGAATATTTCCTCGAGTGTGTGGACTCACACTCTCAAGTCTCAACATTAGAAACCACAAATCACAGTTATCATTTTCAATATTTATCGTTCTATTGGGTTATTAAAAGTGTGGCAATACATTGTCAAGCATGTATTGCATGCAACCCAGTTGACAAATCAAACTTAATAAACAAATGACTTTTCATGACTATTATTCAGAGCTACTTCAATCAACACTGAAACAAAAATTCAAAGATACATGGCTTTTGCAGGTTATTTGGTTAACACTATTTCATTCTACTCTATAAATCTATTAAGATGCCAAAATTTCCATGAAACCAAATATGATCATTCAATAAATCAGGCTATCAAATGGAAAATGTATACCTCTGCTAGGAGTTACAGTTTCCACTTTCCAAACCCTCATGCTAAGAAATTTACTAGGAAATAATATATACAATACAAATAAACAAGCACATAAACAAGTCATACTTCTGGGGACCCCAAATTTACTAAGTTGCTAGCTGAGACATTAGGAGATAATCACTTTTCAACATATTATGACAATCAAGGGATCTAGTTAACAAGGTACTCTACCTTTAATTTAATAAAGTGAAGATATAAATACCACAAGAGAATAATAGAGGAAACATCATACCAGGAAGGGGATATACTCCAAGCCATGAATTTGGAGGTAGCAAAGACTGGACATTCTCAAAGGGGTGGGCAGAAGCCTTCTGCTCCAAAATTTCACGAAAAGCTTCGACAAATACACAGATGTTACCAACTTCTTTAAACAATTTCTAAATCAAGAATGAAATTTCTATTCCAAATGTTTATTAAATTCACTCACAACAAAATTCATTCAAACAAGTCCTTACCCTTTTTGAACTTGGTGCTAATTTTCTGTAGAAGCCCAACAAGCGTGGATGCTTCAGCAGCAGCTTTATTAGGCCTGGGGTCAAGAGTAGCCCCTGAACTTGAGTTAACATAAAATGTTTTGGTGGTTCCAGTGATACAGAAGGCATTTCCCTCCAATGTTACAACATCCAAATAAAACAAATCGCCTACAAGCCTAAATAGAATAAAGGGAACCACTATTAATAGTATATACACAGTAAAAACAAGCTAATAAAATCTAGAGTCCTAGATTATAAATTTTGAAAGAGATTTAACTTACCTCCTATAGCTTGGAGGTGGATTAAAGGATGAAAAGATTATGCTCTCTACACATTTTATTTCCTTGGAATTAGAAGACAACAAACTTCCCAATGAAGGGAAAACATCCTCCATGAGACCCAAAGTGTCCAGCTCTGGTACCTCAATCTTTGAATTATCTGGATTATTGAAAATTAATCAACTAAACATGAAAAGGTTACAATGTTACCTATAAGGAGATAATCAATATAAGCGAAGAGGTGGACCTCTGACAACAGAAGTCTTATTTTGAGTTGTTTCGTGTTGTAAAGCCAGAGATGTTGATAAAGAGGCATGAATTGTGGAAAGAGAAAGCAGATCTCTTGTACGACTGACATGTGCCCTAATCGATCTGTCATCATACAGTGCTGCCACAGAGATAACACTGTCAAAACACAATAGTTAACCTTAACAAAATAAAAATTGTCATTAGTACGAAATTACCCGGAAGCATTTCCAAGGTGCAATTGCCAATAGTAATATCAGCCACTTCAGATATTTCATTGTAGTCCTCTAAGAAATGAGTGGAACCATACTTAGTGTGAAGTAACAAATCATAGCATGTGTGAAAGCAGGTTTCAGGAGCATCAAGAAGAAATTGTCGAATATCCATAACAGAATCTCCTGGATTCAGCTGCAATTACCAAAAAACACATATACAATTCTCGTTATTACTATTTGAAATAACTACACCAAAGTGACATTTTTTAACTAGAAATAAAATAATCTTAAGATTATACTAAATATTATAAAATGTTAATGTCAATTGGCTTAAGACTTAAAAAGTTCCATATATAAGGTAGCTTTTGATATATACCGTGCCTTATTAGATCTCTCCATAAATAAATAAACACTAAGACCATTGTTGAAGCATCCATATGACTCAAATGTGCTCAGTTGAATTTTTATTGAATAAGATGAAGGTCACTAGGATGTAAATGATATTAATTGCTCAAGTTCCTCACTTGTAATTCAAGTTTCTCTCCACTCTGCGTTTTGACGGGTATAGCATAAAGCTGGAGATCGCCTGAATGCAAAGAAATATAATAAGAATACAAATAATGTACCAAAAGTTGTAAAGAAGAACAAGCTAAAGCTGATCTTACACTTTCAAGAAACAATCTTTAATGCTTTTATTATTAAGGCAAAATGATTGGTCTTCAGTTTAAGATAGATAAGTGACTAAAATGGGAAGACAGCTTCGTCTACTGTGCCTGTCTTAATCGCATTTGGCCCATCCAATGACTAAGTATATAGTAGAAACGGAAACAATCACAGAAAGATTGTGATACACACTAGAAATGACAAGTGCATTTCACATGTGCTTCATCCATCACAGAAAACCTGAATCGACCATTGGTAAGTACGTTCATGTACTCAGCTGACCGAACAGATATATATTTTGTGAAAAATTATCATAGTCTTCCTGTGATTCTGTTAGGATTTTACTGCAACAGATACAGATATTGATTAAGTAAATGACAGTTACAACTAATTCACAACAGCCAGCTCATACAGATAGCATTAAGTTAACGTAACATCATGCCTTCGTGTAAGAGAATAAGGATATGCTATCCAACAGATATAAGGACATGTTCCATTGTAGCGTTGGCTGATGTTAATTGGATGATAGGAGTCATGAAAACCATAATTACCTTGTTTTGGCTGTGCTGTCGAAGCCAAATTTTCAGCATCCTTCATCTCGGGATTGACGCTATTGACCTCAACCGCCGGAGCACCATTTGCATCACTCAGCTCCGGAGCAGTGGTATTTTCCTTCACTGGTACTGCTTCCGCTGCAGAACCATGGGAAACTTTTTTGTTCCTTCCTTTGTTAGACTTGCCCGCCATTTCACCGGCTACACAAAACATTCCCTCAATAAGTCAAACAAGATTTCAGAGATGATCAATACTAATTGCAATTCAGCAAGGCTCTTCAATCCACCAACCAAACGGGGAACACTGTCTGCGTCAGAAGGGAAGTTCTATACGATTTCACGTTGCAGTCACAGCCACAACCACAAAGAAGCTCTAAGGTACTGAGGCTGCTTTAGAAATTAGGGTTTAAGGGGAGAGATGGAGGCTTAAAATGTAGCCGTGAAATTACAGAAAAAGGCCTAGAGTTTTAGAATTAACAAATGATACTCAACTTCTTTATTGGCTGCATAAGGATGTTCGTACATACCGGAAGGGCCGCCATGATAGATGCGGTTGTCTTTTTCATTCTTGATATTGTAGACCACTGATTTTGACAGTGATAGTCGTATAGTTCCGAGAGCTTTCCGATCCAGCAGCACCCATTCTGAATTTTTCATTTCCTCTGGGTTTTCACCCAAATGTAAATAAAGATTTTTATGGTACAAGTTGTCTTCTATTTGCATCTTCCAGAATCCAAAATTTGTGCCATCAAAATGAGAAATTTTTCACTCTTTCTCTAACGTCATTGCTCTTACTCGAACAAATAGGATGAATACAAAAATTATTTTGCAGAATAATTTCCGTAAACGTCTTCCGTGCCTTTGATTCGCCAACCGAAGGCTCTAATACCAATTGTTAGGATATTAGTTGTTGCTAATTTCCACCCTGCAGGACCTTAGGACTCAATGGATTAAGAGAAATGCAAATGACACAATAAATTTACGTGGTTCACCAATTTGGCTACGTCCCCGGCTCACCGCCACACTTTCACTATAAACAAATAGTGTTACAAATTGTATCACACAATATGTATCGTTCGCACTCTAAAATACTCACTCCGTATTTTTAGCTCACAATACAACACTATTTTCTCTCACACACTCAAAACACCAACAACCGATTCTTACTCTTGCCAATTCGTCTCTTGTGGTTATTTTCCTTCAGACATTGTTGACTTCTTATAGTTGTCAATGATGACAACCTTGAGTGGCTTGGCTGGCCACTTTGCTGAGTGTCTTGCTCACTCATCTTAGTGTCTTGTCCACTATGATGAGTGGTTTGCCCACTGATGAGTGATTTCTCCACTTGTTGAGTGGCTTGCCCACTTTTTGAGTGGTGGTGACCCGAAAGTCTTCATTCTCAACAGCATGCACTTCGCTTTCTTCCCATTTTGTTCATATCATGATGGTACATCGTGGGAGGTTTAAGTATTAGAGCAGACATTGTTGTGTATAGCTGCCCATTGTTGTAATCCTTTTACCGCATAAAACATTTGCATGTACATATGGACTTCCACAATTCCCTTTGGGTAGTTGTATTCATTCATTATGTCTAAAGGATTAAGAATCGCTGGATAACAGAGGCAGCTAGTGCCACCTCTTCCAATGCATGTAGCGGATGTACTTAATGTGGGTGATGGAATGCGAGCTTTTGACCTATCTGGCATTAATTTAGTCTGCATATCTTCATTTTTGTACATGTTATGAGTTTTTCTATGTCAAATTTACCACCTCTTTGCAGGTATGTACCACAAGAGCAACCCAATCCAGCCTAGCAATATAGTTAGTCATAACATTTGGTTACCAATGAAGTGTTTATATGATGATGATCAGTTGAAGCTGTTTAGTGGATCAGTATTACGAAGCTGGGATAAATACACTACAACAATATGTTGCAACAGCAACGAAACTTCCGTGTTGACGCTAACAGTTGTAGTTAAA
Organism: Chamaenerion angustifolium; assembly: GCA_946814005.1. Lineage (NCBI taxonomy): Eukaryota > Viridiplantae > Streptophyta > Magnoliopsida > Myrtales > Onagraceae > Chamaenerion > Chamaenerion angustifolium. Next base: position 27,384,855 of record OX328266.1, read on the forward strand.
TATAGGTATATTGTGTCGACAGTTTTTGTTGACGTTATTATTACTTATTAGGCACAATATGTTTACTATTGTTATAAGATACATTTAGTGTTAAATTTTGCCGTCACTTTATTTTTTACACTGATAAATGTGTAATGTCGACCAACATTTGATGTTAAATGACTCCATTCGTAGCAGATGACTTTTCCGTTGTAAATGTACATATTTAAATACGAAAAGTTCTGTCGTAAATATATTTATAACAGCAACAGATGTATGTCGTAACTAATAAATATTGTCGTCGTTAAAACATAAGTACCGAGAAAATTATATAATAGGTTTGCGTGTCAATATATTGTCGACATTAGTATAGTCATTCAGCAACATATTCAATTATTGTTGTAAAATAGTTTATATAGTGACGACTATTGTTGTTGTCGTGAAATTGTTTTTAAAAAATTTCAAAAAATTTCCAGCTCAAAAGTTCCCTCGCCCAAACAAGTTCAGATTCCTTTATTTCACATCCTCACTTCACCTTATTTTCATTTCACTTCACCCCCACCCCTACCCTCACCCTCTTCCTCTCCATCTCCCTCTCGTCTCCTTCTTATCGTAGGTGGAACTGAAGCAAAACAACTTCATATTCTTATCTTTTATTCCTTATTCTCTATTCCTATTCTCTATTCCTTATTCCGTGAAAGAAACGCCTCGTGAAGTTCAATTTCCAGATGATATGTTCACTTGTCAGCAAAACTCAAGTATGGAGTTTCAGGCTCAATTTCCAAATGTTATAAATGACTTCATGATTGATATAATTGATCCATCAATGGATGGTCATTGTGAATTTCGTGCTATTGCGGGACTTGTTGGATCTGAATTTCCTAGATGTTAATTTGACAGTTATTTGGATGTCAATTGGTTGATGGACCACAAGCTTTCGCCACAGCTCTGATGAACCTACAAGAAGGGGAGCGCAACAGAGGGGGTTCATCCGGGTCTCACTCCGATGCTTAAATGAGTATACTATCTGTATGAACTCAAAACGTAATGTAACATATGTAAAGCATGTGTATTTATAGGGATGGAATTCCAAACCGTTTTGGTAACCGAATATATCTGTAAATATTGTGTCGTTGTAGATAAGGATAGTAGATATTACGGTTATCACATAATATTGCAGTTGTCTTATGTGATCTTTCTAGAATATGTGCCGAAGATATGCGGGACATCATGGTTTTATATTCGGTGTCGGTTGTGGGACCATAGTTGAGAGGTTTGACTCTCTTGGCGAGCAGTGGAAGGCTTTGACCTTGGTCTATGGCGACCTGTAGGGACTTTGGCGACCAGTTTAGTTCTGGGTTTGGCACTGGACCACTTTATGGGTTCCAGCTTACCCTTAGTGTGGGTCGGCCCAATCTTGAATAATTTGGGTTTCACCCCTCTGAAATGGTATTGGGCCTGATGGACTTTATCTCATATTGGGTTGTCATTATCGATACCCAACATTTGCCCCCGAAGCTTAAGTAAAGTTTATTCGGTCGAGCTTGATCTTGTGAGGAAGAATTTGAGATAGTGACTTCTTGATTGGACATTTGATGTCTTGCTTGGTCTTTGTGCTTTTTGATGCTCCGTATCATTTAGCGAACGGTTTTGGTTTCTAGAGTTTTTGGAATGTTGATCATTTACCCTCTTAGGAGAACGCTTTGGGTTGTCAGGGTTTATGGATGCTCATTCGCTACTCTTTTGGCGAACGCTACCGTTGACAGGGTGTTAGGAGAGGCTTGTTTGAGCTCTTTGGCGAACATATTTATTTGTAGGGTTTCGAGCATTTAATGAATGCATTGTTTGGCGAGAGGTCGAAAGGACGTCTGATGCATGCGCGTCTCTTTGACTACTATAATAGGGGCAGGTTGTCAGTTTTTTGTATTGTTTCAATCATTTGTCTCCCCGATGTAACCATTTAGGTTCTGGCATTGCTTGGATTTTACCCCAAAAGAGGTGTAATCATTGTCTGATTTTTTTCGAAGATAACTGTTCGGTTTCTCCATATTTGTCTATAAAAAGCCAACCATTGTCACTTAGCACTTTACATGTCCAAGTTTTCTTATTCTCAGAGTTCAAGTGCCCCTTTTCTATGCCTTAATCCTTTGTTCAAGCTTTTCTCTTAAGCCTTTTCACTCACGGTAAAAATCTTATCTTTACGATCATGGTTGGCAACAAGAATCAAACTTCTGACAAGGGTTCATCTTCTAAACCTTCTTTAGCCCATTCTACGTCTGGGCAAAATGCTACTACTAGGGTTTCCAATGCCCCTCTTTCCATTAGGGACTCTTCTACCCCGGTGTAGGACCAAAGGGTCTCTGTGTTGAAACCAACCTCTAGGAGCCAGGTTGTCGCACCGATCGTGGTGGACGTGCCTGAGACTAATGTCCTGGCCTTTTCTCCAACATGTAGTTTTTTGTCTTTTCTTTATTCCTTTAAGCAATAAAGTTTTCTCCTTTTTGCTATTTTAGTCTTGTTCTTGCCTTGCCATGATGTTTTTCTTAGATATTAAGCCCAATGAGTTGAGGTCGGCTAATTTCAAGGTTGTGGTCGCCTTGACGGGTTTAGGAGAAGTAGATGCACCTAGGTATTCGGGCTTAGGGCTGCATTACCTGCATGAAGGATAGGCTTACGTCTATGCGACCCAGATTGATGATGGGTTGCGTTTTCCTATTTGCGACGACTTGAATGCTCTGTATTGCTATTACGAGGTAGGTCTCATGCAACTGGTACCCAACGCCATCCGGATGTGGGTTGGGTTTAAGTTCATGTGTTTACGTCAGGGATTTACGTATTCACTTTCTCTATTCCGATGTTTCTATCAGTTGGTTGTCAGGGCTAACCACTTTCATTACATCCAAACTCACTGGCCGAAGTTTAAGGAATGAAGAAGACATCCATGGAACTGGAATGTTCACTTTCAATTGGTGGACGACTTCTGGGCCACCAACTCGAACTACAAAAAGTATTATTTCTTCTGTAAGGGTGGTGTGCCTTGGGATCTTTATTAGCGGAAGCGGGATATTCCTCTGAGCTTTGGCGAGCTATCGGGAAGTGACCGGAACACCATCGATGACTTATTCCATCATCATAAGTAGTCGGGATTATGTTCGGTCCACTCGGTCGTGGAGACTTCAGAGTATATGCTTAGGCTGGCAGGTATTCAGCAGTCCACGCTAGTCTCTATTGATTGGGTAATTTTCTAACCCTTTTTTTCTGGGTTTTGTGTTGTAGGCAATCGGGGACCTAAACTTCTCAGTCTCTTTTCCAAGCCGTATAAGACAGGGTTGTCTGCTGCCCAGGCAACCTTGAGTCCACCTCTTCCTCCTTGCAAGCGTTTGACCAAACGTACGCCTGAGAAGGAAAATACTGGGGTTGCCTCTGGCGATCGCTCATTAGGTACTTTTTAGGATATAACCTTTATTTCCCTTGTCCCTTTTTGATTTGCCATTAGGTTTGATATCTTTCTTTGCTTGTTTCCAGAGAATGTCATAGTCGAGGTGACTCCTGCTTTTGTTCCAGCCAAGAGGGCGAGGAGCTCTGGCGAGGATTGCCCTGCTGCTGTCGGGGGATCTTCTGCTCCCCGAAGCAAGACTCCTGCCCCCGAGAAGGTTGATGCTCTTTTAACTGATCATGCCACTCCCAACCCCTACATCGGAGTTGGGGCTCGGAAGAGGATCCTGATCCGGAGCACCGCAACAGGCACTTCGAAGACTCCCTTTTATGGGGAGTACTACCATTTGGTGGCTCTTTACCAGCCACCAAAGGTGGCGAATCCGATGGGTCTCTAAGCCCCTTGCCATAATCTCCGAAAGGTGGAGATTTCTGACAAAACGATGTTGCGGGGTAACCGAGTCCTCTGCATGCATCTGCTGAATGGGATCTTTCCTCCTCAGGAACGGAGGGGAGGTCCTTTCTGTCTTGAACGACATCGAGGTCATGATGATGACGCATTTTGAGCGTCTTGCCCTGGTAAATTCATTCTCATCCTTGCTCCTTTATAGACTTCCCTTTCTTCTTTTCATTGCTCGCTCTTTTTTAACTCCTTGATCTCTTTTAACTTGACCCATTTTTCATGTTGGCAGCACGTCCGCGAGGAGACGACGATCAAGCAAATTGTAGGGGAGCTCGCCGATAAGTAGGTTGATTTTATTATAGAGCTTGAGCAGTTTTAGAGTTTGGGGTATACTCTCAAAGAAGTGGAGGAGCTGAACAGGAGGGGTGAGACGTCCACTGAGCTTGTGGAGCAGACTCGACGAGAGGCTGCAGAAAGGGAGAAGGAGTTGCTCGCCTCGATTAAGATGAGGGAGGATCATGTGGCGCTCAACGAGGATGGCAGGCTCCGAGCTGAGCTGCGGACTAAGGAGACTGACAAGTACTCTGCTTAGCTAGAAGCGGAGGTCACTGCCATTAGGGCGAGCTGAGGGAGGTTTAGGCTCAGAGGGATGCCTTTAGGGATGAGAAGGAGCAACTCGAGTTGAAGCTGAAGGATGTCCCATCCCCCCAGAGCGTATCGAGGACTTTAAGAAGTCCGAGGAGTTTTTCGACTGCGCCTTGGAGGTGATGAAGTACGAGAAGTACGTGGATGCCTATCTCCAGGTCTTGGTCGATGCGATCCAGGGGATAAACCTCAAGTTTCCTCTCCGGGAGGTGAAGTCTCTTTAGGACTTCATTCAGAGCGACTACACCAAGGAAGCTCCTCCTTCAGCTATTGGTGAGGAGGTTGTCCTCGGGGCCGGGAAAGAGACTACAACCCATGATGAGCCCAGGCCTCGATGCTCTAGGCCCCTAGGTGACCAAGTTAATGCACAACTTCAAGTCGAAGAAGCTTATTGTGCTCTAGGCCTCCTTACGTTTTTTCTCCTCTTCCTTTTGTATGTTGAAATGGTGTCCCCTATTTATGAATGAGTTTGTTTATTTTCCTTTTATTTCAGGAACCTTGTAATTATTTTTTGATCATTGACTCAGATATTTTTCTTGAATATGATGGATGCCTTTTTGTTTCGTAAGCCTTTGCTTTTGTTTGACTTTGAATATATTTGGTTGTTCTTCCGATGTCGATCTTACTTGAAAGCTTTAAGAAGTTTACCCATACTTGTTTTCAACTTTGCTTTAGCTTTTGTAGAATAGTCTCGCCTTTTTATTGAAAGGGTCTTGGACTTTTTAGGATGAAATGTTATCTTGTAAAGGTTCTTTTCGGTCCTTTAGGCTTCTGAGGAAGGATTGTTGCCCTTTGTTAGCTCGTCTGTTCCTTTTGCCAAGCTTCTTAAGGGAACAGTTACCTAAGGATTATGCCTTTAAGAAAACTGTTATCCTTAATGGAATTGTTCGCCTTTTAGGATTTTGGTCCTTGGATTCGTTTGCATAATTGTAGGGAACTGTTACCTAAGATTCACTCGCCTTTTAGAAAGTTGTTACCTTGGATTCGTTCGCCCTTTTTGGAAAACTGTTACCCAAGAGTCGCTCGCCTTTTAGGAAGCTGTTATTTTAAATTCGTTTGCCCACTTCGCTTTTTCAGAGAAACTGTTACCTTAGATTCGCTCGCCTTTTGGGAAGCTATTACCTAAGATTCGTTCGCTCTCTTAATCTTTTCTTTGGAGAGACTGTTACCTTGTCGGTGTGTCCGCTCCATTGTGCCCAACTTGTAAGGGAAATGTTACCCTTGAGATGGGTTCGTTCACCTTTTGTATCAAGTCTTTATTTTGCCTAACTTCGGGGCATTGTTACCCTTGATGTGGGTTCGTTCGCCTTCTGCATCAGATCTTTCGCCTAACTTTTAGGGAACTGTTACCTTGATGGTTCGTTCGCCTTTTAGTTTAGGTCTTTGCTTTTCCAAGCTTTAAGGGAAATGTTACCTTGGTAGTTCGTTCGCCTTTTAGCTTAGGTCTTTGTTTTGCCTAGTTTGGGGGGAACTGTTGCCGTAATGGTTCATTCGCACCTCGTTTTAGGTCTTCGTGGGAGAAGAACTGTTACCTTCTGAGGTTCGTTCGCAATCCTCATTATGCGTGACTGTTGAGACTGTCACCTTTGTTGATTCGTCTGCATGTATGCGTTAGGTCCTTTCTTTCGATGGTTCATCCATTCTTTGGAAATTTTTGTTTTGGTTTGAGTGGCTATGCTTTATATGAAGGAATGATTTGTTTTATTGATATAACATTTTGATTACAAGTTATGGATAACATCTCTGTAAATGTTTGGAATTGAAAGGACGTGGTAACCTTATACCCTTTATGTTTTCCAAGTAATAGGACTCTAGTGCGGAGATCTCTACTACTTTGTATGGGTCTTCCCACTTAGTTGAGAGTTTGTTGTGGTTGTCCAAGTTTGTGAACTCATTCCTTCGCATAACCATCCCCCTCACGAAAAATTGGCGAGCGCTGACTTTTCTGTTGAAGTACCGAGCGGTCGCAAGTCACATTTTAGCTTGTACGTTGTCTGATTACCATCATTTTTCTTCAACAAGACCGAGGTCTGTAAGTCGCTTGATATCATTACCTTTGACATCAAAGTGTAAGATCCTATGGGTAGGCACCGTTATTTCGACGGGTGTCACGATTTTAGATCCGTACACCACACTGAATGGTGTTTCCCCTATTGCTGTTTTGGGTGTCGTTGTGATAGCCCACAATACGTTGTCCAACTCATCCAAACAGTTTCCTTTTAAGGCTTGAACTCTCTTTTTGAGTCCTGCCAGGACAACTTTATTGGCTGCTTCGACATGTCCGTTGGTTTGGGGATGATGTACCGAGCCGAATATGTGATCAATATGGTACTCTTCATAGAGCCATTTGAGTTTCTTTCCCACGAATTGTGGTTCATTATCACATATGAGTATATTGGGAATTCCAAATCACAAAATTATGCCAACCTTTAAAAATTTGATCACTTAAAATTCGGTTGTAGAGGTCAATTCTTTCGCCTCTATCCAGTTGGAGTAATAGCCAATCGCCACGATAATGTGGGTTCTTTGCCCAGTGCTTCTACGAAAGGGTCCCAATATGTCTATTCCCCATTGGGTGAATGGTTAGGAGCCCGCCATTGGGGATAGCAATGTCGGTGGTCGATCGGATCTTGGTGCAAACTATTGACAAGTCGCGCACTTCTCTGTTAATTATACTGCATCTTTGCTCAAGGTTGGCTAGTAATAGCCTAGTATGAAGATTTTGCGCGTTAGTGAGCATGCACCTTCATGGCATGCGACGACTCCTTCATGAACTTCGCACATAACTCTTTCTGTCTCAGGATGGGAAATGCATCTCAAATAGGGAGTTGAGTATCCTCGCTTATAAAGTTCTCCATCTATGAGAAGATAGTTTCTGGCTAGGCGACTTATCTTTGTGGCCTCGCCTTCTGGCAGGGTTCCTTATCTCATAAAGTTTTGGAACAGAGTCATCCAATTATCCCGCTCTTGAATATTGAAGACTTCTACTATATTTTCGAGGACCGAGTATAGTGCTTGTTCCAGGAAGTGTATATCCTGCATTTGTGTTCCTCTGAACGCCAGCTTGCTCAATAAGTCTACTAGCTGGTTGTCTTGGCGATGAATTGACTCGATCGCGAAAGTAGGAATTTCGGCGATAATTTCTTTGGCAATGTCGAGGTACTTTTTCCCCTTTGCTTCATAGGTGACATTGATTTGGTTGACAAATAGCTCTGAATCGCTTTTTGCCTTTAGTATTTTATACTCATTCCCTTAGCGAGTCGTAGCCCAGTGATAAGCGCTTCATATTCAGCTTCATTGTTAGTTGCCTTAAATGTGTGGGCGATCACATATTTTAGGGGCTCGCTCTGAGGAGGGATGAGGACTAATCCTGTCCCCAAGCCTTCTTTTGAAGAAGATCCATCGATATAGAGTTTCCAGCTTTTTCCATCGATCTTTGGCTGTTCTTGTGCTTTTTCCACTTCAATAAGACCATTGCTAGTACTTTCTACTATAAAGACTGTCCAGGCTTGACATTTAATAGCCATTTTTTAAGCGAATTTGATTTTGAATTCACTCAACTCAATCGCCCACTTCACCATCCTTCCTGAAGAGTCTAAAGAGGGGTTTATTGGTGAGGAATGTTATTGCATGGGTGTGAAAGTACGGTTTCAACGTTTGAGCAACAATAACTAAGGCATAGAGATACTTCTCAATATCGATATATTTTATTTCAGCAGAATTAAATAACTTGCTTACAAAGTAGACTGGACTCTATTTACTCTCCTCTTATTTTACTAAGACTGCACTGGCTGCGACTTCACTAATACTTATATAGAGAAAAAGCAACTCATTGGGAATGGCTTTCGCCAAAGCGGGAATGTCTGTAAGTGCTGCTTGAGTGATTGAAAGGCATCTTTGCACTTCGGCGTGCACTCGAACTTGCGGTTTGCCCTAAGAGTATGGAAGAACGGAAGGGACTTGTCGCTCGCCCTTGAGAGGAAACGATTAAGTGCGGGCAGGAGACCACTTAGACTCTGGACTTCCTTGTGGCAAGTCATTCCCATGAAGCCCAAAAATTTTACTGCAAATGCGCATTTTGTTGGGTACAGGCGAACACTGTGCCTCCGCATGCATTTGAATGTTTCTCGAAGGTCTTCAGTGTGAGGGCTCCCCTTGATTGACTTGACGAGCATGTCGTCCACATAGGTTTCCATATTTCACCCCAGAATCTCTTGGAACAGTCGATTCACCATTCGCTGATAGATTGTCCCTTCATTTATCAAGCCAAAGGGCATCACCTTATAGTGTCGTTGGCGTAGAATGTTGTGTAGGATTCATCGGTCGGGTGCATTTGGATCTAGTTGTAACCTGAATAAGCGTCCATGAAGCTCAGCATCTCGTGACCAGAAGTTGCATCCACCAACTGGTCAATTCGCGACAGGAGGTACGAATCTTTTGGGCAGGCCTTGTTCAAGTCGCATAAAATAATGCACATCCTCCATTTTCTGTTCGACTTGTTGACCAACACTGGGTTAGCGACCCAACTTTGAAAGCGTACCTCTCTAACAAATTTGGCTTCAAGTAGTCTTCCAACCTCTTGCTTAATCGTCAAGCGCTTGTTTGATCTGAATGCTCTTCTTTTCTAAGCAATGGGTTTGATCGACAGATCTATCCGCATCTCGTGGGAGATTATGTCGGTGTTGATGCATGGCATGTCCCTGGGCTTCCAAGCGAACAATTATTTATATTGTTTCAACAGGGAGGTAAAGGCGTCCGTTTGGTCTTCGTTCAAGGTGGCTCTAATGCGCACCTTCTTTTCAAGACCATCTATTTCGACTTTTGTCAATTCTTCCATTGGGGATGACCGAGCTTTGTCCTCATGAGGGTCAAACTCTGTCTCGATGGCGAAAGACTCACTTTGGTTCTTCCTACGAAGGAATTTCACATAGCATTGGCGTGAGGACGGTTGGTCGCATAGAACTTCTCCGATCCCATTCGGTGTGGGGAATTTCATTTTTTGTTGGACTGTGGAGCCCACAATCTTATTTGGGTTAATGGTGGTCCTCCCCAGGATGACGTTATATGAGGCGGGTGCATTGAGCACTATGAAGGCGACTTACACCTCTATACTCTTCCATATTTCGCCCAAGATTACCAGCAGGGTTATGGCTCTGAGCGGATATGTTGTTCTCCCAGCAAAGCCGATGAGTGGAAAGTCGACTTGCTTAAGGTCTCTTTTGGACTTGCCCATCTTTTCAAAAGCGTCCAAAAATAAAATGAATGTCGAACTTCCTCCATCGACCATAATTTTTTTCATACCGCATCCAGCGACGACAGCTGTAATGACTAACACATCATTGTGCGGAGTTGAGACATGTGTCAGGTCTTCTTTGGAAAATGAGATGACAATGCCATCATCGGGACGATGTCTCTTTCTCAGCTGTGGAGATTTGTGTGGCATATACATCTCTTGCATGGGACTCGCCGCCTCCGACTCCAAACCCTCCTCCAAACCTTTTGCCCTGTGATGGGCCAGATTGTTCTTGAGGAACAGGCGAGCGGTTCTACGAGAGGCGTTTGACTGCGCTCTCTTCCTGCCATGAACTCGTTCAGCATGCCTCTCTAGATTAATTTCTCGATGTCACGCTTAAGAATGTGGCAATGATCGGTCTTGTGACCCTTTGCTTTATCATAGCGACAGTAGCTTTCTGTTTTTTTGCTCATGGGTTGAGCATTCTTCTCGGCCATTGGTGGCCTTGCTAGGGACCTTCTTTCCATCTTGACTAGTGTCGTCAAGATCTGCCTGTTTAAAGGCGTAAAATACTCGGGAATCTCTCAATGGCTTGGCCTGGGGGCTTCAGATCTAGGCTTCTCCAGGTCCCGCCTATCCTTCCTTTCCTCTTTTCCATTGCGTCGGGGCTCTGGAATAGCCCTTGGTGAGGTTGATACCAGGAAATTAGCTTAAGAGTTTGCCCTTTCTAGGTCTATGAAACATTTGGCCCTTACTTCCAGCTCCTCTAGTGTCTCTATTTCTTGAACATGGTAGTTGTTGTACAGTATTCTTGAGGCTTTGTTAGCTACATCCATCCCTCTGTAAAAAGCTCAAATGATCTCTCTATGTGTGACTCATCGATCGATCTATGTGACGTTCTTATGAAAACTCCCATAGAAGTCGGCCAAGGTCTCTCCTGGTTGCTGTTTGACAACATCTATGGAAACCATGCCCTTCAACAATTGGTACTCGCCCATATATCGCTCCAGGAACTTGTTCTTTAATTCAGATCATGTCCCCATTGATCCTGCAGGGAGTCCGAAGAACCAAGACGACGCTGAACCCGAGAATGTTGACGGAAATAGGTTTAAGTGGTTATTCAAACCCAAAAGAGAGGCTTCATGCCTATTGATGTGGATAACGGGATTTCCTCTGCAACTGTATTCGGGGATGGGTCTTGCCACCACATCCTTCAGTATTCTGACCGCTATAAGGGCAGTAGTGAATGGATGGGAGGATCGTTCTCGGAAGGGTGTCATGACGGCTCCACGCTGTTCCTTTATCTTTTCATTGATGAGCTCCTCAACTTGGCCATGAGTGAATTGAGGATGTTGTTCTCCGGTCGGTGAAGCACTCAACAGATTGACAGAGTGGGTGACTGTCAGCGCTTCGGTGGAGACCGAAGGCATTGACTGATATCCAAGGGTCATCTCTTGGTCTTCTTGAGGAGTGGTGGCACATAGATTTCCAGTTTCTGCTTCTTATGGCCCCACGGGACTAGGATCTTCATGAGGAGTAGGGGCTTGTCTGCGGGTCTGTCCTATGATGGTTTCCAAGAGGGATAACATTACTACGGTTACCTGAATGGTTTCCCTAGCCACTTGAACAGTTTGCCGAACTGGAATCTCGGTAGGAGGAGGAATTTGACCAGTCTTGAATTGTTGATGTGTTCCTGTGCCAGTTTTAGAGGGACGACATTGGGAATTGCTTGGCTAGTAGCTTCTTGTCGATGGAGCGGCGAAGCGGTAGTAGATTCAGAGCTATCATGGGATTCTGTGTTGGTCTGTTTATGACGATTACAGTTAGAGCGAGTTTGCATGACTGTTTGCTCGTTTCCCTCACAGACGACGCCAAATGTTGGGTATGATTTTCCTGGATGCTAATTTGGCAGTTATTTGGATGCCAATTGGTTGATGACCACAAGCTTTCGTCGAAGCTCCGGTGAACCTGCAAGAAGGGGAGCGCAACAGATAGGGTTCTTTTGGGTCCCACTCCGATGCTTAAATGAGTATACTGTGTGTATGAACTTAAAACGGGTAACATATGTAAAGGAGGAGTATTTATAGGGATGGATTACCAAACCGTTTTGGTAACCGAATATATGTGTAAATATTGTGTTGTTGCAAATAAGGATATCATATATTACGGTTATCACGTAATATTGCAGTTGCCTTATGTGATTTTTGTAGAATGTGTACCCGAGATATGCGGGACATCGTGGATGTATATTCAGTTTCGGTTGTGGGACTAGAGTTGAGAGGTTTGACTCTCTTGACGAGCGCTCCCATGGAGAGGAGTGGGAGTTTTTCCTTGGTCTATGGTGACCTGTAGGGACTTTGGCGACCACTTTAGTTCTGAGGTTGGCACTGGACCGCTTTATGGGTTCTAACATACCCTTAGTGTGGGTCGGCCCACTCTTGAATGATTTGGGTTTCACTCCTCTTAAATGTTATTGGGCCTGATGGACTTTATCCCATATTGGGACATCAGTATCGATACCCAACATGACTATTGGGAATCAATGTTACCGATGGATGGAAACAAGCCCGTAAAGATTTATTGTCGGAAGTGAATACACATGAACAATTTTATGAACAGATATCATTGTACCAGATATCAAGACGACTTTAGACTATTAAGAGACTCCAGTGAGAAGAAAATATTGGATGACCATGCCTGATAGGAGACACATAATTGTGACGCGATATAAATGTGTACTATTCTTATTCTCAAGTCAACAATGTTTAACAGTTTTGCCACTTCGATCAGCACCTATACCATTAAGTGTAGGAAAGAGATAACAATTGGGTTTGTAAATGGAAATCACTTTGTGCAGGTAACAATTTTAATTATGTCACTTACATCAATTCATATATGAATATTACCTAATTGAATATTTTTTCAATTTGTTTTTTTGGTCAACAACTTCAATACTTCTTATTCAAAGAGAAAAACCGCAACCAAAACGATCACGAAGGGTCATTATTTCAATCAACCAATAATAAACTACTAAGTTGGGGTGAGGGTACTAGTACCCAATTATCTAAATACACTCCCAATCGGGCTTGCCTAGCTATCCAATTTGCGCTCTCATTTGTTGAACGTGGGATTGTCTTACAACTGATATCTGAAATTTGTCGCGTCAAGATCTTGATGTTCTCACATATGATGTCCAGTCTCTGGCACATTCGCCAAGAGAAGAGAAGTGCCACAGTGCCATAAAATGACTCGCTCTCGCTGGGCTTAGGAATAAGAGTGATATATGTATATTGTAAAGTGGAGGGAAAGACAGTTGACCTCAGAAAGGACTTGACAGACGTGATTACATCTGGACCAACGGTGTGCCAATTCCTTTAGTATAATAGACCCGGAAAACCATATGAACCTGTAGCTCTTGCCCCACCTAATTGAAATACTTCAACCTTGATTTCTCCATCGGACACGTCCTTTTCCAAATCAGTGTTCATTTCCTCAGTTAATCTGAGTCGGAATGACCCCCCAACACCTCCCCTTCATTCAAGTCCTCCCCTTATGACCTGAATACCATTTGAAAATGTCCACATATCTCATTCTTCACACCCCTGGCCGAACTGATCCACTCTCCCCGGTCATTTTGCACTCTAGTGATATAGTTTCTTCTCCTTCTAGCATTGGTGGTGAGGTCAAAGAAGGTTGAGTTCCGGTTCCATTTTGTGAGTCACTTAACCTTGGATCTCTACCTCCAATAAATCTCTTCTCGATGATAGAGGTCCTTAATTTGTCTTTTAAGGGTTGCTTCTTCAATTGGTGGAGCTGATCTGTAACTTTTCTCAATTCAACCTGATTGTTCCCAAAATTTTCTTTTCTCCACCGAGTTAATCTCCTCCGGTAGCTCTCCAATTTCGCATCAATCTCCATTCGTCTATCTTCACTATCCTACTCGGTCCATGCTTCCTTGATAACCTCTTTACATTCAGCATTTTCGAGTCACATCTCCTCGAATCGGAAATGGTGATCTTTTCTTTGTTCACCTCGCCCTCTATGGAGAATAAGGGGCGTATGATCTTATCCAATAGCGATATCATTTGTGCATTGGATTTCGGGATATCTTGCAGCCCATGCCTCATTAATGAGAGCCCAATCAATTCTTTCTAGCACATTCTCCTTACCTCGTCTGTTATTTGACCAAGTGAACCTAGATCCTTTCGCCCTCAGGTCCTCCATGTTTATATTGTCAATCATCTCATTGAACTCACCGATGTGCCTTTGAGATTTGCGTCTTCCCCCTTTTATTCGTGATGATGACTGATCGCATTGAAATCACCCACACACATCCAAGTTGTCCAACGCTTTCTTCCAATGTCGCACAACTCATCCCAATTATGCTTCCTCCTCTAAGGGTCCGCATTCGCATAAACCCGTGTCATGAGACAAGTGTTGGTTGATTATTGAATTTCACCTCACAATCAATCATATTATGGGATGCCGATTTAATAGACACTTGAGTATCACTCCTCTACCATAGTGTCATACCTCCTGACATACCTCGCAGATTTACATGGAAAGCACAATCCATCCCCACTTGCTCTCGAACCCTTTCACAGAATGCATCCTCGTTCTTTGTTTCCAATAAGCATATGATTTACAGTTGATGCATCCTATTGAGGTCTTTCAAATGTCGAATTGTAAGGGAAGACCCCAAACCATGACAATTCCAACAGATTGTATTCATAGCCCCCGTGTGGCTGTTTAGGGACAGCCACCACAACCCATTTCAACAATTTTTGGTTCCCCTTCCTCAATCTTCTTATCATCCTTCTCTTTATTCCTTTATACCCTCGTCATCTTTGTTTTGCTTCCTTTCTTTTGAGGCCTTTCTCTTGGCCTACCCGTCTTCACTGGACTACTTCCCACTTCTTTCACTTCCCATGTCAGATAAAGTCTCTTCTTATTTTTTTGTTTCGACTATCCTCCTCCTCCTTGAGCCTCCTTTTAAGAGACATCCTGGTCAGAATAGGGCTAAGGCCAGTTATTTGGAGAGTGAGTTCAGGGCTAGGGGTTCAACTAGGGTATTTTTTCGGCTCTTCTATGGGGATAGGCTTATATGACAGGTTTCTTGCAGGAAGCATTATGGTTTCAAAGGGTTTAATTTTAGGGTGGCTCGGGTTGGTTGGTTGGTTATGATTAAGTTTGATCTAGTGAGGGGAAATGTCATGGTGTAAGGTAAGGGGGTTCGGGTTATGCTTCGGTGTTGGAGTGTGGGATTTTGGATAACGGTATGTTGTATGGTTGATAGGATCATGATTGGATTAGCTTCAGTGGGTTCCGGATGTAAGGGATAATTCCTATTCGTCCAGGTGCTTCTTTCATAAGAAGTGATCTCTGCATTTTCCATCTGATCAGAGCTTATCGGTTCAGACACATCCATTTGCATGGTTTCAGTTCCATCTCCCCGACTTTCTTCATTATACCCTTCAGTGCAATTCTCCTCTTGGTCTGTATGATTAACACTCCATCTTTCTTTATCAGACTTATTACTTTCAGATGCTTCACATCCCTTCTCATCATTCTTAGTATTTCTCATCATTCGTGCCTCGTTCATTATATCATACCGATTCTTTTTCCTTGTGGGGCTTTTTTGGGATTGTCCTTCCTCTGTTGAACCACTATACCCCAATTTCCTGGGTCGTTTCCTTGGGACCGTACATAGGGTGTCCCAGCTTCTCCTCCGACATTTGGACATCCGCCTTGCAACTTTGTGTGGTATGCCCCAGTTTGCCACATCCAAAGCAAAAATCAGATAGCCTCTCATATTTTATCGAATCCCAACTTTCTTCCCCTTCTGAATTCTTCCACCCAAAACCAGCCAACAGAGACTGATTCACATGGACATCCACTTTCAATCTCACAAAGCAATTACTCACCTTCTCTATTTCCTCTTCTGTTTCTGCCTTCTCAGCATTTCGTTCATTGAACATATCCAATCCTAGGTCATGAACCTGAACCCAGAATTGAACCATTTTGAATTCAACTCTTGCGAGTCCTTTAATCAGCTCCCATTTTTTCATGCTCAAGCAGGGGCCTTAGACAGACCACGGGGACATATCAAATATCATTTTCCTCGTCTCCTCATTTTCAAATTCGAACATCACACCCCTATATGATGCCTCTGTGAATTTAACTGATCCATAACTCTCCCACGCCTTTTGAAGCACATTAATGATAACCACGTTTTTTACTTACTTCTGCGCTATAATTGCACCCATATATATATATCCCATCCTCTTTTGGGGTCGAGTCCAGGTCCAACGTGGTTTTTCGAGTTGTCATCTTGCCTCCTGAGTCGGCACAGATTCGCCGCCCAGAAGTCCTCACGACGATCGTATCCTCCTGCAAGCACAGGTAAAACAAAAATAGGGTAACACAATCTCACACAAACTTACTTACTCCCCCACCGCAGCTAACCCTAGTGAATCTTGGTGCCACAAAGAAGAAGTGCACCACTAGGCTCCGTGCTAAATCCCACCACGTCGGTTAGGGTTTGTTTTTCTCCACGACACACAACAAGGTTGGACAAAAGCACCGACTATGGCTAGCCGGAAAAGGCTTCCTCGCTGCCTAGGGTTGGGTTCGCTCGGCTGTAGTAGAATGCTCACTACAGGTGACGATCCCAGAACCTCCAAAGCTATACGTAAAAGAAGAAGCTTTGGGTCTCCACTTGCTTAGCACACCACACAGATGAATGAAATTCTCAGCTTTTGATCGAAGCAAACACAGAAGGTGGCTCCCGATTTATGGATCCGGATGATCTTCTGGTTTTGAAGTGTCGCGGCTAGTTCCGATAGTGGCTAGCCCTAACAGTCTAAAACTCCACGATGAAGGATCGAGAGGAGCTTAGGGTTAGGGTCTGATTCTGATAGGCGCCGCCGTTGGTAAGGATTCTGATAAAAGAAGGTCGGTGATGACTCTCATGGGCTAGAGATGATTCTATTTTCAATTGAATGCAGCTAAAATTACGTACATATGTTCCACTTCCACCAATTGCAAATTAATGGTTTCACTTTCGCGATACTAAGGCAAATGGACAGAAACATGCTTACACTAAACGTATTAAACATTTTGAAATTCTTATTCATGGACATAATATATGTACAAGTGAGACAATTGAATAAGATTAGAGTAGTTAGAAAGGAAAAAAAAACAGTTGAATTTGTATTTATTATCAACATGTTTAATTCAATAAAAGGAGCTTTATATATTATATTCTAACTTTTATAGCATTTTTTTGGCAAAAAAAAACTTTCATACCATTTCAAACATGACAAATAATAATCACAGAAATTACAAATAGACATTAACGAAACATTCATCAGTTGTCAATAAATATCATAAAACGTCATTGTACAAATCACTACAACCTTAATAGTCATATTAACAAAAATTTAATCATAGAATCTACGGTAAGTCCCCCGAGGAGGAGAGGTTAATCTAGTATCGTCAATCATATCCATCATCCGCTCCATTTGTTGTAGGAGGTGGTCAAATGGATCTATTTCGTTCTCCATGTCGATTTCAACACCATCTTTGCATATAACATTATGTATTGTTTTACGACTGATGTGTGCGACATTTTGTAAACAAGCAACCACCGATGAGTCTACATACGTCCTTACCTGTGGCATAGGCAATGGTGCATGTGAGACGTTGTATTACGAGTGAACATATCGGTGTGTTCGAGGAGTGTACCCATCCATGTATCCAGTAACACAATCTTGCCCATTAAGCCCGATCGGGCGACTCCGCAATGTATCATCGAGTAAATGATTCCTCCATCTGCTCCACGTCTGGGTAATGAGCATATTAACCTTCCTTATACCCTTACTACTAGATTCTCTTCGAAAACTTGGTGATAGCAGCAAAGGATGAATTATCTGAACACGATCCAACTGACGAAGAACACGCTCAGGACTATATGGTTCACTGATATCCAAAATCGATATGCAACCAATGAAAAAGCTACATCACGCATCAGATGAAATGATTGTGCATTTATGTAAGGGTCCCCAAAGACTTGCATACAAAGATTCGTCATTATCTGTTATATTTGTTAAAATAAATAGTAATAAAAAATACTCACATCGTTGGACTCCATCTGGTCAAATATTATCCTAGTCGTAACTCGTTGTTCATTTCCACCTCCAACTAAGGAACGACCAGTCCAACGTAATTCATGTGGTAAATCCTTAGTGTACCGTGCAATTAAAGGACATCGTACTGGTCGTATATGTGGGAAGTGCTCGTACGCCTATACTTCCAACAAAGATAGAAATCCGGTCATTTGTTTGTTTTTTTGCTTTGGCAACATCACCTAACTGATGGTATAACTGTGCAAGAGCAGCTGCGCCCCAAGCATAATTCCGTACGACTTTCAAAACTAGTAACAACTCCAATAAGTGTGCATGCACTCAAGTATCACACTTGTCTATAAATATTGTACAACCCAATACATATAATAAATAACCACGTACAACATACTCCACCTGCATGGGTGATGAATGATCGACTGTATGAGCATTTGTGTCAACCATTCTAATTTAATGTGTTGTATGGTGCCTCCTTTAAGCACATTTGTGGTTATATCTTTAGATACTCCTAGAGCAGCACTAATAAATCGTTGAGTTGTTTCATTCGTAAGTTTACTAGTTTGAACAACTTCTTCGACTACTAACAATCCTAAGAGTTCAGAAACATCATCAAGAGTAATAGTAATCTCACCAAAAGGTAAGTGAAATGTGTGTGTCTACCTGCCATCTCTTAACCAATGCCGAAATAAGATTTCTGTCGCAATGAAGAAGACTAAATTGTACTAGCCGACTAATTCCAAAATCAACCACGAGTCACTTGAATTGTTCAAGATATTCTCGAATCACCCATTCAACCAATTTGGGACCATAAGGGTGTATTTGAATCTCATCTCGCTCCTAGAAAAAATAGGTAATCATAGGTCAGATATTTGTTAACACAATCAATAATTGTTATATAAAAAATATACAGTATAAACTTACAACACCCTCGTATATATTTTGAGCTACGTGTTCAACAAAATTTGGAAGAACATCAAGCTCGAATGGACCTCTTTGGAAAGGAGATAGGTGTTGCATCATGCGTTGCAGACGTATAAGAGGGATGTGTAGAAGGATTAGTATGGGAAGAAGATTCTGTTTCTTTAACATCTCTTGGCTTCTTTTTCAATAGCATATTGGTTCTTCGCTTTTGCATGCAGATGTTGTTGGTCTTCTTCGTGTATTGTCATCCATCTGTTACCTTTACGGTCTACAACTGTTTAAAGCGACAAGAACTTACCGTTTATAATACAAAAAATCAGCAAGATCTTGCAGGTACCAAGTTAAAAATGGTTTGTCTCTCAGTCAAAAATGGCAAAAACTTGTCATTTCTATCAGTGAAAAATGGTGACCACTAACCGTTTTCAATAGTTGTAAATGACAAGTATGTGTCGTTTCTTACCCACAAAATTGGAAATGCCTAACCGATTGTTAAGAAAAAATCGATAAGGGTTTGTCGTTTCTTACACATTTAATCGGTAAGAGCCTGTCGTTTCTTACACATTAAAAAGGACAAGCTCTTGTCGTTTGTTACTCAACAAAACAGTAACTTGTTGTTATTTTTTCAGTTGCAATCATCAAGCGCTTCCCTTTTTTTTTTGTGGACAAAACGGCAAGCTCTTGCCAATTTGTGGTTGTTCAAACGACACAAACTTGTCATTTCTGCCATGAAAGTTCTGCATATATAAACTAATTTAAGTCGTATCGACGTCGATCAATGGAGTGAAAGTGTTACTGATTTGTTGGCGGCGACAACTTCCAGATGCGACGGCGGGTTGCAGATGCGGTGGAGACGACTTCTACATGGAAGGCAAGTTGGTTGGCGGCGGCGAAGACTGCTGGTTGGCGGCGGTGAAGACTAGTAGCGACAAGTGACGGTGAGGGCAAAAAGTGAATGGTGGGGAATGAAAGTGGAAGTGATGAAGAGTAGTGAATAGATATGTTGAAAGAGTGAGTGTTGAGAGTGAAATAGTGAAATACTAATTTTGAATATGAATGTAAAATGAGTGAAAAATTAAATGGTCTTTATTTAGCAATTTTATTTTGTTCGTAAAATAGGTAAGGATAAATTATGTAAAAAACTATTAGGACATTTTAGTATTTTAACAAAATTGATCTGTATACAGTAGTCGCTGATGTGCAAATAGAATTTTCCAATAGTTTTTAAAATGAATGTGGAGTTTTTTTATTAATTTTAGAGTCTCATAAGGATGTGACATAATGATGAGATGGATATAACTTTTTTCTTACATCAACCAATTAATTTAAATTAATTTAAACACTTTGACAAAAGAAAATTGTATAAAAACTTGGGTTAAATACCAAGTAACTACCTGAACTTTAGACGTTTTGCAACGAGCTACCTGAACTTTGAAGATTCAAAACGGGCTACCTCAACTTTGAAGAAGGTGCAAATAGCTATCTCCGTCCAATTTCAGACAACTTTCCAACGACTTTCCGATGACTTTCCGACGACAATTGATGAAAAATTGGACGGAGATAGCTATTTACACATTCTTCAAAGTTAAGATAGTATGTTTTGAATTTTCAAAGTTCGGGTAGTTCATTGCAAAATGTCCAAAGTGCATGTAGTTAATTGGTATTTAACCCTAAAAACTTATTAGTCAAAATATAGAATATTTAGTTATATATGGGAATGTATTTTTATACTTTCCAAATTTAAATGCGTGTTATGTATCCCGCGCGCGTAACCATTCCGTGCACGCGAAAAACTCAAAGTGACGTGTCGTACAGCACTGGGAAGGGATGCTGTGCTGACGTGTCGTCCATCACTTTTCTCTGGATCTCCCGCCATTAAGGACTTCCTCTCCTAATAAAAAGATTCAGTTCAGTTTGGGGTTTGCATCAATTCTCACTTTCTTCTTCGTCTATCCAGCCTCCAATGGACATTCCGGTCATAGATCTCGCGCCCTATCTTGAGATCGCATCAGATCTCATCAAAGAACCGGCCGATCTCCCTGGTCAGCTCAGCGTCACTGAGCTGTGCCGCCAAGTCAGTCGCATCCTCAGAGAAACCGGCGCCTTGGTGGTTAAGGATCCTCGATGCTCCGCCCAAGACAATGATTGCTTCATCGACATGATGGAGAAGTACTTCGAAAGTCCCAAAGAGTTTAAACGTCTCCAGGAGAGGCCGAACCTTCACTATCAGGTTAATTTTCTAATTCTCTTTACCAGGAAATGTTAGACGGCGCCGTTTTGCAAATTTCATGATTTTCTTGCAATTTTCGTCATACAAAGGCATAAACTTAGACACACTAAGAAATTAGTGTTAGAATGGAGATCTGATAATTTACTTCTACTTAGCAGTAGTTTGGGTTCTCAATTTATTGCTGCTACTTTTCGCCTAAGGGATTTCCTAACTTGAGCAAGATTCTGAAATGTTAGTATGGAAAAAATGCTTCCGTGGAAGAGCTGTATTATCAGATCTGGATTTTTCGTATTGGTTACTTTCCTTGACAGTATGGTCATTATGAACGAAATTTGTTTTTATCTATGGATTCTTATCTTCTCTAGAACAAAATTGTGCAACTTGCTGCATCTCAGTCACATTAGCTTCAGATTGTACTTATTTTTACGCTATCAAAAACCCATTCTTATTTCTAGAGAGAACCATAGAAGTAACCTTTTTTTTTAATCCTCAACTCTGACACTTCAATAGTTGTTTCGTTTTCCCTTTTGGAAAAGGAAATTTTTTCAATGAATTCTGGGTTGAACTTGTAAAAAATGTTAAGATTCTTACTGTGGTGAGAATTTCGACAGAGATCGCTAATATTTTGGAGAATATCATGAGGAACTATGCATATATAGTGAAAAAATTATTTGGTAAACTAAATCGGAAGTATTTCTTTCTCGTATACTAGGACTTGGAATATATTCTTAAGTGAGAAGTGACTCATTAAACTAAATGAAATTGTTAGAATATCCTTCTTTTTGTATACTATCAGAGACCGTGGGTACTTTTACTAGAGACAATTGAATTATGGCAAGTTCTTGGAGCTCTGGCACTACTAGCATGTTTAGTAACGCATTTGTTCAACATTTTTATCTCGGCATATTACTAGCTCTTGAAGAATGATTGCCCTTTCCTTGTACTTAACATCTCTGCTGAGGATCTAGAGTCTCGAAAAGATAGATGATTATGGTAATGTTACGAGCCGACAAGGAGGTGGTGCTGGATGGAGCTGGGGGACACTGTACGGAACGAGAAGGAGGGTTGTCGGGGAAGAATAGAAGTTGTCGAGAGAAAGAATGATAGAGGAAGAAGAAGACAGATAGGAAGAAGACAAGTAGGGAGTAGAGAATTGTTTGTTTATTTTCTGCATGAGCCTTCCACTTAGACATGCCTATATTATATAGGGCTAGGGTTTCTAGGGTCGGGCCATATATTTCTACTACTAACCCAACCGAAACGACTAAACCAACCGACTCGTAACATTTGATTCAACACTTGACTATACTGATTATTTAGCTCGTAACAGGTAATGCTAGTAAACACATGCAGCTATAACATTTCATAACCAATTCTTTCTAAATTTTCTAGAAATGGAATGCTTTAACATGGATAGAGTACTATGCAGAAAGAAATTCCATAGCCGGTTATTGGGCGTGACTTTTTGAAAACATGCTGATTCTTGGTTTGGTTGTATTAAAATGCTAACATACTAAATGCATTTAACAGGTTGGTGTAACACCTGAGGGAGTAGAAGTTCCAAGAAGCTTGGTAGATGAAGAAATGCTAGGCAAGTTGAAAGCGATGCCTACAGAATCTAAGCCAGCTACACCAAATGGACCTGATCGCAAGTGGCGGTACATGTGGAGAGTTGGTCCTCGGCCTACAAACACCAGATTTCAGGTTGAACATCTCTGTTTTGCTTATTTTTTTTATGTATCGCTCACACATGAATCTGATCCTTCATGAAATCTCCCTCTTGAATAGGAGCTGAATGCAGAACCTGTCATTCCTGGAGGCTTCCCTGAATGGAAGGATACAATGGATTCATGGGGTTACAAAATGATATCAGCAATAGAGGTGGTTCATAGTCCAAATTTCAGTTTTATTACACCTCTTTGTTGTGCCACTTCTCACAGTGTTTATGCATTTTGGATAGGCTGTTGCTGAAATGGCAGCTATTGGATTTGGCTTGCCAAAGGATGCATTTACTTCTCTTATGAAGCAGGTGGATTACATCTATCCTCCCAATAAATATACTTGCGCATGTATTCTTAGCTTTGTAAGCAGGTTCAGCTTACTCAAATATCTACCTGCCCAGTATTTTTTTCCTAAGGCTTCTTGTAACAAAACCTGCATCACCTGTTATCTTCTTAGAGCTATTGTAATTATTTCTTAAAAGTGTAACTAGTCATACCAGCTTATTCTTTGAGAATACTTGGGTTATATAAGTAGATAGTTCCTTCACCACACAAGAACATAACTGGACAAAATACTACGACATCATTGAGTTTATGTCAGGTTAGATTCTGTGTTGCAAAACATAATAGCATCTCGTATCTGCGTTGCACTCTCTGCATGCATCACTTTCTTGATTTTCTAAATACTTTTTGAGTGTTCATTTATTTATTTTGTAGGTCACACATTAACTTGTTTCATCTCTATATGCTTTCAGCTAAATTGATATTGTAATGATATTTTTTTGGGTGTGCAAACATTTCCAGGGCCCACATCTTCTTGCACCTACAGGAAGCGATCTCCGCCGTTATGGTCAAGAGGGAACTGTCTTTGCAGGTTATCACTATGACCTTAATTTTCTAACAATTCATGGAAGAAGTAGATTTCCAGGGTTGAACATCTGGTTAAGAAATGGCCAGAAGATTCCAGTAAAGGTTCCTGTAGGATGCCTTCTCATCCAGACAGGAAAACAGGTGAGGTGACTGCAGTAGATATATCACATTAAATTATTCTTTCTATAGTATATGTGATGGTACCCATCCACCCACCCACTTCAATAAATAAATAATATTGTTTTTCTAAGTATATTAATATACCCGATTGAACTTGGTGGTAGATCGAATGGTTGACTGCTGGAGATTGCATAGCAGGGATGCATGAAGTAGTTGTCACGAGTCGAACTCTGGATGCTGTTAAGCTTGCATGTGAGCAAAACCGTAGCTTGTGGAGAGTATCTTCAACCGTAAGTGAAGTAAAAGTTTATTTACCAATTTGATAATTTAATTAACCCGATGGGACATGTGGGAATTTCATAGTTGGTGAAAATTGTGCTGATATTGTGGCTTATTTTCCTCATGGTGTAGTTGTTTGCTCACATAGCATCAGATGCTGTCCTTGAGCCTCTTGGTCATTTTGCAACATCTCCAGAAGCTGACAAATATCCACGGACATGCGCTGGAGATTTTGTAGAGCAAGAGCTTGCGGTGATTAACTTGAAAGGAAGCAGCGGAGGGAGATGATGATGATTCATTGTAATCAAACAGCATGACATTGCAATAATTTAACCAACACTATTGTTAAGCATACAAACTTGTCTCTGCATTTCCTCTCTTCATTTGTTCTGTATTTTGTTGTTTCCCTTGACAATGACAAAATCATCCTAAACTCTAAACCCCTCCTAAGGAACCATTTATGTTTTTGTTGTTCCAAGTGAGATCTGACATCTGTTTCTGAAGCGTTTACAACTGCTACAGAAACCTAATCATATGGCAACATGATATTGTTTGAATCATACAACTATTGTTTGGGTCAGGGGAGGGAGGTGAGAATGTAAAAAGAAGGAAGTCATGAAGTTATTGCTGTGCAACTGCTCGGTGGTATCAGGTTAGTTCAGTTTAGGATAGAGGTGCATACTTGCATGATATGCCTAACCTCTCTGATTCCTTGTACTATAAATACACACCAACCGCATAAGGGAGATAGAAGAAGAATCTCTGAACTAAGAAATATTGACCACCCACTGATGATGATGTTGTCCGCCAAGAGATTGTCTTTGTGTTTGATGGTGTTGATGTTGATGTCCCAGCAAAGCCAAGGGCACAAGTGCGGCAGCACCTTCTTTTCGGCACTGGTGCAGCTCATACCCTGTAAGGCAGCAGTGGCTCCCTTCAGCCCGATCTTGCCCAGCGACACCTGCTGTAATGCCATCAGAGCA
The DNA here is from genome assembly GCA_946814005.1 of Chamaenerion angustifolium. NCBI lineage: Eukaryota > Viridiplantae > Streptophyta > Magnoliopsida > Myrtales > Onagraceae > Chamaenerion > Chamaenerion angustifolium. The sequence goes on from OX328266.1 coordinate 27,409,815, forward strand.
CTTGGCCAGCCTTGCCTCTGCCTACTCATCAACGGACCTCCCATCTCTGGTGTTGATCGAAACATGGCCCTCCAGCTTCCCGCCAAATGCACCATGAACTTTGATCCTTGTACGATATTTTAAATTACGTCTCTCTCTCTCACTCCCTCTTGATCTGATTGGTTCTTCTCACTTTAACTTGAATTATGCCGTGATGGTATAATCTGTTTGTGTTTTTATACGTGCACAGGTGATCTAATGAAGTAGCTTGGATCCAAACCTACACTCGAGATACATGACAGCATAAGGCGAGGGGTTCTTGTTTAACAATAATAATAAATAAAATAAAATAAAATAAAATGGATGAAGAATGTTTAAGTTGATGCATGTATGCTTTTCTTTTAGTTCGCTAGTCAGACAGTTCAAAGAGATTTTCCGAATAAGACCGACAGATCAATCCATAGATAAATTAGACACTGGATTCTACTCGCTTTTTGATGACTAAAGAGATTTTCCCTACGATTTCGTTTTGTATCATCATTGCCTCCTTTCACCAGCAGTAGGAGACCTTCACAATCCGCAGTTCATGTATACGTCAGTTTCGGCAGTTACACAAGACCTCAAGCCTAAAATATGCACTAAGCGGCTCCTGCATTACATTCTCTGTAATTTTATATGCACAAAGCAACAGCAGCAGCAGCTTAATTAGCTTATATGATCCACACTAATTATACGGAACGCAAAAAGAAAAATGATAGATGATACCAACAACTTGTCAAGAACCCATAAATATTAAACGTACCAAAAACACAAAATCTAACCCGGACAATTGCCTTCAAGAAAATATAGCGAGAAATTCCATCTTAATTAATGTCTGAGATGACAAATGCTTGATTCTTGCTGCCTCTTTTGCCTTACCAACCAGAACGATATATAGATACATATATAAATTTGCTACCCTGCCATTACGTCCTCTCAGTATTACGATTTGCGTGGATTACCCTGCTAGAAATAATGCCAGTTACTTTATTATTTATTGGCTAGGCAAAGTGCAAATAAAGGCACACCGGGGAAAGAGGGTAATACAAATACAAAAGAGAAAAGCGGGAATAAATATTTACCAGTGAGTTTGGGCGGTATCGGTATCCAAGCTTCATTCGCTTCTTGTACTGCTCATATAGGTCATCTATATGATAATCTGTTAGAATATCAAAAGATCAACAGGATTGTTGACAAATTGTTGTCAACAATTTACACATTAGAATTCAACAATTTACATTATTTGTCAACAATTAGGTAGAATTTAGATTTGACAAATAAGATCAAGTAGATGTTAGAAAAGTCTTTACAACTCATAACATGTGGTGGAACAACTCATCAACATGTGATTCATACTTTCACAACTATTATTCCACTACACATGTTTCCTTATGTTTTTTAGTTGTCATTGTTTCTCGTATAAATAGAGTAGCTATTGTAATCTTAAGGTATTGAATCCAATACAATGTTTTCCCTAATCAAATCCTTATCTTCTCAATTTAGTCCACAATTATAATTCCAACATGGTATCAGAGCAGTGTTCCTGGTTCTAAGAAATTAGAAACTAGAAATCAGATATTAGGGTTACCAACCTTCAGCCACCTCAGCCGTCTAGTCGTCGTAGCCACCGTCGACCCGAGCACCAGTTCAACTGAAGCACAGACCCATCGTAAGACCCAGCCTCAGACCAGTCGTGTGTAGAACTGTCAAAAAATGACTCGACGACTCGTGTGCAGATAGCAGCTTCCCGTGCGCAGCCTCTTCCAGACTGTATGATGACCTCTTCAGACGACAACGAGCAGTGAAGGCGGACTCTGCAGGGCAGAAACGGCAGCAGACCAACCGTCGACAGCAACATCACAGGAAGTTATCCTCCACGATTAACCAGAGGACCGAAGAAGCAACAACCGAAGTGAAACTGAATGGAGAGGCTACGCCTAGGAGGAGAAGAGCAGCAGAAAACCGAAGTGGTCCGAAGGAAGATGAAAAAAAAAAAGAAAAAAAAACAATGAAAAGAAGTGGACTTTTGTCACCAACCAAAGGAAAATCGAAGGAAGGAGATGGGTTGGGCTGCGACGAAAGAGAAGTGGGTTGCGGTTGTTTGTGGCTGGGCCTTTGGAGATGATTTGTCATTTTTAATCGAGTTGTAAAAACAAATGAAAAAAAATAAACAAAAAATATGATGACCGATTTTCTTCCTAGGAGCGGAGGAGAGGTCGGTCGATGGGGAAAAAGGCGCTTCTTGAGCACTGAATGTTGTGCAAGTCGGGCATTGAATACCCCACTGCTCAACTTGTGGGAGAGTGTCACAATATTGTTTATTTAAAAAAACGGCACTCCTTGAGCACTGAATGCTATGCAAGTTGAGCATTGAAGATCTCACTGCTCAACTTGATAGGAAGTGTACAATAGTAAAAGTAAAGCAGCCCTAGCTCCGATAGAGTGGTACCAGTTAAGACAGGTACCCAAGAAGAAAAACAAGCATCATGCCTGCAAAAGATTTATACACCACAAATTGGGTTGAGTCAATGCACATGGTGTACTAGCACTATTCTGAAGAAAGACTCCGGATAACGACAGAGAGAAGATTTTTGATGCAGTACTGTGCAAGTTGAGTATTGAAGATTCCACTACTCAACTTGAGGGGGAGTGTCAACAATCAATTCAGAGCAGCCTTAGCTCTGATAGGGTCAAACAAAAGTAGAGCGGCCCTATCTCCGATAGGGTCAAACAAAAGGAGAGGAGACCTAGCTCTAATAGAGTCAAACAAAAGTAGAGGGATCAAACAAAAGTAGAGCAACCCTAGCTCCGATAGGGTCAAACAAAAGCATAACAACCCTACCTCCGATAGGGACAAACAAATCAACAAAATCTGTTAGAATGTACAACTGAATACAATGTAATCCTTTTAGAAAATCTGTTATTTGGTTCTGTTATTGTTATTCAAATAATCATTTCAGAAATTCCAACAACCTCCAAACCAATGCCAAAGTTGTCCTTCTTATCATCGCCTGTCATTATTGGATCTGCAATTCCAATTCGAGAGCTTCCCAGACCCTCACCTGTTCAGTTTTTCACTCGGTATTCATTTCAAATCACAATAAATTTCTCTCATGTGCAGTTTTGCACATGTTTCTTTATTGGCCTTTGGTTGAACAGGCCGCATACACAATTTCAAATCCACAAACGCTGAAGACAGAGATATGAGCACCTTCTTTCCAGCCCATTTTTTACAAAAGCTTGTGATCCACATTGTCAGCCTAGATCTTAGCCTTTTCTGCAGCTTTCTGTGCTTCAACGCCATTGCATGAAGCCATGAACTTCTCAAGCTCTTCCGGTGGAATAAAATCACCCATATGATGACCCTTTTTACCAGGACCTCCTCCTGAACAAAGAAAAAAAAAGCCTAGAGATCAAGATGCATTAATAATAATAATAATAAGAAGAAGAAGAAGAAGAAGAAGAATAAAGTAAGTAAGCTCTTAGTAAATATGCATGCAGCACCATGATAATTCCAAAATCAAACAAGCCCGAACCTTGATAGCAAAAAAACAAAAAACACAAACCTTGAAGACAGGCAGGCAGAGGCATTTCATCCTTTGATTGGCTGGGTTGTCTCCTTTTCTCTTCCTGGGCAGCCTTCTTCATGTAAAACTCCATCATAGCAATAGGATCTGAACCGCTCGGAACACTTTACTCACCTATACTTGCAACATAACGAGGTTAAGTATTCTTCTTGCATACATGTGTCGGCTTAATAGAAAAAAGCATGTGACTTTGTAAAGCTTATACCAACCCATACAGTCACTCTACTCAATCCTATTCTCCATTCTAAAATGAAATAATAATATGACGAGTTCCAATGTAAGATTAAACTTCAAGAGGATAAACCTGCTATCTGCAACATACAGTAGCAGATACGAAACTTTGCAGCATGTACATATCTAGGACATCAACTTGAATTTGAAAGATCTATGATACTGAGGCACTTCAAAAATTTGACTAATTCTAACTTCACAGAGAGTCAAATAACTATTCACACCTTTAATTCAACCACAATTTACACCAAGAACAAGAATTGATTCTGATCTTTATTTGAGGTTGACAATTTTCCTTAGATTGTAAAATAAGGTGCGCAATTGAACAGACTAGGCCATATATTGACTATTTTAGCAACATGCGGAGATCTAATAAAAAAATGAACAGGTTTATATAGTTCAGACTAGATTACAAATAAGTGTGAGCGAACAATGACCACATTGTCCAGTATGTTGTCCAGCAACATGCAGATAGCGCGAGCTCCTAGACTGAATGAAATTGTCCAGTATGTCCGTGCAATGACCACATAGCAGAGTGCAAGAACAGGACACGTATTTTACGCCCATCTAAGACAAATGCAGTAGCCAACAAGTAAACCAAAGTTTCTAATTGCAAATGTGAACTCACCTTTAGGATAATCAAAACTCTCATACAGTGCTGAAGCTGGAGTTTGATAATCGGGTTGATGCTTATGAGACCTTTGAGATGTAGAACTGGGTTTTGATGCTGGAGAGCTGCTACTACCTAGAGAAAAAAAAAACTCATGAGACCTCAAAACAAGGAAGTGGTGACCATGTAGTCTGGACGTAAAATAAGCACATAAACCAACATACAAGCATCATGTTGCCCATGATTTTTTTTTGAGAAAATAAGCAAATAAGCCTGCTAACACTAAACAGTTTATATATCTCATCAAGTTACAATTAATTTTGTGAACACACACCTACCTATGTTTTTCCCAGGTATAGTAACACAGTTAACCGTGCTTCTACTTAGTATCAAAGCTCTCAATTAAAAATACTACTTCTAGCACAAAAAAACATTCCATTTCATGTCAAGTTGACCTTAGTAATACTCGACTCAAAAAGGGGTTTTGCTATCTTTCGTTACTTATTTTTACTATATTACTGAACTAAGGAATTATTATATAGTCATACTGATACATTCTCCATATGTTGTTCTTTCCCCGGTGATGAGCTAAACTTAATTGTTTTATTTAGTAACTTCTGTTTATTACAAGAATTTTCAATATGATGGACGTTGTTAATGAAATCAAACTCGAACTTTTTCTTCATCTTAAGGAACTATGAGAAAAGTCCACCCTATGAATTGTTGAATTAAAGTTCTTGAGCTTATTCTGATGGGCTAAAAAAAGAGTTGACATTGAACTTGATGGATTTTATTCAAGGTAGACTCGAGTTTATCGAGAATATTGGAAGAGTTGAGCTGAGCTAATAGTTTCAAGCCAGTTTAAGCTTAAACACAAGCTCTTGGATCAGCCGAGACTGAGCTGAAAATTCCAAGCTTAGCTTGCCTTAAACTCAAGCATGAGCATTCCTAGTTGAGGCGTGCTTGAGACTGTCATTGCTTGGCTCGACTTAGTTCATGAACACCCCTACTCATTGTTTACACCATAATATGTTAGAATTTCTGAAATGATTATTTGAATAACAATGACAAAACCAATGAACAAATTTCTCTGAAAGGATTACATTGTATTCAGTTGTATTTTCGAATATGATAATACACTTATTTATATTGCTACTTGACCTTATTTGTCAAATCTAAATCCTACCTAATTGTTGACAAATAATGTAAATTGTTGAATACTGATGTGTATTGTTGACAACAATTTGTTAACAACCCTGTTCATCTTTTGACATTCTAACACTCCCCTTCAAGTTGAACAGTGGGATCTCCAATGTTTAACCTGCCTAGGATATTGTTGAAAGTCCTTCCGTTGACCGCCTTTGTTTTGTCGACCCACCTTTGGGTTGCTCTATCTTTTTTGCTGATTTGTTTGTCCTTATCGGAGCTAGGGTTGCTATGCTTTTGTTTGACCCTATTGGAGCTAGGTTTGCTCTACTTTTGTTTGACTCTATCGGAGGTAGGGCTACTCTGCTTTTGTTTGACCCTATTGGAGCTAGGCCTGCTCTGAATTGATTGTTGACACTCTCGCTCAAGTTGAGCACTGAGATCTTCAATGCTCAACTTGCACAGTACTGCATCAAATATCTTCTCTCTGTCGACCCACCATTGGGTTGCTCTATCTTTTTTGTTGATTTGTTTGTCCTTATCGGAGCTAGGGTTGCTATGCTTTTGTTTGACCCTATTGGAGCTAGGTCTGCTCTACTTTTGTTTGACTCTATCGGAGGTAGGGCTACTCTGCTTTTGTTTGACCCTATTGGAGTTAGGCCTGCTCTGAATTGATTGTTGACACTCCCGCTCAAGTTGAGCACTGAGATCTTCAATGCTCAACTTGCACAGTACTGCATCAAATATCTTCTCTCTATCGTTATCCGGAGTCTTTCTTCTGAATAATGTTGGTACACCATGTGCCTTGACTCGGCCCAATTTGTGGTGTATAGATCTTCTGCAGGCATGATGTCTGCTTTTCTTCTTGGGTACCTGTCTGAATTGATATCACACTATCGGAGTCAGGGCTGCTCTGTTTGGACCCTATCGGATCTAGGGTTGCTCTGTTTTTGCTGTGGAAGTAACGAAGAAACTTTTGTGGTTCCTATTTGGCCAAGTTCTCCTCCGCTTTTCAACACTCCCCCTCAAGTTGAGCGGTGTGGTCTTCAATGCTCAACTTGCACAACATTCACTGCTCAAGGAGTGCCATTTGTTTTTCTTTTATTTACCCTTTTTTTTACAGCGGGGCTCACCGCTTCTTCCATTTCCTCACGCATTCGCTGAACATGTTGCTCCAATTTTGTTGATACTTCCCCTCAAGGAGGAGTGCCGATTTTGGCAAGACCAACTATCCTCACCTTTTCTTTTCATTTTTTTTTTATAAATTTGCCGACACCTTAAATAAAGGTGGACCTACCGACATCATCACTACCGACATCATCAATCGTCAGACATCATTATTACTTATTTTTCTTTTTCTTTTTTATTATTTCTTTTTACTTTTCGTTTTCTTCATTTCTTCGACCGCTCCCTTCTTCTCCCCCGCAGCTCTCTCGTTAGCTTCGTTCGTTTCTTGGAGAATTGTAAAACCTCCTTCGGTCCATGACAACTCCTTCGGTCTTCTGTAGCTGCCGTCGATGGCATCTCTCTCAGTCATTCCATCGAGAAGTGGTGGCGGTGACGTTTACCACGGTTGTTCTGTCGAAGGTTGTTCTGTCGAAGGCTGTTCTGTCGAAGGTTGTTCTGTCGAAGGCTCCTCCTTCTTCGGCTTCTCTATTGCTTCCACCACCGGTGCTGTCGATCTCTTGGTTACTCACGGTTGGGCTGCTCTTCCTCTTCCATCTGCAGTTCGGCCCCCCTTCTTGTGACCGTCGTTCCACCACTCGGGAAAGTCGATTAGCTTGAAGCACTGCTCTTTGGTATGTTTATTTAATTCTGCTGGGTTGGTTTGGTCGAGAGAGGTATGGAACGATGATGATCTTGTTCTGAGTTCCAGAATCAAGAACACTGCTCTGATACCATGTTAGAATTTCTGAAATGATTATTTGAATAACAATGACATAACTAAAGAACAGATTTTTCTGAAATGATTACATTCTATTCAGTTGTATTTTCGAACCTGATAATACACCTATTTATACTGCTACTTGACTTTATTTGTCAAATCTAAATCCTACCTAATTGTTGACAAATAATGTAAATTGTTGAATTTTGACGTGTAGATTGTTGACAACAATTTGTCAACAATCCTGTTCATCTTTTGACATTCTAACATAATATCCCATAAATTCCAACAAGAGCCTATAGGCAAATACTTATGTAAACTAACCAACAACAAATTAGTGAATTACTTTGGAATTGTGAGATCGCATTTTCACATCTCACCTCCCCAAAATATCCCACACAACGAACCACGACGTAAAGCAAAGAGGAAAAAAAAATAGCTGAAGCCTTAAAGATTAACAGATACCACTTCGAGACATTTGGTAATCCTTTACCTGTGAAAGACCCTTTTCTTCCTCAGCTAGCCGGTACTCATAGTACTTATAATCATGACAGGATGTGTCATATAGGAACCTGCATAAAGTGTAAAGAATCATAAATATTATGATTTATAGAGCAATGATCGAAGGTAAATTCTTTGATTCAAAATAAATGGTGCTGGATGAGCAATACTTGAAAGGGGTATCTCCAGGATTCTTTTGACGAGTAACATCCTCGAGGTGCCTCCCGTTTTTTGCAACAAAAGTAGCTAATTTATCCGCAACATTCTTTACTGTAAGATCACTTGGGGGAGTTGTTGCTGCATGTCACTTATAAAACCGATTAATACCAAGAGGATGAACAAGAGGATGCAAATTACTCTTGTAGCAGGCCAGCCACTTAATCCAATTCTTTCATTGAACATCTCTTTCCCCCAGTGTTGGTAGGTGCTTAATGTAAAAGCTGCAGTCATCAGACAAAATACATCCACGAACTTACTCTCTTATCGACTAGATCAGAAGAAGAGAAGGTAAACCTGTAAATTCATAAGTAAAATCGATGGTGAAGGTTTACAAACACACACTAGTACCATATAACTCCTACATTTATTCGAAAAGTTACTACCCATAGATATAACATCACTTTTCACCATTGCAATTGTTACTCCAAGCAGGAATTTTCCCAACATTAAACCATATGCCTTACTAAATTGAGACAGAATATCTCCACGATTACCTATTTTACGAATGTAATTGTAGCTCAGAATACCTTCACCGTTACAAATCGCAGTAACCTACCATAGAAAAGAGATTCTTCTAACAAAGAATGGAGCATAATAGTAACGGAGTATTAAAAGAAAATTTCCAAGTACGGGGAGAATGATGCAAATTCTGTTAAAATTCTGTTCCACCGTCCATGGGCATTAGTAGGCACAAAGGGACTAAGACAACAATATCAAAACTCCATAGATGCATGCCGTGATAAAATTCTGACCTTTCTCTTCCTTACAGACGCAGACAAATTGATAATCCATGAAATCTTTCTGACAGATTACTAAGAAATCAGTAATTAAATGAACTGAGAATCTGTTGTTTTAGAGTTCCCTTTATGCCCAGCAAAAGACAGTAAATGGAAGGGCTCAACAGAATACCCTCAAATGCTAACCCTAAACATGCAAGAGAGATGAATGTAGGTACGATATGTAATCAACCAGATGTTAAACTATGATCCATATTGGTACCAAAATAGTATCCAAGGTGCGCGTTACCAAAATGAATACTAAGTCGAAAATACATTGACCTAAAAGATATGGAAATTTCCTATTTTGAACACTTCAAATGTTTCAATTCCAGAATTAATAACAGATTAACACAAAAATGAAGCAGTGATTACCACCATTCATTTGTCTTGACGATTTGACATATCTTGGTGAACAACTTTCTGCCGTTTAACTGATGTATCACCCGAATCAGTTCCACCATCATTCTCATCTTCATCGTCATCAGCTCCCAGCTTAATCGGAGTCGCCACAAGCTTTGACTCCTGTTTCAAGCTGAACGCCAGTTTGCCTCCAGAAGGAGTGAATAGCTATTGGTGAACCATTGGTCTTAATACTGATTGGGATCTTATTATATGCAAGGTAAGGATTTGAAGCCCCAAGGATTGATTTACTCTCCCCAACATTCTTAGCCTTGTACACCTCCTTTGCTTTCTCTCCTTGAAGGTGTTTGAATCTCTCCATGAATGAACCATCATTCACAAAGAGGCCAGAATGTGCTGGTTTATCCATTGGCAAACAGCCAACTTGCAGCTCCACGTCTATGAGTCGCTGTTTCCAAACAAACTTTAAATCGATTTAGACAATGAACTGGAAATTTGATTTTCGCTTTGTAATCACAATCGGATGCTAGTTCCGTGTAAAGCACACTACACAGCATGTATATAAACTAGAAAGGAGTAAAATAGCACACTCAAACTGCTCTGGCCAACTACATAAATGGTGAGAATGTTAACTTCTAAGAATCAAAAAACTAAAAAGGAAAAAGAAACCCAAGTCCTTAACAAGCTCCATAAAAGGAGTGGGAGGATTCTTTCTTCTCTCATCACAAAGAGGAAATTCAACAAAACAGCCATACTACTGAGGTGACGGCAGACGATGCGAACTATGCCTTGGCACCAGAAACTGAAACTACTGATTCACTAATTTTTGCATCAATATGATTTACTAATTTCTCTGTTCAAAATTAGGTGGGTACTATCAAAGACGTCGAAGAAGAATCCTCCGTCGCGCATTAGACAAAATTTTATAGAGAAGAATTGACACCATTAATACAAGATCAGGTGAATATAAGGTTTATTAGATTGACATTAATAATTTACATGGGTTAATTACTATTACATATGTTTGACCATTGTTCAGAATGGTTACACATGTTTCAAAATGTGATTAATTTATTTTCAAATGTGACTAATTAATTTTTTTACTGTTTACCGTTAGTAATCACCGTTAATTCTGTCAACCCCATATGAAGTTACGAAAATACCCTTGTCTCTGTTGCTTATAATTGAATCCGTAGAGACGTATGGAGTCACGCACTCCCGCCTACGTCGAAGATGGCCATGAAGAATGAAAGCTTCGATTTCGTCCTCCTCAATCGTCGAGATCAGTCTGGGTATGTTCGCAAAACTCGTTCCCACTCTTGTATTTCGATGATTCTGTCACAATCAGTCTGTTAAGAATCGTAATTTACAGAATTAGGGTTAATTTTCACTGGTTCATGGAAGGTACTAGTTGAAGGCTTGTTCTGGGTGCGTCATTTTGGAATGGGAGCATCTACCCATGGAGGAAACGCCATTTCAAGTTCAAGTTATGTAGGAGGGGAGCATCTACCCATGTAGAAGTGAAATTTGAAGTTGCGAATGCGCAGTTGCTGAAAATCGTAATTGTGGGCTGAATTAATGCTTATAGTTGCTGCAAATCGAAGTTGTGTGCTGCATTAATGTTTGTGTGTCTTTACTTTTGATCAATGTACTTAGATGAAGTAGTTGTTTTTCAATTTGATGTTGAATATTTTCTTCAAATGGAAGCAAGAAGATGAACTGAAACTCTATTGTTCTTCACGACCTGGGTTTCATTGAATTAGTTTCAATGCTGTTATTCATAATTAAAGTGTTCAGTCCAAACAAAAATTTGATTAAACGGTTACATATGTATGCATATAATGTGATTAAATGGTTATCAATGTTTCTTATTATGTGATTAAATGGTTACGGATATTCGCATATAATGTGATTAAATGGTTATATATGTTTCTTATTATGTGATTAAATGGTTACTCATGTTTCATAAAAAGGCAATTAAATAGACAAAATGTCGTGACAGCATTAACAAACCCATTTCATTCCCACAGACAGTTTTACACAAAAACATCCCCACAAAAACATCCCAATTTCACCAAAAACCTACAGAACAACTAGGTTCACACACCCAGTTACAACAAAAGACACAGAACAAGTTCACCATCAATTGACAAAACAGTTTCCAGTCCCACAAAACATATTTCCTGGTACGACTATATGTCAGTACTAAACCTGCTTACATATTTCCAGCCCCACAAAACATATTTACAGCTTTGACAGTCCTGTCACTGTGTAGCTCGTCTGTCACCCGGATATCCAAACTTACCCATTGACCTTTTGTGTTGTCTTGTCCTTTTGGGTAAAACAGTTTTCAGTGATAGATCAGGCAGAATTATTTCTCTTGATTCAGATAGGACTGGTGCCGAAGATACGACATCGTCTTCGATGTCCACATAAGTCGGTTTTGGAGAAGCTCTAAACTTTCGTCCCTTATCTGCTTTTTTTCATCTGGTTCACATGACAGTAACTAATTAGTATAATACTTATAGTAAACCGAACTTACATTGTGTTCGCATACTAACCGGTGATGATTTGACGGCTAATGTCTTCAAACGCCTTTTTGGAGTTGTGAACCCTTCATTTTCAGTTCCAATAGGTACACCTTATGCAGGCGATGTCCCCAAATGTACAGCGCAGACGGTGATTGTGGTTCAACTTCAGACGTATTTTGTTGTGAAGTAGACTTCGATCCACCTTTCTTTCGGACATGCAATTTCTTCCTTCGAACCGGAGTTCTAACTTTCTTTGACTGGCTGGTTGGTCTAGATGTTTGGGACTGCGACCGTGTGTTCGGCTTCCCCAGAGGTGGTGTACTCTCAGGCTGCGCATCGGTCTGTAACTTTCTTTTGGTAGGTCTCTTTGGCACTTTTGGAATAGTCGTTTCCTATTCAAAGTACGAACCAAAAGCACGTTAATTCAGTTGGCATCTCTGTTAGACAAAAACAGAAGGTAGACCACTTAACTCCCAAGCACGCAATGGCATGAACACAAGGTAGACCACTTAACTCCCAAGCACCACAACTACATGTTTTATCGTAAACATTGGTTTTATACGAAATACTCGGTCCAGTATGTACCTCATACTCACCGTCCGCAACATACAATACCTGACAACCACCTATCCCTGCTGTCATCTTTCTAAGTTTCTTCACTATGTTCCTCCCGAGCTGCCCTGACTGAGTCTCTGCGGTCAGTCATCGCTTAGCGAAGTCGCGCATCATCATTTTTCGGATTTCCTCCACTAATGTAACTGGAGGCTTGTCTCTAACATTGATGATCTTGTTGTTAAAGCTCTCGCAAATGTTATTCACCAACAAGTCATTTTTTGAAGAACGCCTAAACTGATATCTACACCATGCAGTTGTGTCTATTCCTGTCACAAACTCCTATGCTTTTGTGTTTGCTTTCTTCAACAAGTCCATATGCCATTTGTGTCGGGTATAGGTATACGCACACGCAGCTGACCAAACACGTTTCCTGATCGTATAGGTTGTGCTATGTCGCCATAACTTTTGCTCTTTCATTTCCCCTCCTTTCGCTGACATTTAGAAACTCGCTAAATCCTTGCGCGATGATTTTCTGGGGTGGGAATAAGAGGAGGTATGTAGGTTTGGGAAACAAATATATGTGATTTAGTCAAATTGAACCGTACCACATTCAAATCATACAACTTTTTTACCGATTTGGACGAAACTGTTCAGAAAACAAATAATATTTTGGTTAAAATATATAGTAGTTCGGTCGAACCATAACAAATAGGTTCACTAGTGGTAAAACATACCGTTTTAATTTTATATATTATATTTTCGTTTAATCTAATCTAATCCTAAATCACCGAATTTAAGTAAGACAGACTTGCTATTGTTGAATATGTATGTGATATGTTATGTATTATTGCAAACACCAAAGTAGGGTTGGTAATTCACATTGTGTCCTATATAATCTCATTATTAAATATATTGTACTTAAACATATCCGATATAAGTGTGACTTAAATAATAAGTACGACACAAATATCACACAATACTCTAAGTAAACTAAAAAAGGAAAAAAAGAAATAAGCAAATTTTAAACTATACTGGTAAAAACAATAAATTTATAGAAAATTAGTTTGACATTAATAATGTTTTAATATTACAACTTCAAATACTAATAACTAGTTGTATAGGCCTATTCATTTATTTTTTATATAAAGAAAAGGTACGTCTGAACCGTTTCCTATGTGATACAGTAGTTCACAGAAAATGTGGAGCAATTCAGACGAATAGGTCCAACCATACCTTAACCACATTTTAGGTAAGATACAATTTTGAACCGGTTCCGCCCAAAATCGGTTCATGTCTCGTCCTACCTAAGGGTGTCAACGGATCGCGGTGCATCGCACGAATTTAACCCGCGGGTTGGTGACTCCCGGGTTATGGGACAATTCTGGTAGAAATTATTTGCCTTCGAGTCGGGTTTAGTATAAGGAGATGATCCGTGGCCAACCTGCAGTTTTTTTTTAATTGTATGAAACTATATAACTCAATATATCTTACTAAATAGTTTATAATTTTTAAATGTTTGTAGTTGTGTTTTCCTTATTTTAATTGTGTTTGTAACTATTAAAATTTAATATTTGAATGTTATTAGTTTGAATTATGTAATTTGTGTTAAATAAATGTATTATTTTGAATTAATTAGTAAAAAACAATCATAGTACGGATCAACCCACGAGTCAAATTTCGGAGGGCAACCCACCCCAACACCCTCAGATTTTCCCAAAAAAATATACCTCGAAATAAAAGCAAATACAAAAATATCATTGGTTAGAAAAAAAATATGAAACTATACCTTCCCGCGAATGGGATTCACGAGTATGAATTAAACCAAAAATCACCCACGAATGGCATTTAAGTCGTATTCGAGTTTTAACTGTGAATCCCATTCGCGGGTGGGGGTTCTTCAAATTGATAAAAAAAAAAACTCGCAGAGAGAACAACCATCCGCAACAGTTCCACCATCATGTCGTCGTTCCACCGACGTCTCTGTTGTTGCCTCATTTATCGTCGTTGTCGCTGTCCTTCCTACTAAGGTATTAATTTCGTTCGTATTTTTTTTGTAATTGTTGATTTTAATTAGTTGTAATCGTTATGCAGAAGGCCTAATTATGTGTAATTGTTGCATTATAATGTGTTTTTATCAATTTTAATATTCTTTTTGTAAATCATTTTTTTTATTATCGGGTAAAATTGTTAATTGAATTTTAATTAGTTATAATAACTATCTAGAATGCATAGTTACGTGTACTTGTTGCATTGCTATGTATTCTTGTTGATTCATAAATTTAGGGTTTTGAATAATCTTAAATCTTAATTTTGTATATTTTATTGAATTTGAATTGAATTGTAAAACTTTAAAATACCTAATTTTAATTGAATTGTTATGGACAAACCATGCATCATAGTCAGGGCAGCTCTTCACGGTTGTCATTCTCTTCGCAAAAGGAGACAATGGATCTGTCCCTTATGTATAGTCAACCGCAATATATGTCACACCACAACGCTCAGGATACTGTAAACCTAATATCCCGCCTGATTAAATGTTATGTTGACATTGTTATTTAATTTTAAATATTTACCTTTAATTATTAATTAAATTATAGGTTAGTGCTAGTACTCGTCGTAGAGATGTATTAGTGAGCGGGTAAATGTTGGTTCTAGATCCTATGACTCGCCATTGGGTAGATGTAGCTGATTTCAGATGGGCTGCAAACATATATCATATCAAGGTCGATGTGTGTGTACATGGTTGACGAAACAACGTCCATTCCCCGCAGTCACAAATCATTTGTGGCAAGTTTATGACATACATCGTGCCAATACGCGTACGCACTCTATACTCTTCTCCATAAGAGTACGTATCTAATTCAAAAGAAAGAGTGTTATCCTCCGTTGAAGGCAAAAGCTCTCTCAGTTTAGGCAGAAACACATTCCCCATTGATATCTCATTTTCATATATTGCACGACGATCGACAAAATACGTGTTGAGCCATGTAAATGTAAGATCTACCAATGTTGTTATCGGTAATGATCGAGCTTTTTTTAATACATTGTAAAATACTTCCTACTGATTTGTTTTCATTACACTGTATCTATGTCCTCCATCATGAGCTAGAGACCATAGACTGAAATCTCCTAAATTGGTTAACCACCTCACAAATTTTCCATCATTCATTCTTGTAAATGGTTTGCCAATATCACTCAAACTTCGCCTTAGAGGTGGTCCACGCCATTTCCGAGAATTTCTTCTTTAAGTCTCTATTTTTGAATTTGTTTTGAAGTTTCTAGCGAGGTGTCGAACGCAGTATGTGTGAACACCTAAGGGTGCTGAAAAAACATTAGAAACTCAAACTTTAATTCCACTATGACGATAAAATATTATACATACGGGTCGTTCATCTCTCGTTACGTGATGGCGCAGATGTTCCCAAAAACATATCCAAGATGCGATAGTCTTAGAGTTCGCATAGTGAAGCACAACGGAAAAATCCGATTGTCAGCATTGTGTCCCATTGTTTCTAATAATTAATCAGTGTACTTGTCATACAAATGGGTAGCATCAATGCTGATTAGGGTCCGACAATGGGGGAAACCTTCAATTGAAGACTTATATGCCCAAAAATCAAAATCACTTACCAAATATGACACCTCCTCCATAGCCACTCCTTTCCATTCATAGTAAAAAATGGAACCCGAGTTTGAATGAAATAAACCAACCATCAACGGCGGTAAACGCTGAAATGCACCTTCATGTGTCCCAAACATTGACTCAATTACCCGTTGTTTAGCGTACCACACCTTGCGATATGAGACACTTTGTGCGTACTTATCTTTAACAACTTGCTGCAAGTTGCGGACTCTATTACCCGTTTGCGATACACATATGGATATATCAATTCTGCAATTAATTTGCAATCAAATTGTCTATGATGTTGTATAATAGTGACATTTGTACAGGAGTGTAGATGGCTTAATTTGGTGATCTCCGAGTTTCCCATTATCTTTTGCATTCCTCTTAACGACTATGAGCAGATAACACTACTTTTGTTGGCACACTTGAATGACACTACAGTTGGACTTTATCTGACAGTGGCACGTGCATTCATGCGAATTACTAATGTGCCACAATTTCACATGTTGTTGGAGTGCAACTTTATTCTCATATTCAACACCTACTTGAAAATCATTTGTACCTGTAGAGGATTTACGGTACGTGACCATCCAATCAGTACATTCATACCCATCTTGCCAATCTCCTGATGTAAACTCGGGAACTGTCTGAAGGTCATTGGTTGACTCAAATAAGCATGGATACCTGTGTCATCATCAGACAATGGTAGCGCACAATCAACCAAATCTGTAGGAGATTTAACTTCTATGTCATCTTCCACATAAGAATCTTTTCCTTCCTCTTCTTCAACCACGTCATCTTCTCAATCGACTTCTACTTTTAGAATCACATATAATTCCATGTATTCACCACATATTTGAATTTTTTTTATTAAGTATTTCTTCATCGGTGTTTAGATACAAGTTGTTATCCGACTTCTAAAGAAGGTCATAATCAATTACTTCAGAATTAACCCCGTAAACTACGGTAACAAGTTATTTTAAGATGGGTAACGGTCGTTGTGGTTTCAGTAGAACTAATTGCGGATTTACCACCGATATAATTAATAACTTCCCCGTCTACTGTAATTCTACTGTCATAACGAAGGATGCAAGTCACCATTTTTCGAAGAATATTAATACCTAGTTAATATACAAAAAATAGATAATAATTCGTATTTTCGAAAATTAAATATGTCTATATTAAATATTATAAGTAATTAATAATTAATTTTAAATAAAAAAGAGCTACAGACTACCTCAGGACAACTTCCAACAAATTGGTTGAGAATGTGAAAACTAATCCAACAGAGGAACAACATTGATACGGTAACGGGAGGATGAACGTGCAAGATGACTATCAGGGTGGATCGGTTGGGATGGGAAATGACCAGGGTAGGGTGGTAGTTGTTACTGACCCGTGAATGACATTCACGGGTGGATAACAACTACTGTTCCACCTGTGAGACATTCACAAGTGGAATGATAACTGTTAATGACAGTTCTACCTGCAAATACCATTCGCGGGTATGACTTTTATCCGCGAATGTCATTCACGGGTAATGCCTTTTAAGCATACCCGTTAATGTCATTCTCATGTATACATTCATATTTTTTTTTAAAAAAAAGTGAGAATATTTTAGTATTTACTTTTATTTTAATGTATATTTTAGAAAAAATTCTCACACTCATGATGCAAGTCTGATATGGGTTCAACCCGCACCAAGCCACAGTATTGACACCCCTAACCCTACCACCTCGCTGGACGGGTATTGCCGAGCCCGCCCCGCCCCATTACATCCTTACTGGCCTGTTCGCACACACACGAGACGACATACTCCTTCCTGTACTCGCGCGGTGCTGCGATTCATCACCATTCAATTCCAATGTGTACAGGCTGTGCTATGCCTTCATAGCTTCTGCTCTTTCATTTCCTCTCCTTCCTCTCACCGCCTTGTACTTCCCGCAGGCAATGATAATTCCGTGATCTGTCGATCGGACGAATCTCAGCTCTGAGTTTCCACTTCTCCTGTTCCCGGCAAAGTCTACTGAAAATTCACATTTGGTGGTTTGGGGTTATCTGGACAGATATCTACCGAGGTACTCGCTGGGGGTAAGATCCCGGTTGTAGGAATTCCACTTTTGGAAGTTTAGGGAGTCTCGTGATTCCGTATTGATTCTAGAAATGGGAAGTGTCGATCGGATGGATGATCGGACGTTTAAGATTAGCTTCACGGGAGAGGGCGCGGCGAAGTTGAGAAACACAGTGGAGGAAAAGCTTAAGGAGTTCATGGGCGATTACACTGATGAGACTCTCGTGGTAGGACTGTTCTCCTTCTTTGCGATAGACTCGATTATTTGGCATTTCATATCTCATGTTGAGCAATGCCGCCTACTTGTTTATCACTGCAACTCTCCTGAAATTCTACCAGGGGCTTCGGTTAATCTCTTGGATTGTACTCCCATCGTAGTCTAATTATGTTATTTGTGATTAAGTATTTGAAAGAGCAGCATGTTGAAAGTTGAGTGCTTTATAAAAGTACAAGGTGAGGGAACTTTACAGTGGTCTAAGTTTGAATAGTTTCTTGAGCTTCTCGTGTCTGCATTTGCTGCTGCAAAAATAGTTGACTTTGAAGGATTATGTAGAAGCTCAGAGTTTTTTCAGTTGGCAATTATGTTCTCGACGAACTCTACTGGACTACAGATGCCTTTGTGCTCCTTCACTTTGATAGCAATTTTTTTTTTAAATTTTAATGCTATAAAAAACAGTTTGTTACCTTGAAGCCTTTTCTTGTCTGTTTTTTTCTTCAATATATGGGTTCTCAATGTGGGTAGTATTATCAATAACCGTTTACACTAGATATATATTACGTTTGGAAGTTGAAAATGAAACCAACTAAGTACTTTGCAAACTTCTCTTTGTTAGGGATGAGAAAAAAAGTAGAGAGAAGGGTTGAGTTCTTTTCCTTAGTTTGTGGCATTTCCTGTTTGTTGAATAGCCGCTACTGCACCACTCTCCACATCCCCTGAACTGTCTTACTGTTTAAAAGAAAAAAGATCCTGAAAATTAAGTTCATCTGTGAAGGCTATGTTAGAATGTGCTTTTTCTTTGTTGATTTGGACTTTGTTGCTTATTTCATTGGGGTTTCGATTAGTGATAATGGATAATAGATGGAGAGCCATGGGGATCTTATCTATTATCTCGTTAAAAATATCCCTATCCTTTGTTTTCATGACGTATCAGTTATATCGAGAGAATTTATTAAGTGGACCAATACTATTTGAATACTGATTATGTAAGGATTTGGATTTGGCCAGTTTTATGTGCTAAATTTAGATATTTCTTGCACTCAAATTTCTGTGCCATTTTATTTCAATAAACAATATGAAACTTGGAGCAGTAGGTATCTGAACGTAGCTATTTGTAACATTTTTGTTACTTCTTTTAAGTTGAGCTTTTGTAGTTTCTGTGAAAGTTTACTTGGACAATTGATTTTCTACGTTCTTGATCTGCTTCTTTTTCTTTCTCCAGTTATCAGCGAAGTAAGCCTCCTTTTTTGGGTTTTCTGACGTTTAGATATTCTGTTCTAGGAGTATGTGATCGTCTTATTGAGGAATGGAAGAAACAAAGAGGAAGCCCGGAATGAGTTGGATGTTTTTCTTGGAGATGACAGCGATTCTTTTGTTTCTTGGTAATTTTTTTTTTATTACTTTCTATGCTTTAATTAACGTGTTAATTCTTTCTGATATCATTAAGTCTATACACCTTCTGTCAGGTTGTGGGATCATTTAGCTTCCAGTTTGTATTTGTATATACCAGCAAAGGAGCCTGATGTGGCTGAACTGATGCCCATATTGGAGTTAGATGGAAGAAATAATTCACTGAATATTGATGTCGATTCTGAAAGGGACAGGCCAAGTAACCTATCCAGAAGCCATCACAACAGAGAGCAGAAAGGACCTGCTGGGGATGCTGCTGAGCCGCCACCTATCCTGAAATCAGAGGTTGAAGAGTTTAACGGAGAGGAGAAAGGTAATAGACAAGTTGATCGTGCAAAAAGAATAGGATCTCCTCGACGACCAGTTCAAAAGAAAAGGACCAGGGCAGATGAGCATCCTCAAGTCAAGGTCCGTTTTGCTTTAGACACACAACTGTCTAATTTGTATAGTTCATTGTTTATTGGACAAGAGTGCATAAATTCAGCATACTGTCATATAGTTCCATGGTATTTAATTTGTTTCATGTTTTATTAGTAAATTCAAATTGTCTAAGAGGTGAACTTAACCAAAGCAATGTCAAGTGAATTCGGATATTGCAACTTTCCCAGAAACCGAGAATACTTTGGTATTCAAATTGTTTCATGTTTTATTAGTAAATTCAAATTGTGTAAGAGGTGAACTTAATTGAAGCACTGACCTGTGAATTCGTAGAAACAACCCATCTTACTTCTTTTATCTTGGCAGCAGGAGTTAGAGTACAAGGCCGTTGAAGCCCCACGACGCCTACTTCAGTTTGCAGTGCGAGATGCCGTCAGAATGCCAAGATCTGATTCTGCAACAGATTCTGCATCGAAGCGCCTTCGGTCTGTGGTGTCAACATTAGTTAGTGATATACCCCAGGCTGATCGTTCACAAAGAAGGGTATCAAATTCAATGTCAACTGTGATTAGAGCTGTGTCTGAGTCTGCTGAAGATACTAGAAGAACCAAGGCGCCAGGAAGTGTATTTGACAGGTTGAGCCGTGGGGCAGAGGTTATGGAGCCTAAATTTCCAGTACATTGGGAAGCTGCTGGTGATGATGAAGATTATGCAGAATTCAATAATACTCCCTTGGGAACACATCCAACTTATGCTAAACAGTACTCTCATGGTGATAGGACAAATATGGAAAGAGAACTTGAACTGTTATCTGGTTATCCTTCTGCTAGTAATAATTATGGTGAAGTTAGTGTCCGGAGGCGACATATTATTTCTCAGATTACTGCAGTTGCTGGAACTAGAGGTGGAGATTCATCCATGATGCAACACAATGTTGCAAATAAGTCTGTTGAAGCCACGGTGGAACAAAATAAGGATGAACTTCCAGTATCTGCAAATAAGTCTCGAAGAACAGTTAACAATAATAGCGGTGCTAGTACTAGTAAGCCGACATTTCAATATCGGGCACAAACTGAGCATGCTGCACTGCATAGACAGAAACCTTTGCACAGTAGCACCGTGGCTGCAACTAAACTGAATACCCATGATGTGAAGGAGAATTATGGCCCTGTTACCGTTGCAAATGAAAATGTGAGGTTTCTAGAATTATCACTCTGCATACTCAGATGCTATTCTACTCTGTATTTTATTGAGCTTGTTTAACAATGATGAACAGGGGAACCCTGCTGCAGAATCTCTGAAGCCGCAGTCTTCTTCTGGTTAGATATGATAACCTTTAACTGATATGTATTCTTGAGCTAAATGTTAGAAGTATGCTAGATTAGTTTTTTTTTTGGTCTCCTATTTGAATCATTGGTGTATCTCCAGTTTCTTCTCCTGTTAGTGTCAGTTGTATTCCTCGGTTTTAGATCTTGCTGGTTGCAGCTTTCCATAAGTTGGGACTCTAATTGATCTTTTTGTTGCAGGTTTGCCTATCCATGTAGAAGATGCTGAGTTGCGGACTATTTTTGTAAATAATGTAATGGTGTTGAATTCTGTCTATTCAGAGGTTATTTGTTTGGGGGTTGTGGGTGTACTTACACTGTAGTGTTATTATCGTATCCCAACAACAGGTTCATACAGCTGCTACCGTGGGCAGTCTTTCCCACCATTTCAGCAAGTGTGGGGAAGTAGTAAAGGTCGTTATAAGTACAGATGCAACAACTGGTCAGCCAATAGGGTGAGTTATTTTTATTAATAAATTAATTAATGCAAGAAGAGATTTTATATCCTCTGTTCTGTTATACTTGTTGCTAAGATTCAATATTGGTTAAGCAGATCAGCTGTGATAGAGTTTACGGGTAAAGCAGCAGCAGACAATGCACTCTCTCTTGATGGCACCTCCTTCATGTCACGAGTGATCAAGGTAATTAATTAATTCTCTCGGAGTATCCAAGTTTGTGACTTTTGATGAATTGGGTTAATCATAAACCCAATTCTTGTTGCTAGTGCAGTCACACTTCATATCAATTCAGTTGGTGATTATTTAGCACATTGTTGCATCTACTGCTATGGTTGTAGAGTAAGTAGAGGTTGGTTGTGTTGTGCCATTCGATGATGTAGCTGAAATGTTGTCAGGTAGTAAAGTGGCGTCCTGGTGGAGGAGTACATAAGTCGGGAGGTGCATCACAGTCACATGCTGATGCAGTTGGGGTACGGAGCTCAGGGACGATTCCCTATGCTGCATGGTATCCTCCTCGATCTCCTTTTGCAAGAGGTGGTGGAGTTTATAGGGGAGGTGGCCGGGGAGGAGGAGGTGGTGGTGCAAGGAGCTTCCAGTGGAAGCGGGAAGATAGAACTCCTGCTTCTTCTTCTTCTGCGAACAGCACAACTCCTCTTCCACCTTTCCCTGCTTCAAGAAGGTTCACATACGTGCGTACTGGGACTAAGCCTAATGCATCTTGACCAAGTGTAGAGGACAGGTGCTGTACCTGTGCTGTTCTTCTTAAGTTATGATGATTAGTAAATACACTATGTATTGATATCTACTTGCCTAGCCTCTGGACACCTGGATGATGATGTGTTTGGGTTGTTATTTTATTTGGGGTAAGTAGTACTCAGTTAATGTCTATTATATTTGTTATTTTGAGATTCACCAATCGAATGCAATGACGGACTACTGAAGCATGTCTAACTTTTTGTTTGTTTTCTGTTGAGAAACCAAGGATCAATCGACGAGGGAGGGAGGATATCAATCAAATGATCTAAAACTACATGAGGGGAAAACTGTTATAGTTTGTAATATTGGGAATGAAGCATAGTGATGGATGATATGCTCTTCTTTATGATTTTGGATAGGGAACTTCTATTTGAGCATGTCACACATGCTCTAAGCTTGTTATTTATTTCTACATCAAGAGGGTAGCAGTTTAATGGAGTTAGTAATAATAGGACGACTGATTATTGGTATGAATAATAAAGAGAGGGTGGATGAGAAAAAGATTTGAGATACATAGTTGACTTTTTATTAGTAAAAATTTACCTTTTTTTTTTATTTCCTAATTTTAAACATTTGCTACTGATTTAATGTGCATATATGTCGTACGGATTTGTATTATTTTTATGATTATGCTAAATTTGGATGCGATTCAATGCAAAATGATAGGTCCGAATTGGTTTTTATTTTTTTTCTCCAAAATATACCATATTTAAAAGTTAAATAGTGAAATAGTCAGTTTTCAAAATTATTTATCAAACTATACTGATCCATGTTTGCTAGTTGCGAGTGAAATGATCGTTAAGTTACACTGATTGACAGTAATGAGTAGTTTTTTTTACTCTACCCATAATTGTCAGTCCCAGGTAGGTGTATGATCTTCCCCCAACTTTTTTATATTTTAAATTACATTTAATGTTATACGTTATGCAGTTATTGAATCTATTTTTTCATATGTTATTTCACATTTTGTTTTGTTAAAAAAATATTTTAAAAAGATTATTTGGAGTATCTAAAACTCTCTTATTTAGATATATATTTTTTTTGGGCCATCTCTAACAAAATAAAAAAAAATAAGTTCAATAAATAAATAAATTACCCAACCAAACAAGTGGTATTATATTATGAGTTACATAACAATACTAAATATTTATAATGTCTCTATCTGGTAGGTAGTTATTCTTTGAGGATAGACATGATGGTTTTTTGAGGTGGTGTGATGAGAGAAGTGAAACACTCCCAATAATTATTTTTTTTTCTCCAAAGTATACCCCAAATTAGAATCAAATATCAACTACTAAAAACAATTACAAAAGTATACCTACCCACGTGTGGAAGGAAAAGCTCACCCGCGAATGACATTCGCGGGTAGAGGCTCAGTTAAATCCTACTTGTGAATGAAATTCATGGGTGGAACATCCGTTAGTAACTGATGTTCTACACGTGAATGACATTCACGGGTCCATTATGTATAAATACTGTCCATTTCGACCAATTCTCAACCAACCCTCCTCCCCAACTTTGCCCCAGTCCTAGACTCTCTCCCCGTCCATGTTCAGCCTCCCGTTGTCCTCCCGTTGTCGTTCTTATATCAGATCAACCTCCACATCGTTAAGCAATTATTGTTGAAGTTGCCTGCGTCGTCGCTTGAGATTGTCTGGAATTCTACTTTTTAAAAAAAAATAAAAAATAACAATTGATTATTTAAATATAATTGGATACAATTGCTATTTATAATTTTTAATATAAAGATATTCAATTATCACATAACACGAAATATGTCTAACCTGTATTCTTTATTCATTAGGTGTTAGTACCTCTAATCGAAATGGTGACTAACATATTTCGTTATGGTGGTAGAATTACACTAGATAAAGAAGTTATTAATTATATCGATGGTCAATCCGTAATTAGTTCCCCTAAAACAACAACGACCCTGACACAATTAAAACAACTTGTTACCGTAATTTGCGGGTTTAGTAGTAAAGTAGTTGATTATGACCTCCTCTAGAAATGGGTTAACTACCTTTATCCACTAACTAATCAAGAAGCACTGGATGAAGTTTTTAAAAGATGGGTGAATACATGGAAGTATACATGATGTCAAAAGTTGAAGTCGTTGGAGAAACTGAAGATGAAGTGGGTGAAAAAATGAAAGTGAGGTCCATGGAGAAGAATAAGAGGAATGAGGAGATTCATCTGTGGGAGATGACACAGAGATAAAATCTCCTACAAAATTGGCTGATTGTGTTCTACCATTGTTAGATGATGAGATGTGTATTGATGCACAATCGAGTCAACCAATGAACCATCGTTAGTTCCCTTCTGAGTTTATATCGGAGATTGGCAAGAAGGGTTTGAATGTTTTGATTGGATGGTAATGCATGGTGAATCATCTACAAATGCAAATGATTATGAAATAAGCGCAAAATATGGGAATAAAGTTGCACTTCAACATCACGTCAAGATGTGGCATATTATTAGTAATTCACGTGAATGCGGCACTGCAAGATCTAGTCCAACCGTAGTGTCATTTAAGTGTTCTAATAAGAGTAGTGGTAAAAAATACACATTCTTGGTCTTTACGAGAGTAACTGAAGAAAATGGGAAACTCGGAGGTCACCAAACTTGGCCCTTAACACTCATGTACAATTGTTGATACTCCAACATCATAGAGAACCTGATTCCATAGTGATCACTAATTTGATATATCCATACGTATATCATAACACATATATTAGAATTTGCGACTTGCAACGTGTATTAGAATATGCACAAAGCGCGTCATACCACAAGGTGTGTTATGCTAAACACCAGGTAATTGAGTCCATGTTTGGAACACACGAGAGTGCATTTCAGTGGTTGATGTCGCTCATGGTCGGTTTATGTCATTCAAATCCTTGTTCCATTTACGACTATGAGTGGAAATATGTGCCGATGAAGAATGGTCTCTATTGGACGTTGGATCCGACTTTCCCGACCCGTTTGGAAAATATTTTTTAATTTTCGTTTGAAAATGCCGGGTCTTGGCGAGCGACAGGTCCGGTCGAGTGGGGTCATCAACCAGACAGAAAAAATTGAAAGAGTCGCCACCGATTAATTGAAGGCTAATCAGAATCCTAAAATTTTGCCTAGGGTACATGGAGTTAACATTCTAGGACCTAGAAAGGTCTACGTCCAGAGAATCAAGTTCGGGGGTTTGATTACGTCTTAAAAGCTCGCGAGCTCATAATCCGCCCTTTCGGTACTTTAGTTTTGCTTTTGAATTTTTTTTGAATTTTACCCAAATTGCGCATTTTGATCATGCTTGGCCTCAAAAGACTACATGCATTGTGTTTAAATTAAACAAACCATGTACAATTTTTTTTTATTTTTTATTTTTTTGAAATATATAAACAAGAGAGAAAAAAATTAATCATGCTCGAAAAATGAGTGATTTAACTTTGGAGCCATTTTAAACGTGTCAAAAATACATGAATGATTTTGAAAATATTAAGCACGTTGGAACAATTTGTAATACTTTGACAAGTCACAAGATGACCAAAAAGGTTTAGGGACCAAAACGCAATTATTTGAAAATTCTAGCTGAATTGGGAATATATTTTAAAAAATGACAGAATTAGCCCTAAACTATTCTGGACTTATTTGTAACATTTGGTAAAGTTCCAAAAATAACCCAAAATTTATTCTAGACTTATTTGTAACATTTGGAGAAGTCATGGAATGTCTAGAAAAATTTAGGAATCAAAAATGTAATTTTCGAAAATATTATAACTGAACTGATTTTTTTTTAAATTACAGAATTGACTCTAAACTATTCTAGATTTATTTGTAACACTTGGTAAAATTCCAAAAATAACCAAAACATTATTCTAGACTTATTTGTAACATTTTGTGAAATCATGGAATGTCTAGAAAAGTTTAGAAATAAAAATGTATTTTTTTTAAAAAACAAGCTGAATAATAAAAAAAAATTCAAAATTGCACAAATGACCAAAAACTTTTCCGGTTTGGTTTATAACACTCGATAAAGTCCCATAATGACCCGAGAGTCCAAGGACCGAGTTGTATCCTTCATCAAAGTTTGGGAAGGACCTAAGTCATTTTTGATTTTTTTTTTCACATATACATAATATACATATACATAATATATATATATATATATAGTATTACATAGACATAATATAAATATATATTATACATATAGATATATATATAGTATTACATAAACATAAACATAATATAAATATATATTATACATATATATATATATATTAACAAGTATATTATACATAAATATATAATATATGTATATAAACTCTCAATTTTATTTCACATTTAGAAAATACAAATATGATATTGAATATGAGAGAAATATACCTAACTCATTGGAGGTTTAATACCGTACGAGGAACCGAGACCGATAATTATCGATATTTTTTCCACCCTTTTTCTATTTTTTTTCTTCACTCTTTTTTTCTATTATTTTTCTTCACTTCTTCAATCTTTTTTTTTCCTACCGTAGCTTCCTTATATTTATATACAAAATGTTGGTAGATATTTTGTAGATATTTGTAGATATTTATTTTTTAGATATTTTTTTACAATTTTATTTTTATATCGATTTCTCTTGGCTCGATTCCTTGCATACGGTATTTTGACCCCGAACCAAAATCAGGTGTTTACAGTTGCCCCTCTTTGGACACGCGCTCATGGAAGCGATCTCATGAGTGTGTGTTCAAAGACAAACAACTGATTTTGGCTCCTCTTTATTCATTATTTACATAGTAGACAAACATCATTACGCAACTTTCGGAAGCTAGACACCTATAGGTCCCGATCGTTGACGATGATTTGTGGAGATTGAGCGTCTAAATGCTCATAAACTTGTGATTCCCAGACGTTGGACACCTACATGTCCTGGTCATCGTGGATGACTTGCGAAGGTTGAACACCTAAAGGCTTCGCTCGTCGGCTTGTGACTCGTTGGAGATGGCTTGTGGAGGCTGAACACCTAAAGGCTCTGCTTGTCGACATGTGACTCCCAGAAGCTGGATAACTACAGGTCCTGGTCATCGAGAATGACTTGCGGAGGCTGAACACCTAAAGGCTCCGTTCGTTTTTTTTTTCCAGAAGCTGGATAACTACAGGTCTTGGTCGTCGATGATGACTTGCGAAGGCTGAACACCTAAAGGCTCCGCTCGTCAGCTTTGTGATTCCCAGAATATGGATAATTACAGGTCCTGGTCGTCGAGGATGACTTGCAAAGGCTTAACACCTAGAGGCTCTGCTCGTCGTTTTTTTTTGTTTTGCCATCAACGAGCTGGAAGTTGAGGAATTTTCTCGCCAGAAGCATCTTTGATGATTATTTGCGGGGGTTGAGCACCTCAAAGCCCCGTTCGTCGATCTGTAACTTTCAGAAGCTGGACATCTACAGGTTCTAATCGTTGGGGATGACTTACGGAGGTTGAGCACCTAAACGCTCCGTTCGTCGGTTTGTAACTCTCAGAAGCTAGACATCTACAGGTTCTGATCGTTGGGGATGACTTGCGGAGTCTGAGCACCTAAAGACTCCACTTGTCGGCTTGTAACTTTCAGAAGCATCTACAGTTTCTGATCATTGGGGTTGACTTGCGAAGGCTGAGCACCTAAAGACTCCACTTGTCGGATTGTAACTCTCGGAAACATCTACAGTTTCTGATCGTTGGGGTTGACTTGCGGAGGCTGAGCACCTAAAGACTCCACTTGTCGGCTTGTAATTCTCGGAAGTTGGATATCTACAAGTCCCGATTGTTGATGATGACTCACGGAGGTTGAGCACCTAAAGACCCCGCCCATTAGCTTGTAATTTACTTTGGAGGTAAGAACCCTTCTCGAGATGTCTGACTTCTTGTGCGGACTTCTCAGTCTGTTTTCTCATTAATCGACTTTGGAGTCCTTCTTTCCGGAGTTCCCTAAAGCCATTCATGCTATCTTCACAATGTGTATCCATGCAAGTTGTCGAGGCAACTCAAATTAATGTCGATCACAACTTCTTTTTATTGCTACTGTGGGAAACACTGTCGTCCACGTTTGAGCATTTTTATTTTATTTTATTTTTTATCTCTTGATTATCTTTCATTTTTCTACAGTATTTTTTTCTTTTTACAGTACCTCTCGGTTCCCTTAATTTTTGCCTAGGTCGCCCTTTCGGGTTTTCAACCTAGCAGAGATTTGATTCCTTTCCTTTTGCCATGATCGCCCTTTTTAGGAATTTTTAATCATGCCCCTCTTCCCTATATTTTGCATAAATCGCCCTTTCAGGTTTTCGATGTAGTCATTTTTGGAGGCCCGCTTTCTGGTTACGAGCTTTTTAAAGATTTTTTTTACTGCGTCCATATTGATCGGACTGGGGAGTTCTTGGTCGTCCATGTTGGTGACGATCATGACTCTTCTGCTGAAAACCTCTTTGACGACAAAATACCCTTCATATTTAGGCACAAAGTTGTCCTGTCCTGAGAGCCTGGATTGACTCGCAGGATTTTTCTGAGAACTAGATTGCCTGCTTGTAATTCTATCGAGAGCATCTTCCTGTTAAATGCACGAGTCATGCGTTGCTTGTACAATTGCTCCTGGAACAGCGCGATGTGCGACCTTTTGTCATGAGGTTCAAATTGCACGTATCTGCATCTCTCCTACTATGACTCGTCCTTCTCTGCCTCGACGAGGATCCTAGATGACGGGAATTCTAGAGAATGGGGTTGCCCCTGTTGGTGCCTGTATTGAAGTCATGTATGCCATGAGTGCCCAAGGCAGCTTATCATGCCAGTCCTTTCATTGCTGCTTCCACTGAGCCATTCATTTGTGGCTGATATGGAGATGAATTTTTATACTTGATCACAACTCATCGACCAATTTAGATTTCTGGCATTGCTGGTGATGATTGACTTCGGCATCCCATGACACACGATGATGTCCTCCCTGATGAAAAATTCAATGGCCTTTGCCGTTATTGATGACAGGGTAATAACCTCTATCTCTTGGTGAAGTAATCAATTGCAATCAATATGAATCAATGACCGTTAGACGGCGCCTTTGGGAAAATCATGTTGATTACATCGATGCCTCAGAAAATACCATAGGGAAGTAGAGCGGCGTATGGACTTGGTCCGCGTACACTTGACAGATGTGATATTGTTGGACATGGTCAATATATTTAACCATCATGGTGAACCAAAAGTATCCAAGTCCCGCATGTTCATGTGTGGGCCTCAGCAACCTTCATGAATTTCTTCCATTAGATGCTCAGCTTCTTTAGCATTCACGCATCTCAAATGGGTATAGTCGGGTCACTGGGAAATTAATTGCAAATCATTCCTTGTATGACCATTCAATCATTTTCTTGTGGCGTTCTCTGGGAACTCTGTACGCTAGGTATCATTTCATATAAGTGAGTCATGGTTGACCGTTTGATTCTTCGATTGTACAACAATAGGTCGAAACCTCTTTGATTTTGATCTCCATTGGCAGTTTATATTTCCCGGAGAAATTTTACTCATGGGTGCGAGTGTTGCTAATTTTTTTTGTATGCAAGGATGCAAATAAGAACACAAGGTGATTGTTGTCCTACTTCTTTTCTTCACAGCTGTCATCCCCGTGGTGACGACGTTGTTGGCGTCGATGTTGTTGTCCATCCATGTGTTTCCCCACCCTTCGGGGAATCCCATTAGTTGGAAGTACTCCGCCTTGCTGTGACGAAACTTTCCATAGTGGCTACATTTCATGCCTTTCCGATCGACGCCACCAACAATGGTGTCTCTCTGCATCGACAACGACGTCTCCCCTGTTCTCAACAACAACGTCCTCCCGCGTCAAAAATGACGACTCTTCTGCAGGAGTCAACAATGACATTTGTCCCAAGTCAACAATGGCGACTCTTCTGTGTCAACAATGGCGTCACTTCATCTATTTTTAAGCCGTCTCTGCTTGAGCTCGATGAAACGACAGGGAGTTGTTCTTCTTATCTTTTTTACTTTGTAAAACAACATTCCCTTTTCTGGTGATCGAATGTGGTCTGCTGTAGTAGGTCGGTTTGACTCTGATTGCCACTTCCTCTGAGTAAGGTATAACATAGCAGACATGCTCAATTCCGGTGATGAGAACCTCGATGTCCCTCCTTATTGTGCTACTCATTACTTGTCTCTAGTCCCTTTCTGATCGGATAGTTGCATAAGTTGATTCCACCTCAGATAACAGTTTTTTCTCAGAGTAAATCTTGTTTTTCCTAATCATACTCCTCACTCACTGCATTCAAGAATTGATACAATTTGGTATCTGCTTGATTTTATGTTCCAAATTGCAATTTCGTCTGGGCCAACGGATCCTTCTTCGTAATGTATAGAGTCAGATTCAGCAAGGGTGCCCCACTAACGAGTGGACGATCAAAAAAGCCTGAGGGAGCTTCATCAAGCAGAGCTCCAATGTGATACCAGTTGAAAATAAGCATGACAAGCCCTCGTGAGTAGATCACTGGTTAGATCACTTGTTGCGGACCTGGGAATGAAACGACGAGGGGAGGAAACAACAATGTCCTTGGACTTTTAGCTAAACGATTCCTTCGGGCGACTTCATAACCATTGAAATTAGGACGAAAACCCAGTCCTAAAAGTGTCTTTGTCCTTCCGGGTGTGTGAAGGTCATATGTGGGAGGTTGGCCTTGGTCAGGATGGCCATATGTGGGAGGTAGAGCTTGGTCAGGATGGCAAAAGTGCCTGACTTGGATTGATGAGGTGTCACAACAGTAGTGTTGCTCGGGAAGACGAGGTCGGGGATACTGTGCTAGTCACGCTTGCTTGGAGATTAGAAGAGCCAAAATTCGCTCGACCTAGGAGGTCATGCCAACGATTGACTGCACTGTGCAGGAACTTATGGCGTGCATGGTCTGTTCTAGTTGTATGATTCTCTTCTCTTGTTCTTGAGGTGCTTGAGTCGTGGAATGTCGCATGGGTTCCCGAAAACCTAAATTCAATATATCGTAGTAAGAAGAATGAATACACAATTTATCATGCATGATTGATTTTGAAAATTTTATGTTCCATTCGTTCCATTTGTAGACTTTGATTGCATGTATGACAATTTTTTTTTTTTTTTTTTCAAAAATACTTTTAAAGGTTTTGATCAATCGAAGTCTAGCCCTTAAGACGTTTCACACGATGGCGCAACTCGTTGAGTGCATTTGTTGATTGTTCCTTGGTTCGAACGAAGGTCGAGAACATTTATTTTGAAAATCTTTTTATTTGCCTCATTCTTCGTATGAATTGTTCAAGGGTGTCATTCAACTTAGCTACGTTGCCACCACATTTTTCCAAGGTGCCCCTCATTGCTAGAATGACGGTGATTGTTCGGATCTATCCTTGATTATTTCATTCGGGTTGAAAGATGGACTTGCTGGTGTCGAATGGAACTTGTGAACGTATTCCGTTGTTGTTAATCACGCAGACGCGTTTTCCATATTCCAGAATTCAGACAAGGCGTAGGAGAATCCAATTGAATTTGTAGTTTACGAGCTCGTGGACCTCGTTAATCTTCTTCTTCACGTATTTATGATTCCCTTTTGTCATGGCTTTCCATATTCGGGAAATTTCAACCGTAGGGGGCTGTATGGCCTTAATGTAAGGGCAATGATTTTTTTTTTTTTTTGCTTCATCCTTACCAAAGATGGTGCGTGAAACGTCCTAAGGATGCAAGATAGAATGAACGGAACTTACATTTTTTTTTTTGAAAAATGCAATGCAAGTGCGAGAATGTAAATTTCATTAGTAAAGTTCGCATTACATTTACAACACTCTGGAATATATAATACAAAAGACCCAATCCTATACATGTCATTATCTAGGGCCAAAACAAAACACATTTACATAATGGGCCGAACTCCCCTTTACAGTTGTTGGTTGTTGGGCTGACTTATAATTCACAACAGTTGGGCTGAATCTTCTTCATGAATTGTGGGTCAATCTCGTATCCAAATACTTGGGCCGAATTCTCATTTACATTAGTTGGGCCCGAAAAATGAAAATACACACAAAACTGGTATATGTTAAACACGGTGTAGAGCTTTTGTTCTAAATGGATGGAATTTCTAGGTCCTCTGAACCAGCGGAACCTCACCCGCTAAAAAGGATCACGGGCCCATTCCGATCATCGAGTTGAGTTGTTTGAGTGCATGCCGGCGGTCCAAACCGCTCCGGGCGCATTCCCCCTACTAAACTCCCTAAACTCTTAATGTGCTCCAAGTCCGAGCGGGTAATGGTAACCAGCGTGGTGTATGCAAAACAAGAATTAAATTTTTTTTTGACTTATTACAATTACATCGCCGTTTGGACAAAATTTGAAACTGCAAGCATGAGCAAACGGTCAAAATGAATATGGCAAAATATAATATGGCAAAGCAAACATGACAAAGCCTAAACCCTCTAAAAGAGGTCCCCAACAGAGTCGCCAAATTGGCGGACGTCGGATCCGACTTTCCCGACCCGTTTGGAAAATATTTTTTAATTTTCGTTTGAAAATGCCGGGTCTTGAAGAGCGACGGGTCCGGTCGAGTGGGGTCATCAACCCGACCGAAAAAATTGAAAAAGTCGCCACCAATTAATTGAAGGCTAATCGGAATTCTAAAATTTTGCCTAGGGTACACAGAGTTAACATCCTAGGGCCTAGAAAGGTCTACGTCTAGAGAATCAAGTTCGGGAGTTTGATTACGTCTTAAAAGCTCGCGAGCTCATAATCCGCCCTTTCGGTACTTTAGTTTTGCTTTTGAATATTTTTTGAATTTTACCCGAATTGCGCATTTGCCTGACCCAAAAAGACTACATGCATTGTGTTTAAATTAAACAAACCATGTATAATTTTTTTTAAAAATTTTCAAATATATAAACAAGAGAGAAAAAAATTAATCATTCTCGAAAAATGAGTGATTTAACTTTGGAGCCATTTTAAACGTGTCAAAAATACATGAATGATTTTGAAAATATTAAGCACGTTGAACCAATTTAATTTGTAATACTTTGACAAGTCACAAGATGACCAAAAAGGTTTAGGGACCAAAACACAATTATTTGAAAATTCTAGATGAATTGGGAATATATTTTAAAAAATGACAGAATTAGCCCTAAACTATTCTGGACTTATTTGTAACATTTGGTAAAGTTCAAAAAATAACCCAAAATTTATTCTAGACTTATTTGTAACATTTGGAGAAGTCATGGAATGTCTAGAAAAATTTAGGAATCAAAAATGTAATTTTCGAAAATATTATAACTGAACTGATTTTTTTTTAAATTACAGAATTGACCCTAAAATATTCTAGATTTATTTGTAACACTTGGTAAAATTCCAAAAATAACCCAAAAATTATTCTAGACTTATTTGTAACATTTTGAGAAATCATGGAATGTCTAGAAAAGTTTAGAAATAAAAATGTATTTTTTTTTAAAAAATGAGATGAATTATAAAAAAAATTCAAAATTGCACAAATGACCCAAAAATTTTCCGGTTTGGTTTATATCACTCGATAAGTCCCAGAATGACCCGAGTGTCCAAGGACCGAGTTGTAACCTTCATCAAAGTTTGGGAAAGACCTAAGTCTTTTTTTGTTTTTCATAATATACATATATTATACATATACATAATATATATATATATATATATATATATATATATATATATATATATAGTATTGCATAGACATAATATAAATATATATTATACATATATATATATATATTAACAAGTATATTATACATAAATATATAATATATGTATATAAATTCTCAATTTGATTTCACATTTAGAAAATACAAATATGATATTGAATATGAGAAAAATATACCTAACTCATTGGAGGTTTAATACCGTACGAGGAACTGAGATCGATAATTATCGATATTTTTTTCCACTCTTTTTCTATTTTTTTCTTCATTTTTTTTTCTATTATTTTTCTTCACTTTTTCCTTTTTTTTTCTACCGTAGCTCCCTTCTATTTATATACAAAATTTTGGTAGATATTTTTAGATATTTATTTTTTAGATATTTTTTTTAAAATTTATTTTTATATCAATTTCTCTTGGCTCGATTCCTCGCGTACGGTATTTTGACCCCGAGCCAAAAACAGGTGTTTACAGTCCCATTTTAGGAAAGTGGTTCTGGCATACGAGTTTTAAATTGAAGGTTTCTCACATTGTCGATCCCTAATCAGCAGCGCTGCAACCCATTTGTACGAAAAGTTCACAGGAAAATTATTAGTCGCAGTGGCATATGATGCTGCCAATCAAAATTTTGCATTGTGCATCGCCTTTGTAGACTCTTAGTCTGCCACATCTTATACATGATTTTTAGAGCGTCTACGCCAACACATAACGAAAGATCAATGATCTGTATGTATAATATATGATCTTCATGGGGATATTAAAGTTGGATTTGTTATGGTTTTCCTAGCACCCTTGAGGTTTCATAGATACTGTGTTCGTCACCTCGCAAGCAACTTTAACACACAAAAACAAATAAGGACCGAGATCTTAAGAAGAAATGATCTGACATGACATGGACCGCATAAAAGCAAATGGTTGACTTATATTGGAAAACAGTCACCACAATGAACGAAGGAAAATTTCATCGTTGGTTCGAATTTGAGAGATTTTAGCCTCTGATCTGTAGCGCATGATGGAGGAAAAAAATACAGTGTATTTATAACAAATCATTCAGAAGTCTTTAATAAGGTTTTGAAAAAAACTCGGTCATTACAAATAATGACATTGGTATAGAATACATTTACCCGATTAAACACGTATTTTGTCGACTGTCGTGCCACCTATAAAAAGGAGATATCAATGGGAAACGAGTTTCTACATAAAGTGAGAGTTATTGTCATCCACGTGAGGAGAATTTTCGTTCTTTTGAGGTAGATACTTAATTCATAAAGAGAAAATTACAAAATACGTACACACGGTGGTAATAGGTATATCGTAAACCTACCATAAATGTTATGTGATAGCGGTGAATGGACGTTGTTTCGACGTCCATGTTTACACGGAATGACAACAATTCAATACACCAATTTGAACTTTAAACCGTATGTTGATCCCCATTTTGACTACATATGACCATACATACCTAAATACCACCCTCTACCTAACATATATTGGTGGCAAACGTGGAACAATCCCACTGTATGGTGTGATCCGCAAATGCTGATTTCTAAACTTGGTTATAAAAATGTTTGAATTCCCAATGATATAGATTTTAATTCTATACCACAATAGAAGAAATGTAGGAAATGTGGGCTAAGAGGTCACAACAGAAGATCCTGTAAATAGTAAGTTAATTTAATGGACTACTTTTGAGTCAACTTTTGTATGAATCTAATGCAAATATATTTTTGTTGTGTGCTAGATTAATGGAGCGTCCAACATCACCAAAAGAAGAACCACCCCCATGCCACTCCAAAAAGAATAACTGACTAGATAGAGATACTATAGATACGTTTGTGCATCCCACCTTACCCCATCACACTACACCATGAAGCGCTAGTGCCCTACCCCATCCAGAACCACCCCACCCCATCTAGAACCACCAACTATATGAAGATACTATAATTATTTGTATCTTTGAAATACGGTGGTTTGCACTTTTCCTTGTGGAGATACCATCACAATTGAACATTTACTTTTTGCATATTACAACACCCACGTAGAATCAACTACAAACAACCATATGGAAATACTATAGTATCCCAAGAGGATCATCTATCACTCTACCATATGGAGATCCTATAATTATCAGACCATCGTGTATGTCGAAATATATGAAATGTTTGTTCTGTTATAAATGTAATTTAAATTGGATCAGTTCCTATTATCTGTATGATAATAATATCGAAAAAATGGATATAAAAGATGAATAATCTAAATGTCAATATACACAATCCATAGTTAGTATCCAAAGTAATAAAATACATAACAATTTATGGAACCCAACCCCTTATTCCCCCTCTCCCATCTTGACCCATGATGTTTCTAATCTTAGTGAGTCTTACGGATTCAGCGAAATCCTGAAAATGTTTTGTCACTGGTGGTTGAAGGTCGAGATTGTCAAACTTAATGTCTAGATCTTTTTTCTCCTCTCACTATACATCACTGGTTGTGCCATGAGTTGATTATATTGATCCATCTCACCAGTGATCTCTTTGGACTAGCGAGAAGCATGAATCAACTCCACAACATAGTTCTTCTTACTATCCGTTGCCTTCTTCAACTACTTTTTACCCAATTTTGTCATGTGACGAATAATGTGCATCTCTAGAAAGCACATATAATAAGTCATCATTTGTACAAATAAGTAAATTACCAAAATTAAACAACAATAAATCTCACTCACCAACAACATTGATTGGTTTCCATGTGGTTCAAACTATATTAGGGTTATAACCTTCCTTTCTTCTCTATCTGCCACATGAGGTGTTTTTGCGGGATATTTATCTTGGATCAACTGATGGGCATTTGGTTACACGATGCTAAGTAGTACGAAATGGTTACACCATCAGGTTCAGGTTGACTCGTTTCATTCTGACTCTCCCACAATGCCAAATACGCAGCGTGGCGAGTGCTCCATTGTTCACGTGTATTCTTTTCCCAACATAACTTGTGCAACATATCCCACTCTTGATGGTCTTCAAATGGGTCTATGATAGGCTGTAAACATGAGAACTGACGATATACTTGATACACCATGTTTCACTCCATAATGTTGTGAGTGGATCAGTGGCAACTTGGACATATAACACCGGTTGTTTTCCGTATAGACAAGTGAGAGGTGTGCGATGCGGTTAGGTGTGTAGGGGTCCCAAATTATCTGTATATATAATAAAAGGTTAAAATACTCAATGGTTACTCATCTTTCCCCATGTGAGTAATTTGTTATAACTTGTGCAAAATGGTTACTTATCTTTCCCCATGTGGCTCTTTATTTATTTTTTACTATTCACCGTTTAATTTTACCGTTAAATAACTATTTGGTTAGATGAAATGACCAAATTGCCCCTATCTTAATTAATTAAGTTTTTCTTCACCTTTCTTCTTCAAAATTGTGTGGACAGAATCTCAATCTCCTCATGACTTCATCAAATGGAAAACAAAATCTTAATTTGAATGTGAGCCGAATGGAAAGAATTTAGGGTTAATTACTTAAAGGGTTAATAGTCAAAGTGCCCCCTAATGTTTGGGCAAAATTTAGGATTGCCCCTTAAAGTCTAAAATTTTAAATATTAGTCCTAAAGTTTGGACGATTTCAAAAATCGCCCCTTTCCGTCCTCTGTCTGTTAATTTGGGACGGAAAACGACCATGTGCTCGACACGTGACTTCACAGAAATTGTAAAGACAAAAATGTCCTCTTCCGATCCCTCCATCTCTCACCTCGTCATCTCCTTCAACCTCACGCTTACCTCCAAGAATCCTAACACCCAATTCACCTTCTTCTACGACCAAGTCACCGTGACCTTCCTCTCCGACGATGTTTTCGTCGGAAACTCCTCCATCGCGCCGTTCACCAGCAACCCCCGCAACATTTGTAACCATTTAAG
This sequence comes from Chamaenerion angustifolium, assembly GCA_946814005.1. Taxonomy (NCBI): domain Eukaryota; kingdom Viridiplantae; phylum Streptophyta; class Magnoliopsida; order Myrtales; family Onagraceae; genus Chamaenerion; species Chamaenerion angustifolium. The sequence goes on from OX328266.1 coordinate 27,448,085, forward strand.
TAATAAATGGTTACAAATGTTTGGCCATTGTGCATAATGGTTACACATGTTTCAAAATGTGATTAATTGGTTTTGCTGATTGACTTAATGGTTACACATGTTTTTTACAATGTGATTAATTGGTTAATCTATTAGTTAACCATCAAATTTTCTGTCAATTTCGCATGCGCGTAACACGTGACCCATATTTCACCAATTTACGACATTTGAAAAGACGTTTCTGCCCTTCTATCACTTTCACTAGTCTCCCCTCTATTTCCTCTGCTCCACCTCCATGCGATAAGGTTGAATCGATTGATCTTGCCTCTGAGAAGGTAATACATAAACTGCTGTAGTTGAGAGCATAGTCGATTCTGGGTCAATTTTGATGGAAAATGGGGAGGAAATTGTTGCTCCATTTCTGGGTTATAAATATCGTTGATTTGTCTTGTATCTCTAGATCAAGATCTGTTGTTTCTAAAAAGATCTAAGATCAGTGAGTATTGGGTTTTCCTGAATTGATCAAATTTCGTTTTTATTTTTATTTTGTTTTTCTATTTTGTATTGAACTGAAAATTTATACTCGACTGGCAAAGTGAATGGGTTGTCCATGTGATTTTGGTGTTCAATTATCTGATTGGAAGGATGGAGCACATTTTTTTCTATTCATTCATGTTCTAATACTTTTTTCGTACGCAAATTTGATTAGTAACTTGGCCTGATTTTGCAAGATACTTGAGTCAGGCGAAATGGTCGGAACTATAGACAATGAAGGGCATCAAACAACAAAATCACCTCCTACTCCATCGCCTCTGCGTTTTTCTGTAAAAGAGTCTATGATCTCTGAGAAGGTTATATATGTGAATGGTACAACTTCAACTGAGAAAGTAAACGAGGGCCTGCATGCATGAGATTGCTCGACACAAACCCATGACATTCTATTGGATATTTCATCCAAAAGTTAGGAATCTGCAGCCAAAGTATTGAGTTTTTCTACTAAAGACATGTAGAAAAAACATCATGGTTTGGTTGCTGCGGAATATTTGATATGATAAGTGGCACGAGATAAATTCAGGTTTGGTGCTTTATATATTACAGAGAACTCAAAAGAGTTTTATTAGATACACTCGTTTCTTGAGAGACTCAACTTTGATGGATGTATCGTTTATCTGTGTGCCTAATCACTACGGTGACTAAACTAATAGAAGTGAGCCATTAATGAGCTGAAAATTCAGTGGTAAATGGATGTTTCTATAAACCTTGTTGTTCTGGATGTTTTGTTGTAAATGGGATGTTTCTATGAACCTTGGAATGAAATGGGTTTGTTCATATTGTTACAACATTTTATCCATTTAATCACATTTATATGAAACATGCTGAACTATTTAATCACATTTTAAGAAAACATACGTAACCATTTAATCACATTACAAGGAAACATATGTAACCATTTAATCACATTCTAGAATAACATATGTAACAATTTAATCAAATTTCAAGTTAGAATGAACTCTTTAATTTAGAAACTATTCAATGAAACTCACAATTTGAAGAACTGAAAACCCAGGTTCTGAAGAACATCAGTACAGAACTGAAACCAAGTTCTTCATTATTCTTCATCTTCCATAGCAGAATTAGAAATCACAATTGAAGAAATTGAACAAATCACAGTGGAAGAAATTGAAGAAATCACAAATTGATTCCGACTGAAATAGAAGACTGATGCTCCAGAGACTCAAAATCGAGATGATTCCCCACAGAGATTGGGTTCACGCAGATTGGGTTCACGCATTTGGACGAGAATCTTCTGTTCGAGATTTTGAAGCACATAACCGCCGAGGATCTTCTGCTCTGGCACAACAACTTCGATCTTCTGCACTTGGCCAACATCGGTTGCGGCATACAACAACTCAGAGTGTTCTTCATGGTGTCCTCCTGGTGTTATGAGTGAATCATAGGGTTTAGGGGTAATATTGTCATTTCATATGTTAGAATAGTGACTAACGGTGATTTCTAACGATGAACAGTAAAACAAAACCAATTAGTCACATAGAAAAACCAATTATTCACATTTTGAAACATGTATAACCATTCTGAACAATGGTCAAACATGTGTAACCAATTAAGTAATTAACCCAAGAATTTATCCACATTGTGAACCGCTTCTAGAAATTGGAATCTTAATCTTATCTTTCTTAATATCTTCCTTGATCTTTTTCTGCAAAATTCAAGAGCAATTTCAGTTTGTTACGAGCAATTTCAGTTTGTTACGAGCAATTTCAGTTTGTAGATGTTTCAGATGCAAACAGCACAATCCGACCTCCGGTCAGACATACCGATTCAATGACAATTTTCGGATCCTGGTTTGGCTCCAACTCTATCTTTGACGATGATTAGATAGGTATGATTCACTCCCTCTGCAACTTTGCTGAACTCTCTAAAGAAGAACTCGAACCCAGAATGTCAGATGCAGAGCTCAGTGGCTCTCAATTTGGATAGGAACAGCGTCCATCTAGGCGAAAACGTACGATAACGTCCATCTAGGCGAAAACGTACAAGACGAGGATGATGGCCATCAGTACGGGCGGGACGACAAAGAGGAAGGAATTTGTCTAGTGACAAAGGAATATAAAGATATGGTGAGCGAAGAGGATGAAGAGAACGAAGAAGAATTGGAAGGAGAAGACGAAGAATAAGAATTAGAGGAGGATGAAGAAACGAAGAAGAATTGGAAGGAGAAGACGAAGAAGAAGAATCAGAGGAGGATGAAGAACAACGAGAAAGCGAACGAACATATTAAACTTTTTAATCAGAAGGATGAACAGTGATGAAGACCAAAATGACGAATATGAACAGATGAAAAAGGGCATAATAGTCATTTAATAATTCAAAAATATGTTCAAAATGTTAATTGACAGAAAAAACTAACGGTTCACTAACAGAATGGCCAAATAGTCACATGGTGAAAGATAAATGACCATTTAGCCACGCGAAAACAATGTGTAACCATTGAATATATTAACCCTATAATAAATGAATGTAAAATTGAATAGTAAAATGGAATAAACAAGATAATAGCATTATATTCAAAATATAGTTTACCTGGTTCAGTTGTATTGCAGTCAATTCATCTTGATAGAATTGTCGCACATGAGGTTGTGGATTTTGCATGACGTCTTCAGTGGTACCCACTAAATTGAGGATGTCAAACACAATATATTATAAACATATAATGATTTTAAGAATGAAAATGTTTGTTTTTTCTTACCACATCCCCAACGGTGTATTTACAGGGATCACAACCTTACTCATGATCATGGGCCGCCCTACAGATAAATGCTCACATAGCAATAACTACAACAAATTAATAAGATAGATGAGTATGAAAAAGTGTTCCAAATTAAATGCGAATCTATTCCAAAGTAAATCTACCTGTAGAAACATAGCGCATCCTGTGGTATTTGATCTCTTAGAGGTAACAAGTTTATACAATCCGGAATACAAATAGCTCAATACAACCGAGGCCCAACCATATTGAGCTGTTTGGTTTAAATCCTCCTTTAAAGTGAGATACTCTAATGCAACTTTATTCCAAATTGTGTTGGGTAACAAAAATGCACTGATGATATGTAAAATATAACCTCTCGCTCTCATGATAGCTTCCTCTTTGCTTGCACGGATCCAATATGGGTCAATCGTTTTTTTCTAAAACGTCCTCTTCAACCAGGATAATAATATATTGGTCTTGGTGATCTTATCCTCTTCACGAGAAGGGACTACTCCTAGTAGTTATGGGCATAGGTCTGGCACGTTGATCATTCCTTCTTAACCCAGTCGGTATTGATCGGAAATGGGTGGACCGTTAACTCGTAGGCCCAACAAAATTTGAATGTCCCTCAACGTTACAGTCATTTCATCCCAACAGAGGTGAAATGTATGCGTCTTTGGTTGCCGCCTCTCAGTAAGAGCATGCGGTAACCCCGTATCGACCTTGATACACGATATGTCTCCAACCCATCTAAAACCAGCTATATCGAACTAATCCTGGGTCATCAGATTTAAAACCCAACATTTACCCGCTCGCCAATATTTATCACCTCTACGACAAGTACTAGCATTAACCTATAATTTGTTTGGTGATTAAATATATAAACCTATTTAACAATGTAACAATAAAAAATAATCCAAAATAAACTCCAGGTTATCGTATCGTGAGCGGTATGCTGTGACATATGTTTTTATTGACCCATACAACAAGGAAAGATCCACTGATTCGTTCTGGGAAGAAAAGAACTGTCTTGATAAGGTACTCTGACTACGATGCATTATCTGTCCCCAAAATTTCAAAAACTAGGTTTTATAATTACTCAAAGAATGGATTATAATTCAAGCAAAACACATAACAATTCATCAATTACAAACAATTAGGCATTCTAGATAGCAATTACACTTAATTGTTTTCTTTATTCAAAAATATACCTAAAAATAAAAGAAAATACCAAAATATCTTCAGGTTCCAAAAAAATACAAAAGTTTGCTTCAACGCGAATTATTCGCGGGTAGGTAAACTGTTTAAGCGTACCCGTGAATGCCATTCGCGGGTTTGCCTAAAAGCCACCGCCCGCGAATGGCATTCGCTGGTGTAAGTCCTCCCCATGAATGGTATTCGCGAATGGCATTAGCGGGTAGGCTGGTAGCTGTTAACTACCCACGAATGCCCGTCGCGGGTAAACTTAACTTCCCGCGAATAGCATTCGCGGTTACGTATACTATAAATCCACACCGACCATTTCCAAAACATCCCATCCTTATAGTCGATCCACCCCGACCCAGTTGCCACCATGCTACTTTAGCCACGTTCAGCCTCCCGGTATCCTTTCGGTGTCGTGCCTCTATCGGATTAGTGTACACATTGTCGAGCAATTTGTTGGAAGTTATCCCTGAGGTTGTCCACAACTCTTTTTTTTAATATTTAATAATTATTAATTAGTTCAATAGAAATTTTCTTTATAATATTTAATATAGAGATATTGAATTGTCACAAAACACGAATAATTGTTTTTTTTTATTAAGTATGTGTTAGTATTCTTCAAAATATGGTGACTCTCATCCTTCGTTATGATAGTAGAATTACACTAAATAGAGAAGTCATTAATTATATCAATATTGGCCAAAAAAAAAATTAATTATATCAATGGTAAATCCGCGATTAGTTCCACTGAAACAATGACCACCCTTACCCAGCTAAAATATCTTGTTACATGGAATTATACATGATTCAAAAAGTAGAAGTCGTTGGAGAAATTGAAGATGAAGTGGGTGAAGAAGACGAAGGAGAAGATTCTTCTGTGGGAGACGACACAGAAGATGAATCTCCTTCAAATTTTGATGATTGTGCGCTACCATTGTCAGATGATAACACATGTATTGATGCACAGTCGAGTCAAACATTGACCTTTCGACTGTTCCCTCCTGTGTTTACATCAGGAGATTGGCAAGATAGGCTTGAATGCACCGATTGAATGGTCACACACGGTGAATGCTCTATAAGTACAAATGATTTTCAAGTAGGCGCTGAATATAGAATAAGTGACACTCCAATAACATGTGAAATTGTGGCACATTAGTAATTCACGTGAATGCACCATTGCCAGATCAAGTCCAACAATAGTGTCATTCAAGTATGCCAACAAAAGCAGTGGTATATGCTCATAGTCGTTAATAGGAATGAAGAAGAAAATGTACAACTAGGAGATCACAAAATTTGGCCCTCCACACTCCTGTACAAATGTCACTACTATACAACATCATAGACAACTTGAGTGTTGAATTGATATATCTATATGTGTATCACAACACACGTATTCGAGTTTGCGACTCGCATCAAGCTGTTAAAGATAATATGCGCAAAGTTCCTCGTACCGCAAGCTCTGGTATGCTAAACAACATGTAATTGAGACAATGTTTAGGACATACGAGACTGCATTTCAACGTTTGCCACCGTTGATGGTCGGTTTATGCCATTCAAACCCTGGTTTTATTTTTGACTATGAATGGAAAAGAGTGTCCATGGAGGATGACACCATATTTGGTAAGTGGTTTTGGGGTTATAAGCCTTGAAGTGAATGTTTCTCATTGTCGACTCCTAATCAGCATTGATGCTACCCATTTGTATGGAAACTACACTGGTAAATTATGAATATCAGTGGGATACGATGTTGATAATTAAGTTTTTCCTATGTTCTTCATCTTTGAGGACTCTGAGAATGTTGCATCTTGTACATGGTTGGTAGAACGTTTGCGGCATCATGTGACGAGAGATGAACGACCTGTATGTATAATATTTGATTATCACAGTGGAATTAAAGTTGGAGTTGCTAGTGTTTTGCCAGCACCGTAAGGTGTTCACAGATACTGCGTTCGTCACCTAGTAAGCAGTTTCAACAAAACATTTAAAGATCGAGAATTAAAGAAAAAATTCTCGGAAATGGCGTGGACCACCTCTAAGGAAAGTTTTGAACGATATTGGCAAACTTCACAACAATGAACAATGGAAAACTTCGTAGGTGGTTAACCAATTTATGAGATTTTAGTTTCCGGTCTCTAGCGCATGACAGAGGACATAGATACGGCGTAATGACAACAAAATAGTAAGAGATATTTAACAAGGTATTAGAAGGAGCTTAGTTATTACTATTAACAAAACTGGTAGAGCTTACATTTACCCGAATAAACACTTATTTTGTCGATCATCGTGCAACATATGAAAATGAGAGATCAATGCGGAACGTGTTTCTGCATAAAGGGACAAAGATTTTTTCATCAACAGAGGATAAATCTCGCTCTTTGGAATTCGATATATACTCTTATGGAGAAGAGTATAGGGTGCGTATGCGTGTTGGCAAGATGTATATCATAAACCTGTCACACATGATTTGTGTCTGCGGTGAATGGACGTTGTTTTGTCGTGGCGACCATGTACACACGCAATGGTTGCAATACGTTACACAAATTTGGACTTAACATCGTATGTTGATCCACATTTTCGATAGGATTACTATATTCAGACATACCTCCCTAAATTCCACCTTTTACCATACCGATACTGGTGGCGTGCGTGGAATGAACCAAAGGTATGGTGTGATCCACACATGTTGATCTCTAAATGTGGTTAGAGAAAGTTACATTTCCCAATGTGATGGATTCTAATTCTACCCCTCAACCAAAGAAATGTCACAAATGTGGACAATCAGATCACAATAGAAGATCTTGTAATCAGTAATGTAAATAGTGAGTTAATTTCATTTAGTAACTTTGTTAGATTTTTTGTATGGATCTAATGCAAATAAATTTTTGTCTTATGTCAGGGTAATGGAACGTCTGCAATCAATGAACAATAAGTTGTATTTTTCTATCATATGGAGTAGTAAAATTTTGTATCAATTTTGTATGTAATACTTATTGATAAAGGATAATTAATTAAAATTTCAATCAATATCCAGAATTCCACAATAATATTCAAATGTAATATACATGATTAATCACAACATACAACCCATTCGTCCACCACCCCTACCTCCATCTCAACTGTTATAACCATGTTGACCTCTAACATTCCTAATTTGGGCGGGTCTATCTGTCTGACTTGGTATATGAGTAGGTTGTGTCATCCAGTAGTTTATTGTATTGCTCTATCTCACCAGTGAGCTCGTGGTAGTACCAACAAACTTTGATCATATTCAACATGCTTCTTCTGACTATTAGTTGCCTTCTTCAAAATCATATTGGTTAGTTTCGTCAGATGACAGATACTTCTCATCTGTAAAATACCCACAAAGAAATCGTTATTAATAATGTATAAACAACGAAAAAAATTAAAATTATACAATAATGAATATCCCCCACCAACAACATAAATTGGTGTCCATATGACTCAAACCGGACCGGATAAATTATCGCTTCTTGTTCTGCAACTTCAACCAAAGGATCCCCAACGGTTTTGGTATCTTAGATCAGCGTCACAGTTACTTGGCTATACCAAGATAAGTAGTCCGCTAGGGGTACACCTTCCGAATCAGGAAGATTCATCTCGCTCTAACTCTACCACATTGCCAAATACGCTGCATGTCGAGTAATCCACTCTTTGCGTGCGTTCTTCTCCCATCGCAACTTGTGTAATTTATTTCACTCTTGGCGATCTTCAAGTGGGTCTGTGATAGACTGCGGGAATGAGAATTGTCTCCATACTCGATCCATAATGTGCCACTCGATAGTGTTGAAGTGGATCAACGACAACTTCAACACACAACACCAAACATCTTCAGTACATACTAGTGGGAGGTGCGTCACCTGGTTCGATGTGTAAGGGTCCAAATTTATCTACACATAAGGCATCTTACTATTGGATTGCGTAATAAAATGCTATAAATTAGTCAATAAAATTGTATAGAAGTTATACCCACCTGGTTTAATTCTATTGCAATTAACTCGTCTTTATAAAATTGTCCCATGTGCGACTGCAGATTTTTCTTTGAAGTATTTGGTGGTATCGACCTAATACTCTCTGTCAAAAACAATAAATGACCTAAAATGCATGATTAATATTAATATAAACAGAATATCTAAGCGATCTCACTGCATCCCCTACGGAGCACTCGTAGAAATTGACGCATTATTCTCGATCATGGGTCTCTAAACGAACAAATTAAATGCTTCCACGACCATAAATGGACCAAATATTAACATAGTTGAGTAAACTAAATTATTTAAATAATTTGGAATGTAGTATAGGTCTCTAGGATGGCTGACTATGTACCTATAGTAAGACATCACATCCAATTCGTTTTATTCTCCTTGCTGACATGGCTTTACACAACCCACAATACAGATAACTCAATACAGTTGAGGTCCAACTGTACTGAGTTGCTTGTTGTAAATCTTCCAGTAGAGGTAGGTACTCTATATATACTTTATTCCCAGTTGTGTTAGGGAATAGTACTGAGTAGATGTAAAATATATCCTCGATCTCTCATTATAGCGTCCTATTTAGTTGCAGGAATCCTATCCGGGTCACTTTCTTTCTTGTCAAAACCCCTCTTCAACCAGGACAGGGAGACATCATTCTTGGTCTATCTTCTCCTCCTCACACGAATGTACTACTCCATTAGTCGTGGGCATAGATCTAGCAGGTCGATCATTACTTCTTGACCTTGAGTCAACCGATGTTGATCAGATATGTGTGGACTTTTGCCTCATAAACCCAACAAAATTTGTACGACTCTAAGGGTTACGGTCATTTCACCCCAACAGAGGTGAAATGTATGCGTCTGGGGTTGCCACCTCTCAGTAAGAGCATGCAGTAATCCCACATCGACCTTGATACGATATATGTCTGCTTCCCGTCCGAACCTAACTATAATTGTGAGTCATAGGATCTATAACCCAACATTTATCCGCTCGATAATACTTCTCATCTCTACGACGAGTTCGAACACTAACCTATATTTTAATTAGTAATTAAAATTAAATATTTTAAACTAAATAACAATGTCAACATAAGAATTAATCAGACGGAAAATTAGGTTTACCGTATCCTAAGTGTTGTAGTGTCACATATGTTGCAGTTGATTATACAGAAAGAACATTTACATTGTGTGTCCATAATAATTCAATTAAAGTTAGGTATTTTATAGTTTTAGAATTCAATTAAATCCAATTAAAAAAATTCAACAAAATATACAAAATTAAGATTTACGATTATTCAAAACCCTAAAATTATGAATCAACAATAACACATAATTACACATTCTAGATAGTTATTACAACTAATTAAAATCCATTAACAATTTTATCCAAAAATTACGATTTTATAATTATTCAAATAACACATTATCAATCAACAATAATAGATAACAATGCAACAATTACACATAATTAAGCATTCTACATAACAATCACAACTAATTAAATTAACAATTACAAAATAATCGGACTGCAATTTACTAGTTGATTTAGAATGACGCCGAAGACACCAATGGAGGCGGGAAAGCTACGACGGGAGGATGAGGATGGCTGATCAACGACGTCTGGAGATCAAAGACACAGTTGTTTGCGTCTTAGGGGGTTCTATTTGATTTAAAGAGCCCTACATCCGAATGACATTCACGGGTAAAGTTTCAACCCTCGAATGGGATTGACTGTTGAAACTAATAGTATAGTTTCAACCGTCAATCCATTCGTGGGTATACCTGAAATGCCTACACATGAATCACATTCACGATTGACCTTTTGTTTTAATTCATACCCGTAAATCTCATTCACGGGTAGGTATACATTTGTATTTGTTTTGCAAATGAGGATACTTCAGTATTTTATTTTATTTTAAGGTATATTTTTGAAACAAAATCTACTTAATTCCACTCTAATTAATAATGTTCCCCCCAAAGTAAAACAATTAGGGTTTTAGAATTATTCAAACAATGCACTATAATTCAGCAAAACAACATAACAATTAAAACAATTAGGCATTCAAGATAGCAATTACACCTAATTACACTCCAATTAACAATTTCCCCTCCCCACAAATAAAAAATAGAGTTTATAGTTATTCAAATAATGGATTACAATTCAACTAAAACACATAATAATTCCTCCATGAAAAATAATTAGGCATTATAGATAGAGATTATACCAAATTACATCCCAATTAACCCCCCCCCCCCCCCCCCCCCAATTCAAATATTTGGTTTTACAATTATTCAAATAATGCCAATTCACCCAAGACACATAACAATTCATCAATTACAAACAATTAGGCATTCTAAATAGTAATTACACCTAATTATACTAAATTAGAAAAAATAAAAGTTTTAGAGGAGACTTGAAGAGGTTGGAATGATGAGGTTTTTAAGTCGTGAATTAGCCCTCAGTCGTGAACGACGTTCATGACTTTTCTTTTTCTGAATTTCTACCAGCGAATGTCATTCATGGGTAATTATACTTTTGTAGTTTTCTTTTAAAAGTATATATATTTGTAATTGATTTTGATTTGGGGTATATTTTGGAACAAAATTCCTACAATTCCAATATCTCCATATACGTAGTAAACTTCAAAATCAACGTTTGATGGTTATGGTATCGGCAGCTGATATAAAAAAGATGGTGGTGATGAGGTAAAGTGTCACACATTAAAAGTCATGTCCACTGGTGTGATAATTCTTCCTGGGATTTAATGAGGAGAAAAAGGACACTTCCTTTTGTTATTGTATTTACATATACAGTTATTGTACCGCTAACGTGGATGAGTGAACAACTGCTAGCAAGGAAATACTAATAATTATAGTAGTTCCATATAAGTACTATTTCTACTTAAGGTGGTATGGTGGTGGGTCATCTCGGAGTGTGATAAAGTCAGTTCAGATGCTCCGAATAATTATAGTATCACTATATTCCTGGGATTTAATGAGGAGAAAAAGGACACTTCCATTTGTTATTGTATTTACATATAACCCAGAAGTTCATCTTCAATGGTTATTGTACCCTCAACATGGATGAGTGAACAACTGCTAGCAAGGAAATAGTATTAATTATAGTATTTCCATATAAGTACTGCTTCTAGTTAAGGTGGTATGGTGGTGGGTCATCTTGGAGTGTGATGAGGTCAGTTCAGATGCTTTGAATAATTATAGTATCACTACACAACTGATATTTCTTCTGAGGATAGACATGGTAGTGTGATGAGGTGAACGAACATTCCCCAACGATGGCAGGTTTAGGAATCCACTCATGGATGATTTCTGAATTGCTATTTTATATGGAGCGCCTTATAATTATATTATTTTCATATAGCCAATTGATCAATTTAGGGTGGGTGGTAGTTACTCTTATTGGTAGTGTAATGAAGTAAATTAGGAAACTCCAAATAATTGTAGTATCTCCATATAAATGTTAATTTTCTTGTTGTGTTTGGGCAGTGATTTTTTTTAGGTTATGTCAATCCATGGCCATTTGGGTGGAGGCTCGGTGGAAGGAAAAATATGACAGTGGAAAGAAATGTGCGTTGCATATTTATACATCTTCCAACCATGACTGACAAGCACAAGTAGGTAGTAACTAACATTCTACTCGTGACTGTCAGTCACGGGTAGAAGGTGCATAAATGTGCATGACCGACCAATCACATTTCTATCCACACCAAACCTTCAATTTGTCCAATCTTCGTTGAAGCAACCTCTAATGCATTAAGCAACTGCCCTAGAAGAAGATTGCATCATCGACAAAGGTGGTCAAAAATTTTCATTTTTTTTGTCTTGATAATTTATAGAATCCTTAGAATGCCTAACTCGTATTCTAAAATGAATTCGGTGTTATTACACTTGATGGTAACTATCAATTTTCGGTATGGTGATAACACTAACCCACACTCATGGGTTGTTCAGTGTATCAACGGTGAATTAATGATAACTATCACTGAAAGAGACATCACATGAATAGAGTTAAAATAATGTGTTACCGTTGTTTGCATATTTAGTAGTCCAGTAGCTGGCGATCTCTAGATTTGTTACTTGGTTCATGAACTTTATTACCGATGAAGACGCGTTGAAGTCAGTGTTCGAAATATGCGACGAATGCATGAACATATTCTTCATTCCAAAATTAGAAAATGATGTAGAAATCAAGAGGTAGTCGATGTAGAAAATGAAGATGAAGTCAGTGGAAAAGAGGAATGAGGATATTCATCCTTTACAGATGACTCTGAGGCAGAACATCCCACAGTTTTGAACGAACGTGAGGATGCCTCGTAAGATGATGAAATTGATAACGATGTTTTGGAGCGGATCCAATCGATCACCTACTTGCAACACACTCCTTAGTTTACATCGGACGATTTCCAAGAAGGGTTTGAATGTACTGATTGGACAGTCAGTCAAGATGAATCATCCCACAGTGAAAATGATTTCCATGTCAGGGCAATATGAGGATAAAATTTCAGTTCAACATTACGTCATAATTTGGCATATTTAGAATTCTTGTGAACGCATCACGAATAGATCCAGTCCTACCCTAGTAGCATTTAACTATCCTAACAAAAATTGTTCTTGGCCTTTACGAGGAGTGCAGAAGAAAATGGGTAACTAATAAATCACCAAAATTGCCGAAAATACTAGTTCTATCTAGCAGCATAACCAACTGAACTAGAATGTTATTGCCGATTTAATATATCTTTATGTGTATAAGCACACGAGTATTAGAGTTTGCGACTTGCAATAAGTTGTGAAAAATAAGTATACGCAGACTCCCTGGTACTAGGTTTAGTATGTTAAACAGAAGGTGATCGAGAAGATGTTTAGAATACACGACAGTGCATTTCTTCAGTTGCCACAACTCATGGTCACGATATGTCATTTAAATCGTGACACCATTTATGACTCTGAATGAAAAGTTAAATCAACAGAAGGAGGTTCCATTTCAAGAAAGTGGTTATGGGCTTATAGACTCTCAACCGAAGGTTTACTACATTGTCGACCATTAATGAACATCGATAACATACATTTGTATGAAAAATCCAGCAAGTTATTCGTGGCAGTGGCATACGATTTTAAGAATCAAATTTTCCCACGATGCTTTGCCTTTGTAGACTCTTAGACTACAAAGAGTTGGACATGGTTTTTAGAGCATTTGGGCCAACATTTGACGAAGGATCAATGTTAGGTATGAATAATATTGATTGCCATTCGATTATTAAAAGGTGTTTTGCAACTTTTCTCCCAGAACCGTAGGAGCTCCATAGATACTGTGCCTATCACCTAGTGTGGCTAGGACTTCAATAAGAATTTGAAGGATAAAAATCTAATGAAGGCATTCTGTGAAATGGTGTGGACAACACCAAGGAAAGCGTTCAACAAGTTGTGGCAATTATTCAACAATGCTAACGAGGGCAAGTTTTGTCTGTGGTTAGTCAATTGTGAGGATTTCAACCTACGGAGTCAAGCATACGATGGTGGACACATATACGACATTATGAAAGCAAATCAGTCAGAGGTCTTCAACAAGGTTTTGAAAGGAGCTTGGTCTTTACATGTAATAACATTGGTCAATGTTATATTTAAAAGACTAAAGTCATATTTTGTCAACCTTAAGGCTTAATATGGAAAGGAAGTAACGGTAGGAAAGGAATTTCTTACGAAATTCATAGAGTTATTGACAGTCGTTAAGAGGTTGCTCATCCCTTTGAAGTAGATACTTACGCGTACGGAGCAAGAAGGTGTGTTGTTAATAACTATCATGTAAACTTGTAACAAATTCCATGTGACTAAAGTGAATGGACATTGTTTTGACAACCTTGTAAACACGCCTTGGCAACGATCCAATTCACAACTATGGATCTGAAACCATATGTTGATCCACATTTTGGTGTGGACATGTGGACAAACCTTCCTAAATTTCACCCTCTACCAAAATCATTTTGGTCGACTGAGTGAAACATGGAGGAAGTTGATACGATCTTCCAGGAGTCGGCACTTTCGAGGGTAGGTGGTGATACGATTCTCCCAAGGCTCGTAATATTGCTGTCAGAATTCCGACTCTGTAAAGGGGTCCCTTTTCCGCGAATCTATTCTCCGAATTGATCCGAGTGATGAATACTAAAGTCGCAGATAATTGAGTCATCTTTCTGTAATGGGCTGGCTCGTCGAATTCCGATATGTATTCCGCCTTCTAGACCGATTTTGGTAAGGTCGGTCCTCCTGGATACGATTCTGCCGAGACTAGAATATACGAGGATAGATGATGGATGAATGATGGATCGATTGGATCACACAAAGGCAGCGACAAGCCCTTGATACCTCCACAATGGATTCTCCAAGATATGATGCACTCGAAGATTCCAAAGCTGGAACCTTGGATATGACGCACCAAGATTCAATTGCCGGATATGACACACCGACAATCAATTTCTCATTCAATGAACAAGAAGAACAATGTGGCTAGCACACAAGTTTGTAAAAAGGTTGCTTCTCCCTAATTTCGGCCACCCTAGATACTTATCCTAAAAGAAGTAAAACCCTAAACTAATTTGGGCCTAAGGAAAGCTCTCCTATGGGCCGAATTTTATTCTCCTCCTCTTATTGGGTTTGGTTGTCTTGTGGACCGTTTGCCTCATTAAAACCCCCCTTTGTAAAACCCAGTGGGACAAAACCAAAGGTCGGGAAAAAGAGTACAAACGAGCCCCTCTTGACTTAGTCCATTCGAGCAACCAAGAGGTTCTTAGGCTCCATGTCTCCGGACGGAATGATAGTTGGTCCTATGCGGTCCAGTAGTGTGGTGATTGTATGTCCAAGCTTCCTAGCCCTTGATCGTGTCATTGGTCCACTCGGCACGGTTATCTCACCCCTGTCTTCAAGTGTGGGCCTCATTTCTTCCATGATCACATCAGAAGTGTACACAAATGGCACTGGGAGAGCAGAAGTCACTCAGCCACATCAAGAAGATCATCAAGAGACCTATTTTTGAACTGGTGAATCAACAAAGGGTATTCCATGATGAATGGGATGCCAAGGATGTTGAGGTGGACGCTACAATATTGAGCACGATAGATGGTGATATCATTTGTGAGATCGGTTCACAAGACATGGATAAAGGGTTACGAGATACTTTGCAAGATAAATTTAGTTTATATATGTCTGCTTAGTCACGTTGGCTCAACATCAAGTGCAATTCTTACAAGATGAATCCACTACACTCTAGTGAGGCAGCATCTAAGGCATATGACCAATATGATCACATAACTTTTTCTTTTTTATCACGAAAGAAAGAATGGGCTAGTAGTGGAGACTCTAGGCCCATCCCGCTACATAATGTTCGGGATTTCCTGTTGTCAGATGTGAGTTCTATTATCCTCTACCACATCCGAGAACAACCAGCGCTTTGCACTGACCCCGTTAATGTAGCCCCACCGACAACCTAGAGTTGAGAGGCCGGCCCTTCGGACACAAGTTGACCATTTCCCAAGAACACTTGGGGGGATTCGAACTCGTGACCCTAGAGCCACAAGAACACTTGAGAGTCATCGCTTTCAACTACTAGACCACAACTGCAAGGGGTTGATCACATAACTCAAGGTGCCTGGTCAGTCATTGACTAATGAGCAGTAGATTCAAACCGTAGTCTGATCTTTGCGTAACTCATGGGAACATATGAAAATTCAAATGACACATTCTGAGGGTATCAACACCTTTGAATTTGTTTTAAGGCACATTGAGCCTGAAGAGGAACACTTGAAGTCTGTTGGGCCTAAGGCTGAGGTGCACATAACATCATCCTCTGGACCTAAGCAGAGTCGTCGTGGAAAAGGGAGTCATGTACAATGAGATGATAAAGATGCACCAGGGGTAAATAAGGTAAGGAAGGAAGTCAAGCCAAGCCAAGGGCTTCAATGAAAAAAGCATCACGAAAACGTCTGGGCAAATCCAAAAAGTCTGAGTCTAGTAAATGTTTCAATTGTGGTCAAAATGGACATTTTGAAAATGTATACCCTTAACCCACATGATATGTATGTCTTATTAGATATTCTAGTGAACTTTGTGTTTCTAGTACAATTATTTTGGCTATTCAGGAATGACGGACCACATAGTCAGGAATCGGGACACTTTCGTTGAGTACTGAATAGTCCAGCGGGAGACTATGTGGATTTTAGTCAACAACAACTCTCGTGTAGACGTTGAAGGGATTGAAGTTGGTGTGTTGAGTCTGTGTTGTGCGGTGTTCGAGTCTTAGTCCTGGATAATATCATCTTTGCCTTGCACATTCACAATAATGTTATTTCAATCTTAGGATACTTGGTTTTAGATTATCTTTTCATGAACATTCTATCCTATTGACTTTAGGCTGAAACATATTTAGCTTTAGTACTATTTCTTGTGGATTTATTGTTTTGAATTTGGATTTACTTTGATATTATGAAATAATAATTTCATTATTTCTTCTTCTGGTAAATGTGTTTGCTATGTGAATGGATGACACAATAGATTAGGCTATTAACTCAGCATAGAATGTAGCGTCTGGCCCAATGGGCTTTGCTACCTAACATTCCACTGGTGGAGTTGTCTACTTGTGTTAGCTATCTAGTAGGAAAATCCATCTGAAAGCCTTTTGGTAAGGCACCTAGAGTTAAATTTCCCTTGTAATTAGTTCGTTTTGATGCCGGTGGCCCTTTCAGTTTTAGAGCTTGACACAGAGTACGATACTTCATTAAAATTACAAATGATTACACCCATTATAGATTCGTGTACTTGAACTCCCATAAATCATAGGCAATAAGTTATTTTCGATAATTTTTAAATTTGTTTGAGAACTAGTTTGACCGAAGGGTTAAGACCATCTGTAGTGTCCGTGGAATAGACTATCTTTAAACAATTTTTTACGGTTTATGTGATGAAAATGAGATCATTCATTAATTGACGGTTCCTTATTCCTCTAAGCAAAATGGTGTTGTAGAGAGACGTAATAGAACACTCCTAAAAATGGCTCGGTCGATGATGGCACATGCTCAATCGTCAATATCCTTTTGCGGGGGGGGGGGGGGGGGGGGGGGGGGGGGGAGGGGGATTTTTTGAAGATTATTGCCTACATCCTGAAACGAGTGTTGATGAAGAAGAATAGCTCCACTCCATATGATCTTTGGATTTTAAGAAGTCCGAACCTTATCTATATGCACCCTTGTGGGTACAACGCTTACACACACGATTCCTCGAGTAAATTTGGGAAGAATAGACCTAGAAGTAAATAAAACCTCTGTGTGGTTACTCAGGAACTTTCAAGAGGTTTATATTTATAGTCGAGCAGGATAGTTGGAGTGTTAACGAATTTGAATCATGAGACGCAACATTCTTAAAGAGCAAATTTTAAAAGAAATGTGAGATTGGTTCATGTTGATTTCTATATGAGATGCAGTATCAAGTTGAGATGACACCTACTCATTCGAGTGGGATATATGATACCACAAAAAGATGAATTGGTTCGTTGTATGCCAGATCCACCCACTGTTGTGGACAATGTACCAAATTTCTCTATTGATGGTCTAGTTGACAATGGGAACATTCGGGGGGGATATCATTTCCAGTGGGAGTGATTGTGGCCATGTACTTAGTGGGATTGAGTTCTTAGGTGGTTGAATGAGATATAAGTTTCCCTTATGACAATAGTAATCGAAGGTCATGGATAACTAAACACCCATATATATGACAAGTCGATTGTTGAGCCAAAAAACGTTACAGAACTCTTAATGGACCCTTCCAAGTAAAATTGATGAACGAAATGGAGGACGAGATTAAATCTATAAGGAAGAACGATGTTTGGAAGTTGTTCGACCTTCCGAGAGGACGCAGAGTTATAAGAGTCAAATGGATTCTTAAAATGTTTTATTATGGCTACTACAGCGAGTCTAAACCTGGAAATACACCATATGAACATTAAGACCGTCTTTATCAATGGTGAGTTAGAATAAGAGACCAATATGAAGCAGTTGAATGCTCTATGCAGAAGAACCATGGCCACTTAGTGTGCAATAAGCTCCATAAATCGATGTATGGTCTAAAACAATCCTCCAAGTAGTGGTACCGCAAGTTTCATGCCTTGGTCGTGGAAAATGGATTTATCAATTTGGATGAGGATCATTGCATGTACAACAAAAGGTTTGGGCTGAACTTCGTGTTTATAACTTTATTCGTGGATGACATAATAGCCAAAAACAGTTTGGAGTTCCTCTCACAAGCAAAGGACTCGCGTCCTCTTTGTTTGAGATGAAGAACATGGGTTATACGACATTTATCCTTGGGATTCAGATCTTGAGAGATTGTTGCAGGAGGCAATTCTGTCTTTTAAAAGAGTGTTGGAAAATTTCAACATGAGTTGTTGCAAATCAATAGAAACTCTAGCTTACATTGGTCAACCTCTCAACATGGATATGTGTCCAAAGACTTCAGTAGAAAGGGACCAGATGAAACATATATTGTATCTGAGCACAGTCGAAAGCTTGATATACAAAATGGTATGTACATGACTAGACATTTATCACGCATTCGACATGGTATGTCAGTACAAAGTTAACCCCGAATTGAAGAATTGACAGGCAATGAAAATATGATCATGCTATATTTTTAAAGCACTTTCAACTATTCCATGTGCTTCTGAGTAGACATGAAGTCTGAGGATCTCCAAATGACTATGTACAACGATGAAGAATACGATGGTGAGTTGGATGAGAGAAAATCCACATCATGCTTTGTGATCCTACTCTCTGATAGCCTCCTATCGTGGATGTGCAAGGAACAACCGCGCATCGCATTGACCGTCATGGAGGCTAAATTTGATGTTATTGTGTGGGTTACTTAGTAGGTTGTATGGTTGAAGAAGCTCTTTGATTGATTGCTGAATCGTAGGAGTTGCAATCTCCGTGAGAAATGACCCCAAGTATAATAACAACTCAAAACACATAGATAGTATGTACAAATATGTTAGAGACGTGGTTAAAGACAAGGTGATGAGTTTAGAGTACTTATCTACGGAGGAGATGGTTGTTGACTTATTTGATGTACCTCATTGGTTATATTACATCTGTAATGTTCTTTAACTTGAGTTTAATTTGAATATGCATGTTTTTAAAAATTGAATATTTTGTATGTTTTTGTTTGTTGAAATATGTCAAAGTGTATTTAATCACCCTCTCACATGGGTTATGGTTTCCATTCCTTTGTGTCTCTATTAGGCCAGTCATGGTTTCAAGTTCTGGAAGTCCATAGGGATGACCAGAAGGGCTAAGTGTATGGAACTATCTAATTTTGCACTACGATAGCTTATGGTCTGTCGATTCACTTAGGGGTTTGATGGGAGTATGTTGACTCTTGGTTTGGGTATTTTGTGTGCCTAATGGACATTTTTACAACATTTGGACATGAAATCCATGGGAAGGTACATGTTGTAACACACATTACGTACCGCGGGTATCTAAATCGACCATGGGTATGCCCGGAGATGTGAGCTGAAATCTGAGTCGTGTGAGGCCCATAACTCTATGTGTAAAGCCGCGAGAATACCCTTATTACTCTGAACAAATACTTGAGGTTTGGTTTAATGTTTTCTATCTTAGTTTATGCTAGAAATGTCACGTTATAAGAATCTGTTGTTCTAAAAAGCAAGTTGGATCGTGCTGATATTTTTGTGGGATGAGGATGGTCATTATGGGATCTTCTCGAAATTATGTCCACAAGGTAGCCACCAACCTTAACATCGTAGGTGATTGTGGAGGCAATGCATATGTAGGTCTGAAAGATCATTGTGTGGTCAAACCTGGAGAGGATTCGCAAGTCGCAGCAACTCCTAATAGATACGCAACACTTTGCTCATCTTGTCTGTCTGTCGTATCGCTATTGGCTCGTACATGAATTTTATTGTATAAGGGAAAATGTGTTCTCCGTGTGCCGGCTTTGCGAATGAGCACCCCCACCCACCTGACCACTTTGTGTGAAGGGGAGATATTAGTTTTGGTTATTGGATTGCTCATTAGTAGGAGCTCACAATAGTAGCAGCTTATTCTAATTTATCTAGTATTGTAATACTGTCCCAAAACCATTCCCTTGATATATGGCTATATATATAAGCTAATTCTTAGATAATAGTATATCAAAATACCATAATTCACACTATAGTGTAGACAAAGGTCAGTAGTGAAAACTTAGGCCACTGTCCGTTTACTTGTGATGTATCCACTGACTAACTGTGATCCCACCCTCAGACAGATTGACACCTCTTCCGTCAAGTCAGTCGTTAGAAAACATAATTTAAATATATGTATTTATGGTGTGCCCTAACTGACTGCATGTTTCGTATAATTCCAACATGAAACCATTTTGGGTTTGAATGTGATAACACCTTCGCTCAAAAAATCTATTTGGTTAAGGTGTATAAGGGCATGTGATTTGATGAATAGTTCTCATGTTGTTAAAGTGTTATAGAAGATAAGCATTGTAGAATTCACAACCTTCGTTAGATTAAAACAAATTGATAATTTGTCTGGAATATCACAAAGGTATTAAACTAATCTGACTTCTATTTTAGTTGTTATATCCGAGAGTAGCGAGAGAAGTTGTCATCAAAGAATATGACATAGTAACCGGAATATTGTTGTGAATTCACTTGTGATGGGCCCATATATCATAATGAATTGGGTTAATTACTTAATTGGTTACACATGTTTGACCATTGTTCAGAATGGTTACACATGTTTCAAAATGTGATTAATTGTTTTTGCTATGTGACTAATTGGTTTTTCTACTGTTCATCATCAAAAGTCACCGTTAAGTCACTATTTAGATACATAAAATGACTTAATTAACCTTTTCATCCACCGAGTTGTTCTTCATCAACCCGTCTCCTTATTCTTCATTCTCCTCTTCTGTGACCACGATTGACAGCGATTGACAACGATTCTCTACCGCAGCAAGCTCTTCCAGGTACGTCTCCTTCTCCGAACAAGATTCTGGGTTTGTGATGAACCTAGAAACGCAATACTGGGTTCATCACGAACCCAGATCTATGATGTGTTTGTTTATGCTCTGGGTTCATTAGGCTGGAATTGGGTGCAATTGTTCAATCTGTTGTTCTTGATGTGTTCTTGCCTCTCCTGTTATACTCTAGTTCTGCGAGGTTGCCCAAGGGTTTAGCAAGGAGGACAAAGCTAGGCTTTTGCAGTTTGTCACTGACATTTCACAGGTAGTTGATCTAGGAAGAAGCATGCATGGGTACATGATTGGAATCGGGTTGGGTGAAACTGTAACAACATACATGGTTACCTAATAGTCTTTCTTACAGTCACTTTGTAATTTGGCAGAATAGTCAGCAGTTAAGGGCATAATAGTCAACAGTTAAGGGCATAATAGTCATTTGATAATTCAAAAATATGTTAATAATATTAATTAACGGTAAAATTAACGATTTACTAACGGAATAATCAATTAATCACATTAAAGAAAACATGTGTAACCAATTAGTCACATAGCAAAACCAATTAATCACATTTTGAAACATGTGTAACCATTCTACACAATGGTGAAACATGAGTAACCAATTAAGTAATTAACCCTAATGTATTTTATCAGAGAAGAACAACAAAAATAAGAAGTTGAGAAGAGCAGTTTGCTACTCTTGCTTATTTGACAAACTTTTACGTAATAAGAAATTTATATATTTTGTTGGTAAAAATATATTTTGCCGACGAAATTTGATATTGTCGGTGAAATAATTTTTTACCGACGAAAATTTAATTTTCTCGGTAAATTAAGATTTACCAACGAACTTTTACCGACGGAATTAATTTTTCGTCGGTAAAGGCAGGAATTTCAGTAGTGTACATAACTTACGTATTAGAAGACTTATATATGTTACGACTATGTGAGTGCCCCAGTCGACAATATCAGGTATCTGCTAAACTGGATTTGTGTATGTGTATAAAGAAGGTTGTTGGAAGTGGATCGTTGAGGAGGTAGAAAGATTATTGAGCCTACAACCCTTGAAGAGTGTCCTTTGAGCTATCGAGTCCTAGATACAAAAAAGTTGATTTGTCAAATACGAACTCACATGGAAAATCTTCGTTAATTGAATAGCAAATAGTAGATTTTTCTTAATTTCAGGCTCTAAAAGAAAATATTGAGTGAAAGGCTATTGATGCCATTACCGTTAGTGAGAAGTCCATACCCGATATGAGTAATATTAAGTTATTTTCCATTACCGGCCATGACTTTATATATGAGTGCCATTATATGGAATTAGGTTTGTAAGTATACTTGGATCATAAGTGACATGCGTACTAGCTCTAGTGTCTGAGACCTACTCATTCTCGTATGAGTTTTGTAATATGCATGGAAACAAGAGCCTTAAGGGCAATATTTCCACACTTATTGGAAATCTGGCATGTCGGAATAGATTTGTCGAACATACAACATTGTATTGAGTTGTATGGTATAACTATCTTGTATGATGGCTCTAGTTGCGTGAGGAATTATCCCTAGAGTGTTAAGACTTGTTGTGGCGTGGTTGGTCTGCAGGTACAAAGCCTTGTCGTTTGAGTTAAAGTTGTAAGATCCATCACGTCCTTTATTGCAGGGATCGCTGGCTAACATGGTGTTAGTAAAATGCCATGGAGTTGTTGAATGTGTTCTCATTTTCCGAGTTCTTCGTTCATAACTCAGACTTGTGGTACAATGTCAAAATAAATGGGGAGCGGTGGTCTCAGCATAACAATTTTGAGTGACATATTGCTTTGATCGAGTTCTTTAAGGAGACGAAATGCTTTTGTTGTATACAACATAGGTTTCCAATGGCATTCAGTTGGTCAAAGATGATGAAAACTGAATCGGAAAAGAGGAAACCCTAGCAGAGCCGAAGAACAAAATTGGGGTTCATCGGAATTGATTCATTCATTTGGCAATTCCTCCCCCTTAAACACAAAACCCAAAAGAACTAATTGTTAGTTACACCAAAAAAAAAAGAATGTCAATAATACCCCAAACGGAAATACTACCCAACAAACTACAGAAAGGTCCCTAAATAATATAAATCAGCACAAATAACCCTAAACATTCCACCTTGCATATTCCAATTTCAATACTCCCCCTCCAGGCATTCGATGTAACAAATTCTATTGATTAACGTCATGAACGACATGGAGCTATTCTTTCGCAAAGAGTTCTTTTCTATAATAACCCACTAATGAACGAGCCAATAACATAGAAAATGATGCTTCTGGAGGGACCCAGAGAGCATCTTCATACAAATGGAAACTCCCATGAGCCATTTTTTTTATGTAATCTCTCCATGTCCTCCAAATATGTTCTGCATTGCAAGTTTCCCACATAATACATAATGCTACTGACTTCCCAAAGCTTTAATAAATAGGTCGGCCAACATATCTCCTGTCCTAACATGTCTAAACTGTATGATATTTTCAAGCAATATATCTATAATATAATGAAAAAATATATATATATGTTTAGTTCTTTCATGGAAAATAAGATTATTTGCAATCTGAATGGCTGCCTAACTAACACAATACAAAGTGACAGGTATAGATTGCTGAAACCCAAGCTCTTCTAACAAATTCCTAAGCCATACTCTCTTGATAATGCACACCCTATACTTTTATACTCTGATTCAGCAGATGACCTAGAAACTGTACTTTGTTTTTTTACTTTTAGAAAAATCAATGATTTACCTAGGATAATACAAAAAACTGTGACATACTTTTTAGTTTCTATGGACCCAGCCCAATCTGAATCGCAACACCCCACTAGGCTAGAATTTGACTCACAAGACAACATAATACCCTTACCTGGTTCCCTTAACATACCTTACAATTCGCATAGCAATCTCCAAATGAGATGCTTTTGGATCCTGCATATATTGATTCAAGTTCTGCACGACAAATGATATATTTGGCATCGTAATGGTCAGATGCAACAACTTCCCTATCAGTCACCTATAAAGGCTTACACCATTTAGGGATTCATCATCCTTATTCACATTCAAATGCTCAGCATAACTTTTACTGGTAAGTTTCATGTTTAACTCCATAGAAGTTTTAGCAATCAAATAATCCAACACAAGAGATGAATTCAAGGATATACTTCCTCTAACTCATAATGAGACCCTTTTTAGATCTTGCAATTTCAAATCCCAAAAATTATCCCGGCTCTACTAATGACCCGTTCTTTTCACGGAAAACTTATGGAATTTGGCTTACGGATTCAGTAAGAAGTTGTTCTTTTCGCGGAATTGAAAAAATTCGGCTTACAGATTCCGAGCGGGGTAGACTTATACATTATGTCCCCAAAACCTCAGAATTCCTAAGCCGGGCGCGCTAGGAATCCGGAATAGGAGGCAAAATGACTGAAATGTCCTCATAAACTTTTCTTAAGGGCGGAACTACCCTGCCCTACTCCTTCATTCAGACTGAAGCCCTCCCTTCTCCTTCTCCTTGTCTACATGAAGCTCCCTCAGATTCTTCGATTCTTCCCCTACTCGGATACATCAGGTATGCTTCGATTCTACCTCATTCCAATCATCGTGACGAACCTAGAACGATTCTGGGTTCGTGATATACATATTCTAGGTTCGGCTGAATGTTGTTTGTTTGTTGTTTGAAATGATGGGTTCAGTTGTTTGTTGTTTGAATTGTTGCATTTTGCTTTATAAATGTTGTTTGGTTGAATTGTTGTTCGGTTGAATGTTGTTTGAATTGTTGTTCAGTTGAATGGTGTTTGTTGTTTGATTTATAAATAGGTTGAATGATGTTTGTTTGTTGTTTGAATTGCTTTATCAATCGGTTGAATGCTTTATCAATAAGTTGTTTGTTTGTTGTTTCAATTGTTGAATGTTGTTTGTTTGTTGTTTGAACATGTAGATATGGCAATGATCAAAAGAGTTGCACATGTTTGTTCATACTTGGATTTATGTGTTCTTCTTGTTTGATTTGGGTTGGTTCAGGTGAATTAATTAATGTTCTTGTTCTTTGTTATTGAAGGTCGAGATCGGGACATGAGGCAATGAGGACAACAATTGTATGTGTATGGTCATTTGGTTGTACGTGTTGACATTGTAATGGAATATGATATTTTGGATATTTTAATCATGGTTATGATTGTAATTAACTATTTTATCTTAATTAGTTAATCGTATTAATTAATTAAATAAATTATTTTAAAAGTGTTTAGATATTTAGTTAATTATATTTAAGTTTTTATTATTCTTAATTTTTAAAATTAATTAATACAAAGTGATTATATTATATAATATACATATACAAGGAGGGGCAAATATATCATTTTACCACATTCCATTACCTTTCCATATACAATTTCACCAAAGAAACAACAGAATTCCTTATTCCATTCCATCAAAGAAACAACTTCATATTCTTATCTCCTATTCCTTATTCCTTATTCCTTATTCTTATTCCATATTTCGTATTCCTTATTCCTTATTCTGTAAAAGAAATGCATCATAAGTATTACATTTTAAAGCTCGACTCTAGAACATGCCTCAGTTCAACAATCAATTTAGCACTATTTCTAGAAATGAGCAAATCATCAACATATACAACCAAAACAACCAATTGGTTTCCATCATGCTTAGTAAACAGAGAATAATCATGCTTCAACTGACTATAACCAGTCTTAACTAGAGCATCACACAGTTTTACATTCCACTGTAGATTTACTAGCTTATTTCAAACCATAAAGAAACTTTCACAATTTACACACAAAGTTCTTATCACCTTTTATATCAAAACCCTCTCACACATGCATATATACTTCCTCATCTAAGTGCCCTTGTAAAAAGGCATTATGAACACTCATTTGATATTGGGGACATTCATAAACAAAAGCTAGAGCAAACACATTTCGAACAGTGTTCATCCTTGCAATAGGGAAAACGTTTCCAAATAGTTTATTTCATATTTCTGATTATACCCTTTCGCTACAAGTTTAGCTTTATATCGACTTAAATTTCCATCAAACTTGTATTTAAGTTTATAAACCCATTTACACCCAATAACAGACTTACCTTATCGGAGTGATACCAAATCCCACCTTAGATTCTCTTCACCTAAGGGGTTTTTCCTCCTAATAATTTGGAAGGCGTCAGATTGATCAGGTAACATGTCGTAAGCATACAATCCCCCAAAAAACATTTAGGATTGATCCTCGCAATTTCAAGGCCCTTTCCATTTCTAGTAGGTGTCGCCTATGTTTTCTCTTGACCCTACCATTTTGTAGAGGGGCATAACGACAACTATTCTAATGAATAATTCCCTTATAACAAAATAATGTACTAACATGTTCATTAAAGAACTCTCCACCATTGTCAGTTCTGAAGCATTTAAATTTTATTTTTTCCTGACACTGAGTTTAAATCATGTCAATGTATCCGTTTAGAACAATAATACCATCAGATTTAAATTGCATTAGGTGGACCCATGTCACTTTAGAAAAATCACCAACCAATGTCAAGAAAAAATGTTTATTATCATAAGTCAGGTTGTGATAGGGTTCCCATACATCTGCATGCTCCAGATCAAATATAACATCTGCTCTAGAGTAGGAAGTAGGGAAAGGATTTCTTACAATCTTATTTTTGGGACAAACATGGCAATCTCCTACCCCTAAACTCTTACTTTTAGAAAAAATCAAAGTCTACATGTTCTAAGGCCTTTATTGCGGCATGCCCAAAATGCATATACCATAGCATGACATTATTAACTAAAGGGTTGAAAACAGTAGACCCAACATATCTCCATGGTAATCTAATGAAATACAGTCCTGAATTCTCCTTACCAGTCCTCAAGACCCTCCCATTTGAGATGTCTTACAGGATATCAACGTTAGGATAAAAAACACAGCAGTTCAAATATTTCGTAAGCTTATATACATAGAGCAAGTTATAATTAAAATCAGAAAGATATAAAACATTTTTCAGTTTCTTGTTTGAATCAACCACGATACTTCCAACACCACACACATCAGAGTGCCCACCATTGGGCAATTGAACTTTGGTTCCAGGGACATCCTTCTTATCACATAATCAATCATTTATGTTGGCCATATGGTTTGTTGCTCCAATATCCAAAATCCAATAATCATTATGAACCAAAGGTGTAAGGTTGAGGAATATACCAATTGTGTTTGCGTAATGCTCTGTGGGCGTGGTAGCACTTGCACTTGAGGCAGCTCTTCATGTGTTTCCCACGATCTGCAAGAATTTCTCAAACTGCTCCCTTGTAAAGGTAATTCCACCTTACATGCCACAACTCACAGATGTATCGTGAGAAGGGAGTCAACATCACCAATCCCAGAGTAGGTAACTTTGGCATTAGCATTATTGCCCTTTCGTTCAAGTACTCTTTGTACTTTAAGCAATTTTCCTTGGCATGTCCCTTTTTCTTACAGAAGTCAGATCCCCTAGCAAAACATTGATCTATAGTGTGTCCTCTTTTGTGATAATGACTACACCCAGGTTTTGATTTCCTTTCAGCTTATCCACATTCAGATATATATATCCAGAATTTGAATTAATAATTGCATACATAGAAGAGGTGATACCCCTCTAACTTTTCTCTTGCATCAACATATTATATGTTTGATTCACTAAAGGTAAAGGACTCCAAATAAGCAAGTGGTTTCTCACATTTGAAACTTTTTCATTTAATCCCATCAGAAATTGAAATAATCTTTGATTCTCTTTGTGTTTAATATGTTTCTTAAAATTGTTTCCCTCAATGTGAGGAAGAACACATGGGACATCATATTCTGTCCAAAGAACCCTCTGTTTCGTAAATAAGGTGGAGATTGAATCAATACTTTGTTGAGTCATGACAATCTCCATATGTAACTGATATGTCCTTGGTCCATTAACTTTGTCAAATATTTCCTTAAGATCTTTCCATACGAGGAATGCACTTTCAGTGTACATCATCCCACTGGCAAGGTCTTTTTAATAGAGTTTGTAATCCAATCAAGAACGATAACATTGCATCCCATAGGTGATGAAATGTTGGATCACATTTTTCACGCATGCAAGAACCATTCATAAAACCTAAAGTATTCCTTCCTAACAGTGTAACTCTGATTACACGAATCACATAATGTAATTTTCAATACCAGTTAACACTATGAAATTCATGTTCAGGCTAGGATTATCACTTGCATGCAAATATAGAGGGTGATGAAAATTTACCGTGGCAATAGCTTCGTTATCAACCTTATAAGTGGAAAATTGGGTTGCCTCCATGACAGGCACAGGCTTCTCCTCAACCATGAAGAAATCAATGAATCGAAAGAACCGAAATCAAAGGAACAATACTACCTCACTGATAAAAAACAAACCAATTTGCGACGAAGATAACCTCAATTGGAAATTATGATTTTAAGCGGAAGACTCTGATAGGTGGAAGGCCATAATACCAAACCAGAATCCGAAGATGAGAGGTGAAATCGCTCAAGAGCTCTGATACCATGATGAAAATTGAATCGGATAAGAGGAAACCCTAGTAGTGAAAGAAGAGAATTGGAGTTCATTAGAATTGATTTCTTCATTTGGCATTTCCTCCCTCTTAAATGTAAAACCCTAAAGAACTAACTATTAGTTACACCCAAAACAAATCAATAATGTCAATAATACCTCAAACAAAAGTACATTTTAACAAACTACAAAAAGGTCCCTAAATAATATAAATCCGCACAAATAACCCTAAACATTCCATCTTGCATATTCCAACTTCAATAAAAGTTAGCCTTGAATTCTCGTAAGTACACAAAATAGTGTTTTAATCTCTTTGTCTAAGTGTTGGAGTTGAGCTAGTAGATCGAATTCTCCAGTCATTGTCTTTTAGGTGGAGTTCTAACCAAAGGTTGCCCATACTTGAGCAACGATTTTGAGATTAATATCCAAGGACATCTTCAGATAATGTTGTTATAACCCATGATTTGATGAGGCGATGAGTCTGAACCTGGTAGGTATAACTTAGGTTGACAAAGAGCAAAGAGTGACGATAACGGAGAGGTTCTCCGGTTAGGAATCCAAGGAGATCATGACTTTCTACCAAGAACGTGACGTGCGTTTATTAAAATTAGCGACATTGGTCGAAGACGGAAAAGGAAAATTTTGGGTTGGTGGTGACCAGTGAAGAAATCAAGGAAGGTCTTCTTGGTCTTGTTATGATTTTGGTACCATGTAAAATTACACTTAAATTCCATCATACTTTATTGTTGCTTGATATTTGAAATGTACAGTATTAGAATTGTTATATATACATTAAGGGTGGAAATCGTGTCATGTCGTGTCTAATCGTGCCGTGTCATTAATCGTGTCGTGTCTAAACCGATAAGTTTTAAACGTGTCTCTAAATGCCAAACACATACACGACATGTTTAATAAACGTGTCACATGACACGGTAACACAACACGATAAGACACGACACGACATGCCACGATAACACGACACGGCAAACACGAAACAACACGATAGATACGACACGATGAAACACGACACGATAAGACACGTTAAAATCAACACATAATCAACACTCAACTCAACACATTCAACATTCAACACAAATCCAACCGAATCAACAGAAATCATTCAATCAAGTTCTCCACACACAGTAATAATCAAAAGATAATATTCTTGTAGTTAGCCACCTCGCACAACTTACATTTTCAAACTTTCGTATCATCAAAGTTGAAACATCGTCCTCTTCAATCTCTGTTATAATTGGTCCGACTGGATCTGCAACTGGATTGGAGTTCGAAAGACCTCCTTCTAGATTTACCTCCAAATCAATATCCATTAGTTTTTCAATTAACAAGAAACAAGTTTAGTATAACAACATTCAACAGAAGACTCGTACTATTGTGTTAGGTTGCTGGATCAACCTCTGAAAGATGATTTTCAACAAGAATCAACCTTAAAATTCATCCAGATGATTCAAGATAACAATAAAATCTAATACTTATTGATTAAAGGCAGCCCACTCTTGTTCTTCCGAGCAGAGCTCCCAAACTCTCGAAAGTTGAAAGAGAACAAGAAGGAGTGACAGTTGATCCTGAAAGGGCGTCGGACTCTGATGGAATGATGGATGATCCTGAAAGGGCGTCAAACTCTTGGAGTATGAATCGGCGATGTGCAAGAGGGAGTGATGGTTGATCCTGAAAGGGCGTTGGACTCGGACGGGCGGACGGGCGGAGACTAGGACCATCAAACGTCTTGCACTGTTGCTCAATAAGAATTTTAGGTTGTAGGCTTATAGCGGCGAAAATGAGATTGGGATGACCTGATGAGCAAGTGAAAATGAAGAAGAATAACTGATTAGGGTTACTGCCTTTTTTTACACGATTAGACACATTTAGACACGATTAATTAATCGTGTGTTTGTCGTGTTTTAGCAGGTTAGATGTATTTAGACATGATTGTTATTTGTGTCTAAACGTATTAGAGTTGTTTAGATACACTTAGTTATCATATCGTGTAATAGTCGTTACAAGTCGTTTAATCGTGTCCTGTCAAAAATTGCCACCCCTAATATACATGACCATGTTTTATTTCTAAATCATATCTTTATCTGTAAACCCTATTTTTATCTCTAAAACTGTACTCATAAAGAAGATTCAAATCTTAAGTTATCTCATAAGTTTTTCAAATCTACAACTATCTTCAATATGCAATTGTCGATGTTGTATCTTTATTGCTAACAGACCAAAGCTATATAATGATTGAAATATTTGGTTCTTCATTTTCTCTCTTATTTGTGAGTTTAATTTTAGATTTTAAAGTTACCATATTAATTTAGAAATACTTAACAAAAATTGTACTTTTCATAATTTTTTATTTTATTTATGTATCTCAAGTTTTTTACGTTTTAGTAATTCATTTAGACCTTGAGAAAAATATGAAAATTTACCTGAATGTTTACGGATGTTGGTAACTGCACCCATTATGTTTGTTCTTACCCCAAATGGTTTTAAAAGTTTGTTGTTAGGACTTTTCCATAACTTTTTGTATGTTCTGTCGTCTAGTTACTCACATGTTTGTCATGTAACTCAATACCACTTACAGATTACTTGAAATACCCCTAGTCTCTTTTCCCATTTTTAATTGAATCATTTCTTCCTTTCTCTTCTTAATGAAATCTTCATCAAAATTGTCTCCTACACAATGGTTAGTAAGTACTAGAATGTTCTTTCCGTTTGCCTGGGTGTTCAATCCCGTATTTGCATGATGGATATTCTTATGAATTGGCAGGAAAATTATTTGTTGAATTCCGTTCCTTGCGGCAATTGGTCTGATTTCCTTGTCATTTATTGCCCAACATCTGTCAACCAATCACAGGAGGACAAACTCAAGTTATTGCAGCTGGAGAAGACGTTTTCATGCATGGAAACGTGAAGACAACCCTCAGCGAGTTGAAGCAATTCCATACTGAATTTCCACCGGATTTTCATTGCCCCAGCACAGGAACTTCAGCGAGAGCACAAGAGGCGATCCCTTAGCTATCCATACGAGCTTAGGGGAAGGCTCAGGACAGCCAGAATAAGCCGGAACCTGCGGCGAACTGGTCCTGGACCAGCTGCAAACCTTGGGTAGGGCCGATTCTAGTAACCCGACAACCCAATCCTATTTTACCAGACTAACCTGTACCTTTGTTTGTATCCTCTGTTCTCTGTAAGGAAGCTTCCAGCTACGGTGACGGCTCGACCCCCCCCCCCCCCTCCCCCCCCCCCGACGACAGAATGCAGGTCACCTCTGGTTCTAGCGGTAAAAACAGACTCGTCGGACCTTCGGTCGATCTCGACTCGAACCAGCAAGTACAGAACGAGACGTGGTACGTGAGCAAATTCATATCACAAAAACCGATCAAACCAAACATGATCAATGGGGTACTTCGTTTGGCTTGGCCGAGGTACGGCAAAGTCACCATATCGGAAGTGGAGATGGGCATAATGTTGTTCATTTCTGAACATGAAGAGGATGCGGACCAGATTCTTGATCGGTCACCATGGGAAGTAAACAGTCCCATCCTAAACATAAAGAGATGGGATCCGAGTGTGGGATTGAATGAGGTGGATTTCCATAATGTAAACTTTTGGATTCAAGTACATGATCTAGGGTTGGAGAAATTTAGTGATGCCAATGCCTGGAAGATAGGAAATATGATAGGGAGATGCCTAGATATTGAAAAGCATGTTGGGAAAATAAGTAGAATCTACATGAGAACACAGGTGGAAGTGAATGGGGAGAAACCACTAATGGCGGGATTTTGGTGGAAGAACTCCCAAGGGGCGGATAGATGGGCATCAATAAAATATGAACGTCTGTCGGATTACTGTTATGGGTGTGGCATGTTGGGTCACACGACCCAAGCATGCAAAGTGGAGGTACAAATGGCGGAACTAGACCAAAGCATACCAATGTACGGTCCGTGGCTAGTTGGGGTTCGACCAAAGCTACCTGTACCAAGGCAACATGTGGGATGGCTCAAGAATGAACACAAAACTGGGATATCCTTCGTTCAATAGGTATGGGTCGAGTAGGGAGTTGGATGGTACTAGGTGATTTCAATTGCATTTGTCACCAACATGAAAAGCGAGAAGGGAGGAGGAAGTCTCAACGACAAATGGATGAATTCAATAAATTGATCGAGGATCTTAACATGGAGGATTTAGGTGCTCACGGCACCCCATTTACTTGGTGCAATAACAGGAGTGGTTTGGAGAGGATAAGTGAAAGGCTCGACCGGGTCCTTACGAATGCGGAATGGGCAATGCGAAACCAACAAGGGAGGTGCATTAATGAATTTTCAATAGGGTCGGACCATGCACCAATGGTGGTCCAACTCAAGCAACCAAGGAAACGGAAAAGGAGACGCTTCAAATTTGAGGCGATGTGGCTAGAAAACCCGACATGCAATGAGGTAATTTGAGATGCATGGGAGAGGCTGAACCGAAGGGAAATGCAAGGAATATACACCAAACTCCAAAAATGTCGACAAAAAATCACAGCATGGAGCAAGGTGCATTTTGGAAACAACATGAAAGTGATAACGAACATAAAGGCAGACCTACGAAGTAACAACCAAGGGGTAATGGACCAAGAGGCAATGCGGGAGGAGAAAAGGTTGAAAGGGGAACTCCAAGCCGTGTGGACTAGGGAGGAAACGTATTGGAGACAAAGATCGAGAGTCAAATGGCTAAGGGAGGGGATAGGAATACCACATATTCCCACCAAACAACAATAGCAAGGAGAAGGCGAAATCAAATATGCCGCCTAATGGGAACCAACGGTGAATGGATTGAAACCGAGGGGAGAATAATGGATGAATTACATACTTACTATGGGGACATGTTCACATCCGAGCAAACCAAACCGGGGGAGGATTTCCTCAGGTACATACCGAACCAAGTAACACTGGAGCTGGAGATGAATGAAAACTTCACAAGGGAGGTAACGGACATGGAGGTTCGAACGACAACATAACAACTAGGAGGATCACATGCGCCAGGTCTGAACGGTTTCCCGGGTCTGTTTTACCAAAAGAACCGGAGCATCGTGGGGGCGAATGTCATCACTGCGATCAAGGATTTCTTCATAACAGATACTATTCTAAACCCCCTAAACAATACTGATATAGTTCTCATTCCAAAATTGCAAAACTCAACAAAACCAACTGATTTTTGGTCCATTAGTTGTTGTAACTTCATGTACAAGATTATCTCAAAAGTGTTAGTGAATCGTATGAAAACATATCTATCAGATCTTATCACTCCTTTCCAGGGTGCATTTGTATCAGGTGGCATATCCAAGACAACATCATGGTAGCACATGAAGTCTTCCACCATTTACAAATGAGTCGAAACGAACAAAGAGTCGAGTGTGCCCTAAAGATCGACATGCAAAAGGCGTATGACATAGTGGAGTGGGATTTCCTAATCGTCACCCTACGAATGAGAGGTTTTGTGGAACAATGGTTGGGGTGGATAAGGGCATGCATATAGACCACCACGTACCAAGTTGTGGTCAATGGGATACGAACCGAAACCATCCGACCAACACGAGGTATCCGCCAAGGTGACCCCCTATCACCATAACTATTTATCATGCTTGTGGATGTACTATCAAGGAGAATCATTGGGGAAGCAAGGGAGGGAGAGATTGATGGGATAACCCTAAGGAGACAATGCTCGGAACTACATCACCTCTTTTTTGCAGATGACTCGCTCTTCTTTATCAAGGGAACCACCACCAATGTCGAACAACTGAGGAAGATACTTGATAACTATTGTCAGGTATCCGGACAACGAATCAATAGGGACAAGTTGACTCTCTACTTCAATAGAGGGGCGAGCCAAACCGATCGGCAGGGGGTAGAGGGAGAACTACATATAAGAAGCAAGAGTGACTCGGGTAAGTACTTGGGCTTACCTTCGATATGGGGAAGATAAAAAAATGAGGCATTGGAGTTTCTCAAAAACAAGGTCAAGGATAAGCTCCAAGAATGGATACCGAAAACATTGACCCAAGCCGGAAGGAGGTACTTATCAAGGCAATCATAACCGCGATACCCACATATGTAATGAGCGTGTTCCGGTTACCAAAAACATGGTGCTCGGAAATAGATGCTCTCATTGCGGACTTTTGGTGGGGACAAACAACCGAGGGCAAGAAGACACATTGGCGGAGATGGGAGATTCTAACCAAGGCTAAGGAAGCGGGGGGACTAGGCTTCCGGAAATTACGAAGCTTCAACACGGCACTACTTACGAAAATGGCGGAGCGAATTGTGGCCGAACTGACTACCCTATGTGCACAGGTCTTGAAGGGGTTATATTTCCCGAGATGCTATTTCCTAGAGGCGAAAAAAGGGGGATGGACGTCGTGGGGATGGAGTAGCATGATACATGGTTGAGACATGATGATACAAGAGGGGGTGTGGATGATATGCACGGAGGAAAACATCCGCGTGTTTGAGGATCCATGGATATACACAAAGGAGAACAAAACGGTGAGTGTCGAAAATTGAGTAGAGAATGGAGGCGAGCTTCGGGTCCAAGAGCTCATCAATCCGAACAGGATGTGGGACGAGGGGCTTGTAAGGAGTATTGTCAACCATGATGACGCCAAGCACATCCTCAATATCCCACTACCGCATGAGGGGGGCCATGGACCGATACATATGCCCCCACACAAGAGATGGAACACCAATGAATCGATCGGTTTACCATAAGATACGGGAGCGAGCCGATCAACGAGCAAGGCTGAACCCTCCTACTCGCGGTACGTTTTGGAAGGGCCTTTGGGCAACAAATTTTCGTATGGCGACTTGCAACCAATGCCTTAGCCGTCAAAGCTAATATGGCTAAAAGGGGTATGAATGTAAGTTCGGGATGCCCAATATGTGGGGGAGTCGAAACAAGAGAGCACATGATCCTTGAGTGTGGCTGGACCGAACGGGTGTGGAACAGCGTACTAGGGCTAAGAATGGACCAACCTACCAACCTAGACATGACTCAATGGCTAGAAGCGAGACGAACCAAACCAAGGGGGCAAGGAGCGTGCAGCGATAGAAGGTGGATACTCACATTGCTAACATGTTAGCACATATGGAAGACGAGATGCAAAGCGGCCTTCGAATCAAAACAACCAAGCCCGCGCGTCGTGGTCGAGGAGATAAACCTAGCATATATGGAACACCAAGAGAGACACCGAACCACCACAGATAGACCAATGGGCCGACTGCAAAACGAGGACCGACCGGACCAACAATAGAAACCACCGAATGCAACCACGATGAAGGTAAATTGCGATGTGTCATGGTGCAAACAATTGCGACAAGCCGGAATAGGAATGGTAGCAAGGAATAAGGAAGGTAAAGTGGTTGGTGGCCTAAACCGGAGGTACCAAAATGATGACATAGAGACAATGGAGGCCATAGCTATACAAGAAGGGCTAATACTTTCAATTGAATCGGGATGGCAAAGTGTAGTTATAGAGACAGATTCGCAAGTTGTACACCAACAGGTCGTGGAAGGCCCAAAACATTGGCGGGTGGGAAACATCATAACGAACATCTGAGCACTAGCAAAGCAAGTCGAGCAAGTGCAATGGCGAGTGATTCCAAGGAAGGCGAATGAATGCGCGAATTTGATAGCCAAACAAGCGAGATTGGGAGTGAGTCTATATGATTGGGTCGAAAGACCACCACTTCCGTTTGTATGTTTAGTAGCAAATGATTGTATGTACGAACAACCGTGATCGAGTATCACGACGTTTTATTTCATCAAGTAAAGCGTTAATTTGACCAAAAAAAAAACTACCTTGAAGCTTAATAGATCCCCATCAACAACTTTAAATAGTCTTGAGTACTATTGGCTATTGCAAAGATGATTTGAGGTATGAGTTGTACGGAAGATTCAAATCAATATGGCTACAACCTGGGTATGTTTTTCACAATCTGCACAAACTATGATGACTATTTCTTTTGTTTCTTGTTGTTGTCTATGTTGACTGATTATATTGTGAGACCACAATCTACTCATGTGTCCTACATTTTTGGATTAGGAACCAGACATGTCAGTTACATAATTTGTAACTTTAAAATTACAGACAGAAAATGATTTCATGTATTCTCTCTGAACTTCATCCATACTAATGAGTGTATACGTAGTTTTAATGGTGGAAAAGATGAAGCAGAGGGTGATATGATAATACAGGACCTGATCATTTCATTCACTGGGCTAGATGAGAATTTCTTGAACAATATACAGTTGCAAAGGTGTCGATTTTGATCTAAATTACGACTACAATGATGTATCTCGTGAAAGAGTTGAATTGTCTGATCAACTTAGTATTGATTATTCAGGACCATTTGATTAGAGAAGCTGCTATGAATTATTTGTTACCTCAAGTCAGGGTAAAAGAGAGTTTGCACTTTAATTTCTCCATCTTCTTTGCTACATATATTTATTTGGGATGCAAACTAAGCATATTCTCATTGGAGATTGATGGATCCTGGCCTAAAATACCCAAGTGGGTCAGGACAGCTACCCGGCCTACCACACAAAGAAGGCCAAGGCCCAGTTATCCGGCCTACCAGCCAAGGCCCGATCAGTGGCCACGCATCGAAGGGCGCGCCGTCAGTGGCGCGCCACGCGAAGACCCGCCCATCCCTCTGACAGGTTCAAGGTCCGAGGAGTGATGGGGGCTCTCCACTCTGATGTGGAGCTCCGGCATGGGAAACAAGCCCACTGAACAGCAGACACCAGGCAACACTCTGCCCAATGGGTCTCCACGCCAGACGCCACGTCGGATAACCCGGGTCAGATCCAAACTCTACTCAGGTTAAGGGTGGAGGCTATAAATACCTCCATCCCTCCCTATTTCAAGGGACTTACTTTCTGATTTATTATCACTCACATATAAACGAACCTCCTCGCTCACTTAAGCTTCGGAGGGGAAACAAAGGGCATCGCCCGGGTTTTCCTTGTTGCAAGACATCGGAGCGCCGCTAGGAGCATCTCAGGAACTCAGAATCCAACATTGGCGCCGTCTATGGGAAGCTTAAGCACAACAAGCCATGGCTCCCCCAATCACTAGAGCAAAGAACACCAAAGGACACGAAGAAGGCAGCTCGCTCCATGACCTGCAGCAACACCTGGGGGGCACCTCGGTTATACCACCCCCTTCAGAGGCAGTGCGCCCTACCGTGCACACCCCGCATCACACCCCTGCTTCGGATGCAGCGCGCCCTACCAGGCGCTCCCCGCAGCCTACAGTCGTAAGAGCTGAAACAGCCAGGCCTGCGCCAGCGCAATCTCGGATCGCCTCGTCAGGGAGGCCGCCGGTGGTCGGATTGGCGCCAGAGGTACTTTCCGCACTAGAAGATATGCTCGACAAGCGAGAGCAGAGGGTGGAGGAAAAGGCCGCTCGCCGAGCTGGGAGCACCAGTGTGGGGGTCACCAAGGTGGAGGGGCCACCTCCCGTCCAGCACCATCAGATCGACATCCCCGTCCCCCTGCTACCAGCGGCATTTCTTCCGCTTCCCAGCGCATAGGCGACATGACAAAGGAGGAGCTGCTGCATTTTGTCAAGCGCCAGGTCAAGGAAGAAAAAGGCGGACACGTCCTAGCCCCAGTTCGCGACAGGGATTCCCACCCGCTCGACCCCGAGCTACTGAGTATCACGGTCCCGCACCGGGTAAGGCCCGCAAGGATTGATATATACCGCGGTCAGGGCGATCCGATGGAACATGTGCAGAACCACGAGGCTTCTCTCCTAGGAAGGACGAGCGACGATAACCATTTCGCGCTCCTCTTCCCGGCCACCCTTAGTGGCGTGGCGTCCAACTGGTTCTTTGGTCTCCCCAAATCGTCGGTAAAAAGCTGGGCGGAGCTAAAGGACAAGTTCATACTCCAGTATATGGGGGAAGACAGCTTCTGAAGAGCGTGGGGACCCTGTACATGGTTAGACAAGGAAATGATGAAAGCTTGGGCGACTTCTACACCAGGTTCAACACAGAGCGGGCCGAAATCGACCAAGTCATCATGGAGGGCGAGACCATTCGCGCCTTCGTCAGGGATCTTGGTCCAAAGGGCGCCGCACTGAATGACAGCCTCAGCGTCATCCCAGTGCACACGGTGGAGGACATGTCTGCTCGAGTCAAGTCATACATTGACTTGGAGATCGCCAGAGAGGGTAGGAGGTCGGGCAAGAGGGAATTCAAGAAGGACCAGTAGAGGAGCAGCGGCCAGATCACCGCGCTCGAAAAGGAGGTCGGGAGGAGGTAAAGCGCCGCCCTCTCATCCCGCGCCCCCTAGAGAAGTGTATGAGGCCTTCACGCCTCTTACCAAAGAAATTTCTGTGGTACTGGCAGAGATGGAGAAGAAGGACTTGGCGACGCCCCCCGCAGAGAGAAATGGCGATGCACCGATGGGGAACGACAAGAAGGCTTACTGTCGTTACCATAGGTGCAAGGGCCATTCGACTGATAACTGTCAAATCCTCAAAAAGGATATAGAAAGCCTCATCCAGAGAGGCTACCTAAAAAACTTCATCGTCGGGCGAGAGAGAACGAGGAGCCCAAAAAGAGAGAGGCGCGCGTCGCCAAACAAGAACACAGGAGCATCTGGTTCGGGGCACAAAGAGTTATATGTCATCAGCGGCGGTTTCACGGCAGGAGGGGAAACTGGCGCCGCCAGATAAGTTTACGCAGCCCAACTGGCAGGAACGGCCAGAGCAGGAAAGTGAGTCAGGGAGGAGGATGACGTGGTCATCTCCTTCTCGGAGAGAGAAATGGATCATGTCACATCGCCCCACGATGACGCTTTTGTCATCACCTTGAAGGTCGAGGAGTGGACAATGCGAAGGGTGCTAGTCGACTCAGGCAGCTCCTCAGATGTGCTTTTTCTGGAGAGCTATCTTCGGATGGGCAGAAAGCAGCAGGACCTGAAGAAGGTAAACCTCTCACTCATGGGATTTGCCTCGCTCACCACCTACCCGGTGGGAGCGGTAACCTTACCAGTCAAGATAGGAGACGTCTGGAAGGTGCTGAGTACCAACATTACGTTCATCGTCGTGGACGCCCCGACAACCTACAACGCCATTTTAGGGCGCTCGACCTTGAACCCACACAAGATGGTCCACTCCACCTACCACGAGATGATGAAATTCCCAACCCCGCATGGGATTGGACTGGTGAAGGGGGACCAGCCGGCGTCGCGAAGCTGCTATGTAAACTCCATGCGTCGCCATGTCCTAAAGGGTAAACAGGAGGCCCTGACTATCAGGACGGAAGAGGACCCACGGGAGGATAGATATCGCCCCCAGGATATTGGAGGGCTGCGAGATGTGGAAATAGACGGGAAAGGGAAGGCCGTGCAGATAGGCGCGTCGCTTCCGGAAAGGGAGGCCAGAGAATTGTCTATGGAGGCATACGTCGACGACATGCTGGTGAAGTCGGTGAAGGGCACGGATCATGTTGAGGATCTGAGGAAAACTTTCGAGCGCATGCTCCTCCACCAGGTGCGGCTGAACCCCGCCAAGTGCGTCTTCGGCGTACACTCCGGAAAGTTCCTTGGCTACATGGTGAGCCATCGAGGGATAGAGGTGAGAACCCAGAAAAGCTGGAGGCGATAGAAAACATGCAGAGCCCTACTTGTCACAAGGAGGTCCAGTCGCTGAATGGAAAGCTAGCGGCGCTCACCCGCTTCCTGGCTAAATCAGGGGAGAAGTCTCTCCCCTTCTTTCAAGTCCTCCAAGCCAACAAAAGGTTCGAGTGGACCACGGAATGCGAGCAGGCGTTCCAGGACTTGAAGAACCATCTGAAGACATTGCCTCCGCTAGCCAAGCCTAAGAAAGGCGACGCTCTTTTTCTGTATCTGGGCATCAGTCCCATAGCTGTAAGCTCTGTTTTAGTTAAAGAGGTCAACAAGGCGCAGACGCCAGTGTACTATGTTTTAAGGTCCTTACAAAGACCGAAATGAACTATGTAGAAGTTGAGAAGTACGTCTATGCGTTAGTAGTCTCTTCCAGGAAGCTCCGCCCTTACTTTCACGAGCACGAAATTACGGTGTTAACAAATCAACCTTTAAAGCACTTCCTCCAAAGACCTGACGCTTCAGGAAGAATGATCAAATGGGTGATCGAACTAAGAGAATTCTGAATCAAGTTCGTACCCAGGAGCGCAATCAAGGAACAAGCCTTGGCAGACTTTATTGTGGAATCCACATGTCCTCCAGAAGCGTCGCCCCTAGAAAGCAGTGGGCAGAAAGAAACTTGGACCCTACACACGGATGGATCCTCATCAATAGATGGCTCGGGGGCAGGTTTAGACTAACCCCACCAGACGGGAGAGCGCCCCTTCGATACACCCTAGTCCTCACCTTCAAAGCCACCAACAACGAAGCAGAGTACGAAGCGTTGGTCACTGGTCTACGACTCGCCAAAGGTCTGGGCATCGAGCACCTAAGCGTCTACTGCGATTCCCAATTGGTAGTAAACCAAGTTAAAGGAGAGTATACGGCCAAGGGAGAACAGATGAAAATATACCTCCAAAAGGCGCGCCATCTTGCGGACGGATTTCTCAGTTTCCAGATAGAGGCTATTCCCAGGGAAGAAAACGGAGAAGCGGACGCACTAAGCTAGTATGCTTGGCAGGCGACGCCACTACCTGTAACATTTTTAGAGATCGTAAAAGACAGAGTACGGCACGTGTGTGCTAGCATCGAAAAAGGGGAGGACTGGGCAACTCCTATCAGAAACTACATCGAAAACGGCGACCTGCCAGAAAGCGAAGCCGAGTCTAAGAGAATACTAAGACTCGCCCCATGCTACAAAATTATCGACAGAACGCTGTACAAAAATGGCTACTCCACACCTTTCCTCGAATGCGACGCTCACCCAGAAACTGTTACGATACTCAGGGAGGTCCATGAAGGGTACGCCACTTGCCACGAAGGGCCACGATCGATCATCCGAAAGATACTCAACCAGGGCTATTATTGGCCTACCATGAGTAAAGAGGCAAAGGAATTGGTCCAGAAGTGCGTATCCTGTCAAAAATACGGCACGAACATAGCGCGCCCATCAGCAGACTTAACCTCTATCAACGCGGCCTGGCCTTTCGCACAATGAGGAATCGACTTGGTAGGGCCACTTCCTAAATCCAAGCAACGCACCTATGTCCTGGTGGCGATCGACTACTTTTCAAAATGGATTGAAGCGAAGGCACTGTCCTCCACTACAGAATTCCAGATAATTAAGTTTATTAAGTCAAGAATTGTCTTTAGATATGGCATACCAAGCATTCTAGTCAGCGACTACGGACTTCAATTCGCGGGGAGGGAGTTAAAGTGGTTCTGTCAGGAATTAAATATCCACCTCCGGCACGCCTCGGTAAGACACACTCAAGCGAACGGACAGGTGGAGGCGGCCAACAAAACTATCATGAATGGACTAAAGAAAAGGCTAGATGCCTTGCAGGGAAAATGGACCGAGGAACTAGAGAATGTTCTTTGGGCGCTCCGCACCACTCCTAAACAGGCCACAGGAGAGACGCCTTTTTCCCTGGTATACGGATCAGAAGTGGTGGCACCAACCGAAGTAGCGGTCGCCTCGCACAGAACGAAACACTTCGACATAATCGCGAATGATGGCCAAAGGCGCATGGAATTAGACTTGGCGGACGAAAAGAGATGGGCATCGGAACAACTCCAAGGAAAAATGCGACTGGCGACAGCCAGATACTACAATAGGCGAGTCTCTGCTCGCCAATTTTTTGTGGGGGAGATGGTACTAAGGAAGAACGAGTTCGCCCATCAGGACATGATCAACAAGCTCTCGCCAAAATGGGAAGGGCCATATAAGGTGATCGCCATTCCGCATCCAAACGCCTATATATTGGAAAACAAATAAGGGAAAACGCTGAAAAACACGTTCAACGCAGAACACTTGAAAAAGTTCTATTCTTAGAAAGCGTTATGAACAAATGTACTTAGGCAATTACCATGGTTTGTAAAAAACTGGTATTCCTACCATATCAAAGAAAGCAGATTATATGTTCAGACATAGGGGCGCTCCATAAAAGGAAAAATATAAACACTTAGCCAAAAATAGGCAGTTATATATATCAAGACATATTGGCGCGCCACACAAAACAGTCATAATGCCTTAGTCAAAATTACTGGAAAAGAAGGGCAAACGCCCCAGTTCATTACAAAAAATATGCCTCACCAAAAAGAGGACTTTCTAAAAATAGAAATAAGCTAAGTATCTTCTGAAGGCGCCACGGGCAGCACCCCTAACTCCTGCACCGCCAGAGGAAGTATGTCTTGAGGCTCTTCGGAAGGGATCGCTCCATCTGAAGGCAGGACTGGCTGAGAGGAAGAGGCGCGCTTGCGATGTAAAAGAGATGGCGCAGGAGACTCCTCTTCTTCTTCAACAGAGGATTCAGGCGACTTTCGCCTCCTAGAAGCCTCGGCGGCGGACGCTTTCGCCTTCCTAGCCTCAGCTTCAAGCTTCCGCTTCCTAGCCTCTCTCTTGGCCTCCATGTTGAGGAAATCACCAAAGGAGGGGAGCGTCGCCACATCAAAATGAGGGTCAGCCTTCAACAGATCAGCCCGGATGGAGGTAAAAGCCTCCACCATAGCCTGGCGACACCAGTGAGCACAGGCAGCATCGAACTCTTTGCTCCCCTTGTACTCCTCCACCACTTCAGCGAAGCGCTTGAGAGCCTCCTTCTGGAAAAGGGCTGCCTCCTCTGCCATACGGCGAACATCCTGTTCAGCCACAGCAGCGCGCTGTTCGAAGGAATCAGCTCTCTTCTTCAGGACCTCAAAATCCCTGCGAAGATTAGCGAGCTCCTCATGCGCCTGAGAAACTTGCTCATGAGCCCTCGCCGCCTCTGCCAGCTTGTTCCTCACTTGCAGCATCTCCTGAGCGTGGCGAGCGGCTTCTTCTTCCTTAGCATCTTTTTCCGCAGCTAAGTCACGGTTAGCACGCTCTCTCTCTAGCTCTCGCTGGGCGGCTATGGCCTCGCGCTCCTCAGACAACTCCACAATGGCGGTCCCCATTTGGAGTTGCACGGGCAAAAGCTACAAGAGAGCCAAAACAGTTAGTCAAATACTTAGTCAAAAATAACGCAAGAACTAAGGAAAGGTAAAAATATACCTGAGAAAACAAGGTGAGACCTTGTTTCACCAAACTGTCCAGAGCGCCTGTAGCCTTCTCGATAGGCGTTCAGTAAGCAGGGGGGCAGGCGCCGGTTAGCAGATGGAGACCCAAGTTAGGGTCCAGCAAAGTATTTCCCCGCACAAGGGGAACATCTTGAAGGCGCTCCCAAGGAGCCCAGGGCGCACCACTCGGATCCTCCTGAGGAACCCACTCTGGAAGACCTTCAACCTTCAAGTCCCTGTGAAGATCAAAGGCTGGTCCCATGTACGACCTAAAG
Organism: Chamaenerion angustifolium; assembly: GCA_946814005.1. Taxonomy (NCBI): domain Eukaryota; kingdom Viridiplantae; phylum Streptophyta; class Magnoliopsida; order Myrtales; family Onagraceae; genus Chamaenerion; species Chamaenerion angustifolium. Next base: position 27,492,607 of record OX328266.1, read on the forward strand.
CGCCCCTCCGAACCGCTGGGAAGTGAGGGGAGCGTCTCCAAATCCGTGGAGGGAGAAGGGGGTGGCTCCCTATCCGCCCCCAGATCAGAGTCCCCCGCTGGAGAGGATACCCTCGCCGGGGTCTTCTTCTTCTTCCGGGAAGAAGGAGCGCTGGGACCTTTACCCAGATAGGGCGCTCCATCACTGCTAACAACTCTCTCTGTGGAAGTACCATCAGAGAAGACATGATAAGTCCATGCAATTCCACCATCCGTCACAACAGGCGCGCCCCACTTCTTAGTGTGGAGAATACTTAACCTTCTAGAAAAAACTGAATCGTTGCAATAGCGAGAGAAAGGGACCGCACCTTTGAAAAGAGTCACCGCTTCTTGAGTATCGGGACTCAGCGTTTGAAGATCCACGGATAGCGGATCTATGTCGTCCTCAGGGCGCGCCTTCTTCTTACCAGACTGCCTTTTTCTTTTCTTTGAGCTCTCAGCAGCGCCAGCAGATGGAGAAGCGGGCAGTTCCTGTTCATCATCCGATATGGTGAAGGCAAGAGAAAAGCGCGAAACAAGTTTATCTGCAGAAGAAAAGGAAACAAATTATTACCCGTGTCCTATATAAGCGATATTGAACGGGAGAAATGCCAGCGTTGAAAAGATCCTCCTCCTTGGTCTCCTTGGATATCCACGTGGCGCGCCCCTCGAGGTGATCGGCGTATACCATGTGGAGCGACTCCTTATCCCAGGGGGATAATTCGTCATCCAGGGGAAAGGGATCGCGGAGCGCCTTGGGGGTGATGCACCAAGGAACCCCGCCTTTAAAGAAAAAATAGGACTTCTTCCAATTGGAGTTGCGGGTCCTAAAACCAGTAACTAAGGGGGCGGAGGATTTCCAGTTTTGGTACTTATTATCAGGAAAGCGACTAACAAAGCAAAAAACGCCGAAGCGATTGGAATCTATCCTATAGAAATGGCGAAACAACACCAAAGAATACGTATAGCCCTGTCTCTCGCACAGACACCTAAAGCCTACCCAGGTGCGAAGAGCGCAGGGAGAAAACTGAGTAGGGGAGACGCCATAATAGCGACAGGCCTCGGCCAGGTCAGGACAAAGGGGAAACCTTAGACCAACATCTATTTGAAAGGGGTAAATGGTTTCCTCGCCTGGCCTTGGTTTTGAGATGGGCGTGGCGTTATTAGGGTCAAGCTCGTCAGGAAGAGGAAAACGAGCCCTAGAGTCGCTCATACAAGACTCATCTACTGCCCTATTAAAAATAGACCTAGAAATAGCGTTGGGCATAGGGTCGCTAAAACCCGGAGGAAAGAAGACATTAGCCTCACCTCCTGTCGATCCGCTCGCCATTGGTGAAAAAAGGCGCTCACGACGAGGGTAGAGTGTGGGCTCAAAAGGAGAGCAGCGAGCTATTTTGGAAGAGCGAACGAAAATCTATCGAAAAATTTATGGCTGCCGGAGAAGAGTAGCCGGAAAATCTAGAGAGAAGTCAGAGCTTTCTAGAGAGATAAAGTTACTCGGAGAGGTAAAATTAAGAAAATGAGGGGGATGATCTCCCCTAGGGAAGCCCAACGGTCACTTTACCCCTAGAAGCCCGATTGGACGAAACGTCCTCGGGAAGACAAGGGACACCAACGATTGAATAGAAACCGCACGGTCCCAAGAAACGGATCGATCGCAACGGCTAGTTTCTTGAAGGCAGATCCAAAGACAGACGCTGAAGCTGCGTAACCGCGCGCCATCAATGGCGCGCCGATTAGAGAACAAGCAAACCAAACTGACGAAAGATAAAAGGGAACGCCATAGCTTCCCAAGAGCATCTAATCGCCTTAATAAACCTAACACGAGCGACGCTCGTATTAGGCTTCGGGGGCAGATGATGGATCCTGGCCTAAAATACCCAAGTGGGCCAGGACAGCTACCCGGCCTACCACACAAAGAAGGCCCAGGCCCAGTTATCCGGCTACTCAGGTTAAGGGTGGAGGCTATAAATACCTCCATCCCTCCCTATTTTAAGGGACTTACTTTCTGATTTATTATCACTCACATATAAACGAACCTCCTCGCTCACTTAAGCTTCGGAGGGGAAACAAAGGGCATCGCCCGAATTTTCCTTGTTGCAGGACGTCGGAGCGCCACTAGGAGCATCTCAGGAACTCAGAATCCAACAGAGATGTAAATTTCGACATTTTGCAGGGAGTGCGAGATACATCTATTGAATTACTCTATTCTCTGGTAGATGTTCATGCTCAAGTATATTCCACTTGCCTATATAATTTTTAGAAACATTACTAATTTTATTAGATCGAGGATTAAATGAATAGATATGAAAGACTTGGTTAATTGTATGATGAAACCTTATCATCGGCATTACAGATATTTGCCGGTGCTAAGCCTCTCCTAGAAAAGATACTAGGTATTCTTGTCTCTAAATGTCGTAGGATTTCGGTGTTGGATGAACAAGGAAAAACATAACTAAATAGGAGGAAGTAGGGCTAACGATGGTTAGGGTATGGTATGGGTATGACAAATATCATATTTTTAAACCACATACCATAACCATAACCATTACGGGTACAATTTTTAATACCATAACCATTAAAATAACTGTGGTTATTAATTATGATTTTACTCGTATACTCATATTTATTCCACACATATAATATAATAAATGACCGAAAAAATTATTTTAAAAAAATACATAAATCTATATTGCTAACAATAAAAATATATAAAACTAACATGATGATTATTTATTACATGTATGTCTAGTAACTTCCATTATTTAACTTCCATTATTTAGTATATATTAGTTTATTAATAATAAATAATTATTATATTTATATAATAATCATGGGTATAACTTAAATACCATAACCATAACCATTATGGGTAGAAAATTCATCACCATAATCGTACCGTACCATAATGGTATGGTTAACCATATTAAACAGTAACAGTTATAAACATGGTTATGAGTTTTTCACCGCACCAGTGTCGGCCCTAGGAGGAACGAGTAGAGAGAATGTAAAATGTTGATTGGTTGCAAGGGGGAGTATAATTGTCATTGTTCTATTTAATTTCAAAATTAAATTCTCCACGTGAATTACATGTCTCTAGTTAACGTGTTAATCTAACAGTAATGGACGAAAAATCCAATAAAAATCAAGTTGAAACATACTTGTGAAAATAATAGCCATGCAAAACACGTTGATACAATTACTAAAAAAATGAAGGTATTTTCAGACTTTTCCATTTAAAGCTTCCTTATTATATTATATTTTGTTTTGTTTTAATTTATTATTTAAAAGGTTAAATTTCTTTTAATCGTCCGTAACATCACCATTTTATTCATCCAATTGCATGAAGTGATACAATTAACAAATAACTAAATACACTGGCACAATTTATTGCACGAGTGTTGAGTGGTGTAGTATCCTATACTTATAGGACCGACAATGGTGCGGTGAAAAACTCATAATTATGGTTATAACTGTTACTGTTTAATATGGTTAACCATACCATTACGGTGCAATACAGTTATGGTGATGAAATTTTTACCCATAATGATTATGGTATTTGAGTTATACACACGGCTATTATATAAATATAATAATTATTTATTATTAATAAACTAATATATATTAAATATAATTAAGTTCTTGTTATTATTAATATACTAATGGTGTTAATATTTCATCGGTGTTAATGTCGAATTTTAATGTTAAGTGGTGTGAATGTTAATGTTGATGATGTTAGTGTTAACGTTGAATGATGTTAGTGTTATATATTTTTTTGTTGGTAATATAAATTTATGTATTTTTTAAAATAAGATTTTTGTTTTTTTATTATATATGTGTGGAATGGATATGGATATACAAGTAAAACCGTAGTTAATAACCACAGTTATTTTAATGGTTATGACATTAAAAATTGTGTCAGTTATGGTCACTACGGGAGAGTCATCCAATTACGACTGAAAAATATTTTTTTAATGGCCGGAAAATTCAATCATTAAATTATCACGATTCAACAGAAGTTGTGTCGTGATATGAAGTGTCGGGGCAATTATCACGGCTCAATATAAAATGCGCCGTAATAATTCCCGACCCAAAATCAAAAGTGCTGCCAAAATAATTATGGCGACACTTTTGGTTGAGCCGCCATAAATAATTATTTTTTTTAAAACCCATATTTTTTGCAGCTCATATATATATGAGTCGCGAAAAATCAAAAGGTAATATAATTTTCATGGCTCGTTTCATATGAGCCGCGAAAATTGTTTTTTTATTAAAAAATATAATTTATACTATAATTATAATCATACAACTATAACATGAATAGTTTACATACCAAAATCATAATGTTTGCATACAATACATTACATATCTGTAAGTTCGCTTCATTAATTCAAAAACATAATATGTTATAATAGTTCTTCATTCATAACATTGTCATGACTAAGACTATTCATTTTGTTGATCGTTTTCTTGACTTCCACCAGCAGATTGTTCACTACTAGATGTTGCTGATTGATGAGTTGCCTGACCAGCCTATAAAAACATCCAAAAATTAAAGTATAAGATGCAACACTTAAACATTAAACTAACTTAAATTATAATATGCCCAACAATTAAGCAAATTAACTTATTAAACTAAACCTCAATTCGTAGGCAAAACTAAAGCATCCAAAACACTAAAAACACCGTGAAAAGTAATACTTGATTTTTGGTTGGTAAATGTGAGGAACCCAAACCAGGGTTGGTAAAAGGGATGAAATTACTAGAATGATGAGTTGTCTGGCCATCCTATATAAACATTCAAAAATTAAAGTATAAGATGCATCATTTAAACATTAAACTAACTTAAATTATAAGATGCACAACAATTAAGCAAATTAACCTATTAAACTAAACCTCAATTCGCAGGCAAGACTAAAGAATCCAAAACACTAAAACACCATAATAATATATTTGAACTACTATCCATCAAACAGTAAATGCATAAAGTGATATCATTGCAAAATGTAAACTATATACTTACTTGATTTCCGGTTGGTAAATGCGAGGACCCCAAACCAAAGTTATTAAAAGGGGGGGGACATCATTAGAATCTCTTGTTATGAAGCTTTGAAAATAATTAAATCCGTTCATATTATTTTGAATGAGATGTAATTGCATCTAGAATTGTTTATACATCTCCCCCACCTGTGTATGCATTCTAGCTTCTTGTTGTCTCAATTTCTCATCATAATCTGCCTAGAGACGTTCTCGTACACGTCTATCTACGTCTACTTCATTCAAGCTAGATTTTTTAGATCCAAGTATCATGGTCGGTGTAACACCAAGCCCATAACCTTTAACTTGTCCCGGTTTTTCTCCACCTACAACCTCACGATACACATCCTCCTCTCTTATAAGTGGATCCTTATCCGTGTGATGAGAAGCATGCTCTTGCATTTTATATTTTCCTTCAATGTTATATGTTTTGATTTCTTCTTTTGTCGGACCCAGCTTATAAAAAATTTCTTTTAGAGAATTTTTGTGATCCTTCCCTTTTTTAGCGTCTGATTTCAGTATAAACTTATCAAAGGATCTCCCAGTATCATCCGGACAAATGAATTTCGTCTACAAACATGTTTGTAAGAAAATAGATAATAAGTTAAACATAGAAATAATCATTTTAAAAAAATAACATATAACTTACTTTTGTCATGGCTAGTAAATTTTGTGTGAATTTATCTGACATATTATTCCATTCTTTGAAGTTCAAAGGACATAGCTGGGATTTACGAGCAACTTGTCCAGGCCAACTTCCTAATACTTTTGTTGATTTACCATATTGGTTACAGTAAATAACTATTCTACCATCTTGGAATTTCCATAATTCCCTTGGATTAAGATTACTTTTTCTCCAATGTCAACGACTAGAGTTATCTGTTAATCCAATTTAAAGATTATAAGACAATGACTATTTAAATTCATTATACATTCAAATACAAATTACATCACCTAAAATCTTCACATGAGTCAGTAACGATGATGCATCGTCTTGTCCCTAAGATATTGAGTTAGATGGAGTTGGTGTAGGATAACTAGCAGAATGCCCTCTGCTATCACCATCATTGTAACTATTGGAACCTGAATATGTGATTGGCATGTTTCTTCCACTAAAGGACAATATAAAAGACACTTATGATATAATAGTGAACATAGTGTTAAATAATACAAATAACACTATAAATTGACATAAGGTAAATTGTAAATAATAATATATATTCAACATACATGATAAAGTGCATAAAGTAAATTAAAATTCATTCTCCAACATCTTCTCGACTCCAACGATGATGATTATTAAGTTCATCAACATCTAAAATATGATAAGACATACACTTCCTAGAATCATCATTTTCATCACCATCTTCAGTTTTTCCCATATCAAATGTGTCTCTTGGCTTCATCCAAACGGAACTTGGACCTGTTGCAAGAGCAATTTCTTCTTGTGAACATTTATTAACAATCATGTCACGGACCTAGATTTGGAGAAATACTATAAGAATAGAAGTATTTAATAAGAAAACTATGCACGAAGAGTAAGAACAAGAAAGAGTTCATATAAACCTGTCTATTAAGCCAATTTGCAAATTTCTCTATAAACCATTGACCCTCAATGCGAGAAGTTGAAACTATGCTAGAAGTTAAAACTGAAGGGTATTGTCCTCGTTGAACATCAATAAATCTCCTGCACATTTCTATTTGATTCGACTCTACCCTTGAAATATTTGGTAATGAAACATAATTAGGTGATATAAAAAGAAAATTGACCACCGTTGTGGTTCGATTATATGACTATGAAGTAAGACATAACGATGTGCTTGAACTATCAACATCCAATCAACCAACGTTGTCTGAGAACTACCAATGAAATAACCACCCGATGAAAACAACTATTGTTCACCTCCTGCATAGGATAACATCCTTTTGGTTCAATTAAAGATCGAGCATAGTTCTCCCATAAACCTTTTGCAAAAGGTCATACATTGAGCCCTCTCGTTGAGCTTTATTCTGAACGTAAATTTTTAAGGTGGCCAAAAACCTTAAGAATTCATTAGAAAAAAAAAGATTGTTACATTCCGCTTAACACATTGGATAAGGAAATTTAATTGAACTAACCTTTCAATAGGATACTTCCACCGGTATTGTACAGGACCACCTAGTTTTACTTCCACTGGTAGATGTATAATTAAATGCACCATCACCGTAAAGAATCCCGGAGGAAAAATCTTCTCTAGATGACACAAAACAAGTGCTGCATTGCTCTGAAGTTCATCCAAATCCTCGAGATTGAGAGATTTAGAGCACAATTTCTTATAAAATGTTGATAGTTCATTGAGAGCTAGAACAACATGTTTTGTCAATACACCTCTCAATGCAAGTGGTAGAATATCTTGCATTAGCACGTGACTATCATGACTCTTAAGATTGGAAAGCTTCCACTCTTTCAGGTTTACTCCCCTTGATATATTTGAAGCATATCCATCAGGAACTTTATGATTTTTCAACAATGTAAGAAACCAATCTTTCTCAGCCAATGTAAAGGTATAACAAGCATGAGGCAAATAAGTCTTCCCATTGGGACGATCTACAGGATGAAGTTTAGGTCTTATACCCATAGCCTTTAATTCATGTCGAGCCTTCTCATTATCCTTTCTCTTCCCATCAACATTCAACAATGTACCAATCACGTTATCGCAAACATTTTGTTCTATATGCATCACATCCAGATTATGTCAGAGAATATTATATTTCCAATAAGGCAATTCAAAAAATATGCTCTTCTTCTTCCACAAGATACTGACATGAGTAGATGTCGAGGCACCTTGTTCAAAGTAATCATCTCTCTCAAATATATCTTCATCCTCCAATGTTGTATCAACAACTATGGTATTGTCATCTCTTGACCACTTCTTACTGTCTTTACCATAACTGTTTTTTAACCTTCTCATTTGCTCGAAAACCTCCACACCAGAAAGAGTTGTTGGTGAAAGTCGCATCTCATTTGTACCATCAAACTTAGTTTGCGACAAAACAAAATCATGTGTGGTTACAAAAAAAAAACATCCTGATGTAATTTCATATTTTCCACGTATAAAATATGGTCAATAAGTTAATTATCTCACGTGTTTAAACTATGTAATTGGTTGATACCTTAAGAATTTTTTTTTGTTTCAGGTGCACTCTCATGTTTACGAATGTTATCTTTTGGTCTATCGGTTAGTCTTCTATTTCATTTTTATGTTTAACGGTCATGTGAGTTGCACATGTCATGCCAAATCGGCATCACGTCATATCCATACCATTGCCACGTCAATGCCACATAGATATGTACTATAATATTTAATTAAAATATAATTTATATAATAAAATATAAAAATGTATAATAATTTTTCCAAAAGGGTAAATAATTTATGAAAAAACTTAAGAAGGAAAATAATATAAACATACAAAAAACATGAAATTTTATATTTTTAAATCCAAAAAAAAACACTAAAACCTAAACATTATATATATTTCTCGTTTTGAGGGTTAAATTATTTTTAATTATTTCTTATATTTGTTTTATTCTTTTTTCCCTTTTCATTCACCACATCACTATTCTTTTAGTCAAACTTAAGGGTCAACAATATTTTGGACTAAAGAACCACATTATGAAATAGGAGAGGTCTCAACAGATTTAGTCAAGACCCAGAGCCGAACCCTAGTCACCTACCCATGGGGGTCAGTCTGGGTCAAGACCCAGAATCGAGTCTCAATCGAACCGAGACTAAATTTTGGAGTTATTGTTATTATTTGATTTAAACATATTATTGTTATTATTATTCTTAGTAATTAGTGTAAAGTTATTAGTGTCTAGAAGTTTTGTTTTCTCATTCAACCGAGTATATTAGAATAAAAAAGGGTCAATAGGTTAATCATATGACAAGTTTAACCTATGTAATTAGTTGATACCTTAATAATTTTTTTTGTTATCGGGTTCAGTGTTTTATTTGCGAATGTTGTGATTTGGTCTTCCTCCAAAAAAACATAAAATTTTATGTTAAAAATCCTATAATAATAATAAAAATATTATATATATATATATATATCATTTTTTGGGGGGTAAATTAGTTTTCAAAATAATTTTAAAATTTTTAGATTTTCCCCTACTTTTTCCCAATTTGTTTTGATTTATTTTTACTTTTCGTTTACCATATCACTATTTTATTAGTTAAACTTAACGATCAACAATATTTTTGACTAAAGAACAACATTATGAGATAGGAGGGATCATTAAACAATATAGGGCTACCAACCAATCAAATAGGTCAAAATGTGGGACTAATGAAACTAAAAAAAATCTGAAAATGGTTCAACAAGTTTTCATAAAAATTTATTTGCACCAATGTGTTTTTTTGTGGTTATGAATGGTCCAACTTATTTGAAGATGGTAATTGGTACTTTCATTAATTCTTCATTAAAAAATGTTGTTATAAATTTACAAAATTAACTGAATGACTATACAAACATTGCAATTAAACTTAATTATACTAATGATACTAACAAGTGTCGAATCAATTTGGGTCATATCGAGGTCCTCTAGTCAGGGTCTGAACCCTGACCAGGTGACCTAGGGTCGGGGACCACGTCTCGGTTCAAATCCAGGCTAGGGGACCCCCGACTGGGTCTCAATTTGAGCCATAATCAGCTAGATCAGGTTTCTCAATTGATTGGGGCTCCAATTGAGGGTCCCTTGATCTAGGTCTAAACCCAAAATGAATCCCTAACGTTGGAAGACCTGATATGAGTTTAGACCTAGACTAAGGGAACTTCAATTTGAGCCCCAATTTATTGGACAAAGTCTGATTCATACTGATTGATGCTCCAATTGAGCACGAATCGAGTTTTTTTTACTATGGATTCGAACTCAAACTAGGTCTCCACCGTTGGGCCATGTGATTCGGGTTCAGACCCAGTACAGGGGCTCCTAATAGATAAAATCCCGTTAGAATTTATTAGTAACATTAATATAAGTTTACAAAGATTAGTTATAATATTTAGAAAATTATTTTAGCTAATGTTGTCAATTTTAAAAATATTTAACATACATTTTTAACAAATAATTAATGAAACTACTAATTATCATCATTTTCAGACATATTAATCGTTTAAAACATTGTAAGTTTAAAACTATTTTGCAATTTGCACAAACATTTCATACCATTTTTGTTCTTTTATATTGAAATTTGAAACTGTTAAGCCCATAAAGTACAAAGATAAAGATTTTTTTTTTTTTTTTGGTAGAACAAAATTACAACAAACCAAAACTAAATACTAATTGTTTTTAACTATTCTAGTAGTGGATTTTCCTTCACTATCAAACATAAGAAACTTCAAAATGTCTGAGGGAGGATTCAATAGAATATGAAATGGATCATCTAGATTAATAGCTTCCTTAGCCAAAACATCTGTCACCCCATTTGCTTCCCGGAACACATGCCTGATTTTGAATTTGTTAAAATCCAAAATAAGTTTCTTGCAATCCAATATGAGAGACATTAATGGTCTATCTGCATATGGATCATCAATTATCAAGTTAATTGCAAAGATAAAGATAAACTAACTATATCAAGAAAGAACGCTTTATGCCTTTATCTCATTTAGATTATTCCTAATTAATAACAGATTAGATTCTCTCGGGCGAACAAGTTATAAAGGCAAACAATCTGGGGAATATGCTCGGTATAGTATACAATCTCCGCTTTCTCCCTTCCTCCCTCCTCGCGGACACATCAATTAATCATGGGACGATTCATGAAGGTCAAAATCCTGGATCGCTGTAATGTTTCTCCGTCGCAGCAGTCAGCTCCTCAACCGTCGTCCTACTCACAGCCACAACTACCTGCTGCGATAACTTCTTTGCCCCTCACTTTTTTTGATATCCCATGGCTATTCTTCCCCCCAAGCCAGCCTCTCTTCTTCTATGACTACCCGCACTCCACCCTTCACTTCATCTCCTCGGTCTTCCCACTCCTAAAGGCCTCCCTCTCACTCGCGCTCCGCAGTTTCTTCCCCTTCGCTGGCTCCTTCCAAATGGGCAGTGGTCCCCTCAGGAGTCCAGCCCTCGTCTGCTCCGGCGACCTTCGGATCTCCCTCACAATAGCTGAGTCAATGCCGCTTTCCGGTGATGACTTCGACGGTCTGGTGTCGAGCAAGTTCCCGAGAGAGTCCGTCAAGCTCCAGTCTCTAGTGCCATCATTATTGGCTCCAGGCGATGAGGAGGTTGTGCCGCTAATGGCCGTACAGATCACCGCCTTCTCTGGATGCGGGTTCAGTGTAGGAATCGCGTATCACCACGTGGCTGCTGATGAGAGGACCTTCAACAATTTCTTGAAATCATGGACATCATTTTGCAGATTTGCAGGTACGTATTGACTATTGACTATAGATGAATGGCTTATTTTTTATTTTTTTTCTTCTCCTTCCTTTCTGGCGTATTATTGAAAGACAAATTATGTCCTTTTATCTCTTATATACATATGAATTATGATTGATAATATACACCAAAAAAGTTGTGAGTCACAACCCACTTTTTATCAGAATCCCTTCCGCTACTTACAAATAAACCCTTTGTAACTAGTGGTCATAATAATTTATGGTGACTTATCGTTTTAGTCGGTATGATTTTTATTTTTTTGGTAAATAATTTGTTTTTTTAGTATATTTATTTTTATATATCGTCCCTTCATCACTTTCGTTTTTCACACTAATAATTCGTTTCCCTATATATTTCTCTTTACAATTTGGTCCCACCCTTGTTTTTCTGATTGGAATCTAAGAATCACTCATGCGGTATTTGATATGTTCCGTTGAAGTGGACGACCAAACACTGTATGAAATAAAATTTGTTTTACAGTTTTCTGTCGTATTCGAGATTGTTTACTATTCAAAGTCGGTAGGAAATACACAACAGCATTATTTTATTAGTATATTTCAATGGGAACAGCGGGGCATTGATGACTGGCCCAACACAAAGACAGTGCAACGTGAGCACCAGCAAACACATGATATATATATATACACACATGTTTATATTAAGTGTCTCTTTAACAAATATATAATATAAAAGTATATATAAAAACAAGAGATGGTACAGTCAACAAATACAAATGTAAGGAAAATTTTAATTATTTTTTCTAGATATTTTTTAAATAAAATAACAAAATAAAATTATTATTTTTTTAAAAAGCATTATGCATATATAAAAAACATTATTATAAATATGAAAGAGAAATATTAATTTCATTTCATTCATATATCATAAAAAAACAATTTTAAAAAATAAGTTAAACTATACTTAAGATTCATTAAAATTATTTTTTGGATATTATATTTCATATTTGTACATATAAAAATATATATTCTAATTATGAAATAGACACCTAATG